>OY365785.1:14124520-14759243 GCA_959347405.1 Napeogenes sylphis | reverse complement strand
ATTTTTTCCGTTCCTGTAGCAGCTGGTATGTCTCATCTGATATAGTTATTTTGCTTTTTGTGCTTATTTTGATAGTTTAGTAGATAGATTGTTGCATGAGCGTTTCCAAATTTCATTACCCAGTAGCCGGCCTAAACGTTCCTGCGTCTTAGCAAAAACTTTCGATATTCCTTCTACAAATCTAACTTTTACTTCAAATCATTTTCCGTACAAGCAGCGAAGTTATGGAATTCCCTACCTAGCCATATTACTTCCAGTCCTTCCGTCATGATATTTAAGCGTAATCTGAAAAATTATTATATGTCACAAACATAACTTATATTTATTATTATTATGTATGTAAGTGTATGTATTCTTATATATTGTAATTATATATATATTTTTGTATTTATGTTGATATATATGTAAGTATTTTATTTACCATTTGTATTACTATGTTAAAATAAAATATCTATGTACCTTGCTCTGCCCTCTACAACTACGTCTCCAACACTCTTGGGTAGCTGGAAGAGACCTCTTTGAAGAGATAAATTCATGTACTCCTGATAGTTTCGTGTTCGTTTAGTGCTTCATTGCTCAAGGGAGTTCTACCGTATCCTCATCATATCACATGCATTTTTCCGGCCTGCCGTGGACGTGGCAAGCTTTTTTTGTTTTCTTGGTTGAAAGTCATTTTGCGGGGAGATAGACATTTCTCTTTTCTTACTATCTTTAGTGCTAGGGTTTTCCTTGACCACAAGCTTATCATATTTTAGATAGGCAAAGTTCCCCTTTTTCCTTTCTTCCATTAACTTGGGTTGGAGCACCTTCCTCTTTTCCAATGTTTCTTTAGAGTAGTATTCGATTATGTACAGATCTTTGAGTTTCTTTTTATTTTTGATTTACTCATTCTTCTTCCACCTACTAACCAATGAAAGAATGTAGGTTTTGGTTCTTACTCTTCGTCTAATTTCCCGATACGATAAATTTTATTTACTTCCCTGTTTTCTAAGATTAAATTTAATTCAGACGAAAAACGATTTTTCACGTTATCAAGCAACTCCTGAATCGATTTTTCCTCCTCCTCCAATCCATGTATTATTATATTGTTTATTTCTTTTTTCTCTCTCCAGATATTCCACCTTTTTTTCCAAATTTTCCATTTTAGTTTTTAATATTTTATTTTCTTTCAAAATAGGTTTCAATTTCTCCTCCATTTTTTCCATTATCTAATTTGTTAATTCTACTGTTTGATTCTGCATCTCAATTTTCATTTTATCAGCAACACTTGAATGAAACTGATAGTGTCACTATCAGTTGATAGCTTGACAATTAAGTTTGATAGCCGGCTGCAAAGTTAAATTTCTAACCTCGAAATATTTCAGTTTTCTTCTTCACTAATCGTCCCCAATTCCACTGGATATGCGATGTTTTATATTATGAACTTAAACTTCTTTTAAACTTAACTGTTTATGTGAATGCAACTTTCGTTGTAAAACTGTGAGTTTTTCTATCGATTTGCAATAATTTTCTGGAGCGTTACACACTGTGATGTTTTCAAAACAAGCACCGGAACCGGAAACTCGGAATTTTCACAGTTACATAATAACTAAACACAAAATATCACGAAAATATGTATTATACAAAGAAAATTCTATAATCACAAGAATAATGTGTTACTTTATTACTAAATTGTACCAGAATATTAACAAAAACGCTATTCAATACAGTGACAACTTATTTCAACATTATAAGGTCCGCAAATAGCTTGTTTGCATATCATGCAACGGTGTTTTGTCATCCTACAAGCTTTGGAGAGCCAAAGGTAGCAAATTTACGCACGTTTGACACAGCAGGAACAGGGGCTTCTATTTCAGAAAACTCCCCTAAGATATCTTCTATCATGACCTTGATGTCACGCCTCAAAGTCACCGTCTGCAAACGCTGCCGCAGCCAAGACTCCAAAAAACTTATGTCCCGGCACAACTTCGTAAAAAAACTAGGTGAAAACACCTAGTTTTTTTACGAAGTTGTGCCGGGACATAAGTTTTTTCTTATTTCTCACATTATTGGAAACGTAGACAGCGTAAGCATTAATTACAGACGGATTCAGCATGTTAGAAAACATGCACAAAGACCATCTTTTGATTTTTCTGTTCGTGGATATGTTGGAACACATTTAGTCCACGGTGTCAACTGCACCCTTTGTACTATTGTAAAAATGAATTATTTCTGGTTTTCCAGTTTCTCGATTAATTCAGGTTGATCGTGAATTGTGGATAAGAGAAAGACAACTTTATTGGATTTAGCTTTGTATGAAACTAACGTTTTATCACCATCGTAACAAAACATGGAAGTACCAATTGCGCGAGACTTAGAATTCTTAAGTTTTTCAAGGATTTCTCGTTTATTACTTCATGCAGTGCCCACCAATGTCAGATTATAAGGTGCCTTCAATAGTTCGTTAGCCAGGGAAACAGACGTGAACCAGTTATCCATTGTAATGTTGCGATCCGCGCCATGTAGATGTAGATGTTATTTCTTTTATTAAAAACGTAACTAATGTTTGTTTTTGGGGATCAGTTCCTTTATCTAAGTACGGAATGGCATTGATTACGTATTTACTGCTTACATCTGCAGCCATTACAAGTTTTATCCCGTATTTATTTGGCTTATACTTTAAACGACTCGTTTTTATAATTATTTTTCGAATAATTATCTCTGCATTAGTAAACGTCACGACTTGTTGCAACACAGCTTCGTTTATAAATAGGGAGAGTAAATCAATTGGTTTACCAAGTTGCCTCGCGTCTACTTTAGGCCCTGGTATATAGTGTACTTACTATATTTCTTCTAGAACAGTGTTTCCCAACCTTTTTTAGACCTTGAAATAATTGCACAGCGAAGATTGGCATTGACTAACTTTCGACGAAACCCTACTCCTGGAAACTTAAGTAAATTAGAAAAGGAAATTTCTGAATCTAAAAAAATGATTAAGGAAGCTAAGTTTAAAAGCTGGCAACAGTTCTGTGATTCAATTAATGAGGTTGTATCTGTTAATGCTATGTGGCGGCGTATGAGGTGGATGAAAGGTTATAAAGAACAAAGGTTATACCCCCCCATTGAAAAACAAAATGAATTGCTATTATCACTAACACCCGATTTTGTCACAAATCGTGTTCCTATTTTTAAGTCTAAACACAATATCTTAGAATCTGAATTTACTAGTCAGGAATTTGAGGTTTGTTTAAAATTGAAGGATTCTGTTCCGGGGGAAGATAGTATTTCTTATTCCATGATCTATAATTTACCGAATGTGGGAAAAAAATTTTTACTTAACAGACATTTACAAATCAAGACAGACAGTAAGACAAGAAGTATTTCTAGATGGGCTAATAGAGGTCTGTCACAAGGTGACCCTCTCTCCCCTCTACTATTCAACTTAGTAACTTACAAATTATGTCTTCAAATGGAAAGTACTAATATCACAATATGCAGATGATTTTGTTATTTACATTAGTGGTAGGAAAATTACAAAATGTCAGATCTCTCTCCAAACTGCGTTGGACAGATTGATAAAATTGCTAGATGAGATTGGATTGACCCTATCTCCAACCAAGTCTAATTTTTCTGTCTTTAGTAGAGGTAGACGAAGAATATTGCCTAATTTGAAGGTGTATGAACAGCAATTAGTTTCATCCGATTGTGTTAGATATTTAGGTGTATGGTTGGACAGAAGTTTATTATGGGGGAAGCATATAAATGAAGTAATTAGTAAATGCTCGAAATATTTTAATTTATTGAATCTATTAGCAGGAGGCTCGTGGGGGATACATACAAAGCATATGCGTAGATTATATATATCATTAATAAGAAGTCGATTTGATTATGGTTGTTGTTTATATGATTCCAGTGCAAAGACACATTTAACAAAATTAGATAAACTTCAAAACCAAGCACTTAGAGTCATTGGGGGATTTATAAAAAGTACCCCAATTCACGTGATGGAGAGTGAATTACATATACCACCATTATACTTAAGGAGGCAATATCTCGCTTATAAATATATCTTAAAAGTTAAGTCATGGTCTGATAATATAAGTATCAATATAATTTCAGAATTAAACTCTGTATGTCACACTGCTTATTGGAGCAATAAAAAAAACCTTTGTTAGCTATTACTAACAATAAATTAAGTCAATTGCCTATTGCTTCTTCCCAAGTTCTTAAAATGTTTACTTTAGATATGTGGTTGTCAGCATTACAAATAAGGAAAACTTGAAAATTTGATTTGTCTTGTGTAAAAATTTAAAATAACATCATCATCATAATAATAAAATTGTACTTCTTAGGGAAGTAGTAGAAGAATTATATACTAATTATAATGGGTGGTGTAAAATTTTTACCGATGGCTCAAAAAGTGTATGCGGGGAGGGTTCTGCCTTTTATTATCAAAACGTGGGTTATAGTGCTATGTTTAAAATCACTGTTGATGTATCTATAATGTCCCTGGAACTCATTGCAATATATCAAGCTTTGTATTATGCCTACAAATCAAATTTAAATAAAATAGTGATTTTTACTGATAGTAAAAGCGCTATACAACACGTGGCTCGATGCGTCTCTGGTTACAGAGGTGCTTCGATAGCCTACGATATTATTAGATTAATTAATTTACTCAATAGAAATGGTTATGAGATTGTTTTGCAATGGATTCCAGGCCATATAGGTTTACGGGGAAATGAGGAGGCTGATCGTCTTGCTAAA
This sequence comes from Napeogenes sylphis, assembly GCA_959347405.1. Classification (NCBI taxonomy): domain Eukaryota; kingdom Metazoa; phylum Arthropoda; class Insecta; order Lepidoptera; family Nymphalidae; genus Napeogenes; species Napeogenes sylphis. The sequence goes on along the minus strand of OY365785.1, from coordinate 14,754,497 downwards.
TTAGCAGTTATAGAAGGGAGGGAAATTTTGTATGTGCCTGACTACTGGGAATATTTATCAAAAGTTAAGACAACATGTTTTAATAAATGGAAAGAATATTTCAATATCATATCCAAAGAAAAAGGTCTGTGGTATAAGACAATACAGGATGAGCCTACTCATTTTCCTTGGTTTGATAGGATAAGACTTAGTAAAAAATATATAAAACTAATGCTAAGACTTCGATCTGGACACTTTCCATCAGCAAAGTTTGCATTCCTAATGCGAAAAGTTGCTTCGCCAAATTGTGATGTATGTAACAAAATTGAGGATATACAACATTTGCTGATGGAGTGTGTGAAAAACGAAAGGGAAAGAGAGCTTTTGGTAATAGAGTTGAACTTAAATTTATATGATGTTGGTATTATATCATCTATATTATCAAATCCTACTTCAGAATTGGCCACAAAGTTTTGTTTTGGCCCTAGTAACGATAATTTATCCATAATTTTAAATATTTTAGTTATAGTTCTTTGTGTAATATGATTCTCAAATAGTCTGAATATTGTAACTTAATTTATTTAGCTTTATTATTGGTTATAAGAGACGATGGAGCTGACTTGTCCTTGTGGATAAAAGCTCCCTTTAAAAAATAAAGATAATAAAAAAAAAACCTTTTTTAGACCTTGTCCTACCTTAACATTTCGAAATTTTTTATGTTCCCATACATAATTTTTAACCTTTAAAAATTGTTTTGTTGCCTTAAGAAATATAAATAATAAATTTTAGGATAAAATTACTATGAAATTGTTAGCAAAACATCGTAAGTAAAATTTGAAAACATATAATGAAAAACTAAAATACAAAATAATTTTAATATTGGTTTTTCTATATTCCATTAGTGCGATCCTTGCGCTTGATGCTTGCTGCACAGAGATTTTATATTAGTTTCCAATTTACTGAGCTTTAATCTCAAGTCTCCACGTTGTGTTACATCAAGTCGATTTCTTTTTTTTATCAGTAAATCATTTACAGCACTAAATCCGCATTATTTGTTGGTGGTTTTGTAGGTTTCACGTAGTGCTTGAATGTTTGTTCGTTTTTAACCAATGTGTATTTTTCACCTTCCTTTTTTCGTAGAAAAACTCGTCCGTTGGCAGTTCAACAGTACTGAAAATTTTCACATCTTGCAAAATCACGTGCCAGAAAGTGAAGTCGCTTGGCCTTTGGTGTCAAGTTTTCCGAGACAAATAATGTTATTTCAGTCCCCTCGAGGTCCAGATGTTTGTGGTAATTTGTTTGCCAGATTTTTGGTTATTAAACAGTTTTGTGCCTGTTTAAGATGGCGATGGTGTAAATTATAAAATGTTTTCCAGTACAAACATTTATTTCTGAGCTTGACAGACTATTACAATATGTATTAGGTTTAAATAGAAATATCGTGTGCGTGTATGCTCCACGCACGACTAATTGCCTGTGTTCTCTCGCCTTCCCCCGTCCGGTGCGCTTATCTACCGCGCAGGTAGAAATTGTTTTTAGAGATCCTTAACATCCTCCACCCCATTGAAGACTTTGTTTTCAAGAAGTTTCGGGTCATCAGTAGGTAAGACACAAATTTTTGTTAACGACCGTCGAATGATCCACTTCGTGGTGGAGATGTCAACCACCCTGCAGTGACCATCACTTCCGGTGTATAGCTTCGATATTCGGCCTAAGATCCATTTCATTGGCGGCAATTGGTCATCTTTAACTACGACCATATCTCCGATTTTTATCTTTGAATTGCTTGACTTGCGCCATTTGACTCGTTGCTGCAGTTCACATAAAAACTCTTGTGACCATCTCTTCCAAAAATGTTGCCTCAGCCGCTCCAAGTGATGATAACGATTGATGGACATTTTTTCGGTCGCAGGAGATGGCAATGACGTTAAGGAACGCCCAATAAGGAAGTGGCCTGGCGTTAAGGGATTAAAATCTAACGGATCAGCTGACATCGGTGTCAGAGGCCGTGAGTTCAATATTGCCTCAATTTGTGCGAAGAGAGTTGAGAGTTCCTCAAACGTGAGGTTAGAGTTACTTGCAATGCGTTTTAAATGGTATTTTGCCGATTTTACTCCAGCTTCCCAGATTCCGCCGAAATTAGGGGCGTAAGCTGGACTAAATCTAAATTCAATGCCCTCGCTCACTGCGAAATCAGAAACCGAATCATTTGCAGATTTAAGCATTCTACCTAACTCTCTGTTTGCCCCTACGTAGTTTTTACCATTATCACAGTAAATTACCTGTGGTTTTCCTCGCCTGGAAATAAATCTACGTAAACTCAAAATAAATGCATTTGTACTTAGTTCACTGACCAGCTCCAAATGTAGGGCCTTTGTACAAAAACAAACAAAGACACACAAATAACATTTGCTGGTCTTTGCGCCACGTCCTTTACGACTTAAAATATGAAAAGGACCTGCGAAATCGGTACCACAGGTTTGAAAAGGTGAGGTTGGTGTCACGCGAGGCTGAGGTAAGTTTCCCATTATAGTCTGTATAGTTTTACCTTTTATCCTAACACATCGTACACATTTGTTAACTGTTCGAGCGGCGAGAACTCTGCCATTGATAGGCCAAAAGTTCTCCCGAATCGAGCTTAATAATTGTTGCGGGCCGCAATGTAGTAAATTAATATGTTCTTTAGCAAACAAAAGTTTAGAAAATGGGTGTTTAGAGTCAATCAAAATAGGATGTCTTTTATTAAATGGTTGCAACGCATTTTGAATGCGGCCACCTACTCTTAGAATATTTTCTTCGTCAACAAATGGATTTACACTCAATATATTAGACTTATGATTTACTGATCCTGTGGTTTTTAATGAATGTAAATCTTTGGCAAAGGAAGTCTGTTGGGAAAATTTTGCAAGAATTTTTAATGTATGTTGAAGTTCCTTTATTGTAAGTTGGCCTTTTAATTTAGTATCTTTATTTTTACAATTATGAATAAATCGCAGAACGTAGCAAAAAACTCTCTGTAATTTATAAAGTTTTGAAAATTTATCAAATGGAATTACACTTTCATTATTACACTGTACATGCAAGCTAACCCTTGTCTCAGGTAGCGTAGTATTTGAAACTTTTATACGTTGGGGCCAATCATCTTCAGACTTAGCTAAAAAAGAAGCTCCATGCCACCATAAGCTGGCGTTTTTTAGTTCTTGCGGCTTGACTCCTCTTGTAGCCAAGTCCGCCGGATTGTCCCCCCCAGGTACATATCGCCACTCGTGTACGAAGGTAAGTTCACGGATTTCTTGAATACGATTGCAAACAAAGGTCTTAAGTGTCTTAGGTGGAGTATCAATCCAACCTAAAACAATAGTTGAGTCTGTCCAAAGAATCGAACGAGAAATTTTAAAGTTCTTGTCACGTAATGACGCTAATACCTTTGCATGCAATCGCGCACCCAATAAAGCGCCCATTAATTCCAAACGCGGTATAGTTAATTCTGTTTTTATAGGTGCAACTTTGGCTTTTGCGCAAAGGAGATGAATGTTTTTGGTAAGTTTATTCTTTGATTTAAAATATAGACAAGCTCCGTAGGCATTTTGAGATGCGTCAGTGAAGCAATGGATTTCGACTTCAGTGGCGTCCTGGCATATTACGTGTCTGGGAACCACAAGTGTAGATAAATTATTTAGGAAAGTTACAAAGTCTCTCCATTCGATTTTTATATTCTCTGGCACTGCCGCGTCCCAGTCAGATTTTAATAGCCATAGTTTTTGTAACAAAATTTTAGGAACAATTGTTATTGCTGACAATAGACCTAACGGATCAAAAATTGTGGAGGACAGGGATAAAATAGTTCGCTTTGTTATCTTTGGCACATCATTGATTTCGGTAGAAAATTTTAGCATATCGGATTGTGGATCCCAATTTAGTCCTAAAACCGTGGATTCCTTACAAAAATCTTGAATTGACTTTGTTACGGGTATGTTTTCTAAAATTTCTGGGACATTTGTTCGAAATTTGCGCAAAGGCAAACAGGCCTTTTCGAGTTTGTCTATGACGTCATGGACTACATATTTTAGTTCTCGTTTTGAATTTGTCCCTGTGTTCAAATCGTCAACGTAAAAGTCATGTTCAATGACGTTTTGTACATCGGGTCTATTGCCGCATTCCCGGGACAATTCTAGTAAACATCTTGTACTTAAATAAGAAGCCGACGATGTACCGTAAGTTAAAGTATTTAATTTAAATGTACTTAGAGGCTGATTTTCGTTATCTCGCCAAATGATTAGTTGTAAATTCCTTTGCGATTCGTCAACCATAATTTGCCGGTACATTTTTTCAATATCAGCTGTTACGACGTAAGCATTTTGACGAAATCTCAGTAATATTGATAATAAATCGTCTTGAACTACCGGCCCTACTAACAGAATGTCGTTAAGAGACTTAGAAGAAGTGGTTTTACACGATGCATCAAATACGACACGAAGACTGGTGGTTTCGCTACCTTCACGTAGAACAGCATGATGAGGCAGAAAATATCCAAAGGAGTTATGATCAGACGTTGAAAGATGACCCAGACGTTCATACTCATTAATAAAAGCTTTGTATTGTTCCTTTAGTTTAGGAGATTTATTTAGCTTCCTTTCTAAATTGAAAAATCTTTTGCGCGCTATTTCGTACGAGTCACCGAGGGCTACCTCTGGAACTTCAGTAAGTGGTAATTTTACTATGAAGCGACCATTACTTAGTCGCTTTGTGTTTTCAGAAAAATGACGTTCACAAAGGATCTCGGTTTTATTTAAAATTTGTTTATTGTGTGGGGGCAAGTCTTCAAGTTCCCAAAACTTACTTAGGGTGTCTTTAACATTTTGACTAAAATTGCAAACCTTAGTCTTACATTGAGAGTTGACACCAACCGGACCAGTTATGAGCCACCCGAATTTTGAACTTTGAAGGATAGGCATGTTACGTCCGAGTTTAATTTGTTTTTGTTGAATGATATGCCAAAATACATCTGCACCTAGTAAAATATCAATTTCAGAAGGATAACAAAATTGGGGGTCAGCCAATTTAATGTTATGTGGTAAATTGAACTGCGATGAATCAATGGCAACACTAGGTAATTTACTTGTAATTTGTGATATAACAAGGCACGGAACGTCAATGTGAAATTGCTGAATACATGAATTAACTCGCAAATTACAATACTGGTCAGTTCTACAAAGGGAATTGTTGATTCCAGAAATCGTTACCGGATTTTCGTTTTTGCATGTTAGGTTTATTTTGTTTTTTAAATGTTCCGTTACGAATGAAGATTGGCTACCATTATCGAGCAAAGCCTTTGCAAGGTACGTTCTGTTAGTAGTAAAGTCCATTACTTCGACCGTGGCTGTACAAAGCAACACCTGGCTCGCCATGATGACGGACAGCGACACCGCAGGAGCGTCGGGACCACAGGAACCAGCAGCAGGTAAGTTGGAACCTTCTAGTCTATTACTTTGTTTATCAACTAAGTTTTTGTGTAATAATGTATTGTGTTTTATTTTACATATTCTGCAAGGGCCTCGGAAGCAGCGGGAACTATGATGGCCTGGACGAAGACAATTTGGACAGAGTTTGTGTTTACTGACTTCCCTCAGCCTCGAATCTACACTTAAAGATTTGAATTTGTCACAATCGTGAACAAAATGATTATTATTGCAAATTACACAGGAATTTTTTATTGAATTGTTTTCACTACTAGTAACAAAGGATTTTGTTGATCCTTGTTGAAAACGTTGAGGTTTAATATGAGATTTATTAAATTGCAAGGTTTCAAGGACGTCAGCACGATTTCGTAAAAATTGATAAAAATCCTCAAGAGCTGGAGAGATTGACAGCGTATTTCTATGTTCCTCCCATTTACTGCTGGATGAGCTGTCCAGTTTTGACGACATCATGTAAATGATAATTGTATCCCATTGTTCTGTGGGTTCCTTTAAAAGGTTCAAGGCACGCAAATTTTTTGTAAAATAGTCTATCATAAATCGCAATGACCTGTGAGACTCCCTTCCGATAGATTCAAAATTAAATAAAGATTTTAAATGACTGTTAATTAGAAGACGTTTATTATCAAACCTATCGCAAAGTAGCTGCCACGCCAAATGGTAATTTTCCGCAGTAAACTCGATTGATTTAATCACGAGTGCAGCGCTGCCTTCCAGCGAAGAACGTAGGTAGTGGAATTTATTTATTTCTGGAATAGATTTATTTTTATTAATTAGAGAATCAAATGTGTCCCGAAATTCTAGCCATTTAAGGTAATTCCCGTCAAAATTTGGGAGATTAATAGTCGGCAATTTAATATTAAAATTACCGAAAGAGGTACCGCTACACTCGGATTTATTATCAACGTTATTACAACTAACCAAACACTCTAGAGATAAAGAAACCTTTTCAATAATATTTTGTGAAGTTGCAATTAAATTACAAAATATTTCCTCAAAACCCTCTCTTTCCTGCAACTCATCGTCGCAATCTGGATTAAGAAGCTCAATTTTAGTCTGAAGGTCATCAAATTGACCAAACAATGCCTGGAATCTCTCCAATTTCAACTGTAACTCACCCAATTGAACTTCGGTTACCTGATTAGTTTCAATCAATTTCAACATGTCGATATATTTTTTAAACAGAGTAGTCCTAGCTTTAATGTTACTTCGTGATTGTTTTAGTTTTTTAATGTCGTCTGACATCTTTGGCAAGTAACTAAGTAGAGGCAAACAGCAAGTTAAAGTAATATAAAGTAAACAAGTTCAAACCGTGCTGTTGACGAAGCCGGCTCGAGTGAAGCGAGGGCCGGTGACGTTGACGATCACCTTTATAATATGAAGTGACGCTAACGGTGACGTCACAAGCGACTAGCGTAGATCGCGGGCCGACCGAAATCGTGGAAGCCAGAACAAACACCAGCAATCGCACTTTGCACTGCAAGTCAAAGGTCGAACAAATTAAAAAAGATAAACATTAAAAATTACAGACAAAATGATATCCTGTTATGATATGAAATATATGAAATTCAATATGAAATATATGAAATTCAATATGAAATATATGAAATTCAATATGAAAGTAAGTTGGAGAAAAAAAAAATCATATATTAGTATGTGCACGTAGCTCAAATACAGTATAATATAGTATATGATAAATAGTGTAAAAATAACGTCCAATTAAGTACGTTTCGTAAATTTTGTTTACGTATTGTGCGAATGAGTATAGAAGGTAGATAATAAAAATGATGCAAGAGAATGTATGGAAATTCAATGGGTTATTTTTACGATATTATAGCTATACTCAACTTAGACACACATTTATAACAAATTTCGCTAATCGTAAGTTAACACTAGTTTTGTAATGGCACTCAAAAAGGCAAAATTGAACTCACTATTAGTTTATTATGACCGCTAAGAACAAAATAAATACCTTGAAATAGGGATACTTCCTTTTTTGAGCGACCTTTTAATGATCATTCACCATTTAGCACCAATAGTCCAATATTTCGATAATTTTGTAACGTAGTAAGTATAATAAGTCCTGGATCGGCCGGCGGCGTCAAAATTAAAAAAGGGCGTCCTCTTGAGCCCGGGGTCACCAATGTTTAAGATGGCGATGGTGTAAATTATAAAATGTTTTCCAGTACAAACATTTATTTCTGAGCTTGACAGACTATTACAATATGTATTAGGTTTAAATAGAAATATCGTGTGCGTGTATGCTCCACGCACGACTAATTGCCTGTGTTCTCTCGCCTTCCCCCGTCCGGTGCGCTTATCTACCGCGCAGGTAGAAATTGTTTTTAGAGATCCTTAACAGTGCCTTTTATAAATTTGTCCTTAACAAAAATATTGGTAAACTTAGTGACAACAGTAGAGGTCATCGAGGTTTCCTTAGATGGTAATCTGTAGTATTAGAGCTCTCTTACCGCAAAGAATCGCCAACGACGGTCGTTCTATTCTTTATAGCACTTTGTGACACTGTTCACAAATACACTAAACTGTTTACCATTTAAACTCTCAACTATCACTGTTACACAACTTAGTCTCTCGATCACACACTCAGCGGTTTATTATAACTGTCACTTTTATCACAATAGCACCACCACACAACTAGTACTCCCAATTTCACAAAGCCTCCTCTTAACAGAGCTGCGATTTATATACTTCTTATTCTTAGTCAAATCAGTATCCAATATTACATTTATTTTATCAGTTAAGCTTCTATACAGAGATTCAATTGTTTTAGTCAAATCAACAACTTATATCTTCATTTTTAGTCAAAACCAAACTAACAGCTGGCATCTTTAATTAAAATTATGGTTTTATCCTTATCACATAAGCCATACATAGAAGTAATTAGCATAATTAAACGGTTTCTTTGACTTTTATTTTGTTAACTATTTTCTTTAGTCGTGTGGATACGATAGAAACATATTTATGTAAATGTACATAATACGATTACCGATATTTTTTTTCACTTGACAAAAACTTCTAGAAAGTTAAGTGCTTCTAAAATTAAAATAAATATAAATAAAATCAAATACTTACCAAATATATCTATACAATATATATAAATATATTTGTAAAATCAAGGATTATTTGACGGACACTTAACTCAAATGGACACCAACTGAATAATGTGAAACACTACAGAAGACAGAAGTTGAGTTGAGCCAATTAGGTGCGAACCACGGCGTTGCTTAGAGAGTTTTAAACCGTCCGGGGTTCCCCACGACAGGCAGTGGCAGCGCACTCCGCGGTGAATCTCCGACGAAGTTTATTTGACGGTTTGAATTACCCAGTTGATATTTTGGTAACATCAAACGAAAATATACCTAATAATTATTTACAGCATTTTTTTAAGAATTTGCCTTTTATATTAAATTCGTCACCGATATTTAACATTGCATTTAAATAACCCAAAGCGAAAGGGTTAGACTAGTGTCGAGTCCATTTTTAATTGCCCCCCTTAGTTATCAAATTGCCCCCCTTAGTTATCAAATTGCCCCCCTGTGGGGCGTGGACCCCAGGTTGGGAAACACTGTTCTAGAAGTTCTCACAGAAGCTGCTCTAGGTGTAAAAGACCATTTGTATTTATTTTTTCCATAAAAAAATCTTGGCTGAAGAATACTCGGATTACGATTCTGAGGAATTGGTCTATTTACACCTTTACCAGAGTTCTCTGGATCAATAATCTGACTTCTTCCTCTCCTACTTGAGCCAATAGATTCATTGTTCGACTCATCAGATTCATCTCAATCAAAAATTTGAGTTCTTTGTCTCTTATTTGGGCAAACAGTCTCGTAGTAGGACTCGCTAGAAATGTCAGATTCGCTGCTGGTATTTCTGTGAACTTCCTCCTCTACAATGTCTTCAGTTTCGGAAGCTGAGTTGTCAGATCCCTCCTCATTGTCCTCTTCAAAATGTTCCTCGAGCCATTGGCGTATCTGCTCATCTTGCCTTCTCAAATCCATCTAAAATAACACAAGTAAAATTAAATTTAGTCCAAAAAGCAGGCAATAATTGTCTAAATTAAACTGCAAAAGTATGACCCTGAAGTTAGCGGATAGCCGACAAAATAAAATTTCAGATAGGGATATCTACAAGCGAAATTAAGTTTTTCAAGTTAACCAAATTAGAAATTGTTTGTCGTCGACTTACCTACAGGTGATAATAAACGAATTTTTTTTTTCACAATTAAAAAATTTTTTAAATTAAAAATTCAATTTTGGGAAACTCTCACCGTGTTTCCTATCAATTCATAAATATGAAATTTTCAGATTTAGTTTATTTTTGGATTCTAAAAAGGTGATTTCAGTTAGTTTCTCTAATTTTGGCTTAGGGCATTCTGGGACGTATATCTGCGAGTAAAATGATTATTATTAAAAAAAAAGTCACCTTTTCGTCTTTGAAAAATCTAAAGATGATATTTTTCAATAGATATCCTTAATTTTTGATTTTTTTGAAAATTTTGGCGCCGGATATCAAAGTAAAAAATAATCAAAATCAAAATTTAAAAAATGTCATGTTTTCATTTTTCAAAAATCTAAAGATGATTTATCTCGGATTTTTTATTTTTTTATTTATTTATTGAATATAATTATTTTTTCATTTTTTTTTTAAATTTTGGTCTGGAATATTGAAATCAAAAATGATGAGAAACAAAAAAGTAAAATTTGTTTTCATTTTTCAAAAATCTAAAGATGACTTTTTTCAGATCTTCATTTTTTTCATTTGTTCATTAAGTATTTATATTTTTCAGTTTTTTTTTATTTATTTTGACAAAGAATGTCACATAAAGCATGAATTAAATTTTTTTTTCCTTAAGACAATAAATTTGCCATCTAGATTTAAGAAATTTGAGAAAAATGATTCACGTTAGACAAAATTGCTAAAAAACTAATCCTTTTCTTAGTTATTTTGTGGTATGAGTTATTTAATCCTGTAAAAAACATGTGATGAAGACAATTCAACTGAAAATAATTAGCCATGACTGAGGTAAATAAGGGTTAACGAGTCAGGTAATAGATAAGAGTAAAATAAGGAAGAAAAAATGTTTTCAGTTTGTATTTCAGAAATTTTTAGCCTATTATTAGTCTTCTATGAACCATTTTTCACATAAATCACAGGTGTATTTATAATTATCACTTTGAATCTCCTCGTAAGTTTTCTTCAAATGTTTGAGACAGCTGATATGTGACCACCTCTGACAGCTTTCACATAAAACCCAATTCAAATTTTTTCTAAATACTCCTTGCCCACATACGAGACACAAATCGGAAACATCGAATGAATTTTCAAGGCATTTAACCTTCAACTGCTCTCTATACTCGTTGGGGTTGAATTTCAACGGTATGATTTGATGTCCTTGAAAAAAAAAATTGGATAATTAACGTTAAGCAACTATAATTACTGACTACAAGAAAATATCAAATTAGTTTAACAACTGTAGCATACTAATCACACTAATCTCATGTTTAAAAAAAAATATTATGAGTAAATAAAAGGTGATACCTTTCAAGATTTGTTCGATGAAATAGATCACGTAAATTCCGCAATTGAAACCATCCTTTTCATCTTGAGATGGATAAACCATATTTTTTAAAAGCCAATCATCCTTTTTGTTTTTGCTGGGGAAAACAGCGCTGAAATTTTTTTTAAATTCGCCGCATAAAATTCGGGATCTTCTTTTATTTGGCCAGAATCTAATAAATAAATCCAGTTCTCTTTTAATTGAACATAAACTAGAATCTAATGAGAGTTCTGAACATGACACGGAAGAAATAGATGGGTTTTACGAGACCATTGTTTTTTCATATTGAGATAGAAGTTCTGATCAAAATTTTCTACTGAATTTTTTAAAATTTTAGAGCTATTTTCACAGATAACATAAGCTGTTTTTAAATGTTCTGGCGAGTTTATAATTAATGTAGTAGCACAGTAGTCGATAGTAAAGTTCAAGAGCCATCCTCTGTTGTACAAAGTATTATAATCTTCTCCGTTCAATTTCAAAATTGAATCATCATTGAGGCTCTTCGTTAGAGCGACGGTATATTCACGAGGGCAGTTTGGATGATAATAATAATCAATATTTTTTATCGTACCGTTGTTATGAAAAATCAGAGCAGGAACTTTTGACTTGTCGATAATTCGTTTCAACCTTTTTCCTTCTTGGTAAGGAATCCTTGGAGCTTGTTTCGACTTGTCACGATTCCATGCTTCCTCTGATTGAATGTTATCCGGCTCATTTACAACACGTCGCTTTTGTAATATGTTAACTTTCGGTATCGGTAAATCTAATTGTTTATACCGCGATGAAATTGCTTGCCACCGTTTATCTATGAAATGCCCAGCTTTGACAGCAATGTTTTTTTCAATTTTGACATTTTTGAAAAAATTTTCCACTGACGCATTAGATGAGTGCCTCTTCTCTTCTCGTGCGGACAGTGACCAGAGAGGAATAAAAGGAACGATTCTCATCATTGCATACTCGACGAAAGTCTTGCAGCAATTAGCATTAACTTTCAATTGATTTTCTTTTTTCAAAAGCTCGGCTTTTTCGTAAATTTTATTTTTCACTGGTAGAGCGTCCAAATAAAACGGGCTTGACTTGTAAACCGGTTTTGTTTTCTGATCTAATTTTTGTCTTTTTTCACGTTCAGGGTTATTATCCTGATTGGATTCATCGCACAATTCATCATCAAATTCACAGTCAAGAATATCTTCAGGATCATCTTCTTCATCATCATCAAAGTCGAGAATTTCAGGAGCATCGGGCAAATCAGATAAGAACTGGAGAGAATCGAACAGCTCTTGATTTTCTTTAGGATATAAAAATATCACAAAGATTGACTGCAAGCATTTCTTTAAAATTGTGTAGTCTTCTATGTGAACTAATTTAGCCATTATTTCCAAGATGAAAGCCCTCAATCTTTTTTCTACCCGTCGTTTTTGTAATTGTCTTGATAACATCTTCATAAAATGTGGGTAACAAACGTGCACGGGGAGAAGCTTGAGGGTTTTATTAGAAATAATTGCCTGATGGACTTCATTTAAATAATCACGTTCAGATAAGTTATTGAATTCGCGAAGTAAGGCATTGACACTCGCCCAAGACCAGTCAGTAGTCACATCTTTAAACGGTGGCCATTTCACGTTACCCTCAGCCCAAATTCCCTTAAAAAATTTCAAAAAATTACCAATTGATTCAGCGGTATGATTATTTGTGATCATTTCTAATATTGGATATAATTTATGCTCAATATTAACGATCCCCGCATAATAATAAACTCTCTTTGACTCAGGAAAGGGTTTCCTAACAACAGATCCTGTAGCGTCAAAATAAAGAGTGATGTTAGGATGATTTTGTAATAATGTTACTTGCTCAGGGATTGATAAATAGATGGTAAATGGTGGAACATATTGTTTAATGTACGGATGTTTGAATTGAAACTTGCTTAGACGTAGAAAAATGTCTGTACAGTCATCTTGATGTTCATCATTTTCGCATGCGGCTTCCGAACTAATTTTCTGCAAAGTTGGTAATGTATGAGCGAACCCATAGTTTTTATCTACTTTAGCTAAATTTAAATCCATTTTATTTATAACAGACTGATGAACTGTGCTCGGTTTTGCATATTCTAATTTTTCTTTTAACATTTCGCGATTAACACCTTTAGCCGCATAAACCAAAGACTCGGTATGCTGAGGCTCGTCTTTAGTTTTATAGATGTTAAGAACAGTATTAAATTCGAAGTCTTGTCCACGAAAAATTAGTCTCATATTACACTTGGGCTGACGGCATACCGCATAGTCTCTAAATTCACCAATTTTCTTACCAAGTTTTAAGCCTTGAAATACTAAAACGCATTTTATCCCAGCCAGCTTTGGTAATTCTTGGCGTTTTTTTTTTTTTTTTTTTTTTTTTATATTCTCTAGGGCAATGCTTGACTACATTCCACCTGATGGTAAGTGGAATGTAGTCTTAGGTGGTAAGGCGCATTACCCTAGCAACCTATTCACTCTTCGCTTGAAGACACCCACATTGTATTCGGTCGGAAATACCGACGCAGGCAAGCTGTTCCAATCCTTTGCTGTACGCAGTAAAAATAAGGAAGCAAAGCGCTTCGTTCGGACAGGTGGAATGTCCACAACAAAAGGATGAAAACCTGCCGTGCGTCGGGACGTCCGGTGATGGAAGGGGGACGGGGGAATTAAATTGTGTAATTCCTGCGCACACTCACCAAAATGTATCCTATAGAATACTGAGAGGCTAGCAATTCTACGCCTGTGCTCAAGGCTTTGGAGTTTGGCTCCGACCAATTCGGGATCGCCTATTAGCCTCTTTGCTCGCCTCTCAATTGAGTCCAGAACCGCAAGATGAGACTTTGCGGCACCAGCAAATATGTGACAACAGTACTCTACACACGACCGGATCTGTGCTTTGTATAAAACAAGAAGCTGTCCCGGTGTAAAGTACTGCCGAACCTTCGCCAGAACGGCAAGCTTTGCTGCTGCTGCTCTTGCTCTGGACTCAATGAACCGACCAAAGTTGAGGTTCGAGGAAATCTCTAAGCCTAACAACTGAAGCCGGTCACTGTATTCCAAGGATACATTCTGGAAAGTAGGAGCCAAGGTGAAAGGGCTCCTTTTGGCGGTGAATAGACACGTCTGCGTTTTGGTGGCGTTGAACTTGACAAGATTGGCATTGCTCCATGCGGAGACTGCCTGAAGTTTGTCATTCAAACTTTGCACCATGGCTTCTCTTTCAGACTGTACTTGATCTCGACTAGCCCGAGTACTCGGCAGGTATCTTTCTACAACTGTGCTGTCGTCTGCATACCCATAGATACCGGGCTTCAACAGATCATTAATGTGCAGCAGAAACAGAGTTGCAGAAAGAACGGACCCCTGAGGCACTCCGGCATTTATTGTCAAGGGTTCCGAGGAACACCCGTCGACAACTACTCGGAGAGATCTGTGGCTCAGAAAGTCCGTTACCCAGCCGATCAGACCAGGAGATATACCGTACGCTGAAAGCTTGCTTATAAGGCTCGCATGCCAGACCCTGTCAAATGCCCTCGAGACGTCCAGAGAGACGGCGACCGCTTCTCCGTTCTTCTCGATGGCCTCGCCTAAAATGTGAGTAGCATACACTAGGAGGTCCCCAGTAGACCTATTACGGCGAAACCCGTACTGTCGGTCACTGAGGAGATCGTTACCTTCTAGGTATGCTAGTAGGCGCGAGTTCAATACACGCTCCATAATCTTGCAGAGTATGGAGGTGATTGAAATCGGTCTGTAATTGACAGGGTCGGCACGGCTGCCTTTTTTGGGCACGGGTTGCACATTAGCAAGCTTCCAGGATTTCGGCACTATTCCAGTCATGAAAGAGAGACGATACAGACGTGTCAGTACAGGAGACAACTCAGCTGCGCATGTCTTGAGCAGAATGGCTGGTATACCATCAGGACCACTGGCTTTATTCACATCTAAACGACACAATGTTCTCCATACCTCTTTGTTAGTGATGCGGATTTCAGGCATCGAAACACCGCAGTGAGGAAGATGTGCTGGAGAAGCATTGCCAGTGTCTAGATGCGAATTATCAGCAAACAGAGAAGCAAGTACGTTCGCTTTCTCTGTTGCTGTGTGGGCCAGGGATCCATCCGGCTTCAGCAGAGCAGGCAGTGAGGGTTGGCAGAAATTCGACTCGATCGCTTTCGCAAGAGACCAGAAAGCTCGACTGCCAGTTGGTCTGACAGAGAGCCTTTCGCCATTCTTAGCGATTCGATCGAGACGAGCCTTCCGCAATGCCTTTTTGTAGGACTTGGCAGCTTGGTTAAAGGCTCTCTTCTTCGAACTTACATCCGGAGTTTTGCGGCTTCGAGCATCAGCCCAAATGAGATATGCCGAATGTTTTCGGTCTTGAGCATGACCACATTCGGCATTAAACCATGGGTGAGCTTTGCCACCGATGGGTACGTCAGCAAAAGGAATAAAATACTCCATTGCCTGATGCACCACATCGGTTATAGCATCCGCGCAACTCGACGGATCCAAAGAAGAGAAGCAGACCTGCCGCCAAGGATAAGACGCAAAAAAGTGCCGCATCTCATCCCAATCTGCTGACTTGTATTTCCATACTCGCCTAACACCATGAGGTTCGAAAGCTGGTGGGGAATATGTAAACACAGATTTCACCAGACAGTGATCGGAGGTTCCCAAGGGAGAGGTAACCTCTACCCGATACCTGTCCGGATCAGTTGTCAGCAGAAGGTCCAGGCAATTGGCTGTATGGCCTACCACATCTGGTACCCTTGTCGCTTGCTTCACCAGCTGAAAGAGGTCCAAGGACAACGCAAAGTTCCGCGCTTCTCTTCCAGCATGGTCGGTTTTCTGGTACGGGAACAGCCAGTCCTGATGACAGGCATTAAAATCCCCCAGAAAGACGAGCTGCGCTGAAGGGAACTGATGCAGAGCCATATCAGCAGCCTCACCGAGATACTCGAATAATCTAGTTGTCTCCTGGTCACCGCTGTGCGAACGGTAAACACAAGAATACAGGATTTTTTCGTTTCCTGTGTCTACTAAAACCCATAAAGAAGAAAAAGTGGGGTCTTCGAGGTGACGGAGACGCTGGATACAGAGGTCGTTCCGCGCATACACGCAGACTCCGGCACGTGAGCGAAAGTTGTGCTCTAACGTGTATCCGGGATAATCCAGGTGCGCAGCGCTTAAGGGACATTGTATCTGCGTCTCCGTCAAAAAGAACAGGTGCGGTTGTTCTGTCTCCAGGTGGTGATGGACAGGTAAGATATTAGAGTGCAAACCCCTAATATTACTGAGGCGTAAAACATGATGGAATAAATCCCGAGAAAAATGACCTTGATACAAAAATTTTGATTTGGAAAATTCTATTGTTTTGTAGTGAAAATAATCGTAATGAATTTTCAGTCGATCATGAAGATTTACTTTTTCTTCATCCTCAGATGAATCGGAGTGTGAGATGGATGTGGTTCAATGTTCGACTAAGTTGGTATAATCCACATGTTTCTTCTTTATTTTCAGGTTCTATCAATTGACGTAATAATTTAACTCGTAGTCGAGACTTAAATTTATCAACAAAACCATCATAATTTTTCCGCCATGCCCAAAATAAAGTTGATCGAAATTTTTTAATTTCTCCTTTTTTTTATTTTATGGTGATCGAGAAATTGCGGAAAAATAAATTTATTTTTTGATGGTTCAATTTTCACATCTTCAAAATTGGTTACGATTTTTACTAATGTGTGTATCAGATCTTCGTAATCGAATGTCATGGTTCTTGTGATAATAAAATATCGAGATATTAAAATTCGTAAATTACAAACGCTCACGGATTTTCGTATATATATATATATATATATATATATATATATATATATATTGTTAGAAATAATATTAAATATTAAACTTGAACACAGATAAACACTTTCACTAACAATTAGACGATAAACTTTTTTTTTTTTAAGAAGATATCTAGATATTAAAATTTGTAAATCACAAACGCTCACAGATTTTCACTTAGACACATCACTAATGTTGAGAATAATATGTTAAAAATTATTTAGATTATTAAACTTGAACATAGGTACGTATTGATAACTAAACAATATTTATAAGTTTTTTGATTCGTCGTTAAATAATTTAAAAGAAAAAATAACGCCACCTGTCAGAAAGAAAATTTTTTGGCGCGACATTCAAACACGCCCCGTACTTACCTCAGTTATGGCTAATTATTTTCAGTTGAATTGCCTTCATCATATGTTTATTAAATTTAAGAATAAAATTTTAATTCATGCTTTACGTGACATTCTTTGTCAAAATAAATAAAAAAAACTGAAAAATATAAATACTTAATGAACAAATGAAAAAAATGAAGATCTGAAAAAAGTCATCTTTATATTTTTGAAAAATGAAAACAAAAAAAATTTTTTTTGTGTTTTTCATCATTTTTGATTTCAATATTCCAGACCAAAATTTTCAAAAAAATGAAAAAATAAGGATATTCAATATATAAATAAAAAAATAAAAATCCGAGATAAATCATCTTTAGATTTTTGAAAAATGAAAACATGACATTTTTTAAATTTTGATTTTGATTATTTTTTACTTTGATATCCGGCGCCAAAATTTTCAATAAAATCAAAAATTAAGGATATCTATTGATCCGACTAACAAATTTGAAATAAAAAAAATATCATCTTTAGATTTTTCAAAGACGAAAAGGTGACTTTTTTTTTTTAATAATAATCATTTTACTCGCAGATATACGTCCCAGAATGCCCTAAGCCAAAATTAGAGAAACTAACTGAAATCACCTTTTTAGAATCCAAAAATAAACTAAATCTGAAAATTTCATATTTATGAATTGATAGGAAACACGGTGAGAGTTTCCCAAAATTTAATTATAAAATTTTTCACTTGTGAAAAAAAAATTTGTAGGTAAGTCGACGACAAACAATTTCTAATTTGGTTAACTTGAAAAACTTAATTTCGCTTGTAGATATCCCTATCTGAAATTTTATTTTGTCGGCTATCCGCTAACTTCAGGGTCATGCAAAAGTAGTATTATTGAAAATTTATTACTTAAGAATGAACAAAAAATAAAACATAGAAATATTTGGGGTTTGTAAAATGTAAACTTATAAAATGAGTAAAATAAAAATAATGCACCTACCATTTTCAAACTTACGTAGTAACTAAACTTTCGTCGAGCGGACGACTTAATCCCGGTAACTTAACTCCCGGTAACCGGTAAGAATACTCGCTCAGATAACACACTTACACCAGTTTATGCCAATTCCATATATTGACAACATTTAATTGCTTTTTGAATACTCATTATGAAGTGCGGATTGTGTGGTTCCGAGTTTAACGATGGGGTCCAGTGCATTGGTTGTTCTAAGCATCTAGATTACGGCTGTGCCCAGATAACAGAAATCGGTTGGAAGAAGCTGGGTGCAGACAGAAGGGCGGCTTGGAAGTGCCTCTCTTGTAAAAACCTATCCTTACAGCAGCCTGCATCATCATCATCACCGCAATCCAATTCTTTGGAAGCTATCTACAATGAGGTACGTGAAATCAGGCGTCAAATAGCTGATATACCTTCATTAGTTCAAGGGATTAAATCCATTAAAGAAGACTTGATGGACGTAAAGGCAAGTTGCGAATTCCTGGGATCTCGTTTGGAAGGCCTGTCCAACAGAGTCACAGATTTAGAAATGAAAGTCTCCAAGATGGAAAAAATGCAGGTCACTGTCGATGATCTGCAATGTGATGTAAATAAACTTAAGGCACAGCTCTCTGCTAGCGACCAAAGATCACGCTTAAATAATATAGAAATAAAAGGAGTCCCCTTAAAGAAAGGTGAAAATCTGTTCTCGATAGTTGATTCTATCAGTAAAGAGATAAATTTCAGTATCCCAAAGAACAGTATTGACTATCTTTATCGCGTACCCGTACATGGTTCAAATGAAAAAGCTACTATCGTTCGATTTACGAATCGATATGTTAAGGAAGATTTCGTGGTAGCAGCCCGTACTCGTAAGTCTCTCATGGCTCCCGACATTGGATTTAAGGACTCAGTTCGACGTATTTTCGTTAATGACCACCTTAATGCAGATTACAAGATTCTGCTTAATGAAGCAAAGATGCTGATGAAGGAGAAAGGATTTAACTACACATGGGTCCGGTACGGTAAAATTCACATGCGAAAGGATGATACATCTCGAGTCATAATAATTAACAAGGAAAGTGATTTAAACTTAGTGCGATAATATGGCTATATTTTGCATGTAATTATTCTGCTGCTCCTTATATTTCCATGTACAATGTAAAAATTGCTCTGCTTAGCAAAATGTTTGCTATCACTGAGTTCGCTGTTGACCGGTTATTGCGCTATTGTATTCCAATGTTCGCTTGCCGCGTAATCGCACTACATCTAACTATCTTACTCACTCTTACTTTAATCGCTATGCTTCTAGCTTGCTTTCTATCTCAGAATTGTGAAGCTGCTTTAAATTTGCTTAATTATACCGTCAAAAACTATTGGCAATTATTCTATTTTAAACTTAAATTATCTTGTCGTGATAATCGTTTTATAATTATTCAATTAGATGGTTTATCTAGTAAAAAAGTTATTATATATTACTGCATGATAAAGAGTTTATTTTTTAATTCGAATAGTTTACATCTGGACACTATTATTGTTTTATCAAATACTTATCTTAATATGTTTCAATTTCTTAGTTATACGTATATAATAAGTGCGTTATTTAGTACGAATGATTACAGGGTAACTAAAATTATTCATATTTATTATATCATTTTTATGGCTTTTTATGGGATTTTTGGTTGGTGTTGTATTTATGTTAATTTAGATCCACGTCATTCATTGATTTTTAATGTGGTAAACTTTGTAATATGTATCAATTTATTTATAAAACGAAAATCATATTGTAAATTACTCGGCGTTGTGATTGTTATCTGTCTAATAGGGCGGGGCTTATTTGTTTACCGTCCTGTGCTTAATAGGCCCTCAATTATTCATTATAAGTTGGTTGTAAGTTGGCTTGGCATACTTATTGGGACATACATTTTTATAGGGAAGTTATTGGGTAGATGTTGTGTATTATTTAAACACACATTTAATAGAATATTATGCAACGTTATTTTAAAACATCATTTTACAAAATCTGATTCTACACTTTTATTATGCTTTGTAAATAATTATGGGTAGTACATATAAAAATAACTTGTGTATTTATTATCAAAATACGAGGGGATTACGTTCAAAATCAACTATATTCAAGCGTAATTTAACTTTAAGCTCTTACGATATTGTTATTTTGACTGAAACATGGCTTTTAAATAACATATCAGATTCTGAACTTTTTGGTAGTGATTTTGTGGTCTGTCGCCGGGATCGTGACTATAGTACGACTGGTCAGACTAGAGGTGGTGGGGTACTTATAGCCGTCCGCGCGGAAAATTAATATGGAATCACAACCCTCTTATCAATCTTCGGCCGAGGACCTATGGGTTACTGTAACAATTAAACAAAATGATAAATCACTATTAAAGGTTCATATATGTTGCTTATATTTATGTGATCAAAATCAGGGAAATACTTTTTGTCAACAACTTCAAAACTTTTTGTCAACGTTAAACGATATAATAATTTCGAACGCGGACGATAAGTTTATTCTAGTAGGAGACTATAACTTAAGTGGAATTGAGTGGGATCAAACCCCCGATGCATTATATTTAACTCCACCCACTGCCTTGTCATTCACAGAAAAACTATTTATCGACGAAATGAGTACGCATGATCTACGCCAATATAATGGCGTTCGTAACGCGTCTAAGGCTAGAATATTAGATTTGGTTCTTTCTCAAGAAGACATATACGTTACCGAGTGTCTCGACCCGCTGGTGCCCATTGATCCTCACCATAAGGCCCTTCTTGATGTGCTATACGTACAGACAAATTTTCTTAAATCTGGTACATATTCAAAGTATATTTATAACAAAGGAGATTATGACTCAATTAATAATAGAATCTTAGCTATTGATTGGGATGTAAAGTTCATGTCATTAAAACTAGATGATGCAGTCAGTTTCTTTTATAACACTATTAATCAATTGTTATCTGAATTTGTTCCAACTAAAAAAGTATGTAGCTCATCATATCCTTTGTGGTACACTAAACCTTTAATCAAACTTATCAAAGAAAAATTCAAATATGCAACTAAGTACAAAATTTATGGTAGGTTATCGGATATGTTGACATTTAAACTATAACGCGACAGAGTTCACTCTTTGGAGGATAAGTGCTTTGAAACATACATCTCTTCAATCGAAAATAATATTGAATGCAATCCAAAACAATTTTGGTCCTACATAAAAAGTAGATCTAATTCAAACGGTATACCGGCCTCAATGAGTTATTTGGGTAAATCAGCTACTACAGGCGAATCGATATGTGATGCGTTTTCAAAATATTTTCAATCCATTTTTCTTTCAGATGCGTCTAATTCTAACTTAAGTCACTCTAACTCGATTGAGTCTTCTAATTTAAATGATTTTTTAATCTCCAATAGATCCTAATGAAGTGCATAAATTGATCTCAAATCTCGATCTCTCTAAATCTGCTGGCCCCGATGGTATCAGCCCAGTTTTCTTAAAATCGTGCGCTAGGTCTATCCACTACCCTATATCTCTACTCTTTAAGAAATCTATTTCTGAAAATACTTTTCCTGTCATTTGGAAGTCCGCGTTCGTTTCGCCTATACACAAAAAGGGACCAAAGTCAGATATCACTAACTATCGACCTATTTCAAAATTGTGTATTATTGCCAAAGTGTTTGAAAGAATAATATATGACCAGGTATATGCAGCACTTCATCAATCGTTTTCTCCATACCAACATGGGTTCCTTAAAGGGCGGTCTACTGTTACTAATCTTGTCATCTTCAATGATTTCTTAACGCGATCAATGGACCAAGGTTATGAAATTGATGTTATCTACACCGATTATAGCAAAGCCTTTGACAGGATTGATCACGAACTATTGTTGTCTAAATTATTCAAAATGGGTATCAGCGGTGACTTGCTCCGGTGGTTTTCTTCTTACATTAACAATGGGTCTCAAGCGGTTGTAGTCAATAATTACATTTTTAGTTGGGTTTCCATCCCGAGTGGGGTACCCCAAGGTTCATTGCTGGGGCCTTTACTTTTCTTGATATTTATCAATGACATAGCTAGTTGTTTTCATAACAGTAACCTATTGTGCTTTGCTGACGATATGAAAATATACAAAATGATTACCTCACCATTAGATGTCATTCATCTTCAATCTGATCATCATAAACTTGATCTCAATCCCTCCAAATGTTCTGTTGTTAGTTTTGCAAGAAAGAAAAATGTGTTATCATCAAATTACATCTTAAGACATCAGAACCTCCAAAAATGTGAGGAGATCAGAGATTTAGGAATTCTGCATGACACAAAACTGATATTTGATTCCCATGTAAATTATATTATCGGCAAGGCTTCCAAAATACTAGGCTTGTAATGAGAAGCTCGGTTAATTTTAAAAGGGCTAAAACTTTTAAAATATTATACTGTATGTTCGTGCTCAGTACACTAGAATACGCCTCAGAAGTGTGGAATCCGCAATATGAGACGTATGAAAGTCGAATTGAACGCATTCAAATTAAATTTATAAAATATCTTTGTTATCGCTTGAAAATTCCATACGACTCCAAAAATTATCTAGATCTATGTAAACAGTTTCATCTTCTCCCGTTTAGCAAAAGGCGCCAAATAAGTGACTTAACGTTTTTACTAAAAATAGCTAAAGGTGTCATAAACAGTCCTGAACTTCTTGAAAAAGTTTATATTAATGTTCCTTCACGAACTCTTAGATCAGCCCCAATTTTACACATTCCACTGGTAAGAACAAATTACCGTCAGAATTCTTTTATTTTGCGAGCCGGTAAAAAATTTAATGAAGCGGCGAATGAACTGGAACTAGATCTTTTTTGCTCAAGTGTTAATTCCGTAAGGCGGCAACTTAGTGATGCATTTTTTTCTGTATAATGTACATATGTGTGTGTCTATGTGTGTATATATATATATATATATATATATGTATATATGTATATATGTATATATGTATATATATATATATATATATATATATATATATATATATATATATATATTCAAAAGCTTGGTAATATTATGTTTTTAATTATCTTTATGTATTTAATTCCAATATGTATTATGTTTCTTTTGTGTTTGCTCTTATTACTTATTTTTGTTATGTTTCTACACGTGAAAACCTTTTATTGGCCTTCTGCTTCGATCTATGTAACTATTATATTATTTTGTGCTGTTGGTTTTCCAATTAAATAAATAAATAAAATAAATAAATAAATAAATAAACTCCTGTTCTAATTATCGTATGACCTCGAGTGTGTCACGCGATGCACTGTTTGGCAAATCAGGAAGCTAGAAAAAGTGGCGGAGGCGGGGGGCGCGGGCAAATGGGTAAACAACAATTTCTCAGAACCACGCGTCGCCGAACGGACGAATGTTTAGTTATCTAGGGTTAAAATCTCCATTTTATTATTCAAATCTAGTGTCTTGTGTTTGCGTTTATTTGACATTTTTAACTATAAACTATTCACATTTGAATTCTATTTTCTGCTTCTTCTTCATAATTTGTTCTATTATTCCTATTAGGCTTCTTTGCTTTTTTAGGTTTCTTCTTGTCTTCGCTTAAGACATGCTTCTTAACACTCTTCGACTTCTTATTAGCCTCTATAGCAGCTATTTCATCCTTCGTGGGAGTGTCAGTAAGGACAGCAGATTTGATTTTACGTCGGTTTGGTTGGCGGTTTTTTCTTGGCGGAGCTCTTGGCAATGGTCTAACTGATGCCGGCGAGAACACATTAGAAACAATGGTAAGTGGACTAGGGGCACTAGGGGATATAGATGCAATTGGTTCAATGGAATTGTTATTTAGAACTAAGGTGTTAGCCGCAGATGTGGAGGCAATCGGTTCATTGGCATAATTGTTTACAACTGACAAGTTGCTAGATGGCATAATCTGGTCTGTATGTGTACCTGGAGTAATAGGTTTTGTTTCATCATTATCACCTGCGTCAGTGTTAAGATTTGGAGTTATAGCTTTTTCTGTTGGATTGTCCACAATTTCTGAAACCGATTGCTCTACGTTTGGATAGGGACGATCAGTGACTTGACTTGGCAGGAAATCAACTTCTCCAAAGATGTCTGTGTTAACTGGTCCTGTTCCAGTTGCAGAAAATCCGGCACTGATATTATTCCTTGCAGTGATTGCTACATTTAATGCAGACATTGTTATAGATGGGATATCATAGATCGTCATGACTTTTCCGGCATTGCTTTGCATCCAATTGTCGCAAGCTGTATTAATTGCTTTCTTTAGAGGCCCAAAAATAGCAGGATCGAGTGGTTGCAGCTTGTGCGTACAGTGTGGAGGAAATGTGAGCAAAATTATGCCATTTTCTCTGCAAAATTCTATGTTCTTTAATGCTGTGCGTGAGGCAAGACTATCAAGGAGCAATAAAGCTCTTTGCTCTTTTGATGGTCTAACGTGATTTTTAAAATGCTCAAGAAAAACATAAAAATCGTCCTCTTTCATCCAGCCTGATCCGTTAGCCGTCCCTATGAAACCAGTAGGGCCGTCACGTATAAAATGGTCTTGGAATCGTTTACGTGGAAATATAAACATGGGAGGTGTATAATTGCCTATTGCATTTCCAGCTAAAGCCAACGTATTCAAGGTGCCCCTTTCTGCTGACGTCATCGTATTGACTTGTTTTTCACCGCTTCTCGCAATGATTCTATCAGGCTTTTGGACTGTTATTATTCCTGTTTCATCGACATTCCATTATCTTTTGCCTCAAGTTGATGTTTGTTTAAGACGCCTGTATAATTATTAAAAAAAACGGCCACATTAGTTTTATTGAAACTAGTAGCACGAGCGATACTAGTGGCTTGAGGCAGTCGTAAAGATAAATTTGGATGTCGTTGCATAAACAGCTTTAGTCATACTTCTCCTGCTTTCTCATTCTTCTGCCATGACTCTGAATTTTTTTTATTATATCTTTTGGCTAACTTACAGGCAATGACTCTAGTTTTTTTCGTGGGTAGCCCATAGTTAGATGCTGCACATGTTAACAAATACTCGCTTAATATATTCTCTTCCTCTTCTGTAAAAATAGTCGGAATGATATAACCCATGGAAGGAGCTTTGCCTTCTGGGTTTTCTTGATAAGCCTCTTGTTAAATAATGCTTCCACTACGTCTAGTTCCAGTACTTCCAATACGTCTAGTTTCTAATCATATAATAATTTATTCAGCTTCAAAGATCTTATACACGCGCACATCGGTTGCGGTCATTTCCTGCGTCTGTCTTGTGCTGCCAGACTCCCCACAGGTTATATGTATAACGTGACATCTTCCCTTTTTATTTAACTTAACTTAAATTATAATAATCAACACAATAAAAAAAAGTTTTACAATAACTTAAATAGTTTTACAATACTTTTCACTTAAATTATAGTAATCAATACAATAAAAAAACAAAGTGATATTGAGAAAAAAAAAACAATCGATTATTGTCGAAGACTAACAAAAGATAAGTATACATGTAATTTCTTAACTATATCTAGCAGGTTTTCGTACAATACGACCACTACGAGTAGTCCTTTGTGAAGTATTTGTATTGGGTTACTAAGTGTATTCTGTTTTACAGGTGTAGGTAACGAAGATGTTGGTGTAACTATTGGTACGACAGGTTTTAAGATATGTGCCCGGTTTCTGCGTGTAACAACGTGGATGTGGACCTACTTTTTCAATAAGACCTGGAACCCATACACTATCTGGCTTGTGTTTGAAATAGACTTGGTCTCCTGGTGACAGTATTGAAAGTGCCGTTGTATGAGAATTATAATAAAATGCCGAATTCTGTCTTTGCTTTTTAATTATATGGTCTAACTCATTTAAATTTACTAATTTAGGCAGTGATATGTAATCAGAAACTGGCAAATTAGTTCTGAGGTGTCTTGACATAGCCAATTGAGATAGTGAGTACCCTGTTTCTTTAGGTGTGGTTCTAAGTTATAATAGAGCAAGATATGGATCAGAATTATTAGCTTCACACTTTTTAAACATTCTTATTATCCGTTATCTGGTTCTTTTTATCCGGTGGTCCGTTATCAGACATTAAAATAGAAGGAATACCATGTCTTGCAAAGATTGACTTTAAATGAATAATTACTGTTTGAGATGCAAACCCATTATTTAATAGTGATATTTCAATGTACTTAGAGAAATAATCAATGAGCAATATGTATTTTTTATTGTTAAAATCGAATAAGTCTACCCCTGCTTTGTTTCAGGGGAGTAACTTATATTCATGATGAATTAAAGGTTGTTTAATATTATTTTTATGATAAGTGAGACAGGTGGGACATAATGGTGGTAACATTTTAGTTATGGCATCAACTTTTGCCTCATCTACATGAACTCCATTTTGATCAAATATATGACCTAAATATTTAATTGACTGTGGACAAAGCACTGATTTTACTTTATTAAACTTTAAGTTCATTTGACGTGCATGATTTCTGTAATCGTTCATCATGCTCTAACTGAATGTTACCGTAGATTAAAAAGTCATCCATCATGATTTTAACCCCATTTATGTCCCCAAACCTTTTAACCATTTCTCTATGGAAAATCTCAGGTGCAGCATTAATACCAAATGGTAAACGGGTGAATCTGTATCTTCCCAGTGGTGTAATGAATGTGCATAATTTTGAAGATGTTTCACTTAACCCCAACATCCAGAACCCACTATTGGCATCTAATGTAGTGAAGAATTTGGCTCCAACTAAGTCTGACTTTATTTCATCAAGGGTCCCTACCCTTTGATACCTACCATTGATAATGACACCGCATTATAGCCTGATTAAGGCGAAGAGAATCAATGCATAACCTAATCTTTCCATTTTTCTTTGAAGTAAGAACTGTAGCACTAACCCAGAGTGGGTCGGCTCTTCTACTAAACATATAATACCAGAGCTTTCTAAGTTGTCTAACTCTTCTTTTAGTGCATCTCTAAGACCAAATGGTACTCTCCTACAAGCATCAATGTATGGGGTAGCATCTGGCTTCAAGGTGAAATCACATAGGACTTCTTTTATACATCCCAACCCTTCAAATAAATCTCCATATTAATTCAACAATGACTTTTGTTGATCAAGAGACTGAAAAGAAACTTTATTAACTTTCTTTATAAGGTTAAGTGTTTTACATGTGTCTCGGCCTAAAATGTTTTTGCAATTAAGGTCTACAACCTGAAAATTAATGTCATGACTTGTTTCATTTAATTTTACTCGTAAAAAGCACTGACCTATGGTAGGAATTATTTCTCCACTAAAAGTTGATAGTCTATATATACTTTTGTGTAATAACTGTGTTGGTATATTAAGAATGTTGAAGGTATTGATTGAAATGATATTTGTGTCCGCTCCGGTGTCTAGTAAGAAATTAATAGATGTACTATTAACTATGAGATTAACTTGCCAAGCCTGTGACTTTGTATCATTATTTAACTCTAAACAAAACACTGATCCAAGAAACATGATACTTTTATCTTGATCAGAAACATTGACACTGTCAATATTTACATTTTTTATATTCCTGACATTATTGCTTGACATACACATAGATGCGAAATGATTATATCTATTACATATTTTACATTTTATAGCAGGACATCTGATTCGATGAATTTGACCACAACGATTGCATGATACTGATGAACTTCAAAGTATGATTGGACTTGGATCTTGCCCGATGACTTGACTGGGACTGCTGTACTTGACATCTGGATATGGAGCTGTTCACTGCGGCTATTATGTGTGTTGCTCTTCTAGTTGTTGGGCCTGTAATTTTGTCGCTTCAATTTGTTTTGCTAGTTGTACTACATCATCCAGTGTTTCTGGTTTTTGAGATAGAATTCTCTCTGATGTAAGGACTTGAGATGTTCCAACTAAATATGTCACGTATAATGTTATCTCGCAGGTTACCGAAGTCACATTGCATGCTTATATTAATGAGGTCAGTAGCGTACATATCTATTGATTCGTCGACCCGTTGCCTCATGTTGAACAAAGTATGCCTTTCTATTGTTACGTTGACTTTAGGCAGAAAGTACTTGTTAAATTTTTCTACAACTTCTTTTAACCTTGTCGATGTCGCAATTAAAAGAATGGAAGATGCCCTTCGAAATTGCGGAGCTTTTTAAAAACCACTTTAAGGTAGAATCTGTGCTGGGTCCATCGGAGCGGTCCCCGTTGAAGCTGAAGGGTGATTTAAATTTGAATTTAAATCTGATTGGACAAATAACATTTTCAGAGGGTGAGGTTGGTTCTACCGTAGCAGTGCTATGCGGTAAGCATAGAAGATTCTTGGTTAAAATGGATAATAGGGGAAACAAGGAATCTGTGTGGAAACGATCTCGCGTCACCACTTCCCCACCAAACTCTAACGTCGCCTGATCGTGACGTCATCCTCAAACCACGTCTTCCATCATTAGTTTTGGGTTAATTATACGATAAAGTTTTCGTATTTTATGTTACAATACAATACAAAAAGCTTTTATTTCTCTCGAAAAGATACAGCATTAGTAGAATAAATAAAATCTAATTACAATTACAATCCATAAATACCTCC
Organism: Napeogenes sylphis; assembly: GCA_959347405.1. Lineage (NCBI taxonomy): Eukaryota > Metazoa > Arthropoda > Insecta > Lepidoptera > Nymphalidae > Napeogenes > Napeogenes sylphis. Next base: position 14,725,656 of record OY365785.1, on the reverse strand, counting down.
TCGAGAGCTGGAGTTTGTACTAGGTTCAAAACCTGTGTTACAGATCTCCAGGCTCCCGAACCCTTAAAAGTAAGAGAGTTGAAATTTGGTAACATCATTTAAAAAAAAAAAAAAAGAAAAAAATGTTGCATGACTTCTTTTTCTGACCACGTCTATTTTTTATTCTTTCGAAAATCAGTGTTATTGGAACGTAGTTAATTATCGCGCGTTGTGAAAGGGGGCTAGACGGTAAAAATTCTTACCAAAAGTTGGCACGACATGTTTTGCTATCTCTCTCTCTCTTATAGAAAGCAAGCGAAATATTTTCATTTCTATCATTATTATTTTTTGTATTATATTAAATTGCTTAGTAGCACTTTATTATTTATTTGATATTGGAGTTTGTTCTTTTAGAATCAATTTGCAAATAAGACAGTTTAAATAAAAATAATAATACAAATTTGTGAACACTCGTAATGTTTTGTAACAACGCTATCTATTTATACCTTAGGGAAACATAACTCCATCTGTTATATTAACATATCTGTATAAAATGAAACCGCTAGGTGGCGGGACAATACTCATGGGTATATTGATTAACACTTTTTAATTTATTTATTCATTTTATTTACATTTATTATAAATTATATTATATTATATATTTATTATAAATTATATTATATTATAATTTTCGGCGAACTATCATACAAAAATAGTATACAAATAATATTCATTAGCATATTAACTTATATAAATATTTTAATATTTTTTTATTACAATAGGTAATTAATATTCTCGTTTTTTTTGACGTAAATTAATCATTTACCTCTCTATATCGAAGAAAAAAATATAAATAGGCTTGAAAAGATTCTAGTTTTTTTTTTCAGCTGTTCAAACGCCGTCATTTTGCGCGCGCCCTGCGTGTCGTCAAATGACAAGTCCAGTCAATGTTTACTATGATTTTTTTATTTACATCATACATATTTTAAGTTTTAAGTGCTTTACAAGTCAAGTCAAGTTATTTTTGCACTCCGGTACTATTACCGGAGTGCAAAAATAGTATTAGAAAAACACCCGACAAAGTGTTTTTAATATTCCAAGAGACGCGAAAATACAAAAACAATGGTCTATGGCAATTAAAAGGGATAACATATGTCTTAAATTGTTTTTTATTGTTGTGAAGATCAATTTACCATAAGTATACTATATTTATAATAAGTTTAATTTAAAAGTTTAAAATTATAGTAAGTTGCACTAGCTATAGACCATTAGAAATTTTGAGTTTAAAATTAACCTAACCTAGTTTACAAAAGTTCAGTATAACTTTCTATAAAAACCGGTTTCCTTTTTTTGGTTTTACGAAATTTAAATGGTTATCGATTTAGTTCAGGTTAAGGCAGATACAGCCAATTGTATTGAATATAATATGTATAACGAAACAACAAGGAGAAAGATTTAATCTAAGTTTGAAGAAACGAGTTTTTCCTCATATATTTTTGTGGCAAAAACACCAGCTGATAGAATGAAAATGTGCGTAGTCGAAAGGCAAAGATTGACATCGGTTAATGACGCCTTTTCAGAGTTAGCTACCAAAAGTAGTGTTTAAAAAAATTGGTGACCTTTACAAAAAAGTAATATAGTAAGTAAGTCCTAGTACTGCCCATACAAATGTCTGTGATATTTATCAGCCAAGACAATATTAAATGTGATCACAAGGCAGAGCCTTGCTTTTCGCATATTAAAGATAAATTACCAAGTGACTAAGCTGTGCAAGTTAATATTAAACCGAAGTACAGAAGTAAAGGTGTCAATGTAAATATACCTGCTGAAAAACAAAATGTAGCATTGTTACCATTTCCTCATTCAACACACAATACTTTTACTTTACCAGTAAAACTAACTATTTTACATAGTTTTACTTTACCAGTAAAACTATGTTTTAAAAAGAAAATTGTTTACTGAAAACACAGCTGATAATACTTTTATAGCATATTATATCTTCTATATCTGCTGCATATCAACAAAGTTATTTATCTGAGTCAAGTGAAGTGGAAAATGATTACCTAAACAATCGTATCATTTAATAAAACCTTTAAGCACGAAAATATAGGTTTAAATTACTTATTTTTCTCAGTAACACTAATACAACAGTATGAACTTCGACGCCGATAATTTGAATGGCGTGTCAAATGACGTCACATTTCCTTTCGACCTATTGTGGCGCGTTTTCGAAGTATGAATTTCGCTCCCTTAATTTACACTTTTCATAAATTATTTTATGGCCTTAAATGATTAGTAAATAAAAAAAATGTTTTTATTGTAATAAGATGATAATAAGTATCCGAAAAAAAAAGTATTTAATAATAATAATAATAATCATTTATTGAAGATAACAAGGATCCAGTTGTTAGTTACAATTATAATTTCTATAAAACTATATTAGTAAATGCATAATCATTCTTCTAAATAAATAAATTCTCATTTGATTAAACCAAATCAGACTCGAACAACATTAAATTAATTTACAACAATCTTGAATTATTATAAATTATACAAATGAAATCAAATTTATAAATTAAAAATAAATAAAATAAAATAACAATCTCAATCACTACAAGAATTAACATCATAAATCAATTTTAACACAAATTAAACAAATTAAAATATCTGAGCTTTAATATTTAGTTCTAACATTTAAATAATAAAGTAAAATAAAATGGTCATAACATTTAAATAATAAAATAAAATAAAATGGGCATAATCACGTAAGTCAAATCGAAAAAATAAAATAAAATAAAAAATAAAATAAAAATAAAAAAAAATTCAAATCAAATTAAATTACATCAAATTAAAAAATAAATTAAATCAAATCGTAATAAGACTCCAATTTTATTTTTAAAATATCAAGACTTTAACAAAATTATTCATAATCTCAGAATCAGCCTTTTCATAAAACATTTTTAGGATATTGTTTTTACTAGAACGAAGCCTTTTCAACAGGGATGACGTTATATTTCTCAAAATTGCATAAAAATCGTTTGTTCGCTCTTGAGCAAACATGAGTGAAGCAGAACAAAAACGGGGTAAGCCCAACAGCATCCTAAATCCATTATTATATTGAACCCTAATAGTGTCCAATGTCCTTTGTGTGCAGTTTACCCACAAGGTACTCGTGTAGAAGGTTTGACAGTATGCTTTGAATAGCATTATCTTAGTTTCTTTACTACAACGAGCAAACCTGCGGGCCAACATATTACACCTTACAGCTAAGGCTCTGCGTTCAAGCTCAATGTCCAACTGATCCCTGAGGTCCGCCGTAAGGAAGTGACCTAGATACTTATAGTAATTGACACGTTTTAGCAGTGTCCCGTTTAGTGAAATTCTAGGTTCGTATTTTACTTTCTTACCGGGAGCCTCAAAGATCAGGTATTCACATTTCGACACATTATATAATAGTCCATGTTTAGATGCATAATCCTGACATGAGTTAAGCAACTCTCTAATGGAACCAGCCGTGGGACCCAACAACACCATGTCGTCGGCATAATTTAAATTATTTATGCTGACGCCATCTATCCAGCAACCTACTTGTTTTTTGCTGAGTTCCACGAGCAATTCATTAATGTACAAGTTGAAGAGCCTCGGAGAAGTCAACCCCCCCTGCCTAACTCCGCACATCAACCTGTACGATTCGGAGAGTCCCTCTCCCCACCTCACGTAGTTTTGTTGGTTTGCATACCAATATTGCATGATCCGTATCAACTCCGGTTGAACGCCCGCCTTCTCCATCTTATTCCAAAGTATATCATATGACACTAAGTCAAACGCCTTGGACAGATCAAGAAAGCACGCGTACACCGGCGTTTTTCTGTTTGTGTAGTATTTGACAGTCTGCTTTAAGGTTAGTATGGCAGTTTCAGTAGAGAGGCCAGGCTGAAATCCAAACTGAGAATCGTGCAATTGGATTTTCTCACTGAATTTCCTGTCAATCAGACCGTCAAATACCTTTGCAATTATGGTAGCCAGGGATATAGGCCTATAGTTGCAGCTGTCAGAAATATCACCCGTTTTATTTTTAATGATCGGGATCACCATAGTTCTCATCATCTCAGTGGGGATATAAGAATGCCTGATGCATTGATTGAAGATGAGTACCTGCATACCTTAGATGCTCAATGCTGAGGCTGTCATGTCCGGGTGATTTTCCTCGTGTCATTTTATTTAAAGCTTCGAGGATCTGTTCAGATGAGAAACTAAATGGTTCCCGCTCATAACGGAACTGAGAATCAACCAACGCGACCGATTGCCCCAGCGGTGACGAGACCTTAAAGTGTTCCTTAAACATGTTAGCTATATCCTTTTGTGAAGTGCATCCCGCGACACTCACTGGAAGACTTTGTCGAACGTTTAACTTTTTAGTGGCATTCCAAAATTTTGTGAAATTCTTATTTGCTCTGTGAGAAGCAATTGCATCCATTTTGATTTGTTCTAGGTGGTTTTGACACCACTTCAAACGACTTTTAAAAATTTTTTGTGCTTTACACATCTCTTCCCAAATGGTACCAGAACGTGGCTTCTTATAAAACAACCATGTTTGATACTTCGACCTGGCCTCACAGTGAGCAATCCCGAACGTATTTATTCCATCCTATTATATGGTTACGTTTTGGTTTATAGCTTTCATGGGTCTCTGTCGCCGCTCTTGACAATATTTTAATTAAATTACTGTACGTTCTTTCCAGACTAAGCTTATGTGAGAGATTATTACACGTTGTTCCGTAACATGACAAAATAGGCCGTGATAAATAAAGCTGGCTAAGTTCTTGATTACATTTGTCACGATACCTACCAATCTGGCCCTCTGTTCTATTACCCCATAGTATTTTATTATATAAGTGTTGGTCGTCATTTATATATATATTTCCCCTTAATCAATTTTAAATTGCACTCTATAATAAGCGGCAAATGGTCAGACCAGTAAATATCATGACCAATGCTTACATTAATAACCGTTTGTCTTGCATATTGCGTGGTTATACAGTGGTCTAGCCAGCGGAGACTGCCATTAATATCACTTCTGTATGTAAAGGTGTTCGAATTTATTCCTAGAAATTTCGTATCTACACATGTCCAAGACTCATTGGAACAAAAACTACTAAGCTCAGCCCAAAAAGGCTGGTTTGGGTGTGAATTATAGTCTCCTAACATATATATAGATTCTAAGTCACTACTGTCTATTATAGCTTTGACTTCACTCAAACAGTTAGTAAATTCTATAAGGTTCTCATATGTATCGGTTGGCATATAAATACTAAAAATTATAAGACCTCGTTCATCATTAAGAACAGCTTTAATAGCACATATTCTATCACTGTTACATTTTATAACCTCAACAGATTTAAAAATATCTCTGTTCCACAGAAGAGCAACTCCACCGTATGGCCTTCCGCTTAATAAACCCGTAGAAAGATCTACCGCAGATTTACCTGTATATTCAAAATCTTTGCTAATTGTACCCAAGACAGGAAGTTCATACGGCAGAAGCCAAGTCTCTTGTAGGGCCACAATATCAGCAAAAAGGCAAATTTTCCTAATATCTTCTATTGAGCGCTTAAATGATTTACAATTAAAGCTCACCATTTTACACGATACTTTATCCATTATTTAAACTTACTTCTTATATAAAACTTACTTAATTAATATTATTTCTCGATACAGGATATTGCCTGTCTTTATTTTTAAACAATATAAATCTTCTAAAACAAATACCTTCAGGCCACAATGAACTATTCAAAAAAATAGGCAGTTTGTTTCTAGACACAAACAATTTAAAAGAATTAAAATGTCTCTCTTCCTTATACATAATTTTTTCTACTAATACCACTGATTCATTAGTCTTTTTCAAAATATATGACGCAATATCACTAGCACTCGTAGATTTACATACATTAGATATAAATAACGGAATCTTACTTACAGAAGCTGCTCTAAATTTTAAGTCACTAGTCGCGTGTCCCGTCTCACTAATAAACCTATTTTGTAGCATATGCTTTTTTCTTTTTTGAACAACCGTCCATTCATCATTTTGTTTACCGTCGGCACTAACACTGTTCGCGCACAAAACCTCAGACATTGTACGTACCTGTATTGTTTCATTCGCGCTAAAGTCGTTCCGCACTTGCTTGTCGCTATTTTTTGGCTTGTTTGTTTTTGTTTTCATTCGGCTTACCTCCATTTGCGGTTGCGAGAATGGGATAGCGCAGTCGACACTTAAACAGCTGGTGTTGTTTAACTTACCGGGGCGACCTTCACATAGCACTGTTTCTGCACTAGTTTGCTGGGGCTGGGGCGACAAAGATATAACGTTGTCACACTCGCACCCATTGCGCTCAACGTCGGTCAACGGCCCCCTGTTGACAACTTGCAGCGGTTCGTTACTAATAGACTTATTTAAATCTGTAGATGACAAATTATTTCCCTTTAAAATATCAAAATTTTGCTGTGAAATTTGAAAATTTTCTTGCAGTTGTTTTTGAGTTACATATTCACTTTTTATTTCACTTATTTCTTCTCGAAGCATATTCAAATCTCGTAAAAGACATAAGACCAAAGAATATTTGAGACCATTTAAAATTTTTGCATATTCATCAATAATTAATCGAAAGGAACTTCTTTCCATCCGGGTGTCCCTTAACACTTCTTAGTTTTTTATTTTGTAGTATCAGTCTAAGAAAATCAGTAATAATTTATTTTATTTTTTGTTTCCGAAATTATATTATCCCCGTTTCCCGGGGGGTCTTCACAAACATATAAATAACCGGTGCAATCTTTATCTAGACTCGGAACAATAATCTGTATAGAACACAAAGAATTATTCCTTGTAAAAATCTAAGCCGTGGCCGTTGGTTTAGTGGTCAGGATTACTAACCACTACACAGATACTACACCAATACGACATCAAAATCTACACTAGGTGCAATAGGTCTGTTTTTGTATTATGTTTCAATTTAAAGACCTCCACATATTAGAAACAAATTATTGTAAACTTATAATGACCTATTTAATTGGTTTTTAAAAACTTAAAATTGATTATTTAACAATTTTAGTAATGGGTAAAGTTAAAGATGTGGATGACTAAATAGAAGTGGAAGTAAAACGAAATTTATTTTTTTTGTCTAAACATAAGAAAACTATTACTTATAAACATCAAAAAGTACTCTAATAAGTGTGAGCCTAGCAATGCCAGTTTCATAGATTTGGGTTAATAAGATGTTTATTTTTTTATTTTATTTTTTTTGTTTGTCTATACTGTTAGCCCTGTTGGCTATTACAGCGTCACCGGGGGAGCGGGTGGGTCTGGAGACCCACCCTTAACAAGGGGGGGCCAGATGGGCCCCCATGGGGAACGACGTCCCTAGGGCGTCTCAGATTGAGACACGGACCTCGGCTCGGGGCTTCGTTAGTCAGGAGGGAAGCTAAGGTAATTTGGACACTAGCGTCCTCCGACGGCAGAACGCCGGAGCAACGGAGCACTTCCTCAGTTGGGACCTCGTCTATACCGGTAAAAACGGTGTGTGTCTGTGTGTTGTGTGGTGTCACTTATGCCTACGCGTACACGTTATTACCTACTGTGAACGCGTCGTCGGGGTCAACGAGTACCGACTTGGGTCTTCTTTTTCTGACTAAAGTAGTCTTACGTGGTCTATACTCTGCGGCGTCAGCCACCAGTGGGTTCGGGTGTCGCTCAGCACGTTCAAAGTACTTTTGGGAAAGCCCCTTGAAGTACTGAGCGATGGTCGGAAGGTTCAAGTCTCTATGGAGATCGATGTTGCGTACGAACCACGGCGCCCCGGTTGCAATCCGTGTAAACCTGTTCTGAATCACCTGAAGGGGTTTCAGATTAGCGTGCGCAAAAGCGGGACTCGCATAGGACATGACGGAACGTATGCAAGCTTTGTAAAGTGTCACCTTATTGCGAAGGGACATTTTACTCCTCTTGCCTAACAGCGGATATAAACGACCTAATATGTAGGCCGCTCTGCTACGAACGGTCCTAATATGCGCAGTGAAAACTAACTTTCTATCTAACGTTACTCCTAGGTATTTTGCCTCGTCTTTCCAAGGTATCGGTCTATCAAAGAGTTTGATTCGCGGGAGGATCCTTGGGGGGCCCCGTTCGAAGAGCACCGAAACGCTCTTCTCAGGGTTTACCTCGATCCGCCATTTCCGCAGCCAACTCTCGAGGGAGTCGATTGCGGATTGGAGACGTTGGTATATCTCCCAGTGATCCTTAGAGGACGTGTAAAGCGCGGTATCGTCCGCGTACATGGCAAGGTGTACTTTAGATCGCGATCTAGGAATATCGCTAGCTTAGATGGAATAGAGGATGGGCGAGAGAACTGACCCTGGGGAGCACCCGCCCTGATGGGGCGGGGGGTTGACAAGACGCCTTCCACTCTGTAGCGAAAGGAGCGATTCGTCAGGTAGTCCCGTATGATGAGTACGAGTCTGTCCGACACATTGAACTCATATAACTTGTACACCAGTCCATTGTGCCAGACCCTGTCGAACGCCTTAGCTACATCGAGGAAGAGCGCTCCTGTCCTATGCTTCTTGGCCCTCACAGTGGCCCCTATCAGTATGTGCTCCGTGAGGCGTTGCACCTGATGGGAACATGAATGGTTGGCTCTAAAGCCGAACTGCTCATTTGGAATGATTTTGTGTCTCTCGACTTCCGATCTAAGTCTACAGAGGATGATTCTCTCATATACTTTCCCTAAGGAACTAAGAAGACTAATGGGACGGTAGCTACTAGGCAGATGCCGGGGTTTGCCCGGCTTATGGAACCCTATCACTATGGCCTCTTTCCACTGGGTCGGAAACGAGCAACCGGCCAGTAGAGCGTTAAAAATTGTAACCAATAGGTAAATTAAAGGAGGCGGAAGAAACTTTATCACTTTGTTAGTGATCCTATCGGGACCTGGCGATTTCTTGGCGTGAAGCGCCCTAACTATGGACGTCACCTCGTCTAGGTTCGTTTCCTTGATTGGCGGACCGACCGGTGGCTGAGAACACATTATATTGACCGATTTGTCGACTATTTCGACATGATCGCGATCAACCGATTGAGCAGACACACGGCACTGGCTCTCTAGACTGTCGGCTAAGCACTCAGCTTTGTCAGGGTCGTCAAACGCGATGGCGGAGTTAGGTCCAACCAAGGGAGGCATATCTGAGACAGTGTCCGCCTTCAACGCTCTCTGCAACCGCCAGAATGCCTGGTGTGTTGGAGAGAGCGTCGCAAGCGTCCTATCCCAGCCGCTATCTCTGAAGTCGTCGAGAGCTTGTCTCGACTCCCTCTGGAGACGGCGCAGCCTCCGTCGGTTGTCATCTGTCGGGTATCGGTCGTGGGCTCTAATCGCGGCGTTTTTACGGGTGATTAGAAGTCTAATGTCCGGAGGGAGTGCTCGGTAACCCTCGAAGTTCACTCGGACTTCCCTCGAGGACTTTCCTATGCTGTCTACCAAATGTTCTGTGAAGTTAGTCGCGGCTGAGACAGCGTCCTCGACCGATGTAAGCTGGTCAGGAATTTTGTCGAGGTGCGCTGATACGGGGCAATGGAGCTGCTCTCGAAGCTTCGTCCAGTTAATAATTGTTTTTGTCGCGGGTTCCCTAAGAGGAGGAAGTCCTAGCTGAAATAGGAGCGGTCGATGGTCAGAGTCTAGCTCGGATAGCGTCTCGATAGAACGTAACTGGAGTGTCACGCCCTTCAAGAGTACTTTGTCGAGCACGTCGGGTCTGTCATGTCGGAAGTCTGTGTCGCAGTATCGCGTGGGACTCAAAGGCGCGGTGATCTCGAAGTCGAGATCAGCCTTGTAGCTTAGCCTATCAAGGAGATTTCCTCTACTGTTTGCGACAGTAGAGTTCCAGATGATGATGGGATGTTTGCAATTTAGGTCGCCGGCCAGAATGGTTGCGTTACCTAATTGGAGTAAGGACTTAAGGTCCCTCTCAACTAAGGCTTTATTGGGAGAAAGATAGACGGATGCTAGTACGATCGACTGATGGCCGGTCATACCCACCTGACATAATGATGCTTCTACGTTAACTAGTTGGGGCGGATCGAGCGGAGTGCAATGAAGAGACCTTCTGTAGTAGATGATGGTTCCCCCCTTCGCGGTTGCCCTATCGTTCCTAACGAGACGGTAATTCGCGATGCGTGGATCACGATTACACGGCTTCAGAAAGGTCTCTTGTACTAACAGGACGTCTATCTGGTACGTGACCACGAAGTCGCGCACTAGATCTATCTGCTTAAGTAGCCCGTTCGCGTTGAATGTAGCGACAGTCAGAGAGCGAGGTTTTACCCTTCCACGCGATGTCATCATGTTGACATCGTGTGTTCGTATATCGATTTGATTAGGACGGCGTGCTTGAGGAGCACTTCCATCCTCGCGGGAGGGTTCCGCGTGGAATCCCTCATTTCATTCGAGAAGACTAGGAGCTCTTCGATGTCTATTACACCGAAGAGGCTCGTGACGCACGCGAGCGAACTCGCAACTCCGTCGGTGGAGTTACGAACCGGCGGCGGCGGCAACGACTGGGGGACGGGCTGTGGGATAATCCTCGGAGGCTTCACCCAAGCGTTCGCGATCGCGTTCGCGGGTGCCTGAGGGGCCTGGGATGCCTGAGGGGCCGCGGGCCTCCTAGGGGCTAGAGGAGTCCATGGAGGCTGGGCGAACCGAGGAGGATGCCTTGCCGGCTGTGTTCTGCGCGGCGCTTTGGGGCACCCGCGATAATTCGCGGGATGGCCCTTCTGTCCGCACAGGACGCAGCTGGGAGGATCCTCAGGGACCGGTCCCTTCCGCGAGCAGTCGGCTGTCGCGTGGTCGTCCAGGCACTTGACGCACCTTGGACGCGCGTGACAAAAACGTTGGGAATGCCCATAGAGCTGGCAGCGATGACACTGACCAGGAAAACAGCGACCGCGTGGAGGTTCGACCCTAAGGCCGGAGAGTTGGCAGACTGCCTTGACGTTAAAAATTTGCTTTCCTTCCGGGGAAAGCTCGAGATGGACGAGAACGAGATCGAACAGGACCCTAGTGGTCGCTCGGTACATGCGGTGCACCGAGATGACGGGGAACGATTGGGACTTAAGGTCCTCGAAAATCCGCTCAGTAGTGAGCTCCACGGGAAGCCCTCGTATGACCACCGTTAAGCGGCGTTCATCCTCTAGCGCGTAAGTGTGGTATCCGTAACCACGTTCGCGGAGTAGACGAGTCAGACCACGGTGGTCCGACGAAGACGCGGTTTGAACGCGGATACCGTCGGCGGTATTTCGTGCGGACGTGAAATGGATTGGACTTGTGCTCCGTCATAAGTGCGGACAGTGTCCCACTTAGACTTGTCCCTTATGTAAAGCGGCGGCGGCGCGGGGGACTTCCGTGGCGCTGAAGGCGCGGACGACGGCGACGCGGACGCGGGCGCTTCGAGCGCGATCGGCGCGCGTTCGTGAGTCGGGCCCGGGCCCGAAGAACGGTCGGTCGACGCGGGTTCGCTACTAGCGAGTTTTGAGGCCCGTTTTCGCGGGACGTTCGAGGAGAGCGCTTTCGTCGCCTTCCTCTTGGCCGATTTGGTCTGCACGGTCGTGAAACCGTCGTCCTCGTCAGTGTCCGAGGAAGGGGACGAACTCCCCGTCTCGGAATCCGAGGCCGTCTGCTCTGTAGGAGTGGCGGCCTCGACCTCCATGTCGGAGGTGCTCTCGGTCGCTATCGCGGCGCGCGAGGTCGAGGGCGGAGACTCGATGCCTAACAGGACAGAGTACTGCAGGCATAATTCAGGCGCAATTCCGTGGACCCAGCCAAAGAACTGCGACTTGGACAGGTCTTCGGGTTCCGCCGCGGATTTGGGGTCCATGGTGGAGCCCGGAGATATGAGCCGTCCTCCCTGCGTGAGCAGGGAGGCGAGTGCCTAACGTGAACCCTATCGAATCTCTGTCAGTAGGTGACAGAGGTGTGCCTAATACCCTAACGACTGTGTACTTACACGACGCAGGCTATTACGACGAAGTCTTTGAATTGCGTTTCGTACCCTAACTAGGGCGACGTCGGATTTGTTGGACCCCTATGCAGGCTCGCTGGCCCGCAGGTGTGCTTGCGGCGATGACTCACACACAAACACAATCACACCGCTGGCTTGCACACAATGGAGGTCGTTATCTTGACTGGCGCAGGTGTACGAACGGTCGGTGCAGGTGGTTGGCTGGGCGGTAAGCGTGACGGCCCAGGTAGGTGGCGCGAATAGGCGGAGCAGGTAAAAGGGACATGTGTCCCGGTCGACTGCTCAACGGTGAATGAATAAGATGTTACACTAAAAAACCAATATATTGAATAATATTAAAGATTACTCACTATTCGGCCTTAGCTTCATTTGCCCTGTTTACCCTTTTTTCTCCTAGTGATAGTTATGAAAGTAGACTGAATCGAATTATTTACAAAATCTATTAACGTACAAAATGAATTGTCGAGATTATAAAAATGTATCGAAAGTGTTGTTTAGGAAAGCAGACAAAGCCGATACAGTGCTTTTTTTACGAAACGATCCATTGGGAAATCTATAACAATAAGAGGCACTCGCTAGTGGGGCGATATGCCGATTCTTCGTTCTTTGATTTGTGTATGTATACATGCACAGCGTTCTATCGTCGAATACGTGTATCAATGATAAAACATATTATAAAATGTAAAATGTTCTTTTGAGTATAATATCCTGTTTTTATGATTGTCTTTTGTGAGCAATGATACTGCAATGCCACTTGAATTTAAATAGTTTTCGAGTATAACTACTTACTTTTATCATATTAAATTGCTTACTTTTATCATATTATTATTTTCTCTCTAATCAAAGTGATTTACTGAAATAAGGTACAATAATGTTTTCTTTGTTACAGCTATTTATCATTGGCTCGAAAGTGATCTACAGACCTGAAAAAGCGGGCGCAGATACTCAGCGGTCTTGGGTTCATCATTTTTATATTTTCAATTATCCCTATAATAATTAACATAAATGAAAATTCGAATAGGCTGAAGTAGGGATGGGCAAATTGGGAAATAATCTTCTTTTCTATTGTGTGAACAGGTGGTTGTAAACATGCATTAGCATTACTTATGTGGACCCATCGCAGAAGTGAAGATCCAGCACCAACAGAAGTAGTTTGCTATTGGAAAAAAATCTCGATTATCAGGCATTGGTACAATGTTTTTTTAATGCTATGATTTTAAAGGTTATGATGATAAAGAGTCTAGATAACAGTATTTATTGACTAAACTCATCTACTTATTCGATTTGTATACTTACATAAATAATAAGTAATAACAGTGTTGTTATGAAATACTTACATCGAAATGATCTTCACAACAAAAAAAAAATCGACTTTGTTTTGGGATTATTGCGATGCACTGCTTGAAACCATTTATTTCGACATTTGTCATCTTGGGGAAAATTTAAAAACATTTTACCAGGAGTTGCTTTTGTAGTATTCGTACATAATGGTACAAAACAAGAACGATAACTTTTAAGGTTCGACATTGACATCAATATTAATTTGTGTATTTATAACAATGACAACAGAATTCAATAGATCAAAACACTGTTCGTATTATCTCTGGATAAACTGCAATGATTGAAAACAAACATTATGACGTCATATGCACTCGGGTTTGTTCGGGAGCTATCGGCGTGTCTTCGGTGCTGGATTCAAAAACTTATTTTAATTTTGATATAACTTTTGAATTATTGCAAAATAAAAAACAATAAAAATAGTTTTGCTATAAAACTTATATCTGATCTTTCTATTCATTGCAAAATTTTTTTTTTTTTTTATAAACCCTTTTGGTGAGGTAAAATGGATACGCTTGAACCGAGGGTCCAAAATAGTAGCTACTGAGAGAAAAGAACTTCGTTCTAAAGGAGCTAGTTTGTCCTTAACTTTTTTGAGTAAAACCTTTTTTACAATCAATCCTAAAGAGATCGATGGAGTCGCTTGATCTGTTACTTGAGTAACTAAAGTGTTAAGAGGAAGAGCTTGACGTTACATAATTTGCACCACTTATTTCCTCAGTAGTTTCTTTGAAAGGGCCAAGAAGAGCAATAAAATCCCGTATTACATTAAGCTGCGACGATGGAACCATTTCTGGTGTGTTCTTGTTAGTTTGGCTTTTTAGCTACTAGTGCAGACAGTTTAACGAATCTTTCTAGCATATCGAAGCAAGAATTCCATCTCGTGCTGACAGCTTGTCTCAATGTCAACACCTCACCTTCTTTTTTTCCACATGATTCTTGTTCGGCTCGTAATTGATCCATAGCGTTGACTGACTGTTTAAAAAACGTTACAATGGTTTTGACGTGATCGGTAAGTGCTGAAAATTCTTTAATTTCTTTCAGTACTCCATCAGCGACAAGGTTTACGACGTAAGCCATAAGGGAATCCGATGATTATCACCTAAAAACAATCGAACCGCTGACACTATATTTGCGCCGCCATCAGTGGTAATAGATACAATTTTATTTTTGTCAATTTCAAACTCTTCTCATATTTCTTTCTCTTGGATGTACTGCCCTGAATGACCCTAAAATAAGTATATTTGTACATTGCTATTGTACATTGCTATTGTATATTGCTAAAAGCTCTTTAAATAAAGCGTTATTAAATTCAGTACCTGGATCAGCACTAATTTTGAGAGGTACACTGTAAAAAGAGAAATATTTTATTAAGACTCTTACTATTTCCGGTGTTGTTCTTTTTGGGATCTCAAATGCTTGTCCAATTTTACTAAATGAGTCAATAATTGTTAGATAATACTTAGCTTCAATAGAAAATACGTCTATAAAGAATTCTTGTAATGGTTTAGTTTGAGTTTAGGTTAATTGTAATTTGGGTTTAATTGGGTTTCTATCGTACTTCATTTTTTTACATATTTCACAAGTGTTAATAACACTTGATACAGTTTCTTCCATATTATGCCAAAAATAATTTCTTTTAATATGTCCTAATGTTTCTCTAATGCCTCTGTGACAAGTTTTTCTATCGTGATATTTTTGAACTATTTCTAGTTGATCAGCTTCGTCTTCCATCAAACTTACGCGTTTTGTACATTCCCTAAATTGAACACATTCTTTTTTAAATAGAGGTATAACTATTTCTGTAAATTGCTTGCGATGTATATCATCTTCAAAGTATATAAAATATTTAGATTTATTCTTAATATATTCCTTTAAAAATTGCTTAACTAAATCTGGTCTATTTTTAGGTAAATGAACTTCTAAAATACGCTGTTTTGGTTTGGATATATCCTTTACTGTAAGTCTATCTATGAACCATGTATATACTAAAATTTGATTGGGTTTCGTATCTATCGCTTCCTGTAATATAGGAATACCTTCTGATTCTGTGTCACGTGCAGAATGAATCGTGTCACTTTCAGAAGCAGTTAAAGTGGAACTGGAAGGACATGGTATAGAATAATGTGAACCATTCCTATACCTAACTGAAAGGGTTGTTTCTTAATCTATATCTTGGATATTTATGGATTCTTCATTTTGAGTTTCAAATATATTAGATGGTCGGAATTCGGGAAAAGTAGCTTTTTTTGACTTTTCTAAATCTTTCAATTGTTCAGTTACAATTCTAATTTCTTCAAGGGGATCTACATTTACCATGGTTGAAACATTATCGTCCTCATCTATAGCGTTTAAACGGATTCGTGATAGTGCATCAGCGTTACAATTGCTCTTACCACTTTTGTGTATGATTTCGAAATCATATTCAGAAAGTCTCAAACGCCAAAGTGTTAATCGACTATTAGTATCTTTTAGAGAGTTTAACCATGCAAGGGGTTTATGATCGGTAATAATTTTAAATTTTCTACCATATAGATAGGGGCGGAAATATTTTACAGCCCATACTATGGCTAGAAGTTCTTTTTCAGTAGTGCTGTAACGTGTTTCATTATTGATTATTGTACGACTCGCATAAGCAATAGGCTTATCGCTTCCAACCGGACCTTGTGATAATATAGCGCCAACAGCAAAGTCTGAGGCGTCTGTAGTAAGAATATATGGTTTACTAGGGTCGGGGTATTGAAGGATTGGAGCATTAATAAGGAGTTCTTTACATTTTTGAAAGGATTCTATATATTTTTTATCAGTGACAGGCATAGTTTGTTTTTTTCTAAGTCGTGCTGTCATCGGTTGCGTTATTTTGGCAAAGACTTTTATGAAACGTCGGTAGTAACCTATAAGTCCTAGAAAGCTTTTAATTTCTGTCGTTGTCTGGGGTAAGGGGTAGTTTAAGATGGCTTTAGTTTTGTCATTATTTGGTTTAAGTCCGTCACTTGTTATAGTATGTCCTTGGTAAAGCACTTCTTTACGTAGAAACTCTGATTTGTCTAGTTGTACCTTTAAGTTTGTCTGTCTTAGTCTGTCAAATACAGTTCTTAATTTCTCTATGTGTTCTTGTAAACTAACTGAATATACGATTATGTCATCTAGATAAACTAAGCAGTGGATGCCTTGTAAACCTCTAAGTAGTTTTGTCCATTGCTCTTTGAAAAGTTGCAGGTGCAGTTTTAAGTTCAAAAGGCATACGTGTAAATTCAAAATGTCCTGCATTGGTACTAAATGCTGTCTTCTGTATATCTTCTGTTTTAACTTCAATTTGGTGATATCCACTTGCTAAATCAAGGGTAGTAAAATAAGAGCTTCTTCCTAATTTATCAAATAAGTCAGTTATGTTAGGTAAAGAGCAATGAAAAATATCTTTATATTCTATACAGAGTTGTTGTATAGATTTCTTTTCTTCTGAGTTCATGTGTTCTAACCTTAGTTTTGTCAAATTTTCAGTGAGTATTTGGTCTATTTCTAAGTCATTAGTGTCTTCCAATTTATTGATATGGCATTTATTTGGGTTATATTTTGTCATTATGAAGGGACTAGTGATAGTCAAAGTCAGTTCTGTCTCAAGGGTATTTTGAAAAATTGTAGTAGCATATCCATTTATACAGTTTACTAAAGCAGTAGGCATTCTAACACCATCACAAAATTGTTTGAAATTTAAAATAGCATTACCATTTCTTAAACTTGTTGGTAACTTTACTCTCTGTTCACAACGTCGGTCTATATGAATAACATTAGTGGGGTTGTAAATGATAGGTATTGATGTGGTATTAGTATAAAGGATTTCATTTTTCATGTCTATTGTAGCATTTTAAAAGGTCACTTCCTATTAATCCGTCGTGTCGTCCGTCTACGTCATATATATAACATTTATGAGTTTCAGGATTGTGAAAGGTATGAAATAAGGGGATGATGATAACTTCATCATGTCTACTAGAAGATGGGTGCTAATTATTTCAAATGGTTCCTGGTATTTAAATTCATTAAAATATTCTTTTACTTTATTTGGACTGATAAATGATCTTGAACTTCCTGTATCTATCATGAAGTTAGCATTAATTTCAGGGATGTAAATATAGGGTAATTTTAAAGTGTTACAGTTTAAATGTATTATCTCGGGACATGGTAAGGGGTATCTATGTGAAAATTTTCAAAGTTCAGCGGTTGCGTCATGATTTGTCATCTTATTCGTATTTTCAATAGTCGGGTCACTATGGTCGTCGTAATAGTCGATTACGACTCGAGGTTCGATTTGCTGAACTAAGTGTTCGTTCAGGCGGAAACCTTGTGGTTTCATAGGTGGAGCTGTTCTCATGCTCACATCCGTATTATGTGTTGGTCGTTGGTTACCAAAAGGGTGTTGACCTTGATTTTGATTAAATGTAGGTCTATATCCATTTTGATTAAATTGGGGTTTATATCCAATTTGATTTTGAGTAGATTGAGGTCTATATCCATTATGATTTTGAGTAAAATGGTTTTGTAAGGGTAGCTTAATTTGGTTACTAGGGGTGATACCAAATTTAAATTTAGATGATTGCTGTGGTATAGTTCTTTGGAATGGAAGAGGTTTAAACGGGGGTTGTTGCTGATTTTTAAAATGTGAAGGATAATTATTTGATTAGTTGAGTATTGAAAAATGGTTTCATGATATTCCTTTCTAGATAAGGGTTAGATGATATTGCAGAATTAGATTAGGGGTGCTTCATTATTTTATTTCTTGAGTTATATTGGTGCATGAAATTAACTTCCTCTAATACTATACTTAACGCTTTTTCCAGTGAATTGCATGATTTTAAGCCTACTATCCTTAATAAATCTTCCGGTAAATTATATAAAATACATTCATAGCTAAATTATCGTATATCGTGATTTTACTTTCTCGTAAGCTTATATTTGTCAATAAATTTACTTTAGCAATTAATGTGCTTTTGGTATGCTGAATTCTATTACAAAAATCTAGATAAGATTCGCTATTTTTATTTTTTTAAGTTTCTAATTGTATAGCTATGCATTCTTCTGAACGCGGATCACCGAAATGTTGTTCTAATTTTGATTTAAGACTGTTCCACGTAATTAAATCTTGTCGTTCGCTAATTAAACTAGCTCGACCTATTAATTTAGAAGTTATTAAGTAAAAAAAATATAAATCTTGTGCTGGATTATTTTCTACTACACAAGTTTGAATTAAATTAAAATTAAATTAAATAAACTTTATTTGGACATCACATACATTGTTATGTAACAATACAAAATACAAAAGCATTAAAACAAAGAAAATTAAATGAAGTAAAAAACAAATAGAAAAAATAAATATCTACTGCGACATCCAAAACGGATGACCACTCAGCTGTTGCTGGAATACTTATTTGACTCCAGCGCTGATTTTCAGTGGCCGCCGTACCATGACGTAACTAACACTAGTGACAATTAATAAACCTAACAAGATTACTTAAAACAACATTTTACATTTAAAATATATATATATATACATTAATTTGTATAAATATATATATATATACAATAATTACGTATTCACATTTACGAATAAAAAGGGATAATAATTTTTCATCTCCATCAAACTTAGGGATAATTGCTGATAATTAATATAGTCCGGGAGCCAGCGACCAATTTTCGTCATGAATTTCCTCCCGAGTGAAAATTTGTAAACTGCAATAGAAAGTTGTTTTATGAAGCTTCGCGGTCGTGAGCTGCGGCTCTGGTGGTGGAGAAGGCAGTGGCAGCCTCCCACGCACGAAGAAAAAAAAAAATTTTTTAATCATTTCCTCCCATTCTAAAATTTCTTGAATAATAGTTTATCTAATATCTTGAAGGGAAAATAAAGTCAGCTGACCATAACATGGTGGATTATACGTCAGCTGGCCACCTGAATATGAAAAATAATAAAAAAAAATCAATGATTTCCTCTCAACTAAAAATTTATCTGGTGATAGTTTATATGTTACTGTGAATGAAAATTAACATCAGCTGGCTGTATCTCAGTGGAAAGTTCGTCAGCTGGTTACTTGAAATGTATAATGTAGCTGCATTTATCACCTACTGAATCTTATCAGCTGACGACTTTTCCCTTTACTTAGAGCTAGCTGATTTGTTTTATTATTTACAAGAGTATATTAACTATTTTCTTAAAAATTTTCATCCAGGAGGAAATCACTTTTCTCAGGTTGTTTGGCAGTATATTTGATTTGATAATAAATATGCAGTTTAATAATGAAGGAAATATAGTTATAACTAAAGTTTAATTAATCAATAATTTATTGAAGCATAATTTTATAAATTAATGAAATTTTATTTTAATATAATGAATAAAAATACTAACAACGGTTATTCATTTTCGCTCTCGCTTTGGCTTGAGTCGCATCGACGCAGTTTTAGAATCATATAGAATGTAATTTAATTATAAAATACATTAATTTTAAGTATGTCTTATTTCCTTTTGCACCCTCTGCTGCGACCATATATAATTAATTATTAATTAATTAATTAATTAATAATTAATTATTTGTAATTTATATTATTATTACTTTTGATAACAGCGCACATATACACTTAATGCTTAAGTAAAAATTATATATGGGTGTTTCTCTACTAACGGGAAAGTTTTGCATGAAATTTGTCCGGCTCACTTTTTGTTTTAAAATTGAGTTTTAAATATATAGAATGAAAGCTAATAACAAGCGATTTTCAAGTCTATAAAAGGCTGGAAGACTACTCTGCTGTTTTCAATTTTAGAAGTTTTCAATTTTAGAAGACTTCACACTGTCAGCGATTCATTCAACACAAAATTGAGTCGTTATCATAGACTATATAATTTTGTTTTATTTTTTCAAATTAACTAGAGGATTGTGTTCAAATATTTAGGACAACATTCAGGCGGTAATTTCGAATAATTATTATTACATTTACGTAGTGTTTGTTCAACATATATGATTTTCAGTATATTTAGTTTTAAAATGTACTTTAAATTTATTACACGCACTTAAATATTTTTTTAAAATTGGATTTAAAGTGAAGATTATGGGATGGTTGGGATTAAAAGAAAAAAAGATATAAAACATTTACATGATCAACAGGTAGCCTCAAAGATACTGAAATGTACTATAGTTTTAGATATTTTCTTAAATAAAAAATATCCAAAACAATGTGCAAATTGCTTAGGACATCAATTTTCCCGTTAGTAGAGAAACACCCATATATATAATGTATATGCTTACTGTAGAAGTTCTCAATAGTGTAATTCCCTAGTTGGAATACATTACACTAAATTATACTTTTTCTTACAATGAATTGTTAAAAAATTATAATCAAAGTAGTAGAAAGAAATAACATTCTACCCATATATTTACGTTAATGTTGAAGGTGTCTCTTCTGATGTCGTTCTTATTTTTCCGATATTTTTGCGGCAAAGCAGTATAACGTCGATAACACTCACTATGATACAACTGAAAATGGTTAAGTTGTGTAGGAAGCACATTATTTTGACCGGTTAGATTATTAACTTTTCGTATTGTTAATATACATCTACACTTATTTTAATTATCTTCACTAAATAATTTTGGAAGAACATTAGTTTTTTTTACAAAAGGTGCCACGTTAGACATTTTTATTTTTAATTATCCGTTACTATAATAACACTATGTTCGACTGACCAACTTAAATATGGAATCTTTCACTTTCCATTCTTTTTAATTATAATTTCAACTTACCCTCTCGTTAGTGTGTTTTACTGTTTTATTAGTGTGTTTATAAAATCTGGAGAGGGTAATTTGAATCTACAATCTAGCTACAATATAAAAAGGGCTCATGTATTACTTTAATTTATATAAGAAAAAGAGATAAATAGAGAAAAGTGATTTCCTCCTGGATGAAAATTTATAAGAGAATAGTTAATATACTCTTGTAAATAATAAAACAAATCAGCTAGCTCTAAGTAAAGGGAAAAGTCGTCAGCTGATAAGATTCAGTAGGTGATAAATGCAGCTACATTACACATTTCAAGTAACCAGCTGACGAACTTTCCACTGAGATACAGCCAGCTGATGTTAATTTTCATTCACAGTAACATATAAACTATCACCAGAAAAATTTTTAGTTGAGAGGAAATCATTGAATTTTTTTTATTTTTTTTCATATTCAGGTGGCCAGCTGACGTATAATCCACCATGTTATGGTCAGCTGACTTTATTTTCCCTTCAAGATATTAGATAAACTATTATTCAAGAAATTTTAGAATGGGAGGAAATGATTGAAAAAAAAATTATTTCTTTGTGCGTGGGAGGCAGCCACTGCCTTCTCCACCACCGGAGTCGCAGCTGACGATTGCGAAGCTTCATAACACAACTTCCTATTGCATTTTACAAATTTTCACTCGGGAGGAAATTGGTCATGAAAATCTGTTACTGGCTCCCGGACTAATAGGGATTGTTGCTGATTTCTACGGGAATTTTAACTATATTTTCCATTGTCACTAATTATAATACACACAATTTAATATAATAAAATATTTTAATATAATTAATATATTTTTAACGAATTGTTAATTGTATTCGAATTATTATTTATCGAATCGAATCGAATAGAAAAATCGAAAAATCGAATCGAATTATTATTCGAATTATTTTTTTTTTATAATCAATTATAATTATGAATTGAATTATAATATTAATTCAGATATGAATTATTACTTTATTTCATTTCGATATTAATTCCTTACTTTATAAAAACACTTAAAACAAACGACAAAGAAATATCTAAGAACCTTTTTAAAAGGAATCTACAATTAAATTGACCTCTAGGGATGATTAGGAAATGAAAAGGTAGAAATAGCTTTGGGGTCTACTCACCAAATCATCTCCCTCGTGAGCCTGAAGGTAGCAGTGTCTTCAACAGCCAGACGCTGGTTCACGTAATATGACAAATTTATTAATCTGGTTCAGATTCCGGGAATTACGCTTGAAAACGTACGTCGCGGTAATTTTCTTTTATTTTTCGGACGCGGAATCCTACCGGCTGCGCCAGTCAAGTTTCCTACGCAGCGAATGGCTTTTTTAAAAAAAGATTTTATTTTAATTAAGATGGTATTTAATTAACAAGTTACCACTTAGACTACCTTAAACAGACTAAACTTAATATTAATATTATAAGCTAATACGGGTGGAAGCAGACCACCCAGTAGAGTTATTCGCATTGTCCAGTTACTTAGAATATTGGCTTCCCATGGGTGGTAGACGCTAACTCAGCGGAGCCACCTGGCTGGCGACTAATGGAATGTGTCAGCTCAGCGGTTTGGGACGACGTAACTATATTTTCAAATTGATTGAGGAACATCACTAAAATGTTGTGAATCACTCTAATTTGTTTATCGGAATGTATGATATGAATAATTATAATAATTAAGATAAGAATATTATTTTTGTAAAACCGTAGCGCTAATTTAATTTACCTTCAAAGCTTGAACTTTTCTCCAAACAGCTTACTAATGTAGATTGCTTAAATTGCATTTCTTGCTTTCTTTTTTTTACGGCTTCATTGAATAATTGGATTTTTGGAGAATGTGTAGAATTTTCTCTAATCTCTTGTGTTTGGGAATCGTCGTTAGATGTATTCGTATTTGGAATACTTGGTCTTGGTAAAGTGACCTGACATCAACAGAACAAAAATAATTTTATAACCTATTTACAAATTTGACTAATTGTTGCAATTTTAGTTTGGATCTTTTGAGACTTACATCAACACTGGTGTCATCATTATCAAAGTTTGCCGACGCAATATCTATAGTCTCATTACTAGACTTTTCTGTTTTCGATGACTTTTGTATGTTTATCATTTGCAAATAAGCATAATGGTGCTTCGTTTTTAAATGGGTTTCCAAATTTGTAGTGTTTCCACAAGTCTTATACGTTTTACCGCACAAGTTGCAAGAAACAAGTTCAGTGTTCCCGTTTTTTTTAAAGAACTTCCACACAACAGACATAACGTTTTATCATAAATAACAAAAAATTACAATGAGCTACGCTTAGCTTTATCGCCAGTCTCCCGCCACAGCACAACAAAAACAAACAACTGCAGACTACTAAAAGATACTACGTATCAAACAACGTACGTATCTACCAAGTCTACCAACATTCCGATTCCGATTACAAGTTCTTGTTCTATAAAGCTGACTATACAAATATAATAAGCGAAAATATAATGCTATGGTTGCTCATTTTTATAAATTGTTAAGGTCTATTATTATTAAACATGTACCCAAATCTAAACCCTCTAAAAACAAAAAATATCCGGTTTGGTTTTCAAAAGCGCTTATTAAAGTAATAAAGGAAAAGTTTAAATATAGACAAAAATACCGCAAATATAACAACCCTCGCGATTTGCTTTCTTTTGAGCTGCTTAGGAATAGATGTGCTAAGTTACATAGCTTGTGCTATAAATCTTATTTACATCGATTAGAATCATCCCTGAAATCGAATCCTAAATTGTTTTGGAGTTTCATTAAACACAAAAGAAAGAACAACACCACATATCCAGCACAAATGTATTTAGATGATCACCTTGCTACTACTGGACCGCAGATCTGCGATCTTTTTGCCTCACAATTCTCTTTGGCTCATAACAGTGATAGAATACCTATACCTCAAGAATCTTATACATCAGATCCTTCTAATTTTCTTTTAAAAATATCTGTGACTAAAGATCAAGTATTCCGGGTTTTAAAAAGACTTGACCCAAATAAAGGTGCAGGCTCTGATGGAATACCATCTATATTTGCCGTCAGGTGTGCCTGTGCTCTCGCGTTACCATTGTACCTGATAATGAATAGGTCCCTTAGCTCCGGCATATTTCCAACTGCTTGGAAAAAGGCTCTTGTTGTATCTTTATACAAGAACGGTATTTCTAATTCTGTTAAAAATTACAGGCCTATATCGATTATTCCTATTTTTGCCAAGGTTTTTGAAAAATTGATCAGTCCTATAGTAGCCTGGCATGTAAAACACCTTATAATGCCACAACAGCATGGTTTTATGAAAGCACGTTCAACCACAACTAATCTGATATCTTTTGTCGGAGACCTTGCTGAAGGTATAGATCACGGGCACTCAATCGATGTAGTATACACCGACCTCAGTAAGGCTTTCGACAAAGTTAATCACGTCATACTTTTATACAAACTTTCATGTGTAGGAATCTCTGGCTTTTTCTTATCCTGGTGTAAATCTTATCTAACACACAGACAGTCCATGGTGGTAGCAGGGGGCTTCACCTCTAAATATTATACGGTTCTCTCTGGAGTTCCACAGGGTTCAATCTTGGGGCCTTTGTTTTTTATCATTTTTATGAACGATATTGGTAGGTGTTTCAAAAGCTCAACATTTTATTTATTTGCTGATGATCTAAAATTTTTTAGGACGGTCGATTCGCCGACTGATGAAATATTATTACAAGGGGATTAAGAGGGACAAGTGCAGCGTGATACGATTCAGTAGAAAAAAGAGCACGATTTTTACTTTCTATTGTGTTGGCAATGTGCAACTGAAACAGGTCGATCATATTAAAGATTTAGGTGTTATACTGGACAGCTGCTTACGATTTCATTTGCATATTGATAACATAGTAGGAAGGGCATTCAAAATGTTAGGTTTCGTCCAACGCAATTGCAGGGAATTGAAAAATCCGAGTACAAAAATTACAATCTACAACGCTTTTGTACTTAGTTGCCTTGAATATTGTAGTGTTGTATGGAACCCTTACTACGTCGTATATAAAAAGCGGATTGAGAGTGTGCAAAAGCGGTTTCTTAGCCATCTATCTTACAGTTACAACTTGTCGAACATCTGCTCATGCTATAACGATCGCTTGCATCAATTCCACATGAAATCGCTATCTGACCGCCGGACGATGCTAGACGTCATGTTTCTGTTCAAGCTCATTAATGGTCACCTTGACGCTCCTGATCTTTTATCAAAAGTAAATTTAGATATTCCTAGAACATTGCCTAGACAAATGAAATATAATCCATTCGTCCAAAAACTAGCGCGATCAAATCTAGGGCTTAACGCCCCTCTGAACAGACTTTTTAGAAGTTACAACACTATACATAACAAATTTTTAAATATTGCCGTGAACTCTTTTGAAGATAAATCAAACAAACCTCTAACAATTGATATTTTCTCAAATTCTCTTAAACATTTCAAAAACCTGTTAGTGCAGTTATTAAATTGAATTTTTCCGTTGTATTGTCATATAAATTTTTATTTTTATTATAATTTAATTTTTGTATTCACTTGACTCATTTTACTGTATTGTTCCGATTGAAACTAAACATAATTTTTAATGTGTATATTTTAATTATTTTCATTTTTTTATTTGTTTTATAATTAGGTTAACCATTTTATATTTATTATTTAATTGCTTGTTATTTGATTGTTTGTTATTTAATTGCTTATACTTTTCTTAAATATTTATTTCACTATTTGCTTTTAAAAATCTGGCATAATTTGACATCTTGAATCTAGTAATGTTTTTTAATTTATTATTTTTTTTTTAATAATCAATTAATTTGTTTAATAATAGTAACAAATAATATTTATTTTATAATAGTATATTGCTCATATTAATGTGGTTTGCTCCTATAATTGAGGTAACACTTACTTCTTAATGTATGCTTTTTTCAATGTTTGTTTGTTATAGTGTTTACCTTGTTGGTGCGACTAATGAATAAATAAATAAATAAATTCCAACACACGCAGTCAGTGATGTGATACCAACCAATATTTGTTTGTGTCAGAATTAAATTTGAGAAATCAGATTGGTCAAATACATGATGGACGCATGAGCAGACAGCAGAGCTTTAAAAAATATATCGATTTTGATACCTACAAATAAATATCAAAAGTATCGACTTTCGATATTTGTTTTTAAGTATTAAAATCGATATATTTATCGATATATTTATCGATATATTTATAAGCGATTTATATCGATATCGCGAGAAAAATATCAATGATTAATATCGATATTTTTCTGAAAATATATCGATATTTTGATATATCGATTTTTTTGCCCAAGCCTAGGCTGAAGCAATCGCTAACACACGGTGCATCTTTTGATTATAAACTTGTCCAAAAACTGAAATAACTTATATCAAATTACAATAAAAACAGAAAAATAAACTAATTTGTTTGAAAAAAAAAGCAAATTAAATCATTAGTATTAAACTCTCATGCCTGTAGACAACTAAATCCTAATTGTAGAAGAAATAAAATATCACTTAATGAAATCAATATTTATTGGTTATTAAAATACTTGTAATAATGGGTTTCTAAATAACAATATGTTTCACGATAGTATTTTTTAATAATATTCCTTTAGTAACGTACATCGTAGAAAAATTCTTACGCATTACGTATATTAATTTACTTTCTTCTTATTTGTCTGTATGCCTCTTGTAATTGTCACAAGTTTGTAATTTTGTATCGTATTTTTTTCCAAAATTCACACAATTTACTAAATATGATGGCTTGGTATCAAAGCAAAAGAAATCCTGTGGACATAAAAATTGTAAGTAACATAATTTTTAACTAAGTGTAATCTGATTATAGTCCATTACGGTATTGGATATTAAAAATATTTTTAAGAATCCAGTAACAATAAGAATATCAAGTTACAATTAGAAAATAATGGAGGGAGGATCTTAATCGCATTCTAAATGATTGTTTTCTAAATATATGGAAAATTTTCGCATCGTTCAACAAATTATAATTTCATGGTAATGTAATAATAATAATAAAGGATTTACAATCGGAGATAAAAATCAACCTACGGATGGCTTCTTACAAACAACAAAAAATAAAACAGTAGGTAATCTGGGGAAGCGTTTTACTGACGAGTGCCAGGGGCGGTTAGGTTCCTAGAGGCAACACGGGTTATACCGTCCTTGCCCGGATACAATTGTGTTATTATGCCTAAAGGCCAGCGTAAAGAAGGAACATCGTCCTGGTGAATGAGCACAACAGTACCTGTTTTAATAGTAGTTACATTATTGAGCCATTTCTATCTTACTTGTAAGTTGTGTAAGTACTCCGTTCGCCATCTTTTCCAATGGCTACAGATCATTTGATCTAACAGCTGTTTTCTACAACTCAAAGACATAGCGGTTTCCGGAACGTCATGGACGGGTAACGAAGTTAAGGGTGAAGCCATAATGAAGTGCGCTGGAGTAAGCACATCAGGATATGGATCCTCAGTTAAAACGCAAAATGGCCTAGAATTAAGTAAGGCCTCAATTTGAGAAAGGACCGTAAGCATTTCCTCATAAGTAAGAAGTTGGGTTCCTATAACGCGGTATAAATGAGTTTTAATAGATTTAATATTAGACTCCCATAAACCTCCAAAGTGCGGAGCGCGGGGAGGAATCATTTTCCACTGTATACGAAAACGATTAGACATGAACTCCTGAAGTTGATTTCCTGCTCCTACAAAGTTAGTTCCGTTATCGGAATAAAGACAAGACACGGGACCTCTGCGAGAAATGAATTTTTTAAATGCAGAAATGAAAGTGTCTGAAGAGACATCGGTAACTAATTCAATGTGAACTGCTTTAGTTGTAAAACAAACGAACAAGCAAATGTAAGCCTTTATACTTCTCTGCCCTCTGCTTCTGTAGGGAGTGATTTTTATAGGGCCGGAATAATTAACGCCAGTGTGAACAAAGGCCTTGGCCTCCTGCTCGCGACAAGGCGGCAAGTTTCGGGCTGATAGAAGTAGGAGCGGCTTTAAAACACGTAACGCAACCGTGAACTCGTTGTCTTATGACACTTCGAGAAGAAAGTATCCAATACTTCTGTCGTATTAAAGAACTCAGAAGATTGGCGCCAGTATGGCAACGTATGCTGTGAAAATAATCAATTATAAGATGCGTAATATTATCATGTTTAGGTAAAAGAGCGGGATGCTGCGCTTCATAAGGAAGGTTAGCGTTAGATAATCTGCCACCGATTCTTATTATTTGTTTGTCATCTATAAAGAGATCGAGACGTTTAAACTGAGGACGTAAATAAATAAATAAAATAAAAATAAAATAAAAAGCCTTTTATTTCTCGCATAATTACAATGAATTAAGATTTACATTTTTGAAAAATAATAATGAGTATTAATTTAGTAATTATTAGTAATTAAATATAAAATTTGTATTAGTAATTAAATAAATAATGTAATATTAATTAGATTATGTAATGAGTATAAGATTTATTAGATTTCCTTTATTGAATTTCCTTTAATTATCTTGCAGGCATGCAAGAACCCCTCTTATTTGAGGGTGAAGGCCTCCTCCAGACTTTTCCATTTGTCTTTATCTTTGGCAATTGGTATCCAATTTATTCCAGCTGTTTTTATTATGTCGCTATCCCAACGGTTTACCGGTCTTCCTCTTTTTCTTATACCGGCAGGGCCCCGCCATAACGTCACTCTCGAAGTCCAACGGTCATTGGAGTTGTTGTTCATTCTGGTTACATGGCCTGCCCATCGCCACTTTAACTTTTGCGAGAAATTTAATGCATCTATAACTTTAGTCTTTTCCCCTGAGCTGAGGACATAACTTATTCTTTTTAATTTCTTTGATAACATTTTGAAAATGAATCTGTTAAACAGCGTAGATTAAATATGTTTCAGCAGTATTTAATTGAGAAATTGAAATACTTTTATAACATTCTTCACGACAAATAATTTTAGTGAATCTAAGAACATAAACTATTATGCGTAATATTTTATTCCAAGAAGAAAATCGTTGGGATAAATTGTAAATTAAATTTGACTCTACAGATGCGGTACGAGTTAAAGTTTTAATATTAAGCTCTGGAAGCTCTTCAGAACTGTGAGGAGTAAATGGAGTGATGTTCAACTCGGTTACAGGATAGCAAAGCCATTTAGGACCACACCACCACATGTCGTGTGATAACAATTGTTCAGGTAGAAGAACTCCAGAAAGGCAATCGCTAAGATACATGACACGATAGAAATAATACACTGACATGATAGAAATGTTTAGAATTAAGATTTATTCAATAGTTGAAAGAATAGATCTTTTTGTACAAATTTCCTCAACAGGTGAGGTGGAGAACGTGAAACTATTTTCAGTGGGGATCCATTTGAGGCCAAGAATTTTTAAATTATTACCCTTAACAGAGAAATCTATAACAGCGCTACTTGAAGGTAGCACAGGTGATAGAAGTTCCTGAGAATTACTACCCTACTTTGTTGATTTAAAACCACCGGCCTTGAAGAGGGCGATGAGCTCCTGAGTTAGCTCTTTGGCTTCTGTCACAGAAGCAACAGAGGTAGTCAAATCATCCATGTACATCGCACTGGAAGCTACAACATCTGCGCGCGGGAATTGAGACCTTTCATCTGCTGACAACTGTCGCACAGTGCGCATGGCTAGAAATGGACTCGATTTCAAACCGAAAGCAATGCGATTGAATTGAAATTCTTTAATAGGCTCAGTAGTATTAAATCTATATAATATTTTTTGATATTTTTTCTGTGAATCACAAACACCTATTTGTAGGTACATTTGCTTTATGTCAGCCGTAATGGCAATAGAAAATAAACGAAACTTTAAAAGTAAATTTAATAAGTCAGCCTGTAAATTAGGTCCGGTATGTAAGATGTCGTTTAAAGTAAGGCCATTATGGTATTTGGCACTTGCGTCCAATACAATGCAAACCTTAGAAGTGCTTTTATCTTGCCTAATAACAGGATGATGCGGTATATAATTGTGGTTAATATAATCTTGAATAACTGCATTATAGCTAGCGCGGAGGTCAAGATTTCAAAGTTTATTTTCTAAACTAATCAAACGGCGATGCGTTACTGCATAAGAATTTCCTAAAAGTTTAGGGTCCTTAGAGAATGGAAGAGCAACGCTATACCTACCGCTGGGGTCACGTGACACGCTAGTTGCGAATAGCTGTTCACATTCCGTGTCGGCGGAACTCATGAAACTTTGAGTGGGAATTTCTTCGAGAATCCAAAAACGTTCTAACGATTCTTCAAGGTTTGTGAATAAAGTTACAGAATGTAACGCGGTAGCTGAAAGGTTATTTTGGCAAGAATTGGCGGAAACATCCCCCATGAGTATATAACCGAAAACGGTTTCAATAGCGGATGGTGAGGGAGGTGATAATATTTTTCTTCTAATAACAAGAATGGAAACAACTGTGCCCCAATAAGCAACTCAATCTCCCCTGGTACGTACCACAACGGGTCCGCTAGCGGAATATTTATTAAATGTTGAGCAATATTTACGTCAACACTATGAGTCGGTAATCGATCTGTGATATAATCTACAACAAGAGCGGTAATATTATAAGAGTTATTATTAATTTTAGAAGTTACTTTAACGTTAACGTGACCTAAAATAGGGCGGGAGATAGATTCGACGCCTTTAATAAAAGAGTTTACAAGCGGAATAATATGTAAACCAAGTTGCTTACAACAAATCGACGTAATAATGTTATTCTGTGACCCATTGTCTAACACGCATCTAACGGACATAAATTTATTATATTTATTTGTAACATAAACTTGAGCGGTCGATAATAAAATAGTACCATAACTATTCCGATTGTCACAAACATTGTTAATTATCTTCGAACGAGCGCATAACGCCACCTGTGATATAGCACCGTCCCTCCGGTTCTCAACCGGAGCAATCGATGTCTGTGACATCTTTCGCGAATCGGAAACGATAGATGTCGTTGGATCGCCTTGTGAACTATACGACTTATTAATTTCATTGTTATTATAATATAAAAGAGTATGATGATGTTTTTGAAAAATTTAACAAAAATAAGTCGATCTACAATTATTTGCGGTGTGTGTAAGACTAAGACAGTTTACACAGCCACGTCTATTTTTTATGAAATCAAAACGCGATTTAAAGTTATTTAATTTAAAAGACGGACATGCATAAAGTTGATAATGATCAGTTTTATTACAAAATGAACAACAAGACTTAGAATTATCGCGGATGACTAAAGAGTGGTGGACTGTATTTCGCGGTTGAATATTACGAGAATTTAAATGAGTATTTTTCGTATCACCTGTAGAACAGACAAGGCGGTGCGGTCCAGTATTTTTACTTGACATTTTATAAAATCGACCATGTCCCTATAAAAAGGCACTTCTTTGTCTCTCATAGACATTTCAAACAAGTTGGCGGTCGTTGAATCTATTTTTCTCGTAGCTAAATTTAATAATATAAAATCTTTTAAATTTTCAATGTTTAATTGTTCTAAAGCGGAAACTGACGCGTGAAAGTTTTCAATAAAAGTATTTAAGGAACTAGAATTATTATTAGCGGGTTTAATATTTAATATGTTGGACATATAGTGTATACCTAAGGCCTTAACATCTTGATATTTTTGAACTAAACTATCCCAAATAGAATTATAATTTTCTCCTGATGGAATTATACCCGCCGTTAATTTGAATGCGGAGCCTGTTAAATTACTTACCAGATATTGAACTCGTTGCGAATCTGTCAGATTAACATTTACATGAATATTAGATTTAAGTGATTCGTAAAAAACCGGCCAATTCTCGATATTTCCATTGAAAAAAGGTATTTGAATAGGGGGTAGCTTGACACAACCTCTGAAATGAGACACGTTATCTTGAGAATGCGGCGAGGTCAATTTGCTTGCACAGCGCTTACGGCGACAAGAGTATATACAGAATCAAATGAAATTAATGATTGATAATCAACCTTGTATTTAGGATTAATCTTGAGGCTATATGCATTAATATTATCTATATTAGTACGAAATTCTTGTCGAATTGTACTAAGAATTTTTGTATCCGCCATGAACGTTTCCGTAGAACGCAGATCAATGGTTGTTGTATTAATCTTTTTAGACTCATGATATAAATGCGTTAAGCGCTCATAAACAGCTTCATTTTGAGCTTGTAGTAACGTAACTTTAGTTTGGAGATCTTCCATAGCCGGTAACCATAGATAACCGGTAAATCTGCTATTGAGAAAAATAAATAATTAAAATGTGTAAGTTTAATTTTAGAAAGATGCGGTTTATTTTGGAATAACTAATGAAGCGGTATTTATTTAGTATACTAAAGCGATAACAATTAAGTCAAACGAAATTAAAATTAAAAAAAACGAAATTAAAGACAATAAGGTCAGTGACTTAATTCTGAAGAGTTTTGACCTAACACAATGAAAACTAAAGAAAAGTTAATATTGTCCAAATGACTGGTTTTTTCGCGATGGATGATACAATCAGTATTTAGTGTTGCCACCTCTTGCTGTTAAAACTGCCTGCATGCGTCTGGGCATGCTCTCTAATAAATTGTCAATAAAACTTTGCGGCATTGAGTTCCATTCTTCAACCAATGCGGTTTTGAGGTCTCTTACGTTGACAGGTGATGGATTTCTTTGTTTAATTTGTCTTCCCAGTTTGTCCCAAACGTGTTCTATTGGATTTAGGTCTGGCGAGCGTGCCGGCCACCCCAAAACCTGGATTC
This sequence comes from Napeogenes sylphis, assembly GCA_959347405.1. Classification (NCBI taxonomy): domain Eukaryota; kingdom Metazoa; phylum Arthropoda; class Insecta; order Lepidoptera; family Nymphalidae; genus Napeogenes; species Napeogenes sylphis. The sequence continues at coordinate 14,692,668 of OY365785.1, read as the reverse complement.
CGACCTCATTAAGATATTCCGAAACTAATGCCGCAATATGAGGTCGAGCGTTGTCATGCATTAGAAGAAAATTGTCTCCAATGAAAGGGGCAAAAGGCATCACAATCTGCTCTAAAATGTCGGTTACGTATCTTGCCGCAGTCAGGGAGCCGTTTTCTACGATGTGTAGCTCCGTGCGTGCTCCTAAGCAAATACCGCCCCATACCATTACTGACCCTCCACCATACGGCTCTCTCCCAATAATGTTACACTGAGCGTATCTTTCTCCGGGTCGTCGTCATACTTTGGTCCTTCCATCATCTGGTTTGAGACAAAATCTGGACTCATCACTAAAAAGAACTATTCCCCAAGCGTCATTATTCCAATTAAGGTGGAAACGAGCAAAGCTGGCCCGAGCCACTCGATGACCTGCGGTGAGCTGTGGACCTCTGGCAGGCAAGTACGCCCCTATACCAGCTGCCTTCAGTCTTCTTCTGACGGTTTTGGTACTAATTATCACTTGTCGAACTTCCTGCAGCTGGTTTCGTAGCTCAGAAGAAGTCAAGGTACGGTTTCTGAGAACACTGCTGACAATAAATCTATCGTCTCTCTCTCCTGTTACTCTTTTGCGACCTTGTCCTTTACTCCTGGTATACTCTCCAGTCTGCCGGTATCGTTTAACATTGCGGAAAATCACAGACTTGGAAACATGTAATGTTTGAGCCACTTCATTGTAAGTGTAACCATTTTCAATTAAAGTTACAGCTTTAGAAACCAGAGCAACGCTGAGATTCGGCATTATCGCCTAAATTTATCGAATAAAGTTCACTTCACTCAATAATGACAATTTTTCGTCAAAAAAACAACAGAAATAAAGTTTTTGTTAAAAACAACAAAAGCCGACGAAAATTCCATACACTACGTGTCTCAGAAATTAGCAGATAAACAAAAAAAACAAATGAAATTTAAAATAAAATTATTTTTAAAATCATCTTTTTTTTTAATACATAATATTGGTATAGTGGCCAGTACGAAAATATGAAAATATTTTCCGTTATTCGACCTTTTTTTTGCGTTCCCCTAAATATGTCCATGAGTGTATATACACCATAAACACTGCACTATAGTATTGTCTGGATGGGTCCTGTTTTATATACTTGCGGCAATGAGTTAGTAGTGACTATAGGAGTCGCGGTAATGACTTGATGATAACTAATGATTTGCTGAGCTCCAAGCGGGTTCGTAGTTCGTGGTTTCTATATTTCTTGATGCGAGGGTAAGGGCTTATATATCTTTGCATGCAATAAAAGATATACTTCGCTAGATGGAGCCATCTTCGATTCTTGCGGTGATTGATGTATGTTGATAGGTTAAAGGATAGGTAAGGATGCGAACGTTGCTTATACAAATTTTGAAATTAAATGTAATTAGATGTAGGTAACTTAGATGTAAGAAAATAATATTTACGAAATAGCATAAACATAATCTGTTTGTAACCTATTGTAGCATTTTTTATTGTACGATTATATTTTTATTTTTTTGTTGCACACATGAAATGGATTTTTGATTTCATTGCCTATTTAAGAAACTAATCGTACCAATAAATACGGTAAAAAGGGAACGATATGAGGTACAGGAATTAATAAGAAAGATACGAATACAAATCAAATAATACCTGTGATTTGGTCCTTTGTGTTATTATCACAATTAATATTATAATTATTAATAATATAATTATAATAATATCTACTGTTGTTATACTAACTAAATCTCGGTTTTTCCAATATGATTCTGTAAATATAAATAATGTTTTATTACTCTATTATTAGTTATAAAAATATGAATAATTGGTTTTTCTAATATACTTTGGACGATAGGCACATAAGACAGATAAAAAAATCATATCAAAGTAGTAATTTATGTTATTTAGGTTGAATGGTGGAAGATACTTGTCTGAAGGCTTAAAAACTCCTTAGCTGTTTTGTACATATTTGATAATCTTATTACTCATGCTTTGCATCCTCGACCTGATCTCAATAATCTTACAATATTCCCACTTAATAACACTAACATTTTTAGCAGTTTGGCCATAATTTGATCGTGTAATTTATTTGTAGTATCTATTATATTTGAACGCCATTGATTAGTAAATGTAAATGTTAAAAATGTGTTCCTAGCTAACAAATTTAAACGTAAAAAGTTTATTGGGCCCGTCTCTGCTATTTTATTCTAGAATTAACTAATTCTTATCTATCACTAATATGTTCCAAAAAATACTAAAAATACTTTTCACCTGGATTTGTAGAGTTTGATTGTGGAGAAACAATCAGTACGGAGGTTCTTTCATCTTGTGCTCGATTTGAATAAATACCGTCTAAAAATTAATAAATGTAAATATTTATATAGATTTTTATTAACACTTATACATTGCTAATGTTTATAAAATGTGCGTTAGTGCTTTTACTTTTAAATTTTGTTTTTAGAGTGAAAAAAACATCTTTGCATACTAATTTATGATTTTTCTTTTTAATATTTTACAGGTTAAACGACCCACAGATTGACAAACCTTTTAACAATGCGCTAATTTCAGTTATACTCAATTCGTACTTAAATATGATTACAACGATTGTTTTATTCACTTGTGTTCGGTGTATTGTTAATCAATTCTAAAATCGGTTAATCGTTTCAACTTATTTTAATGACTATTTTTAACCCTCGCCTACTGTTTAATCTGTTATAGGTTTCTGAATCTCATAATATCAAGACCTCCAAGCATGGCGGACATAAGCATGAGTAAGAACCTCTCATCCGATCAAATTCAGCTCTGCTGAGAAGAGCTGGCCAGAAATTCAACAGTTCTTCCTTTTAAATGTCATATAACAATGTGTGACGTATCCATTATAATATCAACCCTGCAAATAAATCAACAATCCAGGTTCCACACATTTTGAGCAACCAAACACTCTAGAATAAGTATAATATTATGTAATTTATTTAATAATATATTTGTAATTTTAGATTTAATCCTAAAACAAACATGTTTTAAGATTTAAGATACTTGTGAAACTTTATTATATATGCCAGAGGTTCCCAAAGTGTGCGCCGTGGCGCCCTGGTGCGCCCTAAAAAGTAAAAGGGGAAGCCGTGAGTGGATCCACATAATATATTCGAGAGTAATTCGGAAATATCGTAAATATGACGAATTACTAAAATAGAGGTCAATAATGAAGAAGAACCGCAGTGTGTGCTTTGTTAGTTGTGCCCTGCTGTATTACTGCAATTCAAGATGGCTTTCACGTGGAAATGTCTTATTTCGTGTGTTCGAATTACATAAAGAAATGCGCATTTTTTACGGCAGGAACACCATAAAAACGCCAATTATTTTTCTGAACCAGATTTTTTGCTGAAACTAGCATATATATGCGATATATTTGAAAATACTAATAATTTAAATCTGTCTTTACAAGGCAACCACACGCACATTTTAAAACTATCGGAGAGGGTTGCGGCGTTGAAAAAGAAACTGCAGTTGTGGATTAAACAATGAATGAATGCGGTGGCCAAGATTGCTTCCCGCAATTGTATAAATATTCAGCATCTAATGAATTGGTTGTCATACAAAACCCGATTGCCCTTTTCACGGAACACCTATCGAGGCTCACTGAATGGTTTTCGAAGTACGTTTCAGATGACGAAGTCGAAAACAATTCCGATTTGGTACACTTTTGGTTATCAATTCAAAATAACTATCCAATTTTGATTTCAAAAGCTTTAATGTAGCTGTAATAAAGCTATAATAAATAACAAATATCGATCAAGGATCTATGTGGAGCAAGAAATGAGAGTAGCAAAGTCGACTTAACATTGCTACTCTCATTTTTTGCTCCACATAGATTATCACATTATCACCACATAAAGCTTGATTATCTCCGCACAGTTTCGTAAAGCGGGGAATAAGACTTCTTATTCCCCGCTTTAAGAAACTGTGCAAAGATAATCAAGCTCACCCGTCACATTGATTTGAATGAGTAGTTGTAGTATTTATTTTTATTTTTTTTCTCGTACCTATTTGTTGATTTCTGTTTCAATTCTTTTATAATAAAGAAAAACTCAATTTTATAATAATAATAATTTATTTCAGAACAAGCCATATGTGTTAGTTAAAAAAACTTATCAACTATTGTTAGTAGACTTATGCTAAAACTTAAATACTATGACCGACCGTTGCCCGAACACTGTTTACGTCGTGTGTAGTCGTATCCAGCGTCTTAGCATCGGTCCGTCCCATCTGTCACACAATACGCCCAACATGCAGTGTGGGCTGTCGCGCAGTCTGCGTAGCAGAGAAGCACATCGCTTTCAAATAATGGCCTGAAAACTATCTACTCTCGCTGTCGCGAACATGTTTGGTGCGCTACAGAAACGCGGCAACACGAAGGGCGTTATATGCCCTCTGCGTATATTTGACCCACAGACTGCACGTATAAAATGACTGACAGAATGACTTGAAAAGCATTATTTTAACGTCCGTGGTACACCGTGCAAACCTACGAATCAACATATTGCAGCGGACAGCGAGCGCCCTACGTTCCCTTTCAATATCTGTATCATCATTTAAATTTTAAATCATCAGTTAACCAATGACCCAGATACTTGAACTGAGATACTCTTGATAGTGGAGTATTACAAATTGTAACTTGTGGCACGTTAATATAACATTTGGTGGCTGCTTTAAACAGAAGTATCACGCTCTTTTTAGCATTGTACCTGAGCCCGTGAGTAGCTGCATAATTCTCACACACCTTAATTTTAATTAATTGTGGATTTATTAATTTTAATTTCTCACTACCTAACCTAACTACTATTATTGTAACTATATGTTTCAACTGCTTCTTTTTTCAAATAGCTAGCTAGCTAGCCGTGACAAAAAACTAAACTCGAAACTGCGCCGCGAGGTGAAAAAGATTGGGAGCCCCTGATATATGCCCGGTCCAGCTCCATTTTAAATGTTCTATACGGGCTATTATGTCCATTACTAACTACTCTCCCAGATCAAAGTAATTTAGTAAGATGGGGCAAAGCCACCGAAAAGTCTTGCAACATCTGTGGGGAGGCAATAGGAACCGCGAAACACCTATTAGTAGGGTGTAGGGTACTTCTAGATAAAGGTCAATACTCGCGTCGCCACGACAAGGTATTAGAAATTATACGGGAAGCGGTTAGTCTTTCAGTAGCAAGAGCGCGGAAGGGTATAACAACCACCGAACGATCTATAGAATTCGTAAAAGAAGGCTCCTCCAAAAAATCAAAAGCGAAGCCTTATTCAATATTAGGCGCGGCTCCTGATTGGATTCTCATGATGGACACGTATGAAAAGCATTACAAAATCCCTGGGGATGTTGGTGTTTCGTCATCCAGACCGGACTTATTCCTGTATTCGAAACATCTGAGGCGCGTGATACTTGTGGAGCTTACTGTTCCTTGGGAAACAAACATCCCAAGGGATCACACATTCAAGCTCAATAAATATTACGAACTAACCAACGAACTGATCAGGAATAAATTTATAGTTAGTTTGTACGCGGTAGAAGTGGGAGCGAGAGGTATAACAGCAAAATCTCTCTATAGCCTACTTAAAGATCTTGGCCTTCCTAGAACAAGCATCGGTTCATTTCTAGAACGTACTTCAAACGCGGCATTAGTAGGTTCTTTCCAAATTTGGTTAGGTAGGGAGAGGAGTGTGGAGGGTGAAGGTGAGCGTTTTTGCGCATAATAAAGGGGCCCCTTAAACCTACTCCTGGGTCGCAAGTCCCAGGCACTGCTTGCACTCCTCTCCTTGCAACGCGATGGGCCCGGCACCCGCACGGTGAATCCAAGGATTGCTAAGAAGCTTCGTCTTATCTAAATTGACAGCCCGGAGAGACGGGATGACGCTGGAAAGACAGTTGACGCTGGAAAGACAGCTGGCAGCTGGGAAGACAGCAGACTGCTGGAAAGACAGCCGAGGGCGATGGCCTAGCAAGCCAAGCCCGGGAACGTCGATAAACGCTAAAAGTCCAAATAAGAAAAATACCCCTAGGACAGTCCGAGAGGGGGGGCGGAAGAACTGTCCACCGGTTGACAATTACGGCGAAAACGGCGCGATAACGGAACTGAAATGCCCTACGTGCGGGAAAAATTACAAAAGACGAGCCTGGTTTATTAAACATCTTAAAACACACAATGGTGCTGAAGTGCGGCAACCGTCGGTAAGATCTTCAGTTTTCACTGCGGATAGAGTTTACCCTCATATATCTCATGGTGAGCCATTGAATGAAAACTACCAGGAGTCCATGACCATCCGGACGCGTCTTAGCATTCCAAATACTAAACAATCGACCTGGAAAGTACATGACCAAAATATAGCGGCCCTGTTAGAGCACCCGGGCTCAAATCAGGTACTCGATGCGCAAGTAGAGACTTTCCAAAATACTATTTACGACTACTTTAATGAGCACTATCCACCTACGAATCGTTATGCTCACAAAAATAAAGAAAACGGTTTTAAATTGAAAATGAGGAGGAAAAAAAGAGATCTTATAAAGAAACTTCGTATAGCCAAAGCCTTAGGCGATAATCAACTTAGTCACCAACTGTCTAGGGCATTGCGATCAATTCTTAAACTTATCCAAGGTATAACAAATCAAATAACGAAAAATCGTGATAGCTTTGATCGGGCAAAACATGAAGTAGACTTTGATAAAAATCCTTTTAAATACTCAAAAAACATTTTCAAAGATCAAAAAGGTAAGCTTCTCTTGACCAACGAGCAAATTTTCGACCATTATAAAAGCACATACGAAGTACCAGAAAACCAAAGACTATATGGGGATCCAAACGAACACAAACCTGAGACTCCTACTGAAGATTTTCAAGCCAACCCACCAACTTTGGAGGAAATCAATAAAATAATTAAAATGAAACCATCTAAGTCAGCACCAGGTCCGGATGGTATCCCTTATATAGTTTACAAAAAATGTCCGTCGCTCCATAAACATCTTTTAAATATATTCGGTAAAATCTGGTCAAGAAAGCGAATACCGGTATCGTTCGGAAAAGCCCTTTTTGTCCTCATTCCGAAAAATGACAATGTCAATAATCCCAAGGATACTAGACCGATAGCCCTAACAAATACAATTTCCAAAATATTTTTCTCTTTTTTACAAACTAAAATGACGCAATTCATGATTAACAATAGATATTTCAGGCCTAATCACCAGAAAGGGTTTTTGCCCGGAATTTCTGGATGCCTGGAACATAATACGTTAATATCGGAAAGCCTTAAAGATGCTAGAACTAGCGAGAGACAAATTACGGTTTGTTGGATAGACTTAGAAAACGCCTTTGGGTCGGTACGACATGAACTAATGATGTTCGCGCTTAAATGGTATAACTTTCCTATGGTAGTTCGCGACATTATTGCATCATATTATTCAAAATTAAAATTCTCAATAATTTTTAATGAAAACCATTCAAAACCACTTAATTATAACGTTGGTTTATTTCAGGGCTGTTGTATTTCTCCTATTATATTTAATATAGTTATTAATATTTTAATAGACAAATTAATTAGAAATGAAAAAAAGTGGGGCTATCGGTTTAAGTTCAACAACAAATACACAGAATCCATACTAGCTTTTGCAGATGATCTCGCGATACTGACACGTAATCCGAAACAATGTCAGGTACTTTTAAATGTAGTTGAGGATTTCTGTACGTGGACGGGCGGATTGAGGACAAAACCAAGTAAATGTTTTAGTCTGTGTCTGGGTAGACGGAATACTAAATATACCTCTTACGATCCGGGTCTTATAATAGGCGGTCAGTGCGTTAGTACGGTTACGGAAGCAGCTCCGTTTAAATTTTTAGGTAAAAAAATCGATTACCAACGATGTAATAGTCGATAGCTTTTTAAACGATCTCAAAAAGGTAGACAACCAACCAATAAGTAACGTCAAAAAAGCTTGGATTTACGATAATTATTTAACATCACGTCTAAATTAGCCTTTCCTCGTGTATGATATAAATAAAACCCTTTTGTCAAAGTTAGATGCAAGCGTCATAAAGACATTGAAGTTATGGCTCGGGTTAGCGCACTCAGCGGACTCTTCAACCTTATTTAGAGACCGTAACAACTTTGGATTAAAATTAAAGAAACCATCGGAGCTCTACAAACATCTAAGAGTTACCAAAAGACATATCATCGGAAAATCTAAAGATGATACTGTAACTTCTCTCCCAAAAGACAAAGTTGCCTCAGAGCTCGAGTCACGACTTCAATTCCATAAAAAGTTTATGATAGGTGCTCAAACAAATAAAGTAGGGCTAGGATCAAGTAGGAAAGTTCAAGACATAGACATAACAAAATCTTTTATTCGACAAGACGAAAACGATAATTACCGACTCCACGCGATGAGCCTAGAAATTCAAAACGAATGGGTGACCATAGGAGATTTTTGTATTCCACTAGCTTTGAAGTGGCGCACCTTAATTTATGATTGGTCCCCAGCATTATTAAAATTCTATCTTAATGCATTCCAAATGACTCTCCCAGATCAAAGTAATTTAGTAAGATGGGGCAAAGCCACCGAAAAGTCTTGCAACATCTGTGGGGAGGCAATAGGAACCGCGAAACACCTATTAGTAGGGTGTAGGGTACTTCTAGATAAAGGTCAATACTCGCGTCGCCACGACAAGGTATTAGAAATTATACGGGAAGCGGTTAGTCTTTCAGTAGCAAGAGCGCGGAAGGGTATAACAACCACCGAACGATCTATAGAATTCGTAAAAGAAGGCTCCTCCAAAAAATCAAAAGCGAAGCCTTATTCAATATTAGGCGCGGCTCCTGATTGGATTCTCATGATGGACACGTATGAAAAGCATTACAAAATCCCTGGGGATGTTGGTGTTTCGTCATCCAGACCGGACTTATTCCTGTATTCGAAACATCTGAGGCGCGTGATACTTGTGGAGCTTACTGTTCCTTGGGAAACAAACATCCCAAGGGATCACACATTCAAGCTTAATAAATATTACGAACTAACCAACGAACTGATCAGGAATAAATTTATAGTTAGTTTGTACGCGGTAGAAGTGGGAGCGAGAGGTATAACAGCAAAATCTCTCTATAGCCTACTTAAAGATCTTGGCCTTCCTAGAACAAGCATCGGTTCATTTCTAGAACGTACTTCAAACGCGGCATTAGTAGGTTCTTTCCAAATTTGGTTAGGTAGGGAGAGGAGTGTGGAGGGTGAAGGTGAGCGTTTTTGCGCATAATAAAGGGGCCCCTTAAACCTACTCCTGGGTCGCAAGTCCCAGGCACTGCTTGCACTCCTCTCCTTGCAACGCGATGGGCCCGGCACCCGCACGGTGAATCCATGGATTGCTAAGAAGCTTCGTCTCTGTCGTCTTTTTCCTTATTTCAGCCCTTTGGATTTTGTCACTAAGCCTGATTCCCAACATGCTTCTTTCCATCGCTCTTCCGGTTTTGGTTAGTATTTCTCTGTGTTTGTCTGTCAGTGTTAGGGATGTCGGAAATGCAATAAAGTATCGATATATATGGTATCGATAATTTTTGAAAATGTCGATATTGATATTTTTATTTAAAAATATCGATATATCGGTGTGATAGGAAAAAAAAAATATTTGGCCTAATCTACTTCAATCATCTTACATTACTAGATAAATACTAATCAATAGACATCATTTTTAAATTTTTTAAATCAAGGACAACAATAAAAAATATTAATTATTTATTAATTAAACCAATATTTATCTGATACAGACATAAGAAAAACTCTTTGATTTACATGCTCGGCTGTAAGCCGACTTCTGTTATTGGGTACTGCGAGATTTACAGCAGATGCCACTCTCTCTGAGGAAACCGAGGACGCAGGCGATATCAAATACTTTCGAGCTATGTCGGAAAGGACTGGAGTAAAATGACGACAATCAAACCAGAATTTTGTAGGATTCTCTTTTCTGGGTATTATAGGCTGAACTAGATATTGCTTTAGTTCGCTAGGCATACCATCACTGGTTAAATGTAAACTGGAGGTTGCTGCAGCAATATCTATCATAATTTTTTCATGTCCGGACCACAACGACGGCGAAGAATTTTCTGAATTTGGAATTATGGTAGTGGTTGTGGGTCTGAGTTCAGGCGAAAGTTGTCCTCTACGTCTATGTTCTAAACGTATTTCTTTTGACAATGCAATTATTGCAGTGGAAACAGCTAGTGCTGAATTAAAATGAATACGCTTAAAGCGAGGGTCTAAAATTGTTGCTATAGCAAGATGTAAATGTCGCTCTAGTGGTTCTAGTTTGGCAATAACTAAGTTTAGCAAACTCTTCTGAACAGCAACACCAAATTCGGTGAAAGGTTTTACTTCTTGAAGTCCTTTCTGAAGTAAGTTTGCAATGGGAATCGCCAAACTAGAAGTCACGTACTGATCGCCGCTAATTTCTTCAGTAGCTTGCTTAAATGGGGTAAGCAATATTATCAGATCTCGTATGACACTTAACTCTGAAGAAGTTATCATATCAGGTGCATTCCGCCTAGTTGCTAAAATCTTAGCCACAATAGCTGATAATGTATTGAATCTTTCCAACATATCAAGACAAGAATTCCACCTTGTGCTTACTGATTGTATAAGTGTTAACACTTCTCCCTCTTTCTTTTGTCCCTCTTGTTCTGCTCGCAAATCGTCCATTGCGTTCACAGATTGTTTAAAATATGTAACAATGGCTTTGACACGATTGGCAATTTGAAGAACTGGTGCATTATCTCTTGTTGCGCCATCAACTATTAAATTCAGCAAATGCGCCATGCAAGGAATTCTTTTTCCATCTTCCAAAAATTTCTTCCATGTTCCATGAGGCCAGTTATCTGGAATGAGAAATGAATAATAAAATAACATTTAAAAATAAAAAGGATAAGATATTAATTTAATATTATAGTTCGCTTACAGTAGTTCGTGATGGAATTTTATAGCGTGGACAAGTGACGCTCATAAATCTTTTCAATCCTGATTTTTCTACACAAGATAGAGGAATGTTGTCTTTGCAAATCATGTAGATCAAAGCTTGATTTATTTGGCTAGTTTTATGACCCTCTGCTAAATTGAGAAAAATAATAAAATTAGAACATCCTCATAGAACTAAAATGTAAACAATACAGTAATCTAATATCAAAAAAAAATACCTTCATAGCTTGAACTTCTTTCAAACATATCTATGAGTGTAGTCTGTTTCCACAAGTCTTTACTCTGACCATCTTTGGAGGATTCAGTCTGAAAAAAAATATTGAATATTTTGTATATATTTCATTACACTTGTCGTCATAAATAGTATTAAGGTTAAATGAAAACACCAAAATTTAAATTTATCGATATCGACACTTTTAGTAATTACACATCATTAGTTGACTGGTTATTGGTTATGAACAATTGATATTTAGATTCTAAAGCTACGTTTGATCTTGCACAAATAAAATACTTACACCAGTATCATCGTAAATCGCAATTTCAGACAATTCCATGAAGTTATTTTCTATCTCAGCAGGTTTATTAGTATTGGTAATAGTTGAATTAGTAGACGAAACAGGTGAACTAGTTCTTGTTTTTGGTGTAATATTCACTTCACTTGACCTTGAGTTTTTATTTTTAAGTTGCAAAAACGCATGGTGATGCTTATTTTTAAGATGTGTAGATAAATTCGTCGTATTGCCATTGGTTTTATATATTTTCCCACACACATTACATGAAACGTTTTGTCTGTCTATTTTTTTGAAAAAGTTCTATACAACACTAGACATGACTGGAATGCTCGAATTATTTTGTTCACATACGTGAATTAATTATTGATTTAATTAGTTAGATTGTTTGAGAACTATAATCAACTCAAATGCAGGCAGAAATACGCTCGCGTTGAGGTTATAATACAGATAACAGGCGGATGGTTGAAGCACAGACACTGACAATGAAATGACATTGACAGACAGAGTTGCCAACTTAAAAGCCAACTTAAGTACCAAATTAAAACGCAGTAAATCGAGTCGACCAAAGACAAAAAAAATGTAATTTGTTAAAAAATGTTAGTATAAAAAAGTATTCTTTTTTAGGATTTTTTAATTATAAAAAATATCGATTTTTATACCTTTTCAATATTTGTAATTTTATATCGATACCTCGATACATCGAAACATTAAATATCGCTCAAAAATATCGATACATTGAAAAAATAATATCGATATATCGATATTTTTTCGACAAGCCTAGTCAGTGTCCATGTCTCACAACCATATGTCATACAGGGGAGAATACACGTGTTGAAAGTCTTTCTCTTGATGTGTATGCCTAGATCATTATTCTTCATAATTTCTTTCAACGACCAGTATTTGTTCCAACCACAAGCTATTCTTTTGTTTATATCCTTAGACATGGGGTCTATCGGGGATATAATTTGCCCTAGTTAGACATAATCTTTCACATACTCAAGTTTATTTCCATAGGCCTCTATGTCGACTTCTGTTGGGTTGGTCATTAGTTTTGTTTTTTTCGTGTTTATTTCTAGACCTACTTCTTTACTTTTTTCTGCTATGTCTCTTATCATTTGTTCTAATTTGTTAGGGTCTTCTTCTAGTATGACAATGTCATCGGCAAACCTCAAGTGGTTGAGGCGGCTACCATTGATAAGAATCCCATAGTTTTCCCAGTCCAACTGTTTGAATGTATGTTCTAGCACAGCGTTAAACAGCTTGGGAGATAATGGGTCTCCCTGTCTGACGCCTCTGTTTTTTGGGAAGGGATCTCCACTTGACTCTAGTTTAATGCGGCCTTTACTTTCTTTGTAGATGGATTTAATTAGTTCGTTATAAACCTCCTCCACACCTTGCTCTTTTAGACTCATCCAGATGAATTTATGTTTTAGGCTATCAAATGCTTTGGAATAGTCAATAAAGCAGATAGACAATGTATTCTGGTATTCATTGTACTTTTTAAAAACTTGTTTGATTGTGTGGATGTGGTCTATAGTACTGTAATGTTTTCTGAATCCTGCCTGTTCAATCGGTTGGTTTTCGTCTAAGACTCTTGTTATTCTTTCCAAAATTACTTTTGCGAAGACTTTGTAAACGTTTGAAATCAGGCTAATAGTTCTATAGTTGCCAATGTCATCTTTATCCCCTTTCTTATGAAGGAGTATGATATGTGATTCGTTCCATTGTTTCGGGATTTTACCGCTTGTTACAATATCATTAAACAGCTTGGTCAGGATTGGGGTTATTTCCTCTATGGTGCTTTTGATTAGCTCATTGGTTATGTTGTCAGGTCCTGCTGCTTTTTCTAGTTTTTGTGATGTTATGGCTTTCTGTACTTCTTGCAAGAGTATTGATGGAACTTTTATACAGTTTGTGTTTGAATTTTTATAGGTTTTCTTTTCTCTTTCGGCGTCGTTGTTCGAGTAAAGTGTTCGGTAGTAGTCCGTGGCAACATATTGGATTCTTCTACGGTTTGTTACTTGTTTAGATCTGTTACTTTTTGGATTTGGTATCCATTCCTTGCCACTTTCTCTTAGTTCCTTGAAAGCTTTTCTTGTTCCTCCGGTTCTCTGAATTTCCTCTTCAAGTTTTTTCGTTCTGTTTAATTTACTTTCCCTTATCGTTTCTCGAATTTGTTTGCTCAGATCTGATATTTTATTACGTATTTCTTGTGTTTTTGATTTTTCTATCATTAGTGCTTTTCTTTCTTTTAGGTGCTCCATTATCTTCTCACTAAACTTCACTTCTTTAATAATATTTCCTTTCCTCATTTTTGATAGTTGTTTATCCATGAGGTCATATTTTTCTATGACACTTTTATCCGAGTTTACTATTTCTTTCAGGTTATTGATAAGTGACGAATCTATCTTTTCTCTGTGTTGTTCCACTGTAAATTTTTTGTTTTTAATTTTATCTCTACTTTTTTTTGTTGGATACTTCTTCAAGCGGGAGCGTACCATACGGTGGTTCGTATTAAAGTTAAAATTTTGAATAATGTGTGTGTCATTGAAAAATGTTAGTTTGTTAGTAATAATAAAATCGATTTCATTTTTATATTTGCCATTGGGTGATAGCCAGGTCTACTTAGTTTTGGGGTCTTTTTTGAAGACGGAGTGCAGTAAAGTTAAGTTGTTTTGTAGGAGAAGTTCAATTTGTCTGTGTCCATTGGCACTCCTTTTTCCATAGCCATATTTGCACATTATCAGTTCTTCACCAGGTATGCTACAGCCTACCTGTGCATTAAAATCACCCATAACCATGATGGAGTTATTATGGTATTTTTTATAGCATCTGACAGGGTGCAGTAAAAGGCATCACTTTCACTTTCTGGTGCTAGTTCTGTAGGTGCATATGCTTGAATTATTGTCCATGCTTTCTTGTATGTTAGTATATTAATGTTTAGTATTGCTATTCTGTCTGAGACTCCTATCAGATCTTGTATATAATTTTTCATTGATTTCTTTATTAAGAATCCTACTCCTCTTTTGCCCGGTGTTTCACCTATATGGTAAAGTATGTACTCATTTAGTTCTATTATTTTTTTTCTCCTAATCTTCTCATTTCACTTATGCCCAGTATATCACATTTTACATTTTCTAACGCCTTGTCTAATTCGAGTAAGCTTTCTTGTGTTCTTAGAGTTCTTGTGTTAAGTGCTGCAATGTTAAAAGTTTCGCTTCTTTTGCTGGAGGGTATTAATCTAGTGCTCCCGCGGGGACCAGCCGTTGTGGGAGACATATTATTTGTTATTTTTGTTTCAGTGTATCAGTTGTAGCCTCTTTTGTTTGTTTCCGGATTCCTAGGGCTTTATTTAGTTTTTTGGGGTATCGGTGTAGGTGTCAGAGCTTGATTTTTCAACCTAATTAAGTATGCTTGGTCTTATAATTTCCTTTTTCTGAGCCTGAGTATGAGAATTAGGTGTTTTGCTCTTGCTAGCTTTTTTCTGTGTTTCTAGGTTGGGAGAGTCTGAGGGTTCTCTTATTCTTTTTTCTCTATTATTGTCCTTTGGTTTTTTCACTACAAGCTTATCATATTTTATGAAAGCAATGTTTCCCCTTCTTTTTTTCTTCTCCCACCAGGGGTTGTAGCTGTTTCCTCTTTTCCAAAGTTTCCTTGGAGAAATCTTCTTTGGGTTTAAATTTGGTGGGAGATTCAACTTGTTCTTGAGAATCAAGTGTTTCTTCCCTTGGGTTGTAAAAGAAATTACGACTGTTCGATTTTTATTTTCCGTTTTTCTTTCAATTCTATAAACGTTACTAATCTATTGGCTATTCAATTGTACTCCTGACTCTTCTATGGCATCTTTTATATAGTCTACTAATTTTCGCTCCGATTTTCCTATTTCTTCTACTCCATATAAGACGAGGTTGTTTTTTTTCTTTTTCCAACGATTTAAGTTTCAGCTCCATTTCTCCCACTTTATTTTTGAGGATTTTGTTTTCTTCAATTATTCCATTTAACTTCTCGTTTATTGCTTCGTTTATTCTCGTTCTTGGTTACCGCCAGTGTTATCTGTTCGGCTTGTTTATCCAATTTCTCGTCTAGTTTTATTAAAAGTAATTCCATATTTTTGTCCATAATTAGTTATTCTGGTTAATTTCTCTTTTTGTAGTGGCAACCCTGTGATGTGGGGACTTTTGTTATTTTTGGCTGGCACCACCAAGTTCGACTGTCACTTGTCAAAATGAAAGTGTAAGAAAAGTGGTGAGGTTGGCACTACAGTCGTGATAAGTCTATTGTCTATTCGCTTACGACTTTTAGGTTATAACGACGTTCTGTGAATTTCGTTTATTGCCAAAATGTTTAACTCCCGCACTGTAATTATTGTATGTAAACGTCTTATAGGTACTGTTTTATTAGAATGTCACTTGCACAAGGTAGTTTTCACTGTTTTGCACTGGTTATGACTTATTTCGCACGGAGCTCTTTAATGTACGTGTTGACGCATAAGCCACCGGAAACGGATACCAGTCCAGTCCATCAAGGAATTTTTAACTTTTTGAAGACGAAATTTAAGCATTATTAGTATATTTTTATTTCTTGTATGTATCGCATGTCTGCCTGTCACTGTTCTTATAAAATATTTTAATTTTGGCCTATTAATAATAAGTTATAAAATATGTAATGAAAAAGGACCGTAAAAATATCAATCTCTTTAATAATCTCTCAGTAAATTTCTAGCTTTTAACTTACAAATAGATTGCATAGCACGGTTTCGTAAAATAGCTATAGCATTAATTTCGGCATCACTGCCACATAGTAAAAACCGTGAGGAAAATACTAAAAGATAACTAAAAACAACGATTCCAGTTGTATTAACTCCTGTTAATTGACTTAATTTTTTAATTGTAAATAAGCGTGGCCCTCGCTTATTTGCCATAATTATTACGCTCAACATTAAAAATAAGCGAGACCTGATTTTAAAAATACAATGAGACATGATCTTTTACAAAAAGGGCTTGTCATTAAAATAAGGTAAAAATAAAAAAGGGGCCAGAAATAGATTCTTGTGAAACACCCATTTTTAAGTGAAAACCAACTGATTTAGAATTATTTACATCAACCATTTGAACTCTTTGATTTATTTGAGAGGCAATAAGATCAAGCACAGCACTGCGCAAACCATAATCGGTAAGTTTGGATAGTAATGCAATCAAAGACTTCGTAAATGTGCTTGTAAAAGTGCCAATTATGACAATTGAATGCACTAGAGGGGCCAAAAAAAATTATTAAGCGGAAATGGTATTTTTTAGGTATTGGTCGCGCCTAATATGACATTTATAAATGGAGTGGACTGTATATAAAATTAGGTATAATGCGTGGTATTAAAAGAGAGGAGAGAATGAAGCATGCAGCGCTTACCCAAACAGCCTGGAGGCGAATCCGCTCCGGGAATCGAGGATAGAAACCGATCAGCACTTCACCCACGTCTGCCACTACTTTGGCACGACCTTCTTTACCGAAACTTACAACGGGGTAATTCCCAAACACGCTAAAGTGCATTTATTAGAGTCCTGTTAATTAATTCACAAGAGCTCGAGTTCGTGGCACGGCCATAACATTTGAACTGCTATATCTGTTCTTCGTCGCCAGAGGGCGACAACCGTCGCAAAGGGCGCTGCTTGTAAAGGAATTGGGAAGGTGGGAATTCGGAACTATACCACGCATGAAATATTTAATTATTTTATATTAAATGACGTCAACAGGTATCATTACTGATTTTTAGTATTATTTATTCAATATTTATATATTTGTTCTGTTGTGGCTCCCGGGCTAGTGTGTTTTATTAAAAATATGTTTTTTTTAATATATATGACATATTTAAAAAAAGAAATGAAATTGTTGTTATTACACGGGGATTATTTAGATCTCTATTTTAGAAAAAACCCTATTTCTAACATACTAATGGAATTCAAAGAAACGTTCTATACAAAAGTCAGGCCATCCATCGCAGGCTTTGCACTCATATTATGTCACACCTCTTTTTTATTTACTACTACTACTACAATCGCTGCTGTCCGAGTCCTCCTCTTCAGCACATTGCGTGTACACAGCCTCCTTGCTGGAGTGCTCATCCTGTTCTGTACAATAGTTCTCGCTGATTATTCGGCCTTTTTTAATAAATGATGTGTTAATTAATTCGTTACAAGAACGCTGGGAAGGTCCAGGATTTTCACTCATTTTAAATAAAAAACGACAGTATTGAAATAATCGAGAATTTAAATCCAACGATTGTTTTTACGTATTTAATCGATTGTCCGTATGGCTATGCGGGAAACGTGTCTGTAACGCAAAAACCGACTAAAAATAACGCTTTGAAATTGTATCGTTCGAATCCACGGCGCCGTATAGGCGGCCCCGCGCCATATGTGTTAAGAAGTGGTTCCCGCATCAGTTTGTTGCTTTGCCTCTGGTGAAACCATATTGTTCATTCTGAATGATTTTATTACTATAAAGAAATTTTCATTTGGTTGTAAAATATTGTTTTCGAAGATTTTACTTAAGCTCGGTAAAATAGAGATAAGCCTATAATTTCTGGGTTCTAATCTATAGCCACTTTTAAACAAAGGCACTACTTTACAATTTCATTATATCTTTTCAATAAATCTCAGATTATACCGTAAAATATATTTAACATTTAAAAGAGCTGTAAGAATTTCAATATTTATTTATTTAATTTATACGTGATCGCTGATAAAAGTATACAATTGTCTCTTGGTTCTATTATATCTTTAGCCGGAAGAAAAATTATCATAACAATTCCGCTTCGACACAAAATTCTAAATTCTGTTTTGAATTAAATATTTATATGTATCTACGGTTACGGTGGAAATAAAGTTAAAAATTAAAAATCACCATAGTCTGACCCGACACGATATGACTTTTATTAACTATACTCTACTTTTATACGTACGCAGTGTTTTCATGTTCCAATGAAACAAAATGTAATTGTCTATTGATACCCTTTGGGTTAATTCAATAAAATTTTAGTAAACTAATAAATATTTAATTATTTAATTTAAAACTATTTTATTGTACTCTAACATTTGTAATACACAGGCTAGATTAAATGAAAGGCAAAAAGGCAAATTGTCTCGGCGTGATAAATGTGACTTGAAAATGATAGCTATCATTATACTTGGTATCATAGTGACAGGAACTATGTTTAATACTTTATTTAAATTTCAACTTACTATGCAATAGAAGATGAATTAATAAACAGGCTAGATTAAAAGAAAGGCAAAAAGGCAAGCTGTCTCGGCGTCACAAATGTGACTTGACAATTATAGCTATCATTATATTTGATATCATAGTGACAAGAATTATGTATAATACCTTTTTAAATTTCAACTTACTATCCAATAGGAGAGGACATATTTTCGTAGCTTTAGTATGGTATTTCCACATTATTTTGCACTCTAAAGACGTGCCATTATCTCGTTCAGTTAAATGTAGCTCAGTTTGTAACACATTAGTCGTTGTGTTTGCTCGAATATAATATTTACCTGCAAAATATTATTAAACAGGTATTAACTGTAATGTAATTATATCATTCAATATAAATTAATAAAAAAAATACTATTATGTTTTTTAATTCAATTACCAGGGTGTGAAATAAATCGATTATAAAAAGTTATGAAAAGATTAGATGTCAAAAACGAACTAGTTACTTCTTTTATTTTAATATGTGTGGCATACAAATAAATGTTATTTTAAGACACAGGGATATATATAATAAGACTATGCAAATTCTTTGTATCCTTAAAAACGATTTAAAAAGACTAGACTTAAGATTTCATCGCAGTTTAAGATTTTCAAAGATTTCTTACCATTTTTTATTTGGTACAATCGTATAACGGAATTAAATCTTGAATTATCTCCGACACACGAAATATTGTGGTTTGAGTTTGGTTTGTAGATAATAGAAGTATTTGGATATATATTTAAATGGGGATACGGAAACGGTGGTGTTTCTGAAATAAAAAAGTATTTAGGACAAAAATTATCAAGATTTTGGTCAATACAGCTACAAAATTAAACCTTATGTAATGTAACCAATTATTGTAACAAATAAAATGTTTCTTTATCTTTAATTTTTAATATTAAATAAAAATATTAAAAAGATCTGTCAGTTCTTCACACAGATCTAATGAAATAGGAATGAACCATGTTAAACATGTTTATAAAATAATACGTGAGGCAAAAAAAATTAGGTGCAGGTGTCACTTTTATACAAAAATAACGACCGACGAGTATAAAATTTTCATTTCTATTAAATTTATTTAAATATTTTAAATTCTTACCAGATCGACTGAAATAAATTAACATACATATTAATAAAATATGTCTCCAAATAACCATTTTAAAATTTTACTAAGAACAGAACACTCAATCCGGAGTAACTGTACGAAACTAATACTCGAAAAGGAAATCATATTACAATTCAGGCAATTGACAAAAACTGAATCTATATTTAAATTATAAGTAATATTTTTACATAACGCGGCATCAGGAAGGATAATAAATTATATATAACTTTCCTGTCCCTACGGCACATATCGCCATACCATTATTTTGAAAAGTATTTCTGATTTGAAATAGTATTTGATTAATCTCCTAGTAGGAAAGCGTTTCGTTTACGAGTAGCAATTACCAAGTACCAAGGTAAACGGCTTATGGCATACAAAAACTGTTCTTAGTTTGTGTACATAAAAAGAAAGCAACGTTGCAGGTCTAAGTAAGCGTGGACTTACTCTGCGTTCTCTTAGTTCCTTTTTTTTCCTGCGATGACCGACATTATTGTCTTGATGAAATTATTATTGACTTATATAAATTTATATGTATGTTCTTTATTTTTGTATCGTGATTTGCTTTAATATATCTGTTATTTAAAAAAGGTTTTCGCGGCAGGAAAGCAGTTTGAAAATAAGCGATTTAGTTCGCAAAAGGCAATTCGTTTGCTTGTTTCAATGTTGCTCTGACAAGATTATTGAATAGTGTATATTTACTTAAAATTTTTGGATACTAAAAATAGCATAGGTAAACCTATGAATACTCATAAAATATATATTTCTAATGAAAACAAATAGGTTTATTGTTTATAGGTAGGGATTAAAATAAACTCGTATTAGTTTTGAAAATAATCAAGTGTAACTTATATAAGACAAACATATTTAAGAAGTATAAAAAGATAATAATTTTTATAATCAACATTTACATATTACATATTTAAAAAATAATCAACAATTTTTCTACTATTGGCTTTGATCTGCATGACACAACTAGTAGGTATTACATACTTTTATGAATAATATCACAAATACCTAGTCATAAATCTACTACTTGTTTGAGTGACACCGTACATTATCACATTTTTTTTAATTTATCAATCTGTAATCGGTCTTTTAATTCTTAGAATTTAAATTGTATAAAAAAATTTAAAAATTTTACATATTACTATGCAGTAATACCAACTTGGAAACTTTATTCGTAGATAAAAGTGTAGAACACTTTCACTTATTACCTGACCTGTTGCCGAAAAAACACGTTCACGGGCACAGATGTTGCAACGATGCAAAATCTTTTGAGAACATACTGATAAATATGAGGGTATATCTGGCGACGTTCATGCCACCAGAGAAGTGGATCTTCCGTCTTATTTAAATATTCATCGTAAAGGTATTTATCCAATTCGCGAATTCCAGCAGCAAGTTGTTAGTAATTTTTAAGTTGGCCTAGTAATTTTTCGCATTGTATCAACAAATTCGTCCCATATGCTGTTTTTTTTTATGACTTACTGTAGCTGTCGATAAATATTTAGAAACTTTAGTAGCCTCTGGAATATCATGAGGTAATTTTACTAGACCGATTTTATTTTTGAGTCCCTGTGCTACCACTTCACAGACTCGTTGGTTTATAAAACCTCTCGACTTAAAGCGAGGGTCCAAAAACGTACATTCTGCGTACATTACATTATGTTCTATATATTTGAAACGATCATCCATACCTTTCCTTAAAACTGATTGCACAGCCAATGTTTGTTTATTCCTTAATATATGTTTTTGTAAACTACTTTTAAGAAAACTACAAAAAACAATTACTTAAGATAAAGTTACGTTTTTTTCAGCACTTTTTTCTACGGTTATTTCGAAAAATGGAACAAGTAGAGGCAAAACTCCTTCTAGGATTGCCCAGTCCTCTTCATTTAAACTTAAGTCAGGGCGTAGAAGAGCAAGGGTAACAATCGCTGCATCCTTTACCTGAACTATTCTCTTCAGCATTTCGAAAGTGGAATTCCATGGGGTTTGTACATCCTGTTTCAGTTTTAAAATAGACATATTCATTTGCTGCTGTGTGGCTGCCAATTTTGTTGTTTGTTGTTTGTTGTTGTTGTTTTGCTTGAGAACTCCGATTGAAAAACTCTACAATATTTTTAACTCTCCCCAATACGTCACTTACCTCTTTTGTAGCATCTTGCACTACAAGGTTTAATGAGTGAGCGAAACAAGAGATGGGCCGCCATTCTCCAAGTCTTACAGCAGAGAGGATATTTGGTGCATTATCGCTAATGATAGCAGTCACTTTGTTTGCAATGTTCCACTGTGCCATAACATTTTTAATAAAATCACTCAATTTTTTTGCTAGTATGTCGCCCATTGTAATTAATACAACCAAGTAAAACTGAATTCAAATGTTGGCTTCATTAATAAAAGGCCTACAATAGCAATATAACTATAATTCCGAGATGTCCAACTATCTGTACTGAGCGACAATGCTGGTGCAGTTTGTACTTTATTTTTTACTTCATTCATAACTTCGTTGTGCACAGTGGATATTAAATTTTCTGATAATAGCTTCCTGGAGGGTAATTTGTAGCCTGTACATAGAGAAACTAATTCAATTAGTTTGCGAAATTTTATTTTGTCCACGATTCTTAGAGCATGATGTCCTTTGTGCTACCATCTTGACTACTTGCTTGTCAATTTGCTCAACCTTTCGAACTGGTAGTGGCCTACGAATATATTGGTTCGTTGATGGTTGATTGACTTTTGATGAGCCTAAAGTTAAATTTTCCGATTCCGATGTGCTTTGTCTTGACGGTGCAACTGAAATCACTGTTTGTCTTTCAACATTTTCAACTGGGATAAAAACGTTTTTTGTTCTCATATGTCGGGTTAAATTACTATTTGATCCACCTGCAATACTGATTAATGTGGAACAATGGTTATACACGGTGTCCAGAAAGGGTATCGGGTATTTGTAAGGTCAATGAAACAAAAATTATTTGTACGCAATAAAAAAGTTTATTGTTTATTATTAGCATATGAATTGGAGAATTATTTGGAAAAGATGATGTTATCCAAATGATGACCTTTACGTTGCTGGCACTCTTCTAAACGGTAACGAAGATTGGCGATAACACGTTGACACATAGCTATTTATATTGCTGCCATTTCTGACTTGATGTTTTGCTTTAACTGGGTTAGATTCGTCGGATTGTTTTGATAAACCTTACTTTTAAGGTATCCCCATGCAAAATAGTCAAGCGGGCTAAGGTCGGGGCTTCTGGGAGGCCAGTTGATGTTACCCCTTCGCGAAATGACTTTATTAGGGAATAATTCGTCAAATCAGAGTCAAGTCTATTTCTTAAGCCAAATCCAAGCAGATTTGATGTTTCATAGCGGCAGAATAATAATATTGGGCACGAGTACCTATATGCAGTACGGGCCTGGAAATTAATAATAAAATTATTGCATAACATATCT
The DNA here is from genome assembly GCA_959347405.1 of Napeogenes sylphis. Taxonomy (NCBI): domain Eukaryota; kingdom Metazoa; phylum Arthropoda; class Insecta; order Lepidoptera; family Nymphalidae; genus Napeogenes; species Napeogenes sylphis. Next base: position 14,669,346 of record OY365785.1, on the reverse strand, counting down.
TTATCCAAAAAAAAAACAAAAAAAAAAGAATCAAATTATTTATATATCTGGGGCATTCCATAGTGACTGGTGCGACATTTTAATCCAAAATTTGTCCAACTATGAGTTATAACTAGGAAATCAGAGCTTACACAATAATGATATATCGTCTCAGCATTTTATAATGTTACTTTTAAAAAAATGACAAAAAACTTCTACATTTTGTGTAACTGTTGTTTAAGTGAATGCGACTGGTCATGGAATGGACACTCGGAAATCCTACTCTTCTACCATTGCGCACTCAAAAACGAAATTTAGTCAAACTACTAAAATTTCAAGTCTACTTTTTCTGTGTTTTAAAATATGTATTCAATGCCTTCTTTTTGGTAAAATATGAATCTAGTATATACTATAGAAATTATTGTAGAATTAATTAAAATTGTGACTGGTGGGATAAGTCGTTGTGAGTGGTGGGACAAGCACAAAACTTGAGTTAATAATTATAATTTTTAATTAATTTTACATAGGAATGATTTTCCTGACCTCCTTTTGCCCATGCACATCCTGTAAACAGAGTTACTTGATGTTGGTTTCAATGTGCTGCCTGTATTTCATCCTGGTAAATAAGCGAAATCGATTTAAAGGACTATTTCTTCCAGAGTACTTTCTTTAATTTTTGCTTCAAAGTATTTAGATTGCTCGTTTTTTGCAAAGACATGGGACTTAAATCTGTGTGTTTGAGTATCAAGTTCTTTTATAAGATCTTTTATTGTTCCACTAGTGCCCGTTATTTGGCATCTATTGTATAGTGGAAAGATATCTGAAATCTCATAACATTTGAAATATTTTCCAGTCATACACTTTGTATTTGTGATGTCACAAATAATTTCTTTGAGAAATCCTGTAGACGAACTGGGAACAGTTGGTACAATTTTACTTAAAGCTTCTAAGAGAAATTTGTAATTAGCATAATGAACGCACACATACGTTGTGTGGCATTTCATTCATCGGCCTTACATGTAAGGGTCTGAATTCTAAAAAAAATATTTTACCGAGTTTTATATTAGGGTTGTCAGTTATAAACAAGGAATATGCTTCAGTTATTGTCATCATCATATGTCTCTTAGCTACGTGATTACGTACGCCAGATTGCAAATCTTTTACGACATTGTATCTTTTCTGTTTGGAGAAACACGACTGACATCATTTTTCTCATAAAAGTCATCAATTTTTTTTCGTAGTTCATCTGTAACAGCATTGTGTGTAATATTGCCAGGTTTCTCATTTAACACAACTATTTTTGGCATTATACAGGGTGGACCTCGGAGTTTTGCGAATTTGAAAAATTCATAAAAAAACAAAACAAAAGTAATACTAAAATAAATTTATTTTTAAATTAAAGTAAACATTTGGGAAAATCATTTTTGTGAAAATAACATCATCCAGATGCGCACCATCCCGCTGCAAACATTCTTTGAATCTCGACTTCAAATTGCCGAAAAATCGTTCGCACATGGAGCGCGGAATTGCGGCCATTTCTCCGTGGATATTGGCCTTAAACTGGGCAATTGAGGTCGGATTATTACTGTAGACTCTACTTTTCATGTAACCCCACCGGAAAAAGTCTAGTGGGGTTAAATCCGGACTCCTAGTTGGGATGTCTTTAATAAATTCTTTATACCAATCAGTACCAGCAGTATCATCTTTGAATGGCTGAGGTGTGCTGTTTTTTTTTCAGCATATTGAAACACAAGTTGCAGAAATTCTCGTTTGGATAAACCGTAAAACACACTGTCCATTTCAAGAACATAGTGTTATAATTCTTCTTCTTGTTCTTTATTGAAAACTGTGTTTTACCTGCCTAATTTCTTTTTACAAGAACCTGATATTAGATGTCTCTGCAAAGTGGCCCTTGGGATTTCATATTTTGAAGCCGTAGGTTTTACAGCCCTTTTCAACTCAGTCACCTCCTGCATCGCCTTTTTCATCGAAATTTAATTCCAAAGACCTTGGTCTGATTTTCTTGTATATTTATTTACCATCCTTTAAGACATGAGAAGAGTAAGTTATTAACACAGAGATCAAAAACAAAAAACAAAAAAATAATAAATTTCCGAAAGCACGAATTTCCGAATCTTTCAGCACAAGAAATACTTTAATTTGCCTGAAATAATAACATGTTTACACACTGCTCCTCAAAATAATTTATTCTCCAATGTATTTGTAAAATAATTCGTATTTGCTAAATTACACAGTATAATGGGTTTTTAAGGGATAATTATAACAAAAAACATTAGCTGAACTTATGTATGCTTCTAATTTCTTTGAAGTGATGCTCGACAGGACACATTTTCTGAAGAACTAAAGTTGCTTTTATTATCTTTTGCTGCTTGGTATCGCTATAGAAATCAAAACCTAGAAGGGGTATATACGGAGAGCCTTTAAAACTTTATAACACTACATAACTGGCAAAAAGGCTATTGAAGAGAAGTCAACGTCTAAATACTTTAAAATAGAGCTAGGGACACGGTATCGAATAAAAAGTATCGTACTCATAAAAGTATCGCAACAAAACTATCGATACTTCAAGGTATCGAGTACTTTTTATGCCATAGAGTTAGTATAATAATTATATGTCTATATATCTCTAATGTTACTCAAGAGTAATTTGAATAAAAAGTATCGTATAACAAATATCTAAGTATCTTAACAAATACTTTAAAGTATCGAGAACTTTGAAGTTTAGAAACTTTTATCTTAAAGCTTAATGCGCATACGTCAAGCCATCAATCTCAGTCAGTAAGTATAGTCAGCTTAGATTTAATGGGACAATAGAACAAAATATGATAATAACTTATGTTATTAATGTACAAATTTACAGAATTAATAAAAATACAACTGATGTACCACTGGTGAAAATTTTGTTATTATTATTTTTAACCATTTTTTTATTTATTTTTTTAAACGCAACTTAAAGTTCCTAAAGAGTCGTTTAAAAATAGACGTTTTGCATTTCATAATATCGAACACATTTTTTAGAGCCTAATGCGGTACATAAAGAGATAGGGACACGGTATTAACTAAGAAGTATCGATATTGTACTCATAATTTATATCGAAAAAAAGAAGAATCATACTTATAAAGGTATTGAAACTTTATCCAAGTTTCTTTACAAATACATAAGAAATATCGAGTTTTTGAAGTATCGATACTTTTATTTTTTTCAGGATGTAACGTCAGTTTAGCAGTTAATTAGCTTCAGTAGGACAGTAGAACAGAGCACAAAAAAAACTACATGCATTAGTAAATACATTGCATACAAATTTAATGTGAAACTAAAAGACAACCTTGACATTAAAATGATGTACTTTTCTAAACTATTATTTCTTTTGGCACACGTTAAAGGTCCCATTCCTCCATACAATCACTTAAAAATAAAATCTTATCAAGACATTTCGTCGAGAGGCGGTTTCGAATTTTGGTAATAATAATGCTTTAGAAATAGTCTTTCTGAGGGCACTGACGTCGCAGGAATAGTTAAATATTCTCGGGCCAAAATATATAATTTTGGAAAAACCACTTTCATATCTTCCCATTGTTTCAATGAATCTGTAGAAAGCGGTGAAACTTGTGCAGATACATATTAGCTCAATTCCTCCTTATTTGCAGACTGAAATGTAGATGAAGAATTTGTTTTTTTATTTTGTTTTTTTGTATAAGCCAACTTATTCTTATGGTGAGTCCAGAAATCATATGTAGTTTCAAGTGAAGACTCACTGTCCGGTTCACTAGCGATAATACTAGGAGTGGTTGTAATTAGTTGCCTTAGTAATGAAATACCCTTTGCAAAAGCTCTAGCGTCTTGAAAGTGTATATTCTTAAACCTTTGATCCAACAAACATGCGATTGCAATCAAATGATTGTCTTCAATATGTCCAAATCTGCGTTCTATCTGTTTGATGACTTCTTTTTTAACCGGCGTTATCATCACCGCTTACAGCCACATGTATATTATTAATCTGCGCCTTCAAGCAGTTTACCATAGGTCTTATTTTACTTATTGTCACATAATTTTCACCAGACAGCTCTTTCGGGACATATTCTAAAAGTTTCAAAATAGAAATCAATATTTTTATACTCTGTATTTCTACAGCTGAAGGTGTGGGTGGTGTTTATATTTAAAATCAAAATCTGTTGAACTATTGGAGCTAATTCGATGTATCTCAAGAGCATATAATATGCAGAATTCCATCGAGTCTTAACATCTACTCGTAAAATTAATTTGAGCTTTTGAGAACTAGTTTGCATCTTTCTTAAGGAGTCACTGAGATTTACACAGTTTTTGAAAAATTTTACAACATCTCGCACTTTACTTACTAATTAATATACTTAAGTCATTAACAGACATGGCAGATTCAGCTATAAGATAAAGGTGTGAGCAAAGCAAGGTAAGTTTTTATTTTCTATAAAAGTAGCTATTCCTGCTGTCATGTTCTAGCCATTGTCTGTTACAACTGCAGTTATCTAGACTCATGTGTATATCTGCACAAATTTATTTTAACTTTTCAGCTATATAGTCACCGGTATGCCGTTGATCCAGTGCAACAGTAGCTATGCAGCGCGATACTAGTGTATCATTATACAAATAATGGGCAGTAACCCCTAAATAACTGGTAGCTGTCATCATCTCACTCCAAATATCACAGGTTAATGCTACGTGAGAAACATTTTGAAATATGTTTATAATTTTCAATCTCATAACGCTGTTAAAGGTATCAAATTGACTTTTAAGTGCATCTACACTTGGAATTTTAAATGATGGACAAGCTTGATGTATCGTTTTCTTAAATCCACGGCCTTTCACAATGTCGAACGGTCTTTAATCAACACATATAAAATAAAGCAAACATTTGCAGAGCTTCAAGTAATCCTTGCCTCCATCGGAATATGAATACTTACGTTCCATCGATTCTACGATAGAAAGTTGCCTTTTTTTTGGAAGTGGTGCACATGTATCCAGCGCACTATCATAAATTTGAGCTCTCTCGATATCGAATGGTGAAACAGTTAGATATGTATTCAAATCAGGTGCCGTCGACGTACTTGCTGTTGGTTCTGGTTCATGGCCCGGTGGCTTCGGAAGTGCTAAGTTTTTATTATCAATTGTCGATTGTTTCGTTTCATCTCCTTTCACACTAAAAAAATAACAACATATTTAGTGAAGTGCCTTAGTAGTCACAATAATAAAAATATCATAATATTAAACAATTACAAAAATCCATAAAATATCTTTAGTTAACAGGCATAGGGTGGTTTTTAAGATATTTTTTCATATTTTATGTATTTCCTGACATTTTTAAGGTTTTGAAACAAATTTTACATTTCACCTCCTTGTTACTCATCTTTATAAAATACTGCTAAAGAACACTCTTAGTAGGGAGCATTTTTGTAATGTCTCAAAGTTCAATACACAGCACTAAACTATACTAATTTAAATATTCAATAATAGTCAAATCAAAAAAAATCTTGAAAAGAATACAAGCAATACAACTAGTACAATTAACAATATAAAATATTCAAACTTCAAACGGCGATTGGCAAACGAGAAACAACTCAAACAAGTGTCGAGACTCGAGTGACTAACGTCTCAAATTTCAATACACAGCACAGAACTATACTAATTTATATATTCAATAACAGTCAAATCAAAACAAATCGCAAATCAAACACAAGTGACAAGCAACACAACTAGTACAATTAACAATATTAAAAATATACAGGGTTATTTTTAATTAGTTAAGCACCTTTTGCAGGCAGCCTCTCTACATCAATCCCAACAACATTTGTTCTACGACTTTTCAAAAATCTTGATAAATAACTCAGAATAAACGAAACAAAAAAATTTTTGCTCCCTCGATTATTTATTACTCTTTATTTTGTAAGCAATCTAAAGTATAGGTCGCGGCAGTCTAGCGAAAGTCAGAAACTGTTAAATACGTGCGCCAGCTTTTTTCGTATAGCTTCATCTCTTTTACACCATGTTGCTATGGAAATACTAAATAATCAAAATGACAAGTATGTGGATTACAAAACACAATTTACATTAACCAAAAAATAAAATTATCGGATTAGAGTTTTATAATTAAATAATGAATTGTAATTACATACTGGACAATACGATTTTATGGACTTGCTATTAAAACTAATAAATAAATTCAAGATTATAACATGAAGAAGAAATTATGAAGAATAATTTTATTTGTGACGATCCAACATGTTAAGAAGCCTAAAGTTATTATTTTTAAAGTGGATTGTGTACATTTGTCTGTTTTTATGGTACCTACTTATGTGTTTCTTACTAATAACGTTTTTTTTGTTTTATTTCGAATAATATTGTAAAAATATTGTGTCTAAGATAGTTTTATTATTTTCAATTAAACAATTTTATACCCGAATGTACAATACCTACTACAACTTCCCCGCGCTTTTTTCTTAGCCGGTCAAATTGAAATTAAATTTACTAGGAAATTAATAACATATGGGTATTTCCCTTCGTTATGAATGACACTCCATGCGAAGTATTGCGACACATTAAAACGTTTGGCGGCGTCATTGGTACTCGCAGCTGGATTAACTTCAAAAAACTCGAGTATATCTTCTTCATCGCGCACTGTGTGCCTTCGTGGACGACCAGCGTCGCTAGATCTATGCTGAAATTGCCCGTGATCGCGCAATCGCTGTGTTGCGCTTAACATTGTATAAGGCGCGGGTGTAGGTATGTTAGGGAATAGCCGTGCATACTCGCGGCAGGCTTTGCGCACATTGTCACCATACCTAGCTAACACTCGCACCATCTCGGTGTACTCGATACTTGTATAAGTATACGGCATTGCAATACTGTTATCCGTAGGTGCACATTAATCGTAATTACCAAATAACAAAAATAATAATGTCAAATTACAATAATTTTGGAGAATTAGTGTTACCATTAATTAAAAAACATCACTGTAAAATATTAAATAACAATATTTAAAATAGCTCCATCTTTGGATCTCAAAAAAAACTTCATTCAATGTTTTAACACCATGGACTGAGCATGGTGTTATAACTTAGAAAAAATAAGCTCAAATATTAAACTTATAATTTAAATAAACTTCCTATTATTCCTCCTGGTGTTTCTTAATATTTTATTTTGTCGGATATTTGAATGAAGTTTATGCTTGGGATCACAAGATGGAGTCATTTTAAATAATGTTACTATTTTACGGTGATGTTTTTAATTAATGGTAACACCAACAGTTGGTGTCAGTACCAAGTGTCCAAACTCCAAAGTTATTGTAATTTGTAATTTGATATTATTATCTTTGTTATTTGATAATTGATATTTCATTTGTCTCGTGAGATTTATGGTGACGAAAGTGTGTAGTATTACTGATATTTTATATTAACTACCTGGATTGTTTCTGTATACCGACGCTTCTATTTGTGACTGACTGCAATTTCTAGGAACTTCGTAAAGAAATTCGTAAGTAACCTATTGTTTTATTGTAATGATATAAATATTAACAAACGAGATAAAATGATATGTATAAAGTAAGTTAAAGAGAAGTTATTGTTATTGTTTTTTAAAAATAATATTTATCGAATTCTCAAAGAAAATACGCTATATTAATTACTATTCAAAATAATTTTGGGATCAAACTAGTTGCATACATTTTAAAGTGATAGTATAGTTATGTTTTTAGTGAATATAAATAAATATAAATGTAATCAAGTATTACAAATTTTCTAAACATAGAAAAGTAGTTCTTATTACTAGGTGGGAAACTTTTTAATAATAACGTAAATATTTGCAGGATCAGAAAAAGTTACAGTGCCCTTATTTCATAAACCAAATAAAAATATTTAGACATTCAATTTTTTTTTTTTTTTAATTTGTCCTGTCGGACAGGCTAAGGTTCACAACCATGCTGCCTCGTCTTTAGTTTACTTTATTGTTAAATAATTTTCAGACGTTCTTCTTCTTTTAATATTTGACATTAATCCGATAGAAATTTTCATTTCAGTAAATTTTTCTTTAGTATTGTCTTGTCCATAAAACTTCTTCAGTAAATAATATATTTCATTAGTATAGTATAATCTTGTAAAGTCTTCCGTATTTTTCAATAATTTGTATGTCAGTTCCGATAATTGTGTCTCATCCTAGATATGTCACTTGATAAAGTTTTAGAGTTTATACATGTTTCAAAAATATTTGCAATTAATTATATTTCCCTTCACAACTGAAAGCCATTAAATCAATCAATCTATCTATCTATATTTCCCTAACAATTATAGGTACAACTATTTACAAGAAGATCGGTAATAGTCTGCGGGACCAGTTCAGAGCGCCCATAAATGTTTATTAGCTGGTCCAACAACACAAGGCGCTGAATGCCGAAGGCCGGGCAATCAAAAAAGACATGAGAGATGGTTTCTTCTTGAAAATAACAAAAAGAACACAAAGAACTATTTAACATTTTTAAGCGATACAAATGAAAATTAAGTCTGCAGTGGCCAAAACGTAGACGCGAAATAGTCGAGTAGTATTTCCTGTTAGCGAAACTACGACTTTTACAAAACCATGGGAAACTATTTATTTGAACATTTAAAGGTGCGTACCATAATCCCTTATTTTCTATTTCAACTATGTATTTGGAATGATTTGTCCATTGTTGACACATTCTGTGTTTTAACTTAGGTATTATATCGGAATAAGGTAGCAGAATATCAAAGTTAGCAGTTTGAGAAATGGAGTTGTTAATCAGTTTTGCTAAATAATCAGCCTTTTCATTCCCTACAACTCCTATATGGGATGGAACCCACATGAAACTCACTGTTGTATTTTTATCGCTATAGAGATCATACCAGATCTGTTTTATAGTATAAATTAAATAATTAGTCTTAGTATGCAGTTTGTTATTGTTTAGATTGGTAAGTACACTCATACTGTCGCTAAGTATAAGCCAATTTTTGAATCCCTGATTATGATTTTTTATATTTTTTAGAGCAGCTAAAATAGCTACTGCTTCAGCTGTAAATATGCTAGCATTACTATCCAACCTATAACCTATGCAACTGTTTAAAAAATTATCATAAAATGCAAAAGAAGCACTGAAGTCATTTTTTGACCCATCTGTATATATAAAGCGATGATTTTTCCATTGTGACAACTGACTATATACCTCTTCCTTACAGGTTAGTTTGTCATTAATGACTATAATCATTGCTGGAAATTTGCTTAAGAAACACCCTTCATAACAAGGAAAAATGGAAGCTGGTTTATAAATGTTAAAACCCTGAAGAAAAGTAATGAATTGAGAAAGATCTTGCATAATGTATAAAGGTTTATGTGCTAATGAGGTTAATAAAATAGAAAGATTATGTAAAAGCTGATTGTGTGGAATGGAATAAAGTGTTAGAAGGAATCTTTCTTTTAAATAACAAAATCTAATAGAGATTGGAGGTAGGTTACATTCAATTTGTCTACAATTTTGTATTCTACAGTGTCAACAGAGCTCCCCTCCCGAGATAGCGGCAACCTGGACAAGGCATCAGCCGGACCGTTATCCGCCGATCGTACGAATTCGATATCGAACTCGTATGAGGCTAAACGGGCTGCCCACCGTTGTAGACGACTGGCTGCCGTTTGAGGAATTCCTCCCTTTTTGCCAAAAATATGTGTTAGTGGCTGATGATCGGTGCGTAGCGTAAATTTCCTACCAAACAAATACTGATGGTGTTTGGTGACACCGAATAGGATTGCTAGCGCCTCTTTATCTAATTGGCTGTAGTTACGCTCGGGTGTACTCAGTGTACGCGAGACACAGCTATCAGTCCGCGTAGCGGTGCGCGAGCACTGCGCCCAGACCATATGCGCTGCTATCTACCGACAGCACTCGCGCCCCTCCTCGTAGTGTGCCAGTACCCGTTTACTCAGGAGGGCTCGCTTGGCTTCCGAAAAAGCTTTGTAACACTTAGAGTCCCATTTCCAGCCGACATCTTTTTTTAATAAATTATGCAAAGGTTGTAGCATAGTGCTTAGATGAGGAATAAATCTACCATAGTAATTTAACATACCTAAAAAACTTTTAAGTTGCTGAACATTATCAGGAGTCGGTGCGCTAGAAATAGCCTCCAATTTCTCAGGATCTGGATGTAAGCCTTCTTTATTTATGATGAAGCCCAGATACTTCACACTATCTTGTAAAAAATGACACTTGCTTAGTTTTACAGTAAGACCCATGTTACGTAATCTTTCGAGTACACTTCTAAGATTTTCTATATGCGAACTACCCTTAGAATTCGTAATACATATATCATCTAAAAATACTACACAACCCTGCACTCCGCGCAGTGTCTCCTCCATAATTTTTTGGATTTTTTCCGGAATACAAGATAAACCGTAGGGCGTACGTCTGTATGCATATGTACCTAAATGAGTTGTTATAGCCGTATATTTCTGGGCATCTTTAGACAAAAAACATTGTTCATATGCATGTCGTAAATCTATTTTACTATATTTTTCACCCCCGCTAAGATTTGCAAACAACTCCTCAATACGGGGCAACGGGTAATAATCTCGTTTTAATTTCGGGTTAATAGTGATTTTATAGTCCCCACAAAAACGGATATCTCCATTCGTTTTAACTACAGGTACTATTGGGGTACCGTAATCCGAGTAATCAACACGATAAATAGTACCGTCTGCTTCTAAACGTTCTAACTCCCGTTCAACTCGTGCGCGTAGTGCCAGCGGCACCGGTCTCGCTCGCACATAAACCGGTTCGCTATCAGTCAGCTGTAACTGGATCGGTTGTTTGCAAGCGCCTAACTTGTCGCAAAACACTTCTGGGAATTCATTACGTAATTGGGTCACCAAATCATCATCATTTATTTCGTTGAGAGTTATTTGTGTTATTTTTAAAACCTGCATCCAGTCTCTTCCCAATAAAGGTCGCGCCCCACTCTTAATGACATAAAGACGTAATGATTTCCCACTTATATTACCCAAACACACATTGACCTTGATATAGCCTAAAGACAAAATACGCGAGCCTGAATAACTACGTAAGACTAAGTTGTCCTCCACAATTTTGTTCTTTGAAAACAGACGTCGGTACATTTCTTCACTAATCGCCGAAATGCGACTACCAGTGTCCACTTCACATTCCACATTTATGTTATCAATCACTAATGTAATATAATATGGCTTATTACCTCTGGCTGCTACGGTAATTTGGAACATGTCGTCCTCGGACTCGTCACTTACATAATTATGACGACCTTGCACTCGTCTACACTTAGCTTTTAAATGTCCCTTCCTACCGCACTCATCACAGCTGTAATTTCTGAACCGACACTTCTCTGCCGTGTGCGCCTTACCGAAGCGCCAGCAAGACCGTGCTTGTGAGCCCGAGGGTTCCGCGTCCCTGCCACTGCCAGCACCTGCACCACCGCCACCGGGTGCACGAGGTAGCCTCCGCGAGCCTGCTCGCCCGCCGCGTGCAAAGGGCAGGCCTTCGCCCGCCTCGCCGACCACCGACGACGATGTTCCTCCTGCCGAGTCTGCCGCTGTTGTCCCCACCGTTGTGCTGCTCATCTCCGCATGCTTTTCAGCCGCCTCCAGAGCCAAGGCTAGTTCTATAGCCTCTTTATATTCAATTTTCTTCTCCGCAAAGATTCTCGAACGCATCGCATCGTTCGATAGTCCAGACTCAAATTGATCTCGTAAATTTTCTTCGAGTGAAGTAAAATTGCATGTGCTCGCGAGGTGCTTTAACGCTTGCAGATATGCCATGATGTTGCCGCTGCAACCTAAACACGTGGCGCTCCGCGATCTCTGAACGCTGAGGTTCCAAGTGTTCCGTTACTAATTTCACTAATTCTTCGTAGGTTTTACTTTCGGGAAAACTAGGTGAGCACAAATCGCACATTAGAGCGTATGTCTCCTCACCTACCACGGTTATTAACATCGACACTTTTAAATCTGCCTTTATATCGTTCAACTTTATATACTGATTTACGCGCCTTATATATGCGGGCCACTGTTTGGATCTTAAATTAAACGGTTCAATCTTCCCGATCGGCATTGTATATACGCGTAGTACGCGTAAATTAAATTAATATAAAATCCCGTCGTTCGTCGCCAATGGAACGTCAATGAAACACACGGGCTAACGACAGACTGTTTAATTCACATTAGATAATGCTACCCGCCACCTTTGTACATATTATTCACCTAACTAAGTATGGTAGATCGTCACACATGTGTACATTCAAATATGCTTAAAGTAAAGTAAGATAAGCACAATATACAATATGTAACTAAATAATAACGAAGATTACTTAAAATTAGACAAAACACAATCTACATACCTTCCTTTTTTGGTATAAAAACGTCTTAATTTAATTTTTTCCCATACGAGACGTACAGTTCGTCCGAGATGTTATGAACGACTATCGCCTTAACCGGCGGGCAGGGGGAAAGTTGTAGGGGACGCGTGACCCTGAATCGAGTTTGTTTAGCTTGATTTTAAGCGGATTTCACGGTTTAGGCTGGTGCTCGCTTTGGGCTGTTTTCCTCTATATTTTAAGATGGTTTAAAGAAGAAGAAAGGCGTTTGGAGTATGGCAATAAGACATATGTATGCTATCGTGTAATGTGTTTTATTTATGTATTAAGCAACGTTCCTTTTAGAGAAAACCAGTATAATTATATATTAATAATTGTGATTTCACTTTACGTGTTTTGGAGTCTGACTTGTTGGACCTACTTGAAACTTTTTCTTAATAGTCGTAACAAAAAACATTAGCTGGACTTATGTATGCTTCTAATTTCTTTGAAGTGATGCTCGACAGGACACATTTTCTGAAGAACTAAAGTTGCTTTTATTATCTTTTGCTGCTTGGTATCGCTATAGAAATCAAAACCTAGAAGGGGTATATACGGAGAGCCTTTAAAACTTTATAACACTACATAACTGGCAAAAAGGCTATTGAAGAGAAGTCAACGTCTAAATACTTTAAAATAGAGCTAGGGACACGGTATCAAATAAAATACTTCAAGGTATCGAGTACTTTTTATGCCATAGAGTTAGTATAATAATTATATGTCTATATATCTCTAATGTTACTCAAGAGTAATTTGAATAAAAAGTATCGTATAACAAATATCTAAGTATAACAAATATCTAAGTATCTTAACAAATACTTTAAAGTATCGAGAACTTTGAAGTTTAGAAACTTTTATCTTAAAGCTTAATGCGCATACGTCAAGCCATCAATCTCAGTCAGTAAGTATAGTCAGCTTAGATTTAATGGGACAATAGAACAAAATATGATAATAACTTATGTTATTAATGTACAAATTTACAGAATTAATAAAAATACAACTGATGTACCACTGGTGAAAATTTTGTTATTATTATTTTTAACCATTTTTTTATTTATTTTTTTAAACGCAACTTAAAGTTCCTAAAGAGTCGTTTAAAAATAGACGTTTTGCATTTCATAATATCGAACACATTTTTAGAGCCTAATGCGGTACATAAAGAGATAGGGACACGGTATTAACTAAGAAGTATCGATATTGTACCCATAATTTATATCGAAAAAAGAAGAATCATACTTATAAAGGTATTGAAACTTTATCCAAGTTTCTTTACAAATACATAAGAAATATCGAGTTTTTGAAGTATCGATACTTTTATTTTTTCAGGATGTAACGTCAGTTTAGCAGTTAATTAGCTTCAGTAGGACAGTAGAACAGAGCACAAAAAAAACCACATGCATTACTAAATACATTGCATACAAATTTAATGTGAAACTAAAAGACAACTGTGACATTAAAATGATGTACTTTTCTAAACTACACTCGGCGTCACAAAAATCGTACCTTTTAAAAAAGCAACTTCAAAATAATTTTACTCAAACTTTGTGAATTGTAAGGATATGATTGTAGGATATCATTGGAAAGGTAATTCAATTGCCTATTAGAAAATAAAAAACATGTGTATGGATTTTAATTCTTTAATAACAAAAAACTTAAAACATGACAAAGTGACAAAAAATAAAATTAATAACATCATAAAAAATTACAAATAAGGCCTTAAAATCTAGTGTTTCCACCCCTTGCTGTGATGGTAGCTTCCAGCCGATCCTTCATGGAGCTCACGAGGGTCACCACTCTTGCTTGGGGTATGTTGTCCCATTCGTCTTTCACGGCATCCTGGAGCTCTTGTAGAGTGGTGGGAGCAGGATCTCGTGCTCGTACGTGCCTCTTTACATCGTCCCAGAGATGCTCGATCGGGTTCAGGTCTGGACTTCGTGCTGGCCACTGCATAACAGGGATCTCAACCTCTTCCAAATAGTCCCGCACAGCAAACGCAGTGTGCAACGGGCGTTATCATGCATTAACATGAACCCATCGCCAACAAAACCAGCATACGGAACCACATGGTCTTGTAAGATCTCCGTTATGTACCGCCGAGCATTCAGCGACCCTTGCACGCGACCACCACCAGTCCGAGAGACGCACACAAGCTCCGTTTTCCCTTCGACGGATATGCCACCCCAGAACATACAGGAACCACCTCGGTATTCGACGGATTCCTCTATGCAAGCCTGGGCAAATCGCTCTCCTCGTCTTCGGTATACTCTTCTGCGTCTGTCGTTGCAGAAAAGAGTCTCGTGTCTCATCGGTGAAGAGAACGGCTTTCCACTGTTCACTCGTCCAGTTGACATGCTCCTGGGCAAATCGTAACCGCTCTCTTCGATGCTGCACGGTCAATTTTGGGCCCCTAGCAGGTCTGTGAGCTCTCAATTCCTTTTCTTTCAGTCTTCTTCTAATCGTAGAAACACTCACAGACGTTCTGCAAGGTGATCGGAGCTCTTGTTGCAACTCAACAGCATTGGTGAAGCGGTGCCGCAAGGATGTGGAAACAACGAAGCGGTCGTCTCTTTCTGACGTGCAGCGTTTTCTTCCGGATCCACGTCTTCGAGTATAGCCACCAGTCTCAAGGAACCGTTGGTATATTCGTCGAACTGAGAATCGGCTAAGGTTCAGCTGTCGAGCAACGTCAACCTGTCGCAGTCCTGATTGCAATAGCGCAATGATTTGAGCGGCTTTATCAGGGGTTGTATGTATGTTCCGGTGTGTTCACTCTGTAGTCTGAGTAGCGACTGACCCATTTTTTACCTTACTTATAAGGTAGCACAAGTAGTGCTCCTTAAGTGAGCATTTTTTTAAACATTTTTTTGATTGGTCCCTGGTTAGAAATGGTAATTGTTTTTTTAATGATACAGGTAATTAATATAAAGGTATTGAAGTGCACTTTAGAATGATATATTTTTTTCATACGTAGTACTTATGTGCTAGATTCCAGGAGCGATTTACTGAAAAAAACATAGAGGTGCGATTTTTGTGACGCCGAGTTTATTATTTCTTTTGGCACACGTTAAAGGTCCCATTCCTCCATACAATCACTTAAAAATAAAATCTTATCAAGACATTTCGTCGAAAGGCGGTTTCGAATTTTGGTAATAATAATGCTTTAGAAAATATTCTTTCTGAGGGCACTGACGTCGCAGGAATAGTTAAATATTCTCGGGCCAAAATATATAATTTTGGAAAAACCACTTTCATATCTTCCCATTGTTTCAATGGATCTGTAGAAAGCGGTGAAACTTGTGCAGATACATATTAGCTCCATTCATCCTTATTTGCAGACTGAAATGTAGATGAAGAATTTGTTTTTTTATTTTGTTTTTTTGTATAAGCCAACTTATTCTTATGGTGAGTCCAGAAATCATATGTAGTTTCAAGTGAAGACTCACTGTCCGGTTCACTAGCGATAATACTAGGAGTGGTTGTAATTAGTTGCCTTAGTAATGAAATACCCTTTGCACAAGCTCTAGCGTCTTGAAAGTGTATATTCTTAAACCTTTGATCCAACAAACATGCGATTGCAATCAAATGATTGTCTTCAATATGTCCAAATCTGCGTTCTATCTGTTTGATGATTTCTTTTTTAACCGGCGTTATCATCACCGCTTACAGCCACATGTATATTATTAATCTGCGCCTTCAAGCAGTTTACCATAGGTCTTATTTTACTTATTGTCACATAATTTTCACCAGACAGCTCTTTCGGGACATATTCTAAAAGTTTCAAAATAGAAATCAATATTTTTATACTCTGTATTTCTACAGCTGAAGGTGTGGGTGGTGTTTATATTTAAAATCAAAATCTGTTGAACTATTGGAGCTAATTCGATGTATCTCAAGAGCATATAATATACAGAATTCCATCGAGTCTTAACATCTACTCGTAAAATTAATTTGAGCGGTTGAGAACTAGTTTGCATCTTTCTTAAGGAGTCACTGAGATTTACACAGTTTTTGAAAAATTTTACAACATCTCGCACTTTACTAACTAATTAATATACTTAAGTCATTAACAGACATGGCAGATTCAGCTATAAGATAAAGGTGTGAGCAAAGCAAGGTAAGTTTTTATTTTCTATAAAAGTAGCTATTCCTGCTGTCATGTTCGAGCCATTGTCTGTTACAACTGCAGTTATCTAGACTCATGTGTATATCTGCACAAATTTATTTTAACTTTTCAGCTATATAGTCACCGGTATGCCGTTGATCCAGTGCAACAGTAGCTATGCAGCGCGATACTAGTGTATCATTATACAAATAATGGGCAGTAACCCCTAAATAACTGGTAGCTGTCATCATCTCACTCCAAATATCACAGGTTAATGCTACGTGAGAAACTCATCAAATTGACTTTTAAGTGCATCTACACTTGGAATTTTAAATGATGGACAAGCTTGATGTATCGTTTTCTTAAATCCACGGCCTTTCACAATGTCGAACGGTCTTTAATCAACACATATAAAATAAAGCAAACATTTGCAGAGCTTCAAGTAATCCTTGCCTCCATCGGAATATGAATACTTATGACCCTGAAGTTAGCGGATAGCCGACAAAATAAAATTTCAGATAGGGATATCTACAAGAGAAATTAAGTTTTTCAAGTTAACCAAATTAGAAATTGTTTGTCGTCGACTTACCTACAGGTGATGATAATAAACGAAATTTTTTTTTCACAAGTAAAAAATTTTTTAAATTAAAAATTAAATTTTGGGAAACTCTCACCGTGTTTCCTATCAATTCATAAATATGAAATTTTCAGATTTAATTTATTTTTGGATTCTAAAAAGGTGATTTCAGTTAGTTTCTCTAATTCTGGGACGTATATCTGCGAGTAAAATGATTATTATTAAAAAAAAAAAAGTCACCTTTTCGTCTTTAAAAAATCTAAAGATGATATTTTTTTATTTTAAATTTGTTAGTCGGATCAATAGATATCCTTAATTTTTGATTTTTTTGAAGATTTTGGCGCCGGATATCAAAGTAAAAAATAATCAAAATCAAAATTTAAAAAATGTCATGTTTTCATTTTTCAAAAATCTAAAGATGATTTATCTCGGATTTTTTATTTTTTTATTTATTTATTGAATATCCTTATTTTTTCATTTTTTTGAAAATTTTGGTCTGGAATATTAAAATCAAAAATGATGAGAAACACAAAAAAAAAATTTTTTTGTTTTCATTTTTCAAAAATCTAAAGATGACTTTTTTCAGATCTTCATTTTTTTCATTTGTTCATTAAGTATTTATATTTTTCAGTTTTTTTTATTTATTTTGACAAAGAATGTCACATAAAGCATGAATTAATTTTTTTTTCCTTAAGACAATAAATTTGCCATCTAGATTTAAGAAATTTGAGAAAAATGATTCACGTTAGACAAAATTGCTAAAAAACTAATCCTTTTCTTAGTTATTTTGTGGAATGAGTTATTTAATCCTGTAAAAAACATGTGATGAAGACAATTCAACTGAAAATAATTAGCCATGACTGAGGTAAATAAGGGTCAACGAGTCAGGTAATAGATAAGAGTAAAATAAGGAAGAAAAAATGTTTTCAGTTTGTATTTCAGAAATTTTTAGCCTATTATCAATCTTCTATGAACCATTTTTCACATAAATCACAGGTGTATTAATTTTTATTATCACTTTGAATCTCCTCGTAAGTTTTCTTCAAATGTTTGAGACAGCTGATATGTGACCACATCTGACAGCTTTCACATAAAACCCAATTCAATTTTTTTCTAAATACTCCTTGCCCACATACGAGACACAAATCGGAAACATCGAATGAATTTTCAAGGCATTTAACCTTCAACTGCTCTCTATACTCGTTGGGGTTGAATTTCAACGGTATGATTTGATGTCCTTGAAAAAAAAAATTGGATAATTAACGTTAAGCAACTATAATTACTGACTACAAGAAAATATCAAATTAGTTTAACAACTGTAGCATACTAATCACACTAATCTCATGTTTAAAAAAAAATATTATGAGTAAATAAAAGGTGATACCTTTTAAGATTTGTTCGATGAAATAGATCACGTAAATTCCGCACTTGAAACCATCCTTTTCATCTTGAGATGGATAAACCATATTTTTTAAAAGCCAATCATCCTTTTTGTTTTTGCTTGGGAAAACAGCGCTGAATTTTTTTTTAAATTCGCCGCATAAAATTCGGGATCTTCTTTTATTTGGCCAGAATCTAATAAATAAATCCAGTTCTCTTTTAATTGAACATAAACTAGAATCCAATGAGAGTTCTGAACATGACACGGAAGAAATAGATGGGTTTTACGAGACCATTGTTTTTTCATATTGAGATAGAAGTTCTGATCAAAATTTTCTACTGAATTTTTTAAAATTTTAGAGCTATTTTCACAGATAACATAAGCTGTTTTTAAATGTTCTGGCGAGTTTATAATTAATGTAGTAGCACAGTAGTCGATGGTAAAGTTCAAGAGCCATCCTCTGTTGTACAAAGTATTATAATCTTCTCCGTTCAATTTCAAAATTGAATCATCATTGAGGCTCTTCGTTAGAGCGACGGTATATTCACGAGGGCAGTTTGGATGATAATAATAATAATCAATATTTTTTATCGTACCGTTGTTATGAAAAATCAGAGCAGGAACTTATAACTTGTCGATAATTCGTTTCAACCTTTTTCCTTCTTGGTAAGGAATCCTTGGAGCTTGTTTCGACTTGTCACGATTCCATGCTTCCTCTGATTGAATGTTATCCGGCTCATTTACAACACGTCGCCTTCGTAATATGTTAACTTTCGGTATCGGTAAATCTAATTGTTTATACCGCGATGAAATTGCTTGCCACCGTTTATCTATGAAATGCCCAGCTTTGACAGCAATGTTTTTTTCAATTTTGACATTTTTGAAAAATATTTCCACTGACGCATTAGATGGGTGCCTCTTCTCTTCTCGTGCGGACAGTGACCAGAGAGGAATAAAAGGAACGATTCTCATCATTGCATACTCGACGAAAGTCTTGCAGCAATTAGCATTAACTTTCAATTGATTTTCTTTTTTCAAAAGCTCGGCTTTTTCGTAAATTTAATTTTTCACTGGTAGAGCGTCCAAATAAAACGGGCTTGACTTGTAAACCGGTTTTGTTTTCTGATCTAATTTTTGTCTTTTTTCACGTTCAGGGTTATTACTTTATTCATGCTTTACGTGACATTCTTTGTCAAAATAAATAAAAAAAAACTGAAAAATATAAATACTTAATGAACAAATGAAAAAAATGAAGATCTGAAAAAAGTCATCTTTAGATTTTTGAAAAATGAAAACAAAAAAGTTTTTTTTTTGTGTTTCTCATCATTTTTGATTTCAATATTCCAGACCAAAATTTTCAAAAAAATGAAAAAATAAGGATATTCAATAAATAAATAAAAAAATAAAAAATCCGAGATAAATCATCTTTAGATTTTTGAAAAATGAAAACATGACATTTTTAAAATTTTGATTTTGATTATTTTTTACTTTGATATCCGGCGCCAAAATTTTCAAAAAAATCAAAAATTAAGGATATCTATTGATCCGACTAACAAATTTAAAATAAAAAAAATATCATCTTTAGATTTTTCAAAGACGAAAAGGTGACTTTTTTTTTTAATAATAATCATTTTACTCCCAGATATACGTCCCAGAATGCCCTAAGCCAAAATTAGAGAAACTAACTGAAATCACCTTTTTAGAATCCAAAAATAAACTAAATCTGAAAATTTCATATTTATGAATTGATAGGAAACACGGTGAGAGTTTCCCAAAATTTAATTTTTAATTTAAAAAATTTTTTACTTGTGAAAAAAAAAAATTCGTTTATCACCTGTCACCTGTAGGTAAGTCGACGACAAACAATTTCTAATTTGGTTAACTTGAAAAACTTAATTTCGCTTGTAGATATCCCTATCTGAAATTTTATTTTGTCGGCTATCCGCTAACTTCAGGGTCATGAATACTTACGTTCCATTGATTCTACGATAGAAAGTTGCCTTTTTTTTGGAAGTGGTGCACATGTATCCAGCGCACTATCATAAATTTGAGCTCTCTCGATATCGAATGGTGAAACAGTTAGATATGTATGTATTCAAATCAGGTGCCGTCGACGTACTTGCTGTTGGTTCTGATTCATGGCCCAGTGGCTTCGGAAGTGCTAAGTTTTTATTATCAATTGTCGATTGTTTCGTTTCATCTCCTTTCACACTAAAAAAAATAACAACATATTTAGTGAAGTGCCTTAGTAGTCACAATAATAAAATATCATAATATTAAACAATTACAAAAATCCATAAAATATCTTAAGGTAACAGGCATAGGGTGGTTTTTAAGATATTTTTTCATATTTTATGTATTTCCTGACGTTTTTAAGGTTTTGAAACAAATTTTACATTTAACCTCCTTGTTACTCATCTTTATAAAATACTTCTAAAGTTCACTCTTAGTAGGGAGCATTTTTGTAATGTCTCAAAGTTCAATACACAGCACTAAACTATACTAATTTAAATATTCAATAATAGTCAAATCAAAAAAAATCTCGAAAAGAATACAAGCAATACTACTAGTACAATTAACAATATAAAATATTCAAACTTCAAACGGCGATTGGCAAACGAGAAACAACTCAAACAAGTGTCGAGACTCGAGTGACTAACGTCTCAAATTTCAATACACAGCACAGAACTATACTAATTTAATAGTAGATTAGTAGCCAAGGGCTGTAAGGCATCGATTGCAGGCCGAGATATTTAGGCGCACGAGCGCAGCGAGGGCGCCTATAGTTCGAGGGTGCAATTGATGCTTACACCCGAGCTAACTACTCTGCTTTACATTACGATTGTGAGGTAGGTAGAAAAAAAAACCAGCATTACAAGAATAAAACATTTTATTAGTTAAAATTTATAGTGAAATGAGAACAATGTTCAAATTTTAAGGACACGTGTTTCTTGGGTAGGTTAATAGTTTGAGATTGTGATATTTGTTGGTCATGGACAAAGTTTGACGGGATGAAGGTTTCTTCAGCAGAAGTGGATGGTTGCAGATCATCTTTTGAGAAAGATGTTTCATTTTTTGAAAGCTGAATAGTTTCCGTTATTTGGTTGGTAATTTTACTTTTATTTTGTATGGAATCTTCAATGTAACTTTCAGCTACCTTGCTGGATTTCCACCCACCATGCCTTTTTATAGTGGTTAAGTTGGCCCCAGCATCGGCTAAAAGTGTAGCCGATGTTCTACGAAAGCAATGACCTGTGTACGATTCCGGGTTTGCTAACTTTAAATAACTTGCGATTTGCTTCGGCATACTTCTAATGGTATTTTTTCCAATAACTTGTTTGTAGCACTTGCCTTGGTGGTACTTCAAAAAAAAATCGGTTGGTGTTTACATTTACAGGACGAAGATTTCTGTATTTTTGTAAAAATTCAGAGAATTCTTGAGAAACTACAAATGTTCGGTCAATTTTAGTTTTTGTGTTCGGTAGTTTAATTACTAACAACTGACCCTGTTGTTCTACGTTCTCTATTGTTATATTTGTCAATTCAATACCTCGGCACGCGCCAGTTATACCGAAGATAAGAACCACCTAAAACAAGCGAAACATAAAAATAAGTATTTTTTATAGGATTGTAAGAGAATTAAAGATAAATTATGATGATTACCATTTAAAGATTTGTTATTTTACGTACCTTCATAGCTAAATATATGTCATCAGGGGCTTCATTTATGAATGTTTTCACGTCTTGGGCTGTAAAAACCTTTGAATTTTTGCTTTTGTGCCCAGCAGATTGTTTTTTTAGAAAAGATGATAATTTTGAAAATTTCTTGATATTGATGTCGTGTTTGGTACTCATAGTTGCTTTTAACATTGAATAAATGCACCACAAACTAGATGGTAGCAGCTTTTTTGATAGCTCACTGAAGTATGTTAAGAATACAGTCTCGGATAAAGACTTCACTCGTTTTTCTGTTCGCCACTTCATGAACTCGTTGTAAGTTTTCAAATATGTCTCTTTAGAAATTTCAGGCAAAATATTGTTAATTGCTGCTTCTGCTTCCATTTTCATTGAATCGGGAGTGAATCTCATATCTTCATCACTTGAAGAACTCATGTTTATCCGAATTAACTCGTAATTAAACAAATTCCTACAACAAACAATATTTAAAGTGATTTTTTTTTATTACCGCCTTATTTCATTAAAAAGAAGTAAAATATTTTATAAACGAAATGCGGCTTTGCCGTTCGATATTTAAAATTGATGGCTATTATCTCATACGAAGACAAGGCTGAATAGCGATGCGACCTCTTTGATCATTGGGCTGAATGCATGATGTCTATTGCCTGTATGGAGGTTAGAAGTACGCGAACTTTTTGAAAGAGTGAAGTGTTGTTTTTTTAAATTACTTACCGCCCTGGGCCTTTCTAGCTACATTAATAACCTAGAGCGCTAATTGTTCACTTACAAGCCCCATTTGGGTGTAATAAGGACCTACTTACCGAATATGAGAGATGTAAATATTCAATAACAGTCAAATCAAAACAAATCGCAAATCAAACACAAGTGACAAGCAACACAACTAGTACAATTAACAATATTAAATACCTATATACAGGGTTATTTTTAATTAGTTGAGCACCTTTTGCAGGCAGCCTCTCTACATCAATCCCAACAACATTTGTTCTACGACTTTTAAAAAATCTTGATAAATAACTCAGAATAAACGAAACAAAAAAATTTTTGCTCCCTCGATTATTTATTACTCTTTATTTTGTAAGCAATCTAAAGTATAGGTCGCGGCAGTCTAGCGAAAGTCAGAAACTGTTAAATACGTGCGCCAGCTTTTTTCGTATAGCTTCATCTCTTTTACACCATGTTGCTATGGAAATACTAAATAATCAAAATGACAAGTATGTGGATTACAAAACACAATTTACATTAACCAAAAAATAAAATTATCGGATTAGAGTTTTATAATTAAATAATGAATTGTAATTACATACTGGACAATACGATTTTATGGACTTGCTATTAAAACTAATAAATAAATTCAAGATTATAACATGAAGAAGAAATTATGAAGAATAATTTTATTTGTGACGATCCAACATGTTAAGAAGCCTAAAGTTATTATTTTTAAAGTGGATTGTGTATATTTGTCTGTTTTTATGGTACTTATGTGTTTCTTACTAATAACGTTTTTTTTTGTTTTATTTCGAATAATATTGTAAAAATATTGTGTCTAAGATAGGTTTATTATTTTCAATTAAACAATTTTATACCCGAATGTACAATACCTACTACAACTTCCCCGCGCTTTTTTCTTAGCCGGTCAAATTGAAATTAAATTTACTAGGAAATTAATAACATATGGGTATTTCCCTTTGTTATGAATGACACTCCATGCGAAGTATTGCGACACATTAAAACGTTTGGCGGCGTCATTGGTACTCGCAGCTGGATTAACTTCAAAAAACTCGAGTATATCTTCTTCATCGCGTACTGTGTGCCTTCGTGGACGACCAGCGTCGCTAGACCTATGCTGAAATTGCCCGTGATCGCGCAATCGCTGTGTTGCGCTTAACATTGTATAAGGCGCGGGTGTAGGTATGTTAGGGAATAGCCGTGCATACTCGCCGCAGGCTTTGCGCACATTGTCACCATACCTAGCTAACACTCGCACCATCTCGGTGTACTCGATACTTGTATAAGTATACGGCATTGCAATACTGTTATCCGTAGGTGCACATTAATCGTAATTATCAAATAACAAAAATAATAATGTCAAATTACAATAATTTTTGGAGAATTAGTATTACCATTAATTAAAAAACATCACTGTAAAATATTAAATAACAATATTTAAAATAGCTTCATCTTTGGATCTCAAAAAAAACTTCATTCAATGTTTTAACACCATTGACTGAGCATGGTGTTATAACTTAGAAAAAATAAACTCAAATATTAAACTTATAATTTAAATAAACTTCCTATTATTCCTCCTGGTGTTTCTTAATATTTTATTTTGTCGGATATTTGAATGAAGTTTATGCTTGGGATCACAAGATGGAGTCATTTTAAATAATGTTACTATTTTACGGTGATGTTTTTAATTAATGGTAACACCAACAGTTGGTGTCAGTACCAAGTGTCCAAACTCCAAAGTTATTGTAATTTGTAATTTGATATTATTATCTTTGTTATTTGATAATTGATATTTCATTTGTCTCGTGAGATTTATGGTGACGAAAGTGTGTAGTATTACTGATATTTTATATTAACTACCTGGATTGTTTCTGTATACCGACGCTTCTATTTGTGACTGACTGCAATTTCTAGGAACTTCGTAAAGAAATTCGTAAGTAACCTATTGTTTTATTGTAATGATATAAATATTAACAAACGAGATAAAATGATATGTATAAAGTAAGTTAAAGAGAAGTTATTGTTATTGTTTTTTAAAAATAATATTTATCGAATTCTCAAAGAAAATATGCTATATTAATTACTATTCAAAATAATTTTGGGATCAAACTAGTTGCATACATTTTAAAGTGATAGTATAGTTATGTTTTTAGTGAATATAAATAAATATAAATGTAATCAAGTATTACAAATTTTCTAAACATAGAAAAGTAGTTCTTATTACTAGGTGGGAAACTTTTTAATAATAACGTAAATATTTGCAGGATCAGAAAAAGTTACAGTGCCCTTATTTCATAAACCAAATAAAAATATTTAGACATTCAACTTGTGGACAACGTCTATTGGAGATTTTGTTTTTTCATGAGATTCTTAAACAGTTAGACAATATTTCAATTAATTTATTCCTTTTTAATAGGTGTAAATATTGTAATTAGATAATAAATGCTTATTTCGTAAAAGGGATATTATACAAAAATATGTGTTTCGACTATTGTAGAAAATATTTTAATAAATAAAAGTGGAAAACGATGCAATTTTTTATTACACCTTAGAAAATGATCAAGTTCTAACGTGCATAGCCGCCGCTGCGTCACCCCGCCACCCCGCGCCCCGATGCGCGTGGCCTTGGCACATATTTTGACAAGTTGCGTGGCCTCTCTTTGCTCAAGTTTAATGCACGTTCAGAGGCAATAATTAAATTTTGTATAGAAAAACTAAATTTTTAAAACTATTAATTTTAAAAAGTCGTAGAACAAATGTTGTTAGGATAGATGTAGAGGGGCTGCCTGCAAAAGGTGCTCAACTAATTACAAATAACCCTGTATATTAGATATATTCAAACTTCAAACGGCAATAGGGAACATGCAAAAAAATTTAAATGGTCTCAAATATTTTTTTTCTATTACTTTTTATCATCTTATTATAATAAAATCATTTTTTTTTAATTTACTAATCATTTAAGGCCATAAAATAATTTATGAAAAGTGTAACTTTAGGGAGCGAAATTCAAAATTCCAAAACGCGCCACCATTGGTCGAAAGGAAATGTGACGTCATTTGACACGCCATTCAATATATCGGCGTTTAAGTTCATACTGTGGTATCAGTGTGACTGAGAAAAATAAATAATTTAAACCTATATTTTCGTGCTTAAAGGTTTTATTAAATGATACAATTGTTTAGGTAATCTTAAAAACATTTTCTAAATACTCAAACAACTCTAACAAACCAAATACCTACAAACTCTTTTTGAATAGCAGTTAGCATGCTACTACACAATACATTTTTAAAATGTTTCTGCCTCTGAATCATTTTTCACCTCACTTGACTCAGATAAATAACTTGGTTGATAATCAGCAGATATAGAAGATATAAGATGCTATAGAAGTATTATCAGCTGTGTTTCAGTAAACAATTTTCTTTTTAAAACAGATAGTTTTACTTTCAAAACTGTTGTGGAACAATGTTGTGTGTTAAATGAGGAAATGGTGACAATGCTACATTTTGTTTTTCAGCAGGTATATTTACATTGACACCTTTACTTCCATACTTTGGTTTAATATTAACTTGCACAGCTTAGTCACTTGGTAATTTATCTTTAATATGCGAAAAGCAAGGCTCTGCCTTGTGATCACATTTAATATTGTCTTGGCTGATTAATATCACAGACATTTGTATAAGCAGTACTAGGACTTACTTACTATATCACTTCTTTGTAAGGGTCACCAATTTTTTTAAACACTACTTTTGATAGCTAACTCTTAAAAGGCTTCATTAACCGATGTCAATCTTTGCCTTTTGACTATGCACATTCTCATTCTATCAGCTGGTGTTTTTGCCACAAAAATATATAAGGAACAACTCCTTTCTTCAAACTTAGATTACATCTTTCTCCTTGTTGTTTCGTTACACATATTATATTCAATACAATTTGCTGTATCTTCCTTAACCTGAAATAAATAGACAGACCATAAAAATTGCGTAAAACAAAAAAAGATTACGGTTTTTAGAGAAAGTTATACTGAAATTTTTAAGATAGGTTAGGTTAATTTTAAACTCAAATTTTCTAATGTTTAATACTTACTATAAATTTAAACTATTAGATTAAACTTATTATAAATAAAGTATACTTACATTAAATTGATCTTCACAACCATATAAACACGATTTAGGACATATATTATCCCTTTTAATTACCGTACACCATTGTTTTTGTATTTTCGCATCTCTTGGAATACAAAAAAATGACTCTGAAGTTAGCAGAAATCCGAAAGTAAAATTTTTCAACATGTTATTTAAACTTGAAACATAGAACGATCAAAAAAATTTCAAAAGCAATGAAATAGTAATGAAACAAAGTAAGTATGCCTGCAAATATATTATTTTTTCAACTAACCATTTACAACTTATACACAAAAAATATTTTTTGCCATATGATTGTTATCGTTATATGAATGACGGAGACATTTTTGTGGTATTCTTTTCTTGATTGCACTATTATCTAGTGGTGCCCATGTCTTTTTTTTTCTATTTCCAAAAAAAAGTTTAACAAGTCATATCTCTCGTAAAAATATACTTTTTCTTTTTATTTCAAAAAACATTTTTCCGCTGCTTAATTATCTACTGGTGCCTTTTTTATTTTTTTAAATTTATCGAATATCTTTGGAATAATAAAAAAATATATATTATTTTGTTTCTTTAACATATCATATAACTTCAAATAATTACTTTATTTAAAAAAAATAAGTTTCACACTTACTTTATTTAGTGAAGTAAATATGATATTCTTTTTTTTTTTTTAATCACTGATTGTTTTTTTCATATGACAAGTTCATTGTCGAAATCTTTAAAAATTACAATGTTACATTAATACTAGGTATATAAAATTAACTTTCTTTTCTTTTTTATTTATTATTTGTAAACGCTACATTAATAACAAATTTACCCTGATGAAAAAAAACCATTCATTTCGGCTTGTTTTTCATGTGTTTAAATACTTTAAATCTTCCTAAATGTATCTACCATATTATGGACTTTCAACATTATAAATCGTTTTTCATCAGAATAAGAAATAAATACAGAATAAGAAAAAAAATCGTTTCTTTAATCAGAATAAGAAATAAGTACAGAATAAGAAACAAAAAATCATTAAAAAATTTCAGAGAATTGTTTAGTCCAGTTTTGACATAAGTCACATTTATAAAAGTAGTCTTTCATGTCTTTTACTGTTTTATTTAAATGTTTTAAACATGTAAAATGAGTCCATTTTTTACATACTCCGCACTCAAACCACC
This sequence comes from Napeogenes sylphis, assembly GCA_959347405.1. NCBI lineage: Eukaryota > Metazoa > Arthropoda > Insecta > Lepidoptera > Nymphalidae > Napeogenes > Napeogenes sylphis. The sequence goes on along the minus strand of OY365785.1, from coordinate 14,641,157 downwards.
GTGTTTTTTTTATTGTTACCCTGTCCACACACAGTGCACAGTTCAAAAACACTTAAAGAAAAAAAACACTTAAACGATTTTAATTAAATTACCTCTCAAAATTTCCTTCAAAAAATGAATTACAAAGATTCCACAATAGGGAACATTCACGTATTTTTTTTTTGACGTAAATTAATCATTTACCTCTCTATATCGTAGAAAAAAATATTAATAGGCTTGAAAAGATTCTAGTTTTTTTTCAAAGTGAAAATTAAAACATTGAGTAAATTTGACCCGTTTAAACACCGCCATTTTGCGCGCGCTTTGCGTGACGTCAAATGATACATCCAGTGAATGTTTACTATGAACTTTTTAGCAATTTCATAGATATTTTAAGTTTTAATTGCTTTACAAGTCATGGAAGAAGATAAAAATCATCTTACGAGTATTGTATAGTACCGGAGTGCAAAAATAGTATTAGAAAAACACCCGACAAAGTGTTTTTTGTATTCCAAGAGATGCGAAAATACAAAAACAATGGTGTACGGTAATTAAAAGGGATAATATATGTCCTAAATCGTGTTTATATGGTTGTGAAGATCAATTTAATGTAAGTATACTTTATTTATAATAAGTTTAATCTAATAGTTTAAATTTATAGTAAGTATTAAACATTAGAAAATTTGAGTTTAAAATTAACCTAACCTATCTTAAAAATTTCAGTATAACTTTCTATAAAAACCGTAATCTTTTTTTGTTTTACGCAATTTTTATGGTCTGTCTATTTATTTCAGGTTAAGGAAGATACAGCAAATTGTATTGAATATAATATGTGTAACGAAACAACAAGGAGAAAGATGTAATCTAAGTTTGAAGAAAGGAGTTGTTCCTTATATATTTTTGTGGCAAAAACAACAGCTGATAGAATGAGAATGTGCATAGTCAAAAGGCAAAGATTGACATCGGTTAATGAAGCCTTTTAAGAGTTAGCTATCAAAAGTAGTGTTTAAAAAAATTGGTGACCTTTACGAAGAAGTGATATAGGTAGTAAGTCCTAGTCCATACAAATGTCTGTGATATTAACCAGCCAAGACTCAGTACTTCTCCTATTGAATGTGATGATCATAAGGCAGAGCCTTGATTTCGCATATTAAAGATAAATTACCAAGTGACTAAGCTGTGCAAGTTAATATTAAACCGAAGTATGGAAGTAAAGGTGTCAATGTAAATATACCTGCTGAAAAACAAAATGTAGCATTGTCACCATTTCCTCATTTAACACACAACATTGTTACACAACAGTTTTAAAAGTAAAACTATCTGTTTTAAAAAGAAAATTGTTTACTGAAAACACAGCTGATAATACTTCTATAGCATCTTATATCTTCTATATCTGCTGATTATCAACCAAGTTATTTATCTGAGTCAAGTGAAGTGAAAAATGATTCAGAGGCAGAAACATTTTAAAAATGTATTGTGTAGTAGCATGCTAACTGCTATTCAAAAAGAGTTTGTAGGTTTTTTTTTTTGTTAGAGTTGTTTGAGTATTTAGAAAATGTTTTTAATATTACCTAAACAATTGTATCATTTAATAAAACCTTTAAGCACGAAAATATAGGTTTAAATTATTTATTTTTCTCAGTCACATTGATACCACAGTATGAACTTAAACGCCGATATATTGAATGGTGTGTCAAATGACGTCACATTTCCTTTCGACCAATGGTGGCGCGTTTTGGAATTTTGAATTTCGCTCCCTAAAGTTACACTTTTCATAAATTATTTTATGGCCTTAAATGATTAGTAAATTAAAAAAAAATGATTTTATTATAATAAGATGATAAAAAGTAATCGAAAAAAAATATTTGAGACCATTTAAATTTTTTTGCATGTTCCCTATTGTTACCATCTTTTTGAAGAGGATATTGAACTGTTTTCACTATCATTTCGTTTTTGTCCTTTGGAAAAACTTTATTATAAAAAAAAATAAAGTTAGTAAGTAATGCATCCCCTTTTTCGAAATCGCTGACTTTTTGAGAGTCAAAATAATAAACATTTTCGTTGTCCAAGTCAACAAAAAATAAAACCCAATGGTTATTATTTAGATTAAGAGGCATAACTATTGCTGATTTATTTTTCCATTCTCTTTTAAATTTAGCAATAAAATTATATTCTAGATCATCGTTAGCCTCTAGAAGTAATTTTGTGCTTACTTCACATGGTGTATAAGCAAAGTTTTTTTAAAATGGTGAATTAAAAATTAAAAAATTGGCACAGTAATCTATAGTAAAATTATATAGCCAGTTATCATGGTACAAGCGTACATAATCTTCTCCGTACAAATAAATGAGTTTACTGTCATCATTTATATCCTTAACTAATCCAACAAAGTATTGACGACGAGCGTCTTTATAATAATAATAATGTTCATTTTTAATCGTACCATTCACTTCGCACACTTCTAACATTTTAAGTTTTACATTAATATCATACAATTTTTTAAGTCTAGTCGCTTCTTGATATTTAGACAATGTTTTCTGGAGTTTTGGCTTATTCCAGCTTTCTTCTGACTTTAAATTATCGGGTTCATTAACATTTTTTTTTCGCTTTCGAGTTTGAACCTTAGGTGGTATTAGTTGTAAACGTTTATAGTCTGCCGTAATTGCAGAATAACATGCGTCAATAACACGGCCTGCTTTAGTATGATCTTTAATTATTGATTTGCGATGTTTGAAAAAATTCTCTACCGAACTATTAGTTAAATGTTTTTGTTCGGGAGTCATTATTATTATATTCTTTATTGCACTTTATAAAAAAAAACAATACAAACATGGTTTTAAAAAATGTTGGCAAGGGCGAACTTATCTCTATAAGAGATTTCTGCCAGTCAACCCCATGGTAGAGAGAAACATGGTATCGCGGGTCATATTAGTGCAAAAATTAAAAACAGTAAGGAAAAATATAGTACTTAAATTTAAAAATGCGTTAAAAAAAAACATTAAATGAAAATACCTAATCATACACATACATAAACATATACATATATAAAAATAAAAAATAATATATATATATATATAGACATACATATATATAAACATACATACACATATACATACATAAAATGAGCAGTTATGAGAGGTTTGTCCCTTCGGAGCAAAGATAATTTCTAAGCTTGTCCTTGAAAGCATAAATTGAAGTGCTTTCCTGGACCGCTTTCGGTAATCGATTCCAAAGCTTTGCAGCACGTATTGTAAAGGAGTGGAGTAGGAAAAAGGGTGTTGTATCTTGGGACTTCAAGCATCGAAGTGATACAAGATCTCTTAGAGCGTGTAGGAGTAGGAAGATGATGGAAACGAGACTGAAGGTAGATAGGAGAATTTTTGTTATAGAGTATGTTATAGAGAAAAGAAAGGATGTGCATATCACGGCGAAGGTGAATAGGGAGCCATTTTAGTTGAGTACGAAATTGGGATATGTGATCATATTTACGTAAGCCGAAGATGAAGCGTATCGCAAGATTTTGTAGACGCTCTAGTTTGTTAAGTAGCTCCTTCGAGACATCTAAATAGCACACATCTGCATAGTCGAGGATAGGTAGAAGAAGTGATTGCGCAAGCAGAATTTTGGTTTTAAATGGAAGAAAGTATTGAAAACGTCTAAGATAATGGAAGGTGCAGTGCATCTTTCTGCTTACTTCGGTGACGTGAGGTATCCAAGTTAAGTTTTTATCCAAAATTAAGCCTAGATTTCTCACTTTGTCGAAGTAAGGTATCGGTGTTCCACAGTACAAGATAGGAGGTACAGTTTCCCAAACAACGCGGCTTTTTAGACGGCTAGTACCGATAATGATTGCCTGCGATTTAACAGGGTTAATAATAATTCCAAACGATTTGGACCATGCGTGGATTGTAGCAAGATCTTTGTTAAGGAGGTCGATAGTCTCATGCAGCTCAGACAGCCCAAAATGACGATATATTTGTTAATCATCTGCATACAGGTGAAAGGGAGAAGATATAGAACTTGAGATATTGTTAATGAAAATAGAGAAGAGTAACGGAGAAAGTACGCCACCTTGGGGGACGCCAGCAGCAAGAGTCAACCAATTCGATGAGTCATAATCGGTCTTTACTGACTGCTGACGTCCGGAAACATATGAGAGAAACCAGTCAATGCAAGTAGGTGAGACGTTAACTGCACGAAGAGTACCAAGAAGTATGTCATGGTCTACAGAGTTGAAAGCGCTACTGAAGTCCAACAAAATCATTGCAGTGAGCTTGGTGTTATCCATAGCAGACCGAATATCCTCCGTCACATTCAATAGCGCTCCAACAGTGCTGTGGGAAGGGCGGAAACCGGACTGGTAAGGGCATAGGAGAGAGGAAGAAATGAGGTAAGAATAAAGTTGTTGGTGAACTATAGATTCCAGCACTTTGGATAAAATGGGAAGGATAGATATAGGGCGATATTGAGTAGGGCAGGAGGGATTCGAGGTTTTAGGCAGTGGTATCACAACTGCTTTCTTCCAGAGCGATGGAAAAACATTGCATGACAGTGAGAAGTTAGTGATGTATGTGATCACAGATGCAATGTCGTCCAGCACTGGAAGTATCATTTCAAGGCTGATATTATCACTACCAATGCCCTTGGTGGAGATAGACCGGACACACTTCTTTACCACATCTACATTTACTGATTTGAAGGAGAAATAAGGTAGGTTAGATGGAGTCTGACTGTTTAAAATAGAAAGAGTCGAAGTTTTAGCAAGGTTGTCTAAGATAAGAGGTGGAGTAGTAAAATGAGAATTTAGAATATTAGGATTTATTGAGCTTTGAGAAGCATCAGAGGATTTACCGATTCCTAGCGACCGTAAGAATCGCCAAACTTGCGCTTGGGTAAGATTCTGTATGGAATTGTGAATGTAGCTACGTTTGGCATCCCTACACAACCTGTTACAGAGATTACGCAGAGTTTTATACTTACATAAGCTATCGTCATTATTATGGACCAAAATGGTATAAATGGAAATATTTTTTTTATGAAATAATCGATGACTTGCAAAGAGAGCAAGTCATTTATTGTTGCAGATATGCTGCAATTTTTTGCCATTGCTTCGACCTTTTTGAGAATCACTATCACATCCCGATAAAAAAGACTGGACTCAAATATATTTAGATTTTCATTATCACACTGTAAATTTGAAATTTCATTATCTTTCTTCTCAGCAACTTCGATTTAAAATCTATTTCGATTCATTAAATGTTTTAACGCTAATGTAAACTTTTCACACTGTCTTGGGAATATGAATATTATTAAAAAAGATTCTATAAGTTGCATTAAATTTTTAATATCTTTACAATGTACCAGAACAGAAAAAGATTCTAAAATTATCGAAGCAACTTGTTTTTTAATATTGTTCAATTTTAACTTTCGTGATATCATTTTCATTAGGTGTGGATAACATGTATAGACAGGAAGCTTTTTAAATGTCGAATTCGGAGTGTTTATGTAATCATACGATTCTTTGAGATATTCATTTACACTGAAACCATTCCAAGCTTGCATAATGGCATTTATAGACGCCCAAGACCAATCAGTAACTACACCACTAAAAGCTGGCCATTTAACGGTTTCATCAGTCCAATCATTTTTAAAATATGTCAAAAATTCTGCTATCGATACTGATGTATGGCAATTAGTAATCATTTCTAAAATAGGATAAATTTTATGGTCAATATTGACAATTCCACTATAATAATATACCCTTTTCGACGCAGCAAACGGCTTCCGTATAATTGAGCCAGTTGCATCAAAATATAGTATCAATTTATTTATTTTAAAAAATTTAAAAAAAAAAGTTCAATTTCTTTATTTATTCCTAAATAAACTGTAAATTCAGTCTTGTACATCTTAATATAGGGATGCTTAAAATTGCATTCAGCTACCCTTAATAATATATCCTGAATGTCATCGACATGTCGATCATTTTTACAAAGATATTCCGATTTAGCCTTGTGTAATGTTTCATTGGAGTAACAAAATAAATGATTACCGTCTTCAGTAGCTATTTTTTCATCTATTTTATTGACAAGTTTATCATGTACGGCACTAGGATAGAAGTTTTTTAGACGTTCCTGTAGAATTCTTCTTTGCATTCCTCGAAGCTCATAAACATAAGATTCTGAATGAACTGGAGTGTCATTGGTTGAATACACGTTAACGCTGGTAGTCACATCATTCACTTGCCCGTTGAATTTTTTTCTTACCTGGCAGTCAGATTGGTGACAAAAGGCATAATCATACAATTGATTCTTTATGCCAACTTTAAGTCCATCGAAAATAATTATACTTTTTTACCAACTTCTTGGGGTAGGGTTTTTCGAAGATATAAATGAAATAATTCGCTTGACAAGTAAGATTTATAGAAAATTTGATCAGAAGGTATTTCAAGTGTTTTCGTGAAATGATATCTATACCTGTTCTTTTATGGAATTGTTAATTTTACATTTATGTCATGACCGCTATCAGAAGATACAGATAAACCTCTTAATGACTGCACAATTGTACTATTTTCTGCCAGTTTTTCTTTGTTGATTATTTGTTGTTTTATTTTATCAACTATATTATTACGATTTTTTTTCCAAGCAAAGTATAAATTGGTTCGAAATGTTCGCAAATCGTACTTTCTAACACCAAGATGATTACAAACTGTATTAAACAACGATTCATTTGTAATAGGATTATCTCCTATTTCTTCAAATGTATTAATAAATTTTAATATAGCATCAATGCAACGGATGTCGTAAAATTTCATTTTTAATAAAGTTTATTAACTAAACGAGACCACGATTTATTTACTTACGTTTGTATTAACTAGCTTTCTTTAATATATGAACTTACTTTATTTAACCGCGAAGTATTAATTAAAATGATTCAATCAATCAATATAGAATTTTGAAAAAATTGGCGGGATTTTTTTTTTTTTTTCACTTTAAGATTGGCTGCTTGCATTATCGCGCGTATGTCATGTATGATTCGACTTTCAAAGTATTAAAAAAAAATAAAAAAAATATAATTTTACGTAACATTGTAATTTTTAAAGCGGACTCAGCGGACTCTTCAACCTTATTTAGAGACCGTAACAACTTTGGATTAAAATTAAAGAAACCATCGGAGCTCTACAAACATCTAAGAGTTACCAAAAGACATATCATCGAAAAATCTAAAGATGATACTGTAACTTCTCTCCCAAAAGACAAAGTTGCCTCAGAGCTCGAGTCACGACTTCAATTCCATAAAAAGTTTATGATAGGTGCTCAAACAAATAAGGTAGGGCTAGGATCAAGTAGGAAAGTTCAAGACATAGACATAACAAAATCTTTTATTCGACAAGACGAAAACGATAATTACCGACTCCACGCGATGAGCCTAGAAATTCAAAACGAATGGGTGACCATAGGAGATTTTTGTATTCCACTAACTTTGAAGTGGCGCACCTTAATTTATGATTGGTCCCCAGCATTATTAAAATTCTATCTTAATGCATTCCAAATGACTCTCCCAGATCAAAGTAATTTAGTAAGATGGGGCAAAGCCACCGAAAAGTCTTGCAACATCTGTGGGGAGGCAATAGGAACCGCGAAACACCTATTAGTAGGGTGTAGGGTACTTCTAGATAAAGGTCAATACTCGCGTCGCCACGACAAGGTATTAGAAATTATACGGGAAGCGGTTAGTCTTTCAGTAGCAAGAGCGCGGAAGGGTATAACAACCACCGAACGATCTATAGAATTCGTAAAAGAAGGCTCCTCCAAAAAAAAATCAAAAGCGAAGCCTTATTCAATATTAGGCGCGGCTCCTGATTGGATTCTCATGATGGACACGTATGAAAAGCATTACAAAATCCCTGGGGATGTTGGTGTTTCGTCATCCAGACCGGACTTATTCCTGTATTCGAAACATCTGAGGCGCGTGATACTTGTGGAGCTTACTGTTCCTTGGGAAACAAACATCCCAAGGGATCACACATTCAAGCTCAATAAGTATTACGAACTAACCAACGAACTGATCAGGAATAAATTTATAGTTAATTTGTACGCGGTAGAAGTGGGAGCGAGAGGTATAACAGCAAAATCTCTCTATAGCCTACTTAAAGATCTTGGCCTTTCTAGAACAAGCATCGGTTCATTTCTAGAACGTACTTCAAAGGCGGCATTAGTAGGTTCTTTCCAAATTTGGTTAGGTAGGGAGAGGAGTGTGGAGGGTGAAGGTGAGCGTTTTTGCGCATAATAAAGGGGCCCCTTAAACCTACTCCTGGGTCGCAAATCCCAGGCACTGCTTGCACTCCTCTCCTTGCAACGCGATGGGCCCGGCACCCGCACGGTGAATTTAAAAAAATAAAAAAGGCACCAATAGATAATTAAGCAGCGGAAAAATGTTTTTTGAAATAAAAAGAAAAAGTATATTTTTACGAGAGATATGACTTGTTAAACTTTTTTTTGGAAATAGAAAAAAAAAGACATGGGCACCACTAGATAATAGTGCAATCAAGAAAAGAATACCACAAAAAAGTCTCCGTCATTCATATAACGATAACAATCATATGGCAAAAAATAATTTTGTGTATAAGTTGTAAATGGTTAGTTGAAAAAAATATATATTTGCAGGCATACTTACTTTGTTTCATTACTATTTCATTGCTTTTGAATTTTTTTTGATCGTTCTATGTTTCAAATTTATATAACATGTTGAAAAATTTTACTTTCGGATTTCTGCTAACTTCAGAGTCATTACAAAAAACACTTTGTCGGTTGTTTTTCTAGTACTATTTTTGCACTTCGGTACTATACAATACTCGTAAGATGATTTTTATCTTCTTCCATGACTTGTAAAGCAATTAAAACTTAAAATATCTATGAAATAACTAAAAGTTCATAGTAAACATTCACTGGACGTATCATTTGACGTCACGCAAAACGCGCGCAAAATGGCGGTGTTTAAACGGGTCAAATTTAATCAATGGTTTAATTTTCACTTTGAAAAAAAACTAGAATCTTTTCAAGCCTATTTATATTTTTTTCTACGATATAGAGAGGTAAATAATTAATTTACGTAAAAAAAAAAATACGTGAATGTTCCCTATTGGGGAACGCGAAACAACTCAAACAAGTGTCGAGAGTCGAGACTCGTCACTCGAGTGCGTACTGCGTACTCGGTACTGACTAGAGAGTAGAGACTAGTGAGTAGTGACTACTGACTACTGACTAGTGAGTAGGACTGTTGATAATAAATCAATGTATCGAAATATCGATATATTTGTTATTTTAAATACTTTTTTTAACAGATATATCGATAGTTCGATACTGAAATGCAGACAGCAGATATCGTAGTCGATATTTATTTGAAATATTTTTTTATTTTATTATATTATATTTTTTGTAAATTAATTAGTCGTAATATCGTCTTTGTCATGTATCGAATTGAAATTATATATTAATATCACTGTTCACATTGAACAAAGTTAAAAACAAAGGTTGTGAAAATTTACTTTTTTATTGTAACGTTAAGTTTGGTTTTTTTTTCGATACTTCGATACGATACCGACCAAAGAGTACTCATTGATTAGTATAAGTATCGAATACAAAGTATCGAGAATAAAAGTATCGGTATCGAAACGTAAAGTACTCGATACCACAAAGTATCGATACTTTTTACGTGTCCCCAAGTACAGCCGGGTTATAAGTTAACCAATTAGATCTTATTAATGTTATATTAAAGAAAGTCACAGGCTCTGCAGCTTGTTTGATAAATTCCAATGATATTCCCGACAATTGAATCGGTATTCGTAGTATGGTACCCTAAGTTTGCGCACTTAACATTTAAATGGCTGTATATCAAGTAAACAACAAGTTAACAAAATCAACTATATTTTTCTTTGAACTTACATAAATAATGTTTATCTTAATTATGTACTTGGCAATAATTTTTAGAGTCATAAATGAAAATTTATGAAATTGCAAATGCGCAGTCTTACGACTTTGTGGGCAGTCTTACGAATTGACGGGCGCACACAGGTTCAGATAAGCTTAAGTTTATAGGAGATTAAATTTTTTGACCATATCTTTAAAACGAAACAGTATTTTTTTATTCTGTTATTTGGAGTACAAGCCCAGTCACGTCCTTGACATGCGTGCCACTTCTGGTTAAAATTAATCATGTGGTTTTCGTGTGATGTTGCCTCAGAAAATTGATTTCCAAGCTTACGCTCAGCTCAATTAATTCGAAACAGTTATGAATTATAAACTGTAAATATTTATATTAAAACGACCCAATAAACATGAACAAAATGGCGTCATATGATTTTTATTTATATTCCATCACAGAACTGGGCTGAATGTGTAAACAAGCCAATTTACTATGATAACAATATTTTTATATGTGATACCGCGATTCAGAAATACGATGGACATGTACAGCGACCTCTGTTGAGATCTAGAAACTGTTAGCTTAAGTCTATGGGAGATTCAGTTTTTTGACCATAACTTTAAAACGACACAATATTTTTTTATTCTGTTTTTTGAAGAGCTACTAATAGGTGTTTCGCGGTTCCTATTGCCTCCCCACAGATGTTGCAAGACTTTTCGGTGGCTTTGCCCCATCTTACTAAATTACTTTGATCTGGGAGAGTCATTTGGAATGCATTAAGATAGAATTTTAATAATGATAGGGACCAATCATAAATTAAGGTGCGCCACTTCAAAGCTATTGGAATACAAAAATCTCCTATGGTCACCCATTCGTTTTGAATTTCTAGGCTCATCGCGTGGAGTCGGTAATTATCGTTTTCGTCTTGTCGAATAAAAGATTTTGTTATGTCTATGTCTTGAACTTTCCTACTTGATCCTAGCCCTACTTTATTCATTTGAGCACCTATCATAATTTTTTTATGGAATTGAAGTCGTGACTCGAGCTCTGAAGCAAGTTTGTCTTTTGGGAGAGAAGTTACAGTATCATCTTTAGATTTTCCGATGATATGTCTTTTGGTAACTCTTAGATGTTTGTAGAGCTCCGATGGTCTCTTTAATTTTAATCCAAAATTGTTTCGGTCTCTAAATAAGGTTGAAGAGTCCGCTGAGTGCGCTAACCCGAGCCATAACTTCAATGTCTTTATGACGCTTGCATCTAACTTTGACAAAAGGGTTTTATTAATATCATAAACGAGGAAAGGCCAATTTAGACGTGATGTTAAAAAATTATCGAAAATCCAAGCTTTTTTGACGTTACTTATTGGTTGGTTGTCTACCTTTTTGAGATCATTTAAAAACGGGAACTTTTCTGCGTAAGTTGTTCAGATATAAAAATAGGTGTATACGTTGATACGTGTAAACCTAATTTTTTTGCACATAACTTTGTTTTATGTTTAGAATTATATATTTTGCACATCTTTAACAGATTAAGAGCGACGATTTTGTCTCAACCACTATTGGAGAGTTTGTACTAGCCTCCTTTTTCGGCTTTACTCTATATATATCTTTTATATTCGATGATGATATATTACTACCAACAGATTCAGACAAACAAGAAACCATTTCGATTAAATCTTCCGTTGTTTCATTGGTTGTTTTGGGAACATTTTTCATTTCGAAATTAGTCTTTCTATATCCACGCTGTAGATCCTCAATTTTCTCTTCAAGAACAGTAATATACTTTTATCAGCTTTAAATTGAAGTTGGAGTTTTTCAATAATTAATTTAAATTCATCATTTTGTGAAGAAAGAAATGCAATTGATGCTTTTATATTCAGTAGTGGATTTAGGTTTGAGGACGCCCTAGGCCCGAGACGATATGGCGCCCTTTATCTTTTGTAACAGTATATATATATATATATATATATATATATATATATATTATATTTTTAGGAAAAATATAAAGCGGGTTATTAAAAAAAAACTCACAAACCTTAATAAAATATTAATATTACTTTATAACTCAAACGAACACAATGAACTTATTTAATATTTATGTCTAATTTTACACTTACACAATAATCAACTAATCAATTTAAATAATGTATTCAGTAACAAAACAATAAACCAAGCAAAATAACCACCAATTTGTTATGAATTTAATAATAAACTATTATCGAAATATATAATACGATATGCCGTAAACAAGTTCGAGGGAAGCGTCTTAGGCGGGAGTCAGCAGACCAACAAAATGGCCGACCACTAAACCACTTGTCACTTTCTTTAGTTCGTTCTGGCAACGGTTTTCCCTATTCGGACTGCTTGCTCATAAAATTATTCGAACTTCTTGCTAATACGGCCTCTCCTGACGGTGCTCCGTCCTCGGGCACCTCTGCAGCATCTCGCGCCACACTCTGAACTGGCACTGTAGCAGCAGACAAAGTTCCAGCCACGTCATCATCACAGCCTTCATCGTGAACATCTGTTGTAGCAATTAACGAAAAAAAGTATAATGTATATGAAATTTATTAAAGCATAACTTGTCCTTCGTTCATCATCTTTCAAGGGCCCTTTTTCCTTTCTCACGTAAACATCATGCCATACCTTATAAAAAGTATTAAAATGTATGTTAAACGGACAGAGGCACTATTACGCATGATCCTTTGGGCAGAGGCACTATTACGCATGACCCACCGTGTGATAAACGGACAGAGTCACTATTACGCTTGTTCCCTGGGCAGAGGCACTATTACGCATGACCCACCACACAATTACTTTACCTTACGGGCAGAGGCAGTATTACGCTTGTCTCAAATTGCAAAACAGCAACGGTGTCATGTCGTATTGACGCCATGCGGGCGCCACCACACGTGTACAGTTGCACCTTGCTGCTCTGCTACACGAAGTCACCACACGCATTATTACGTCGGCATGTGTGACCACACGTGAAGATATCCCACGGATCACACGACTCCGCATGCACGAACATTGCTGTAACATAGGGCCATTAATTTAAAATAACTCACTCTCGAAAAATGCTGCACAGCTCTCGGGGCACCATTCTCCCTTCCAGAGAATCATGAACTGAGCCGCCGCTTGAGTAGTTTTACCACGGGCACCACTCAACAACTTCAATTCGTAGCGATCGCTGGGCAGGGCCTTAGTCACTCGATATGGGCTTCGCATTCCTGCGTCGAGTTTCCCGGTGGATTGGGATTTCTTATTGACGAACACAAAGTCGCCAATCGCAAACTTCTTAGAAGGCCGTCGATCCCTATTAACACGATAATCTTGTTTCTCTTGGTTCTTCTTCAGTAGGTTACTAGCTCGGCTCCTATACAACTCCCGCCAAGCTTCCCGATTTGATGGTGAGCAATCAATCGCTATGTCTCTAACGAGATTTCTTATTACTGGTGTAGCTGCCTCAATACCGATTAACAAATTCAAAGCAGAGATCTGTGTGCTTTTTTGCTTAGTTATATTAAGTACAAATTGTATTTTACCTAAAGAATCTGACTAACACTTATCTTTAATATTGGTGTCTATACGAATTAAATTTAACACTGTAAGCACGTAGCGTTCTGCTTGACCATTGGAATGATGCGTCTCGGGCGTTATATAATGAATTTCACAACCAAGAGAAGAAACCCAACTGGTAAAACTGGAGGCTTCGAACATTCGTCCACGGTCACAACCTATCAACTTAGGAACTCCGAATAGAGAAATTGCATTATCAATTACCCGTTGCAATTCGTTTGTGTCCTGATGATACATAGGATACAATAAGCAGACGCATCCACCAGTACAAATACAAATTTGTAACCTTTAGATTCTGATAAAGGACCTAACACATCGACATGAATTGTACTGAATGGCACATCAGGCTTTGTCCATGAAGTAATGGGTTGCTTAGGAGCTCTAGGGGTGCGTTTCTTTGCTAAACAAGTAATGCAATGCGACACGTACTTTACGACAAACCTCCTAAGGCCAGGGAACCAAAAATATTTTCTGATGAGGTCTAAAGTTTTGTCAACTCCAATGTGGCCGTGTTCGTCGTGAAATACGCGCAACAAACTGAGCCTATGTCCCTTAGGCATATAACATAGTAACTTAGTATCCTCACCCACGGGAGTATAGCGGTAATAAAGTAAATTATTACGACATTCATAGCGCCGCGGGTCTAGTTGGTTCTCGCTGAGTTTTTGAAGAAGTTCCCGAGTTTCGCCATCAGCCGCCTGAGCCATCTGGGCCCAGTTACTTGGTTTGTCGATTCACATGCACGACTGATGGGTTTCTGCTCAAGTAGTCGGCATGCGTCATCATCGCGCCTTTACGGTACTCAATGGTAAAATTAAAATCCTGCAAATAAATCCACCAGCGTGCCACGCGTGGAAGCAAGTCTTTCTTGCGCTCGGTAGCCTTCAGGGCGTTGCAATCAGTCATTATCTTGAAATTAATTCCTATTAAGTACGGTCGAAAATGTTGCAATGCCCTGACGACGGCCAGAGTCTCTAATTCGTACGAGTGATACTTACTTTCAGCGCCAACAGTGACCTTGCTAAAATAGGCTACAACCCTTTTATTACCATTGCTGTGGACCTGCAGGAGGACTGCTCCGTAGCCTGTACTGCTCCCATCGGTATGTAGCTCGATATCTAAAAGGGAATCGAAGATTGCAAGTATTGGTTCGGTCGTTAACTGTTTAATTACGTACTGGCGAGCCGACTCTTGTTCAGGACCCCACTGAAATGGCGTTCCTTTCTTCATCAGACTGGAAATACTTGCAGTCTTCGTTGAGTACCTTTCAATGTAACGTCGAAAGTATCCTGCCAAATCAAGAAACTGACGTACGTAAAGCAGGTACGCTTGACGTTACCTGGTACAGGAGTGTTCACCAACGCCTCGATCTTTCGGTCACTCGGCCTTACCTGACCATGTTTTATTATCCTACCCAAATATTCAACCTCTGTCGTGAGAAAAGAACATTTTTTTACATTTATCGAAAACCCTGCTTCGGTAAGGGTTTTAAGAACCTCTTTCAACAGTCTAATTCCATCAGTGATGGTTAAACTCATCAGCAATACGTCATCGATGTAGACAGAAGACGAGACGAAGCTTCTTAGCAATCCATGGATTCACCGTGCGGGTGCCGGGCCCATCGCGTTGCAAGGAGAGGAGTGCAAGCAGTGCCTGGGACTTGCGACCGAGGAGTAGGTTTAAGGGGCCCCTTTATTATGCGCAAAAACGCTCACCTTCACCCTCCACACTCCTCTCCCTACCTAACCAAATTTGGAAAGAACCTACTAATGCCGACTTTGAAATACGTTCTAGAAATGAACCGATGCTTGTTCTAGAAAGGCCAAGGTCTTTAAGTAGGCTATAGAGAGATTTTGCTGTTATACCTCTCGCTCCCACTTCTACCGCGTACAAACTAACTATATATTTATTCCTGATCAGTTCGTTGGTCAGTTCGTAATACTTATTGAGCTTGAATGTGTGATCCCTTGGGATGTTTGTTTCCCAAGGAACAGATCCAGACCGGACTTATTCCTGTATTCGAAACATCTGAGGCGCGTGATACTTGTGGAGCTTATCCACAAGTATCACGCGCCTCAGATGTTTCGAATACAGGAATAAGTCCGGTCTGGATGACGAAACACCAACATCCCCAGGGATTTTGTAATGCTTTTCATACGTGTCCATCATGAGAATCCAATCAGGAGCCTTTTTTTTGGAGGAGCCTTCTTTAACGAATTCTACAGATCGTTTGGTGGTTGTTATACCCTTCCGCGCTCTTGCTACTGAAAGACTAACCGCTTCCCGTATAATTTCTAATACCTTGTCGTGGCGACGCGAGTATTGACCTTTATCTAGAAGTACCCTACACCCTACTAATGGGTGTTTTGCGGTTCCTATTGCCTCCCCACAGATGTTGCAAGACTTTTCGGTGGCTTTGCCCCATCTTACTAAATTACTTTGATCTGGGAGAGTCATTTGGAATGCATTAAGATAGAATTTTAATAATGCTGGGGACCAATCATAAATTAAGTTGCGCCACTTCAAAGCTAGTGGAATGCAAAAATCTCCTATGGTCACCCATTCGTTTTGAATTTCTAGGCTCATCGCGTGGAGTCGGTAATTATCGTTTTCGTCTTGTCGAATAAAAGATTTTGTTATGTCTATGTCTTGAACTTTCCTACTTGATCCTAGCCCTACTTTATTTGTTTGAGCACCTATCATAAAAAAGATTATGGAATTGAAGTCGTGACTCGAGCTCTGAGGCAACTTTGTCTTTTGGGAGAGAAGTTACAGTATCATCTTTAAATTTTCCGATGATATGTCTTTTGGTAGAGTCTCTTAGATGTTTGTAGAGCTCCGATGGTTTCTTTAATTTTAATCCAAAATTGTTTCGGTCTCTAAATAAGGTTGAAGAGTCCGCTGAGTGCGCTAACCCGAGCCATAACTTCAATGTCTTCATGACGCTTGCAACTAACTTTGACAAAAGGGTTTTATTAATGTCATAAACGAGGAAAGGCAAATTTAGACGTGATGTTAAAAAATTATCGTAAATCCAAGGTTTTTTGACGTTACTTATTGGCTGGTTGTCTACCTTTTTGAGATCATTTAAAAAGCTATCGACTATTACATCTAACTCGAATCGAATTTTTTACCTAAAAATTTAAACGGAGCTGCTTCCGTAACCGTACTAACGCGCTGACCGCCTATTATAAGACCCGGATCGTAAGAGGTATATTTGGAATTCCGTCTACCCAGACACAGACTAAAACATTTACTTGGTTTTGTCCTCAATCCGCCCGTCCACGTACAGAAATCCTCAACTACATTTAAAAGTACCTGACATTGTTTCGGATTACGTGTCAGTATCGCGAGATCATCTGCAAAAGCTAGTATGGATTCTGTGTATTTGTTGTTGAACTTAAACCGATAACCCCACTTTTTTTCATTTCTAATTAATTTGTCTCTTAAAATATTAATAACTATATTAAATATAATAGGAGAAATACAACAGCCCTGAAATAAACCAACGTTATAATTAAGTGGTTTTGAATGGTTTTCATTAAAAATTATAGAGAATTTTAATTTTGAATAATATGATGTAATAATGTTGCGAACTACCGTAGGAACTACTACTTTAAGCGGGAACATCATCAGTTCATGTCGTACCGACCCAAAGGCGTTCTCTAAGTCTATCCAACAAACCGAAATTTGTCTCTCGCTAGTTCTAGTATCTTTAAGGCTTTCCGATATTAACGTATTATGTTCCAGGGTTCCAGAAATTCCGGGCAAAAACCCTTTCTGGTGATTAGGCATGAAATACCTATTGTTAATCATGAATTGCGTCATTTTTGTTTGTAAAAAAGTGAAAAATATTTCGGAAATTGTATTATATGTCCCCGGAATCTATGAATTTTTTAAGCGTTTTGTTAATGATACGCTGGTAGACAGTAGGAGAACTGCATAATCCGAAAGGCATCTTCAAGTATTCATAATGCCCTTCAGGTGTTACAAATCCTATTCGATTTTTTTTTTTTTTTTATGTGATAGAAGGCAAACGAGCAAACGGGTCACCTGCTTGTAAGCAACATCCGTCGCCCATGGACGTCTGCAACTCAGGAGTTACAAACGCGTTGCCGCCCTTTTAAGAAGGAATACGCTCTTTTTTTGAAGGTTTCAATGTCGTATCGGTCCGGAAATACCTCGGGAGACAATTTATTCCACAGATTGGCTGTGCGAGGTAAGAAACTTCTAGAGAAGCGCACAGTGGTGGAACGCCAGCCATTCAGGTAATGGGGATGGTGGTTCTGTCGCGATGGACGATGGCGAAAATCTGTGGGTGGTATTAATTCGAACAACTCTTCAGAGCACTCCCCATGGTATAAGCGATAGAGGATGCAGAGGGAAGCTACATCCCTACGCAACGCCAAGGGATCAAGCCGATCGGAAAGATCTTGACAGTCGATGATTCGAGTCGCTCTCCGTTGTATGCGGTCAAGAGGAAGAAGCTGGTACTTAGGTGCACCTGCATAAAGATGAGAACAGTATTCCATCTGCGGCCGAACCTGCGCCTTATAAAGCTGCAGGCGATGGGCCGGAGTGAAATATCGTCTCGATCTGTTCAGTATACCTAGCTTCTTTGAGGCCAATTTGGCCTTGCCCTCAATATGACCGCGGAACTGGACCTCGCTCGATATATCGACGCCAAAGATTCCAATACTGGCTGCGGCAGTTAGGGGAGTGCTCTCAAATGAAGGTGATACGGCAAACGGTGTCTTTTTTGCGGTGAACGCGCAAACTTGTGTCTTTGTAGGGTTAAATTGGACTAGATTAAGTCCGCCCCAATCTGAAACTTTTCCCAAAGTTGTTTATTTCGGCTCTCAGTGACGTTTTACTGTGAAATATTAGTGCGGCCGGTATACAAGGCATCACCGGTACTATCATCCGCATAGCAATGAATGCTGCCGCTTTGCAGCATATCATTAATATGCAGAAGAAATAGTGTAGGTGATAGCACACAGCCTTGAGGGACACCAGCATTGACAGAATTGGAGTTGGAGCAAGCACCGTCAACAACGACTTTCATGCTTCTGTCTGCCAGGAAACTGGTGACCCAGTTGCACAATTTCACGGGAAGCCCATAGGAAGGCAGCTTCGAGAGAAGCGCTTTATGCCAGACCCGATCAAAGACTTTTGCTATATCCAAGCTAACCGCCAAGGCCTCTCCCTTGGTCTCAATCGCCTGTGCCCAACGGTGACTTAGATATACTATAAGGTCACCAGCTGAGCGACCCCTACGGAAACCGTATTGTCGGTCATTAAGCAGCTGGTGATCTTCTAAGTACCGAAGGAGCTGGCAGTTAACAATGGATTCCATTGTCTTTGAGAACAAGGAGGTAATGGCAATGGGTCTATAGTTGGACGGATCCGAGCGATCACCTTTTTTAGGGATCGGGTGGACTAAAGCTGTTTTCCAGCAGTTCGGGACGACGCCGGAAGAGTATGAGAGCCGAAAAAGACGCGTCAAAACCGGTGCCAACTCCGGAGCGCACGTTTTCAGCACAATGGAAGAGATTCCATCAGGCCCACAAGACTTGTGAATGTCCAGGGAAAGAAGTGTTTTACGCACTGAGCGTTCATAGAACCGGACTTCCGGCATGAAGCTCTCGCACTGCGGTATGGTCGGCGGTACGTTTCCCCGGTCATCCAGTGTCGAGTTGGACGCAAAGAGTTTGCCCAGGAGGTCGGCTTTCTCTTTAGCGTCATGAGCCAATGAAAGGTCTTCCCTGCGCAGAGGGGGAAGGGATGGCCTACAGAAATTTCCTTCGACAGCTTTGGCAAGAGACCAGAACGCACGAGTTCCGGAAGGAAGGCTAGTCAGTCTTTTGCCAACTCTGGCGATGTACTCCGACTTTGCCCTGGCTATGTCTCTTTTGAGGGACTTGGAGGCAAAGTTGTAATTCTTTTTTAATTCGCTGGTCTGTACATCCCGTGCCATCGCTGCATTTGCCCAGGCTTGGTAGCAATCCCGTTTTCGGCTAGATGCTGCCTTACAGAATCGACCGAACCAGGGCTGGGATTTGCCACGAATGGGAACTACAGAGGATGGAACAAATAGTTCCATACTCTGCAGAACCACATCGGTGACAGATTCGGCAACGATGTTGGGATCATCCGGCAAGAAGCAAACCTGCCTCCAAGGGTAGTATGCAAAATAAGACCGCATCCCATCCCAATCTGCTGACCTATAATGCCATACACGTCGGTAACCTGCGACTCGCAGTCGCGTTGAGCCGTTGAATGGCACCATACTCCGGATCAGGCAGTGGTGATGAGAGATCAGCAGAAGGTCCAACAGTGAAGGCTCATGGCTTTCCACATCTGGGACTCGCGTAAGCGTTGTTACCAGTTGTGTCAAGCCATAAGCCAGGGCTAGTCCGTGAACAGATCTACCCGCATGATCGGTTTTACGTGAACCCAGCCAATCGGCGTGGTGGGCGTTAAAATCACCAAGTATCACGATCTCTGCGGATGGGATCTGTTGCAGTACGAGGTCTGTGGCCATTTGGACGTGGTCCAGCAGAAAATCAGTGTTGGCATCACCGCTATGGGACCTGTATAGGCATGCGTAGA
The DNA here is from genome assembly GCA_959347405.1 of Napeogenes sylphis. Lineage (NCBI taxonomy): Eukaryota > Metazoa > Arthropoda > Insecta > Lepidoptera > Nymphalidae > Napeogenes > Napeogenes sylphis. The sequence continues at coordinate 14,621,067 of OY365785.1, read as the reverse complement.
TGCGAGGGTGGTCGTCGCTGTCTACGCGGAGCCACAAGATGGAAAGGCTCCTACCTTCAAGATTGCCGAGGCGACGAGAACTGATATCATCTCTAACATACACACACACACCAGCCTTGGGAATAAAAGTATGTTCCAAACCGTACCCCGGATAGGAGAGGTACGATGTGTCTGTTGGAGATGATATCTGCGTCTCGGTCAAAAAGAGCAAGGCCGGCTTTGCTGTCTCGAGGTGGTAGTGGACAGCGTGGATGTTGGAATGTAGGCCCCTAATGTTGCAGAAGTCCACGGTAAGAGTGGCAGGGGCTGTCCTAATATTATTGCTCTCGCCTCCGAGCGCGGTTGTGCCCCCCCAGAATACGAGGGGCAATCTGAGCGTCCAAGCCCAGGTACTTTATGATCTGAGCTTGGACGCCCAGAGGGGGATTCTCCAACCCTACGGCAGTTGGTACCCCCCTGGGGAAGTTTCTGTTCCAACTGCACTATCATGGAGAGGGGGGGGGGGGGGGTTGGGCCACCGGAAACCTCACTCACTCAGTGAAAAATCAAATCCTGGTATCAGAGTGAGGTTGTGGTATCACACCGGTCGAGCCGGCCCATTCGTGCCGAAGCATGGCTCTACCACACACAAACGATGTACAGACTCCTCATTAATCCTTATCTGGTAGAACCCGGATGCCATATCGAGGGTTGTGAAGAATTTAAAGGCCCCAAGGCGGTCTATATGATCTTCTATTAAGGGTAGTGGATATCTATCCTTAACAGTAATACGGTTTAAAGCTCGAAAATCCACGCAAATCCTATCTGTGCCATCTTTTTTCTTTACAAGAATTATTGGGCTGGCGTATTCAGACGTTGATTCCCTTATGATTCCTTTGTCTAATAGATCTTTAATGATTTCTCTGACTTTTAATTTTTCAGCGTAAGACAGTCTATAAGGATGATATGTTACGGGTAGGTCACTAGTCAATTTTATAGTCATTTCGCCCGTTTTAACAGTAGTTACTGCCGTACCAGTTATAAGAAATGGTAAAAAGTCATCCAAAACCTTCTTAAGAAATTCACAGTCCTTTCCTTTTAAAGGAGTATTTATGTCGTTTAAACTAGTTGCAGTTACATTATTAACTTTCGAAACAGACTGACTTGACGAACGGGTTAAGTATTGTTTGTCTTTTGTACGGAAAAACATGGTACGCAATAATTTGTTCACTACTAATACCCTTTAATACACAATAAGTAGGCTTTCGTGCACATGAGAATATCCGATGATATTAATGAGATATTTAAAGCACCACTATCAATTAGGACGTCTACCCGTATCCCCTGTATAACCGTTGTGCTTATATCATTATTGTCTACATTGTTTGAAAGTTCTTTGCAAAGGTTCACTTTCCACTGATTATTATTACTGCTGTCGGAACGAGATTTAGCGAAACACAATCTTTCTTCGTGACCAGGCTTCTTACAAAACGAACACACCGTCTTAGAAGTATTTTCAGATAACCTATTTTTTTTCGGGCAACTGTTATGTTTATGTCCCGATCTATTACAATTATAGCACCTAGACTGCGAATTATAACTGTTCCTATTTTTAAAGATTTTATTTTGAGTTAGATCACGTGTATTAGTTTGGCTTGGCTTTACGTATATAGCTAAGAATGTAACTATGTTTTCTATTGACAAGTTTGCATTAATGGCGGCCGCTCTAATTTGTGATTCCACGTATAACTATTTCTATCATTAACTCTTCACTTAAACTCTTTACAATACGCAAACGCAACAAAGAACATCGGGCGTATTCCGCATACGTTGTAAATCGGTCGGAGGTAGTGGTCATAACTTCAAAAAGAATGTTAGCGCTATTTACTCTTTACGGACACAAGGACTTAAATTCCCTTTTGAAATTTGACCACGAACGATCGTCTGTTGACCATTTGTTAAGCCACAACCTTGCATCGCCCCGTAGGCAGTTAGCAACACTAGAAAGACACTCTAAGTCACCCCACTGATTCGCAGACCTAGCACGCTCAACTTCATTGCACCACGCCTCAAAATTGTGAAGATTTGGATCGAAATTAGAAACAAAATAATCTTGTTGTTTCGTACGGGTTATAGCGTAAAGAGCATCAACAAAAGATTGGGCTGAAGGACGCGGATCTTCACAACTTTGAGCCGTGATAGGAACATTAGATAGCGGCGGGGATTGCTTGGGACTACAACGCCGCGGTGGTGTTCTCGAAGTTATCACATTGTTTTCCTTGACAGCATTTAGTCTAGCCATTATCGTATTAAGAACTTGATGTACAGAACTATCACGACTATTAGAACGCGAACAATATAGTTTTGAACGCTTGCGCGCACTGCTATGACAAGAACGCGATCGAGAGCGCGACCGGGAAACGCGATGGTGCGACCGCGATCGAGAATCGCGATGGTGTCGATGACGACCCGACTTACGCTTCGACTTGTCACGCGATAATTAAACCGGGCTACGCGAACGTGATTCGCGCGGCATTGTAAGACAAATTGGTGGCTATTCAACTGCCTAAACACTCCTAGTGGGCACAAGAACACTATCCCACTTCTGATTTTAGGAAAAATATAAAGCGGGTTATTAAAAAAAAACTCACAAACCTTAATAAAATATTAATATTACTTACTTTATAACTCAAACGAACAGAATGAACTTATTTAATATTTATGTTTAATTTTACACTTACACAATAATCAACTAATCAATTTAAATAATGTATTCAGTAACAAAACAATAAACCAAGCAAAATAACCACCAATTTGTAATGAATTTAATAATAAACTATTATCGAAATATATAACACGATATGCCGTAAACAAGGCGTCTAAGGCGGGAGTCAGCAGACCAACAAAATGGCCGACCACTAAACCACTTGTCACTTTCTTTAGTTCGTTCTGGCAACGGTTTTCCCTATTCGGACTCCTTGCTCATAAAATTATTCGAACTTCTTGCTAATAATATATATATATAAACATATATGTACATATATGTGTGTGTGTATAAAATAATAAAAATAATAACAATAATAATAAATCTAAATCAGGTATAAATAAACCATTTATTTTTTTAACATAACAATTAAATATAGAATTAATAATAAATTGCTTGTAATTAAAATATAAATTATTTTTATATGAATCATTATATAATAATTTTTTTTCTTGCTTTCGTCCGTGCGAAAATATCAATGATCTCCTCATACTTAATTTCTTGAACCAATTGTGCTTCAATGGTTAGTAATGCAAGTGCATTTAGTCTGTTTTGTTTCATACTTGCACGCAAATAACTTTTCACTCTTTTCAGAGTGGAAAATGATCTTTCTCCAGAACAATTCGTTGCAGGAATACTCAGATATATACGCAACGCAATATCTATATTTGGATAGATATCGTAGAGTTCACGTGAATGTAAAAATGCACTTATATTTGATGCAGAACGTGTATCTTCAACCTGGCCTAATAGTTGTTTTAAGTAACACTGCAGATGAATGCACTCATTACTTAATGCTTCTTCTAAGTCGTTCGAATACTTTGCGACTGTCTTTACTGTTAGCTCCGCTAATTTATTTATATTAATGTCAGGTAAATTATCGAAGAAACTGAAATTATCGTGAAGCTGTTTGTACACTCCTTTACGTTTAGTTAGTTCTACACTTAAAATATCAAGAATGCGGTAATAAATATTGGTACGAAAATTTTTATGACCAGAGTAAGGTTCCCTTTCATTTACTTTTGACTCATCTGATTGGAGCTTTCGATTTTTTTTACGTCTAGTATCATGTGCATAATAAGTTTCAACTCCTGAAAGCGATTTTGCTTTTTCTTCATAGTGGAAAAAATGTTTATTTCTCATATCTTGAAGAAACGAAGCAAGTGAATCATACAGTTCGACAACGGTTGATAAATCAATTTGCGATTGTTGAAGTTTCTTACTAATAGCATTAAAACGTTCTAAAATTGTGTTCCAAACAATCAACAAAACAACTAGAATCGCTGTTTCTAAACATCTTAACTTTTTTTGCAGTCCAATAGCTTCAGAACGTCTATTTGGATTTTCATCTGTACTTGTTGCAATAAAATTCAATGCATCATGTATACCAGACCATTCATTTTCTAATCTTAAGTCTTTTTCTAATCTTTAAGTCTTAGAATATTCTAATCTTTAAGTCTTAGAAAGACTTTTGAGACTTTGATTTGTCCGCAGAATCAAAATCTCCCAGCGATGTGAAGAAATCGTGAAAAAAATTATAATTCTTGCACAGTCGAAAAAAAATCTACTGCTTCAGGCACTGATTCCGCTGCGCAAGTTCCTACTAAATTCAATGAATGTGCAGCACAAGGAGCATACTCAGCTAAAGGATTGAGTGTTTTAATTCGTGCCTGAACACCTAAATATATACCAGACATATTACTTGCATTGTCGTAAGACTGACCACGACAGTTCATTACGTCGAGATCATTCTGTGACAAAACATTTAAGATAGCATCCTCAATATCTTTAGCTTTATGACCTGCATTTGGTACAAATCCTAAAAATCGCTCTACTATTTCTCCATTGTTAAGTACATATCTAAGAATAATAGAAAGCTGATCGACGTGGGCGATGTCAGGCGTAGAATCTACAATAATTCCAAAGTATTTTGCATTTCGCACTTCAGTAGAAATTGGTTTCAATACTTGGTCATGAATTAACAATATAATTTCTTCATATATTGTTTTTGATAAATATGATGTACTACCACTTCCTGGATGCGCAAATGATTTTAAGTGATCAGCTAAAAATGGATCATATTCAGCAAGAAGCAACACTGTTTCTAAAAAATTACCGTTATGAGGATTCCCCAATTGTTCCGAATGTCCTCGGAATGGCAATCCTCTCATTGAAAGCGATTTGACAATTACACAATTTGACAATACAAAATTTCTTCGTTGTTGTTGTGCAAGAAACTGATCGACTCGTCCTCGAGCTGTTCCTCGAGTTTTCAATTGACTCACACAAGTTTTATGAAAACTAGAATTTTCATGACCTTCAACACGGGCTTTTGAATTTTTCCAATCACGAAAACCTTCACCAGTAAAAGCATTTGTCTCATTATTATCTCCAAATAAAAGACACGGGGCACAAAATACCGATCCTTTAGTTTCTGAGTAAATTAACCACCCACGAGGATGAACTTCTCCATTTTTCATAATTCGTTTAAACAATTTTGTTGAACAAAACCGTGTTTTATCGCTATAAATATTCCTTGAATTTTTAAAATCAGCATTAATATTTTGTGGTGTACCATTGACAGCTATGAAATCTTGTGTTAGTTCATTTAGTTCCCATAAATACGGATCTGTGCTAATTGTATAATCTTTAGTTAAATCGCTACTTAATAAATTTATTGATGGGGAATCAGACTGAATTTCTTGAGTATCTTGTTGTACATTCTCTTCTAATCCTGTCAAATTAAAAATTTTATTTAAAATTGATTGTGTACATATATATATTACTTTCAAATACTATAAAGAAACTGAGAATTTGAAATTTCATTTATTAACTAGAAATACATAGTAATGACAAAATAATTTAACCATCAACTGAAAATAATTCATTTAATGAGTGAAAATAATTATTAACTGAATTATACTTCATTAAGCAATTAAGAATTTTTAAATTTCTATTTAAGCAACCCTTCCAAACAATATTTTTATACCATGATATTAATTATCATTAAATAAATTTTTAATACTTACTACAGATAAACATGGTGATTGTACTTCGTTTTCATTAGAATTTGATTCATTTGAAGAGGTCGTAGTCATGAAAGTATATATTTTGGGATTTTTTTCAGCAAATAATCTCTTTCTGCTGATTCTTTTGCTTTTTTTTACGATTTTCAACACCACTCGTTTTCTTTCGGAAAGAACTCATGTTTTCCCTTTTTTCTCAATAAGATAACAGATACAATAATTAACAATTGAATAATAGAATAGAATGGAATTAAATTAAACAACACAATATTATGTCAAGATCTTCACTCACTAAGAACGTCGAAAAGACTGAACAAGACTAAAAATATCACAGCTCAATAAAAAAACTCGGTAAAAAAAATAAATTTATAAATAAATAAATAAAACGTTAAACGAAAACATTATACAACACATCGTTGCTTCATGCTTGAACAAGTCAATGCCTGTAAACGAGAGCTGTCTAGCTCTAGTCCCGAGTTTTAGTGTCCGGTATCCTCAAAAAGTAAACATATAAACAATAAAAATATATGCTCTTAAAGTTTGATAAATTTGGATAAAACATGATGCTCGTAACTAACTCAAGCTATTGAGATTAACATCGAGAGAAATATACAAACAAAATTAATAAAATACTATACAGTTTTAATCTACCTTTAAATGAATACATAAATCCGTCTTTCTATTATATGACTGATGGCTTTGGAATAATTTCTTTTGCCGCTTCTTCATTAAAAAATTAAATTTTAAATACCATTCAAGAAAGTTCTTAGCAATGTTGTTACAAATGTTTTTAATGTTACATTATAAAATAAATAAATAAAACAATTATAACATTTGTATTATTTGATCAGTTTTCATAGATTTGATCTTAAAATTATTTAGAATTATAAAACTCTCAAGATTTTTGAAAATATCTTTTAAAAATGTATAGCCATGTTAAGCTTATTTAAATTTATATAAATATAGAATGTAAAAAACCGATACGGGCAGGGATTCGAACCCGCGACTACTGGGAAACCGTCCCGTCGCTCTACCAACTGAGCTACCGTATCGCTGTCCGTCTCGGTGAATTAAGCATTCTATATGTGATCGTCTTTATCGGGACGGTGGTGACATCTATTAGGTTTCTTTCGAAAATCCTAACCAATGTTTCTAACTTTGCAGTATAGATAAACATTGAAAAGATGCCACTACCGAAATCAATTTTTGAAAATATCTTTTAAACATGTATAGCCATGTTAAGCTTATTTAAATTTATATAAATATAGAATGTAAAAAACCGATACGGGCAGGGATTCGAACCCGCGACTACTGGGAAACCGTCCCGTCGCTCTACCAACTGAGCTACCGTATCGCTGTCCGTCTTGGTGAATTAAGCATTCTATATGTGATCGTCTTTATCGGGACGGTGGTGACATCACCGAGACGGACAGCGATACGGTAGCTCAGTTGGTAGAGCGACGGGACGGTTTCCCAGTAGTCGCGGGTTCGAATCCCTGCCCGTATCGGTTTTTTACATTCTATATTTATATAAATTTAAATAAGCTTAACATGGCTATACATGTTTAAAAGATATTTTCAAAAATTGATTTCGGTAGTGGCATCTTTTCAATGTTTATCTATACTGCAAAGTTAGAAACATTGGTTAGGATTTTCGAAAGAAACCTAATAGATGTCACCACCGTCCCGATAAAGACGATCACATATAGAATGCTTAATTCACCGAGACGGACAGCGATACGGTAGCTCAGTTGGTAGAGCGACGGGACGGTTTCCCAGTAGTCGCGGGTTCGAATCCCTGCCCGTATCGGTTTTTTACATTCTATATTTATATAAACTCTCAAGATTTATTGAACACAATGCAAAAAAAATCAAAAATCTTAAAAATATAAAAAAATTAGATTATTTTCGCTCAAAATTTTATTTTTATTACGGCAATCGATTGAAAATAATTCCGATTGATCAAATTATCAATAAATCGAAATATAACGCTATAAATATATTTGACTCAGAGCAATTTTTTTTCAAGTTTAAATTTTTTTCGTAATTTGTATTAATTTCTATATATTTGTATGACTTTTCAAATTCATTCTGCGATTATATAAAACTGATCAATCATGCTTATCGTTAGGAGCTTCACATTACGTAAAACTATAAAAATTTTACGAAAAATTTAAAAATAAAAAAATTATTGCATGAGTCAACTGACACTTGTATAATTTATCATGGTGAAATAATGTTTCGTTTTATAATAAAGCGCAAACAAATGTTATAACAAAATTTTGAATGAAAAATATGAAAAATTCTAAATTCGTAAATAAATAATATGCTAGCATTAAAAAAATTTTTTTTAAATCTTTTTGTTAGATATTTCAAATTTTAGGACTTGCCTGATTCATTATTTTAACAAAGAAATTCTACCCTCAAAATGGTACTATATTTCGATAGTAAGAGCGCAATAAAATAAACTTTAAAATTTGGTCTTGCAGTTTACAGAAAACCCAATCGATTTTAAATTTTAGTCATCTTAAAAATTTTGGCGCCCCTCAAAATTTGCCGCCCTAGGCCCGGGCCTCACGGGTCTAAGCCTAAATCCGCTACTGTCTATATTACGATTGGACTGTTGTAGATCTTTTAGAGTAGGGGAAATATTTTTCTATTCTTGTTCCTGCTTAGAAAATAGTGATGTAATCATTTTCTTCATCTCTTCTTTAAATATTTGCATCTCGGAACAAACATCGGTGTCTCTTTTCCTTATAGAATTACTAGCAGACCCGGCCACGCGTTGCTGTGGTTGCTAAAGGTTTTGATATAACATTACATTGTAGTAAACTATTTAAGGAGTAACGGTATTAGAAAAATAGTGATGTGGACCGCCATGTCTTTTGACATAGATGCAATTTGTAAAAAAAAAAAGACCTCTATGACTGATTTTCTACTATCATTACAATCTATATCTATTATCTATTCTATATATATATATATATATATATATATATATATATATATATATATATATTTCCATTTCTGTACGTGGAAAATATTAAAAAAAAATCATAGGGTGCCTTTATAAGATCAAGAGAACCCAAAACAATGGTTTTTCAGTTTGTCTGTATGTTTGTGCACGCTAATCTCAGAAACGGATTAATCGATTTGGATGCAGTTTTCGGGGATTCACTTTACATTTTGTTTTCTTTTAACAATCGGTTAACAAATAAAAAAGTTAATAATCTGTAATTGTCGTACCATTGCTGCTTACCAGTTTGAAGGTTTACTGTTTTTACATACATTGGTTAGTAGAAACTAGAAAGGGTACGGTTTATCAAAATCGAAATCTACGCGTACGAAGTCGCAGGCACAGGTAGTTAGTAATATAATAATAATTAGAGGTGCGCCGAATATTCGGTATATTCGGCATCTTTTTCGCCTTTATTCGGCCGAATTATTCGGTTTTGGTTAGTATTTCTATTTTTTGGCTACATGACACGGTAAAGAACTAAAAGACAAAACTTAGATTTATGTCATATTATAAGTCAAAGAAATCTTATAAATAATTTTACCGAGTTTTATCGAGGAATTATACCGATCTGGGTCTTAAAATAGGCGGTCAGCGCGTTAGTACGGTTACGGAAGCAGCTCTGTTAAAATTTTTAGGTAAAAAAATCGATTACCAAGGCCGTACTCCATCGTTGGATGTAATAGTCGATAGCTTTTTAAATGATCTCAAAAAGGTAGACAACCAGCCAGTAAGTAAAGTCAAAAAAGCTTGGATTTACGATAATTTTTTAACATCACGTCTAAATTGGCCTTTCCTCGTTTATGATATTAATAAAACCCTTTTGTCAAAGTTAGATGCAAGCGTCATAAAGACATTGAAGTTATGGCTCGGGTTAGCGCACTCAGCGGACTCTTCAACCTTATTTAGAGACCGAAACAATTTTGGATTAATATTAAAGAAACCATCGGAGCTCTACAAACATCTAAGAGACTCTACCAAAAGACATATCATCGGAAAATCTAAAGATGATACTGTAACTTCTCTCCCAAAAGACAAAGTTGCCTCAGAGCTCGAGTCACGACTTCAATTCCATAAAAAATTTATGATAGGTGCTCAAACGAATAAAGTAGGGCTAGGATCAAGTAGGAAAGTTCAAGATATAGACATAACAAAATCTTTTATTCGACAAGACGAAAACGATAATTACCGACTCCACGCGATGAGCCTAGAAATTCAAAACGAATGGGTGACCATAGGAGATTTTTGTATTCCACTAGCTTTGAAGTGGCGCACCTTAATTTATGATTGGTCCCCAGCATTATAATAATTCTATCTTAATGCATTCCAAATGACTCTCCCAGATCAAAGTAATTTAGTAAGATGGGGCAAAGCCACCGAAAAGTCTTGCAACATCTGTGGGGAGGCAATACAGGGGAGGGAACCGCGAAACACCTATTAGTAGGGTGTAGGGTACTTCTAGATAAAGGTCAATACTCGCATCGCCACGACAAGGTATTAGAAATTATACGGGAAGTGGTTAGTCTTTCAGTAGCAAGAGCGCGGAAGGGTATAACAACCACCAAACTATATGTAGAATTCGTAAAAGAAGGCTCCTCCAAAAAATCAAAATCGAAGCCTTATTCAATATTAGGCGCGGCTCCTGATTGGATTCTCATGATGGACACGTATAAAAAACCATCCAGACTGGACTTATTCCTGTATTCGAAACATCTGAGGCGCGTGATACTTGTGGAGCTTACTGTTACTTACTGTCTACACTTGTCGGTTTTATTGTCAGCAAATAATCATGAATAGCAGACAGGTATTCTCCTCGAATTCCGTCACTTTCGAATGTAGTCATTTCCTTTTTGAGTACTTTGTCATAATCTTTTTGTTTTGTTTAGTATAACACGTGGTTTCTTGCTGGATTTGGAATTGTAATTCTTCTTGTAATGTCAAGTTATTATTTGGTGATGGTGAATCTAAGTTCTCTTTTGTCATTTCTTCCAAGTTCTCATTAGAATTATCATCTTAAATAACTCTATCTAAGATACCGGATCCGGCTACCGGATTGCAATCCCTAAGTACGACATTGATTGGAAAAAATGTATCGCTTTTTGTATCGATGGTGCTAATACTATATACTAGTAAAAATAATGGACTCGTTGCGAAATAAATAAATTTCATAATGTATAACATTCATAGACATACTAATTTTTTCCATAGACAAGCTCTAGCCGCTAAAGTTTTTTCATCTGAATTGAATGACATGCTTAAGGAAGTAATATAAATTATAATTTCGATTTATATTAATATAGAATGAAAAATAAACCGATACGGGCAGAGATTCGAACCCGCGACTTTTGGGCAACCGCTCCATCGCTCTACTAATTGAGCTACCGTATCGCTGTCCATCTCGTTGAACTAAGCATTCTTTATGTGATCGTTTTTATCGGGACGGTGGTGACATCTATATGTTTATATATACTGCATAGTTAGAAACATTAGAAGCGCCCTAACTATGGACGTCACCTCGTCTAGGTTCGTTTCCTCGATTGGCGGACCGGCCGGTGGCTGAGAACACATTATATTGACCGATTTGTCGACTATTTCGACATGATCGCGATCAACGGATTGAGCAGACAGACGGCACTGGCTCTCTAGACTGTCGGCTAAGCACTCAGCTTTGTCAGAGTCGTCAAACGCGATGGCGGAGTTAGGTCCAACCAAGGGAGGCATATCTGAGACAGTGTCCGCCTTCAACGCTCTCTGCAACCGCCAGAATGGCTGGTGTGATGGAGAGAGCGTCGCAAGCGTCCTATCCCAGCCGCTATCTCTGAAGTCGTCGAGAGCTTGTCTCGACTCCCTCTGAAGACGGCGCAGCCTCCGTCGGTTGTCATCTGTCGGGTATCGGTCATGGGCTCTAATCGCGGCGTTTTTACGGGTGATGAGGAGTCTAATGTCCGGAGGGAGTGCTCGGTAACCCTCGGAGTTCACTCGGACCTCCCTCGAGGACTTTCCTATGCTGTCTACCAAATGTTCTGTGAAGTTAGTCGCGGCTGAGACAGCGTCCTCGACCGATGTAAGCTGGTCAGGAATTTTGTCGAGGTGCGCTGGTACGGGGGAATGGAGTTGCTCTCGAAGCTTCGTCCAGTTAATAATTGTTTTGGTCGCGGGTTCCCTAAGGGGAGGAAGTCCTAGCTGAAATAGGACCGGTCGATGGTCAGAATCTAGCTCGGATAGCGTCTCGATAGAACGTAACTGGAGTGTCACGCCCTTCAAGAGTACTATGTCGAGCACGTCGGGTCTGTCATGTCGGAAGTCTGTGTCGCAGTATCGCGTGGGACTCAAAGGCGCGGTGATCTCGAAGTCGAGACCAGCCTTGTAACTTAGCCTATCAAGGAGATTTCCTCTACTGTTTGCGACAGTGGAGTTCCAGCGGGGATGTTTGCAATTTAGGTCGCCGGCCAGAATGGTTGCGTTACCTAATTGGAGTAAGGACTTAAGGTCCCTCTCAACTAAGGCTTTATTGGGAGAAAGATAGACGGATGCTAGTACGATCGACTGATGGCCGGTCATACCCACCTGACATAATGACGCTTCTACGTTGACTAGTTGGGGCGGATCGAGCGGAGTGCAATGAAGAGACCTTCTGTAATAGATGATGGTTCCCCCCTTCGCGGTTGCCCTATCGTTCCTAACGAGACGGTAATTTGCGATGCGCGGATCACGATTACACGGCTTCAGAAAGGTCTCTTGTACTAACAGGACGTCTACTATCTGCTTAAGTAGCCCGTTCGCGTTGAATGTAGCGACAGTCAGAGAGCGAGGTTTTACCCTTCCACGCGATGTCATCATGTTGACATCGTGTGTTCGTATATCGATTTGATTAGGACGGCGTGCTTGAGGAGCACTTCCATCCTCGCGGGAGGGTTCCGCGCGGAATCCCTCATTTCATTTGAAAAGACTAGGAGCTCTTCGATGTCTATTACACCGAAGAGGCTCGTGACGCACGCGAGCGAACTCGCAACTCCGTCGGTGGAGTTACGAACCGGCGGCGGCGGCAACGACTGGGGGACGGGCTGTGGGATAATCCTCGGAGGCTTCACCCAAGCGTTCGCGATCGCGTTCGCGGGTGCCTGAGGGGCCTGGGATGCCTGAGGGGCCGCGGGCCTCCCAGGGGCTAGAGGAGCCCATGGAGGCTGTGCGAACCGAGCAGGATGCCTTGCCGGCTGTGTCCTGCGCGGCGCTTTGGGGCACCCGCGATAATTCGCAGGATGGCCCTTCTGTCCGCACAGGACGCAGCTGGGAGGATCCTCAGGGACCGGTCCCTTCCGCGAGCAGTCGGCTGTCGCGTGGTCGTCCAGGCACTTGACGCACCTTGGACGCGCGTGACAAAAACGTTGGGAATGCCCATAGAGCTGGCAGCGATGACACTGACCAGGAAAACCGCGACCACGTGGAGGTTCGACCCTAAGGCCGGAGACGTTGGCAGACTGCCTTAACGTTAAAAATTTGTTTTCCTTCCGGGGAAAGCTCGAGATGGACGAGAACGAGATCGAACGGGACCCTAGTGGTCGCTCGGTACATGCGGTGCACCGAGATGACGGGGAACGATTGGGACTTAAGGTCCTCGAAAATCCGCTCAGTAGTGAGCTCCACGGGGAGCCCTCGGATGACCACCGTTAAGCGGCGTTCATCCTCTAGCGCGTAGGTGTGGTATCCGTAACCACGTTCGCGGAGTAGACGAGTCAGACCACGGTGGTCCGACGAAGACGCGGTTTGAACGCGGATACCGTCGGCGGTATTTCGGGCGGACGTGAAATGGAGCTTGTGCTCCGTCATAAGTGCGGACAGAGTGTCCCACTTAGACTTGTCCCTTATGTAAAGCGGCGGCGGCGCGGGGGACTTCCGTGGCGCTGAAGGCGCAGGCGCTGAAGGTGCCTCCGCGGGCGCTGAAGGCGCGGACGACGGCGACGCGGACGCGGGCGCTTCGGGCGCGATCGGCGCGCGTTCGCGAGTCGGGCCCGGGCCCGAAGAACGGTCGGGCGACGCGGGTTCGCTACTAGCGGGTTTTGAGGCCCGTTTTCGCGGGACGTTCGAGGAGAGCGCTTTCGTCGCCTTCCTCTTGGCCGATTTGGTCTGCACGGTCGTGAAACCGTCGTCCTCGTCAGCGTCCGAGGAAGGGGACGAACTCCCCGACTCGGAATCCGAGGCCGTCTGCTCCGTAGGAGTGGCGGCCTCGACCTCCATGTCGGAGGTGCTCTCTTTCACGATCGCGGCGCGCGAGGTCGAGGGCGGAGACTCGATGCCTAACAAGACAGAGTAGCGCAGGCATAATAGAGGCGCAATTCCGTGGACCCAACCATAGAACTGCGACTTGGACAGATCTTCGGGTTCCGTCGCGGATTTGGGGTCCATGGTGGAGCCCGGAGAAATGAGCCGTCCGGAGAAATGAGCTCCCTGCGTGAGCAGGGAGGCGAGTGCCTAACGTGAACCCTATCGAATCTCTGTCAGTAGGTGACAGAGGTGTGCCTAATACCCTAACGACTGTGTACTTACACGACGCAGGCTATTACGACGAAGTCTTTGAATTGCGTTTCGTACCCTAACTAGGGCGACGTCGGACTTGTTGGACCCCTATGCAGGCTCGCCGGCCCGCAGGTGTGCTTGCGGCGATGACTCACACACAAACACAATCACACCGCTGGCTTGCACACAATGGAGGTCGTTATCTTGACCCGCGCAGGTGTACGAACGGTCGGTGCAGGTGGTCGGTGCAGGTGGCTGGGCGGTCAGCGTGACGGCCCAGGTAGGTGGCGCGGATAGGCGGAGCAGGTAAGAGGGACATGTGTCCCGGTCGACTGCTCAACGGTGAATGATGGCGCTATCCATGTACAAGCTAGAGAAACGAATAGAAGAAAATGAAATTTAGGTTGAATAATAATTATTATCACGGTGGTAAATTCGAAATAAGTTAATTCTTATATTTAATATATTTTTTATTCTGTATTTTGAGTTAATGCTTCTTTAAATTAAGCCCGGCGAAAGCGGGCTGGATATGCTATTAAAATTATAAAAGGCAACCCTACTTCTTATCTTTTGATGCTTTCTAAATTATGGAAATAAAGATTAAAAATTATAACAACATAGGATCATCCTGTGCCTTATGCAAGATTGATGGTTTGCAATCCTGCATAAGCCACACCATGAGACATTTCTACCTTAAAGTTGAATTTGATCAGATCTGATCGATTTGAAAATACTAGGAAGGTAAGATTATTTATGGGGTCTGCAAACATACCAAAACTAAGAAAGAATCGTCGTTTGTAGGACATCTGCTTTTCAATATAAAAAAAAAACACTTTTCGAAACTAGCTGCAAAACACGCTTTTCACTAGATGAAATATCATCTAAAAATTCGAGATATTTAACAACCTATATAACATCTGAGAATCTTTATAGACACAAAACATTTGCATTAATTATTGTATCTTTATTACTTACTACCAATAATTACGTTCAGACTTACTAAAATAACGATAAGAAAATTTTTAATATGTTGTGAGTGATATTACCATTATCAAATTAAACGTGGGATTAGTTTTTTTTTTTGGTTCAACGCACTTTCATTCTGTGTAAGGAAGCTGCCTCTCGTCTTGGCCATAGTCATGCGAAAACAAGGATAATTTTTAAATATGTAAGATAAAAACCTTTTAATAAAAATAAGGTATGTATAGTATTTAAATAATAACGGGTTATATAAATATTGATATAAAACATGTAAAAGCCGATTTAACTACACTTATCTATTATGGACTTCTCTTAGTGCATAGACTTCAACCTAACTGGCAATAAAATTACATGATGTTAAAGACGATATTTCCTGTTAAATTCCTACTACTCACTAATGTCCTTTACTTTATACCTGTACGTCACAAAGCGACTGGAACCATCAACCAAGGTTGCAGTGGAATGAGCTGCAAAGTATTAAATACTTTGTGAAGAATAGGTTCATAGAAAACAATCTGACTTAAGATTTAAATAATGTTGTTTTATTATTGTTTGTTTGTTTATGCTATGTTTAAATTTTAGCGATGTACCAAATCTCAATAATTGGTAGATATGTAATGGTCCAAGAGCTAGTGGCCCATCCGAGTAACGGTATGCCTGTAAGGCTAGAAATTGTTATAGTGATGAGTCATAGCATGCTAAGTACGGTAACCATCGCCTGGCAAACATCAGCCCTGCACGTCATCAACCCCTATGTTTTTGAAACTGTAAATAAAATTTAAAAAAAAACTTGTCGCTGTAAGTTTGAAACTAACTGGATTAAAATCACAACCGGTTAATGCCTGAAATCCGAGTAAACTTTGGCATAAAAGACGCCCTAATTTTATGTGTAGTTGTGAAATATTGATCCATTTTTTTAAGTTCATCTTGCCATATTCCATATAGATTTCTAGATCACTATTGCAGAGGTAATCCATGTTTTGTAAGAAGAGGAAAAAAAACCTTATCAATTATTAGAAAAGAATATTCAGTTTCAGAAGGCATTTGCAGCATTAGGAAATCCAGAAATAATAGAGAGAAAAGATGAGGCTTTCCCAGTACTTGAAAAATTTGTTTGCCAAATGTACGGGATGAAATCTGCAAATTCAAATGAAACACGGTATGAAAAATTTTTCAACACATATAAAACAAATAATTCTAAGGTGTTTATTAAAAAACTTATTAGTTATGACTTCTCAAATTTACCTCCGTGTCACCGGGAACTACAACAACAATTATTGCGACCTGTATACATTGCAAATGTTTGGCAAAATAGTCATTTAAAAGAGCCAACAGTTCTCAAACTTGAAAATCATGGTTGGAACTTAGTGGATGGAGAATATGCTTTTAATTGGTTTGAGGGGGATACATTGCCTTCTTCCATCTACGAAATATTACAACAGCCTCCTGATACTGCCGAAAATGAGTCAAGTGAAACTGAAGAATAGGTGAACGGTAATACACAACTTTTTCATTTAATAATAGAATTCTATGTAATTGAGCGCAAGATCCAAGATATAATGTTATTATTAATCTATTCAAACTTTGTTTCCTTTCAGAAGATGACATCTGTCATGAAGATACTTATGATGATGACAGTAATGATGACTTATCAGATGAAAATGGAGATTAATTTAAAAACTTATGTCGATTTAATTAAAACTTATAAAATACATATATTTTACCCTTGATTTTTACTCTTACATATTAATTTATCTCGCACTCCTCTAGCATCTTTCCCCTCACCTGTCAAGTACATGTGCTAGCCAGAACCGCCTGTCATTGTACATACTTACTTTAAATAGCCTAAACAAGCACATATATAAATTTCAACTTTACAGGAAAAAAAATATTTCAACTTATATATTACACACCTTTCGGTTCACCTGTCAGGTACTTGTGCTCGTTGCACACGCCTGTCAATTTTTTTTTAAACTTCCCTTCTGATGAACAAAATCATATAAAAGTTTTAAACTTACAGCGACAAGTTTTTTTTTTAATTTTTTTTACAGTTTCAAAAACATAGGGGTTGATGACGTGCAGGGCTGATGTTTGCCAGGCGATGGTTACCGTACTTAGCATGCTATGACTCATCACTATAACAATTTTTAGCCTTACAGGCATACCGTTACTCGGATGGGCCACTAGCTCTCCTACTATAAGTTAACTTTTAAAATATTGTTTTTTTTATTGTTCTTTTAAAAAGTCAGCTTTCAGCTTGCCTTTATTTTTTATTATTTAAACATATTCTAAGATGGCTTTTTGATTTGATATCATAATTGCGAATGCAGCTATAACAAAAAAAAAATCTTGACAGTTGACAATTGATTGAACGTTTGCCGTGTTGTCAAAATTTGTCAATATCGTTGCCGTAGCTCCTACTTTCTATAATATTTAAAAAAGTAATAATAAATCACAAGCCACTCCAACCGGTGCAACAAAGCATGAAATTTAAATAATTTTAACGATACTTTCATTCAGACTATACTCTAGTAGTTTGCCATACGTGTTTCAATATTAGCAAAAATGGATGGAACTCTTGTTCTTGTTTTGTTAGCTTTAGTGATGCTTGTAGGGTCCTATGTAGCTGGGAGTATACCACTAAATGTGAGCATGTCAGAGGTAAGACGTTAAAAATTTTTTTATATCAAAATAATTATCATGACATAAAATGCATCCACTTTTAAAGTCCTAACAGCTGTGTTTATGTTATTTTATTTATTGTGAAAATATGTTATTCTGTGCATATTGAGCATTTTTGTTTTCTTTTGCACTATAATTCTTTAATCGTAATTCGAATCTTAAGCTTAAAGCTAGTCTACAAGGAAAAGTCACCCAAAAAACCTTTCAAATTGTCACATTTGAATGGAAATACCTGTTCTCTTAGTTATTTTTTACTGTCATATACTCGTCCGTTTTTAAAATTATTAGCTAGCTCATATCAAGTTTCCATACAAAGGTTATTATACATAATATAATAATTGCTATTGTATATTATAATGATCAAGCAATTTATATGAAATATTTTTCATTTTGTTTATTTAATATTTTTTTATGTATTATTTGTTTAAACATACATATACACATATATTTATTCTAATGTACCTAATAATCTTTTATAGGAAAAGCTTCTCAAAGTCACAGTTTTCGGTGCAGGCCTTCTCGTAGGCACAGCATTGGCCGTTATCATACCTGAGGGTGTACGAGCTCTGTTTTCAGAGAGGATGGTTCTTGTTACTAAGGATTACACACCTGAACCTAGTGCTCATAATGACTTACATTCTGTTATTGGTATATCGTTAGTTTTAGGTGAGATATTTGGTATATTTAAGTTTCAATGTTGTTTGAAATATTAAGAGTAAAACCAGCATTTGCAAGTATCTATTTACTTTCTGTATTTCTGATGTTTTGACTTGTTTTCACAAGATGTGGTTACATTTGACATGGTCTAGAGATTGCTAGAGTTGTTTATAAAAACACCTAAAAATCATGAGTGTCTGAAATGTTATATAGTAGTTTTTCTCATGAATAAAAGTACCTTATGGCCTAAACTTCACACCTAACTAGTAGTGAAATAGTAAATATATAGCAATCACACAAACAAATTCATATTCCCATTTATAATATTTATTACCATAAGTTATTACTAAGATGAAAGGTATAAATAACAATTTGGTGTATTTTTTACTGCTTAGTGATAATAACTTTTAATGTCTTGGGTTCTATCCTTACCTGTGACTTAGTGTCAATTTATAACAACTTTATATTTATCAAGGACTTGGCAAAGTCAAGTGTCGGATTGTTGAAGTTCTTTATCCCAGAAACTGATCTTTCTTTGTACTAGTGGTTACCATCATAATAATGGTTGTATTACGGTTACATAATATGATAAAAACATTTCCAGGTTTCGTGTTTATGCTCCTAGTAGATCAAATGTCATCAAGATATAATGATCCTACAAATCCCACTGAGAAGAATGTTACAGCGACTGTAGGACTTGTAGTGCATGCCGCTGGTAAGATATTGATATTATGTAATATTCTATTCTCTCTACATTTAGATCATTATTGTAAATTTTATTAGATTTTGCGACACAGTTTAAAATATGTTTAATCAACCATTTATACATTTTTATATAAAACAAAGCTTATCATCAAATACGTGATACATGACTAATTGTCCTATCTACGAATATTGCTTAAATAACGTTCTAATAATGTTGTAATATATTTCATTAGATAATATATATTATTATTCTGGTGTATCTAAAAAAAACAACATATAAAGACAACAAGACATTACTATTAAAAAATGACCATAAAAGAAAAATTAAACTAAGACTTGTTGCATCACTATAACCGCGCGCTTATTAGGGCTGTCACACATATTTTTTAGCATCGCTACTGGGTCTGGCAACTGCATCAATCTGCATCACGTAATTTTTTATATAAAAAAAATACGCGTTAGGGCGCGCGTCGTCAAACTTTTTGTAATAAAATAAACACTTAATACGTATTTTACAAAAAACTTTATACTTAATCGTCAATTTATATTAAAAATAAAATGTTAAAATTGTTAAAGCAATGGAAAGTTTCAAAAGAAATAAAACAGATGTCACCCTAGTTAACCACAATATATATTTTTTTTATATCTAAAAGTGTAATCGGACCTTTAAGGTTATAACCGGAAGGAAAAATCTTAAATACCATCCCCTCCACCTCTCCTCAGCGGACGGTATCGCTCTGGGAGCGGCAGCCACGACCGCGCACGCTGACGTCGAACTAATCGTGTTCCTCGCCATCATGCTGCATAAAGCCCCAGCCGCCTTCGGACTGGTGACCTTCCTGCTCCATGCCGGGCTCGAAAGGTACTAATAGATATTGATGCTCTCTAAACTAAGTGTCCCAATTTTATTAACATATTTATTGTTTCCAGAAATCGGATACGAAAGCACTTGCTTATATTCTCATGTGCCGCGCCTCTGCTGGCGCTACTGACGTACTTTGGTATCGGTAACGAGAGCAAACAGACGCTCAGTGATTTTAACGCTACAGGTGAGTTACAAACACACACACAATGACGAAAATATATGAACTGTAAAATTTTTCGGGGTAGCGACACGGTAACTCTTAGAGGTCGCAAGTTCAAGTCCTGCCCGTGTTGATGAATTTTCATATTGTCCAAAATTAAAATTAACCTACAATCCCACCTAAGATTGCTTAGTATATACTCAATTCAATTCTCGCTTACTGTTTCTTATAATTCAAGAAACGGACTATAATTTCAAATCTTTAACAACTACAAATGGATCAGGATTGATTATTAATTCCGTTCGGGTAACGGTGCCCACATCAAGTAAATTAATATTAAAAAACAAAAATATCCGTTCCAGGTATAGCAATGTTGTTCTCGGCTGGTACATTCCTGTACGTGGCGACAGTACACGTACTACCCGAACTCACACATCCACATTCCCATACACATACACTTCTACCTGTCCAAGATGGCGTCCCCCCCAAAAAAGGTTTTGGGGGACTGCAACTATTCGACGTCATCATACTTGCTGTGGGGGCCATGATGCCCCTTTTACTAACAATGGGACACGAACACTAATGATAAAAATTACATGTAAGATTTTTTTATACATTTTGTTTTTTTTTATTCATTTTAATTAAGTCACCCAAGATTATTATTTTTTTCTTTTTTTGTAATGATAATTTTTGACAAATGTTTTGTATGTAATGTACAGATGAGTTTATAATATGAAATAAATGTAAAAAAGATTATATTTTTGTATATTTGTTTGTTTCTAATGCATTGAAAAACATGTTTTGATTTACAAAATAAAAGTATCATAAGGGATTTAAAAAAGACATAGAAAATATATTTGAATTAAGTTCTCACTCAATATTGTGAACATAATTTTATTACAATACCAGCTATGCCACAGTTGCTCTCATCACACAGAATGCTAATTTCAAAATTTCTAAAATTTTCTTTTCTTTTTGAAAGTTTCTGTTCAAACTTCTTTTAATAATTAATTTTTCAATCATCCAACTATACGTTACCCTTTTTTATTCTTTCTTATAAGGATATCATCAAGCTCTAGATTTTTTAAATATATTTTCCTTAAAAAAAAAAAAAAATAAATGATCCAAATCAAACTGTGATGTTTCTTACGGAATTGTGGATATTTTTTTTTATATAAATGACTCGAACTTAGTTGGTTTCGATTATTCGAAACTTATTCTTACTAAATTCATAGTAAATTTCAAGAACATGAAAATAAAGTTATCTGATTATAAATTATCTGAAAACGGGATAATTAATATGATCTGTTGGTTTAGTGGTTAGTGCTTCTGAGTGTTGGCTGACGATCGTGGGCTCGATTCCCATACGTGATAATTCTTTGTGTAATCCACAGATTGTTATTCGGAGGCGGTCCTTGTGTCTGTTATTTATATATTTGAAATATTGGATTCGACGTGTTTGTGATAGAGATTACTGTACATAATTATTGTTACGTCTATTTATGCTCGAGTAACAGTACAATTAGACCGATACAGGTCAATGACCCCAGTCGGTCAAATAGTTCGTATCGTTGTGATTCGATAGAACATAATCAATTTATGGATAAGTTTCTTTATAAAAAAATACTAAATACTCCACATGTTAACTTTTTCACCATAATATATACAGGTTGGAAAAAACAATATTACAATAAAAATATTAAAATATGCAGGGTTTTTAAAAAGTCGTAGAACAAATGTTGTTAGGATTGACGTAAAGAAGCTGCCTGCAAGAGGTGGTCAACTAATTATAATAATCCTGTATATGTTCAGTATGAAAGATATTTTTTTTGTTCAAAATAAACACATGCTGTATTTTAAAGAATAATTTGGTAACAAAACTTATTTTTAGTATTATATTTTGATTATTGTGATATTTAGTTTATTTGAAAGAATTATTAATTTATAATACTATCTATATTTTCATGTAACATTGTTTTTTCCATTATTTAACCAAGTATAAGATATTTTGTTTTAAATGTTTCTTTTTGTTATTGTCTTAACTATTAAGAAAGCCAAACTTCTGTGCTTCTAACGACCAAATATAATTAAAATTCAGGGTTTTAATAAATGTGGGTTGATAATTATTAATTAAAGACCTGATAAAATTATCAGGTGATAATAACTATTTTATGTTATCAAGTATGCTTGTTTTCTATTATATATTAATATGATAAAAATTTACTTTGATAAAACATTGTTGTTAGATAAAAATTGATGTTATTTTTATCATGTGGTTCTATATACATACATACGTATATCTAAATTGTATCGATTTTTTTGTAGATATTATCAATTGAAGCGTCTTATGCAATAAAGAGTCACCAAAGAATATAAATGTTTCTGATTTATTTTGATATACATTATTGTTTTATATTTTTCTGGACATGTATTTTTCCTAAACAATTAGACATATTTTGATAATTTTTCGTGTATTTTATTGCAAAGATTAATTTTGACTATTATTTAAGTGCTGACTCATTATTGATTAGACAATTCATTTGACGCTGGTTTTTTGTATTGTAAAAACTAAGTTTGGTGTATATTTCATTATTACTTGAATAATATCTGTATATAAAGAATGATTACGATATATAGCACAATGTTTTTGTTTCTTATTAAATAATTTTACATATTTATAATATATTTATTATTATTTTAGGCTTTTAAGTATTTTTTATTAATAATTATTATATAAATAAATATTAACAAGTGTGATTTTTTTGTAAGATTTATTATATGTTTAGATATATTTTATTGTATCTATTCAAATATTAATTCAGATTTAAAACAGTATTTCAGCTTTTTTAATTTACTGCCAATGTATATTTTATCATTATAATTATTTTGTTGATATAAATGGTTACTGGATTATGTATAAATAGGTATAATAAAAGCTTTTGACAGATATATTATAAGGTTTTATTAAACATTTTTTATTAGTCCTCATTAAATATAAAAATATGTTAATGTAACAATTATAGGTAATATAAAAAAAATATATTCTAATTGTCAATTAAACTAAATAATTAAAATCGTTGAACGGAAGGTAACTATTGCAGCATTTACATTTTAACATAAAACCTAACTATTAACAAAAAATTATCAAAACAATCACAGAAAAAAATCTCTTCAAGTTTATAGTTTCTTTTTATTAATATCAATTAACTAATCAATCCTAAATCTCAATCACTATTATCTTAAAACAAGCCCAAGAAGGTTTTAAGTAAAACATATCCTAAATAAATAACTAAACTAAAGGTTGTTATCTTCAGCAGCTGATGCAAGTAAAACAATCTGGAAATAGATAACATGTCAAAACATCTCCATATAACCATTAATTTAGTATTAAATATATATATTAAGTAAATATAAAACATTAGGTTCTATCTATGCTTTTTTTTGCTATACTGGCCCAATTTTTTTCAAATTTTAGTTCTTTTGCTTTTATGACTCAAAAAAGGCTTGACCAGTTTTGATGAAATTAGTGCATAGGAAGAACATCTGGTGTCGGAAATTATAGTCTATATAAGAAAAACTGGTAAAAGCTAGTATGGATATGAACTCACATTATTAGGAACCACAAGTTCAATTATTATAATAAAAGCAGTTATAATTTCTAAGCTACAAGTAGATCTATGGTATTACTAAAAAAATACATAAACTGAGCTCTGTATCCCAAAAGCCAACCGGCTTAAATAGTCTCTTTATCAGGTTGATTATAAAAATAGTGTATATTATTACCTGTTCCATTTTTTTCTAGCTTCAGGTAAAGTGGACATGTCATCCTTCACTAAATAAACTCTTAAACCTAAAAACATTTTATTTTATTACTTAACTTTTTTTTCACAATGTCCTCTACATTGTGAAAAAAAAGTTAAGTATTTAAGTATAGAAAATTATGAACTATTCGTGACGTCATTATAAATATACATGAGTGATATCTATATTAGCAAAAAAGTACTTGAAAAATTTAAAAAGTATTAACTAAAAAATTATACGTTAATAAAAGAAAAACTAACATGACTAACACAATGTGAAATACTCTACGAAATTATAAAAAAAAAATACATCGACATGATATTATAAACTATTTGTGACGTCATTATCAATATACTTAAGTGATATCTAGAAGAATATTAGAAAAAAAGTAGGTACTTCAAAAACTAAAAAAGTATTCAATAAGAAAAATATACGTTAATAAAAGAAAAACTAACATGACTAACAAAATGTGAAATACTCTACGAAATTATAAAAAAAATATATGAACATGAAATTAAAAAACATAAGGTTTCTTTAAAAAAATACAATACCTAATAAGAAAGTCTCAGCCATGTAATCCCAAGACATATCTCCCAAATTGAAGGGGAAAACAACCCTGTCCTCCCTCCCCAGTGACCCCCACATCCCCCTCACACCCGCATCAGAGAAGTTCCAGTCCTGGGTCGAGAAGTAAAAGAGAATGTGTGCCAGTTTGATGACCTTGCCGTAGAATTTTAACATACTGAAACATATTTTTTTGCATTTGATTCAACTTCTTTGATTGTTATTACATTATAGACGGATTATTTATTTTTATTTTAAGAAAATATTTGTGTTCATGTTTTGCTTATTTTTCTTAAGATTTCGTGATGTTTAAATACATAATAATTTTACATGTTTACTTGAGATTATTTATTTTGTTTTTTATGATATTTTGTGCTAAACGATCATTGCGCTTAGTTTTAAAAGGTACATTAAAAAAACGTAATTTAGTCACGAGATATTAGTAACAGAGTAACCTATTATTATGATAATTAAATAAATCTAAATTTATAAGCGGTGTTTTTTGTTTTTATTTTAGTAGTAATTAATTAGCGGTATAATATATTTTTTTAATATAGTTCTTGTTTTTTTTTTATTGTTTAATTGTAGCAAGATACTAAGTGATTGGTTGCTTGTAATTAGAAACCTGTATAACTGAACGAGTTAAGAAGATAATCATTAAGAAATACGACAAGATGGAAAACAAAAACAGATGGATGGACTGTCTATGGGATAATATTGAAACAAAAGGAGTGGTAGACGTGTATATCTTCCACTCACTATGGCCGATGGCGTTTCAACTGTGAAAAAAGAGTAGGACAGAGGTATGTAGTTATGTAGCTGTCTCACTTGCGTCGTCGTCCAGTGAGCGCGCACAGCACGTCTATGAAGAGCGCGGGCAGGTAGTGAAGGAAGAAGTTGTAGAACAGGAACATGTAGTAACTGTTGGTGGGGTTGAGACCGTAGTACCTGGGGGTGGGGAAAAAAAGTATTAACTATCTTATAATTTGTAAATTTCCAACCAAATTTGTAAGACAATAAATTTGTTATAAAAACAGTTACATAACAAAAAAATTACGACTTAAACTCACACCTGGAAATCTGTTAATTTTTTTTTGTCATTCAATTTTATTAAAAATATCGGAAAAAGAAGATGATGTTATTAATATACCCAAAAATGTTCTCACCAGACAGCTTTCATGGTGGGGTTGTGGAACCCGTACTTGCGGTTGTACTCAATGAACTCCCCCCACGTCACGGGACTTTGGGGACCCGAGACGAAGTTGTAGATGGGTATGTCGGATGTTTGGCTGTTGTTTATAATTAATATAATGACATTTTATATTAATATTTACATTCACTAAATATTCAACCATTCAAGGCAAATAAGGTTGTGATTAATTTAAAAAAAAAGTTTTGATTTATTACACTTTGGTCAACATTTATAAGACTAATATTACCTACATATCTGTCGAATAGCAAAATATATATACATATTATAAAAACAAATACTGGAAAGCGTACAAAAATTTTAATTTAATTTATTTTTTTTAATTATTTTTAATCTAAGAGAACTCACTTCTCCTGGAAGTTTTTAGCCGTGTGGTAGGCGGACACGATGATGGCGTTTACGCACAGGTCCACTGGTACCATGTCAGCCACTTTATCAAGGTCCATGTACATCGTTCGGAGTACCTGATATTCATTATAAGAAAGTGTAATTTTTTTTTTGTCTATTTTTTCTGTTTGTTAGGTTTAATGTCTTAAAGCTTTCATTTGTTGTTCTTGTTACAGTATTTAAATTTCTTTTTTGATATATTATAGCTATACTTTTTATTGTACTATATTACATAAACGTACCCCAGTCCCAATCCCCACCACCAGTCCCGTGGGTCCGTACACGCTGTCCGTCCACCCGCGGACAGGCTCCTCGTAAGTTGACACCACTACGAAATAATAAGTAGGTGTAGTACCAATGGCCCTGACAGGAGTCAGTACAGCCCTGACTACTGTCAGGTCAAAGTTGAAGTATTTTTTTTTATGAAACGTCAAATTCTACTTGCATGTTTCCAAAGGGTAGGTCCATAGAAAAGATCTGACAAGAAAATCTATGTAGGATTTTTTAACTTATATACGAAATTACAATCATCCACTGTATTGACCATTCGAGTCACAGTCACTAATTTGTATGTCACGCCTATGTCAGCCTTGACTTACGCGATATATCTGAAGAATCTTAGGTTGAGGTTATAAATATAACCACCATAATATACAGACGCCTGTGATTACTATTGTAATATGTTTTTTTAGTGAATGAGGTTGTTTGTAAATTGATTTTGTCGTTACAATATAGCTGTCCCTCTCCCTAAATATATTATCTAAAAATTAGAAATAGAATGACTTTTAAATGAAGAAATAATAAACACATTTTAATTATTAATCAGGATATTTTTTTTAAGTTTCAAGATCACTTTGCCAATTACGAAAGTTGCGATGCTGGACTCACCATTATACTACTAATTTAATTCTAAATGCAAAAAGGTAAGGTGTTGTCTTCCACCGATCAGATAGGTACTTGTGATAACGTGAAGATCTACTTGAAGTATCTACTACGGCAGTCTCAGCTAGTGTTCGTACAACGGTGTACCAGCAGTGTAAAGCCTGTACTCACCGATGGAGGGTCTGATGACGCAGGCCGGCAGCCCGGCGGCGCCGCAACGCACCGCCTCCTCCGACACCGCCTTCGTCAGACAGTACGTGTTGGGACGAGACCCTAACAGACTGAGGAACAACACTACTCTTACAAGAGATGGACAACTCTAGGAATACTATTATTATCCAAAGTGGGTCGAAAAAGAATACTGTTGGAAACGCAAACAAAACTTTAAAACAAAAATTCTTTTGGAACACAATATACAGAAAAAAAAGAAATAAAGTAATTCTAACTATACGTAAATTGGTTAAGTTTGTGTAATGTATTTTACTTTGTTAAATAATATTTTAAAAAAACTGTGACGAATATATTATAATGCTGATTGTAATACATATGCTGTTATTAAAACTGTAACCATTTCTCAATTGTCATGTTATCAATACATACGTTGGTAGTATCGTTTCTATAATGTTGTCATCTAGCTGTGACACAGCTTCTAGCGCCTCCACTGTCATTGGAGGCTCGTAAAATCTGCACAAAGATAATATGGTTAAGTAAAAGTGCAATGAAATAATACAACTTGCAAAAGCTCGCTCATGAGTCAAACATAAGGAATAAGATTATTTAAAAACCTTGCTATAAAGTATATAATATTTTTTATTAAAAAAATAATAAGACAATTTTGTATGTATCTTTAAAAAAATATATAGAGATGCATTTAGTGTATACGAGAGAGTGCAATAAAAATAAAATATTATTTGTCAACGCTCACTTTTCCTCAATACACTTGACGTGCGTGTTGGAGAACGCTGTCGAGACGTGTGTGAGTGCCTTAAGATGGCGGCATTCCTTAGCTAACTGCAGGATCTCCTTGGTGCCTCTTACATTGATCCCCGTCGCAACAGACAACTTCTCGTCGAACTTTACTGTCGCTGCTCCGTTAATTATTATTGTTACCTAAAATTACATTTTATTTTTGATCTCAAATTCAGGCTTTAAAATGTCAAAAGAAATGTCCCAATTGTCACAAATGAATTTGCAATTCTTTTTTAATAATTTCATATATTTATTCTCTTGATTATTAGAATCTTCTTCTATTTCTACAATAGAAAACTCACCCTAGAAGTAAGCATCTTTCTATCTTCAGCACTGAGGCCTAAGCCAGGCAGTTGCATGTCACCAACCACCGGCACCACCTTGTGGATGCCTTTAGGGTTTTCTTCATGAGCTCTTTGGAACAGCTGCATTACAAATAAAAAAAAACATACGTAAATTATAACTCGAATGTGACTGAACGTATGAATTAAATATATATGAAAAATTAAAAAAAAAGATTGAGGGATTGATATCCACACGGCTATTTGTGTAATCAACAAATTGTAGTTTCGAATCTGTATCTTATGTATCTATATGTATGTAATCTTTGTATCGGTTATTTATGTTTGTAAAACCGCGACAGAGGGATATTATAATCTCTAGTGCAGGAACTTTTTTAAGAAACAACAAAAACTAAGACTTTAAAAAACAATAGATGGATAAGAAAGTAGTAAGCAAATTAATGAATAAACTTATGGTATATCCACAGTGGGTCGTTAAGTTACTTACAAAACTATCCAGCATCTCATGTATCCTAGTTATCGGATCTTTTCCTCTTTTAGGTCGCACCAACACGTATATAGTGTCCAGATCACCGCACGAACGGAGTAATTTTTCAATTAAAACTAAAACAATAATGTGATGTACTTGTTATTAGTAATATATTTTTTAACAATTATGTTATATTAAGAATAATGTATAATTATACTTATAGATTAAACAATATTTAGTGTTTGTATTTTATCCATTGAATTTGATCATATTGGAGCAGTAGTTGGAGGAGTTGATCAGATAGGACGCGGGTCAAAATAAACTTGTCATATATCTCTAACGGACATTTTATGGGGGAAATAGTTTTTTTTTTAATATTTATTTACTTTTAATAAGGAAAAAGAAATATATTGACCTTTTTAGCCGTCACTAGTTTGACTTTATTTTCACAAAGAGGCCAACGGAAGTCAACTTTACAGATCATCGTGTCCACTCGGTTACGTACGTAATACATACTTTTTGTGATTTTTTTCTATCGAATATTGCTTGTATATCTCTCTCGGTATATTTCTCTCTATACCTTTTTTTATACATTTAGTAATTTAGAAATATGTTATATTTTTATTCAACTATTTTTTTCTAATTTCGAATAAAAGTAAATATATTGTTTTTATAATACAAACACAATAAAAAGATCAAAATCAAATTTACAAAATTCAAAAAATATGATTCCGGCCAGGATCGAACTGGCGGCCTTCTGCGTGTAAAGCAGATGTGATAACCACTACACCACGGAACCGTTGAGAACAATTCTTAAAAAGTTAAGCTGGCTGTGAATCTCTTACTATCAAAATTTTACCGTTATATTATACAAACTGAATGTAGCATGTCTGTGCTTACATGCATTTATTTTTATATGCAAAACGGCAATCGGAATATTTTTAACTTAATTAGGATATCTCGAATTTATATCTATCTTTAAGTAAATGTCAATAAAAAAATATTATGTACCTATTACGTTAAAAAAACTAGAATTATTATCATTAATAGATTGTTATTATTGCTTATTATCAGACATCGGTATATCAAAGTTATAAAATATATAAGTAGGTACCTACTCTGTTTTTTTAACCAAATCAAACCTTATCTTATCTTTGAGTCTTTTAAAATCTTTTTTGTCTAAAGTACCTAAACAAATTGTAAATATGAAATAATTCTAATATGTAGGTATTTAACTCTATCTCATGCTTCGTTTAAATATGTTTTTATCCTTCTCTCTACAACTGTCAAACATAGGCACTTTTCAGTTAGGACAAAAAGTAAAATCTGTGAACGTTTTAATATCCCTCAGCCTCAGAGTCAGGCTTCCGAAATTTATTTTTTAAGCTCCTTAACCTTGTATTTCCATACACGAATAGGATTTGGCAGATATTTTTTTTGTATCAACGATTTAAATTTATTTATTTAAGAAACGTTCCAAAACCATTTTCCTGTGAACTTTTATAAATATATCCTAGTTATTGATCAGATACTAACCAACATTCTTAACATTTAAGTACCAGTTTGTAAATGTCAAACTACTCGTTACAAACCTCCTTACTGAAAAATAAATTTAATCTCTCAACTCATCAAGTGTATGAATTATTTGATATATCTCAAAATATCTCGAGTTGTGACTCGAGTAGAATTCGATTTATATGAAGTAGGTAAGAACAGCGCCACCTGGCTCAAATAAGGTGAAGTTGCTGCACAATCAAATCAAGTTTACTCTAACGCGATGGAACTGGTAAAAAAAACTCGCATTATGATTAAAATATTGTCAACAGGATCCAATTAACTGATAGCGGTCAGATTGTATCTTTAAAATGATTAATCTGATAACCTTTTTTAAGGACGCGTTTACGGGTATGCCCAAAAATATCAACTTTACGATATGTAATGCAACAAAATTAATGTTAATTTAGTGAAACTAATAATTGCAACACAGAATGTTTATTACCTCTGGTTTTCTCAGAGAAAATATTGTAATATTGTAGTTACCTATATTAAAAAAATTTAGGTACATGTTTGTCCTACATATTGTAATATATTTAAGCAAAAAAATACCTCAACTAAGAAGACATACTTTTGAACAAATTCGTATTCCTTAAATTCAATTATCAGTTATTTATCACCTCAATCGGCGTGTGAGCCGTGAGCCGTGAGGCCGTTGTCGGGAGTGCCGAGTGGTCACTGTGTCGCTTGTAATCAAAAATGTCTATCGGTAAAGATCGCTGTATGAACACAAAATATGTAATCAAACCTAACTTGATACTTTACAATTTAATAATATAACCAATTTTTTTTTTTGTCAATTTGTCAAAGTTTTTTTTGTATTTAGTTCTGCTTCTTGTACCTACGGATTATTACCGATGAAGATCAAGTAACAGCCACCGAAGTATTCAGTAATTTTTTAGGTCACAGTATAATTGAAATGTATGTTATATTATAGTACATACTTAATCATCAATAGTATAAAAATAATTGAAAGGAATAATAATTAAAACTTAAATATATGAGAAAAAATAAATACATATCTGTATATATATCGAAACTATCAACATTGTTTCATTCGCATATTATTCTCGCACTATAGGTACATGCGTATGTTGCCGTAGACGAAATTTGGCTATTTAATGCAAATAAAATAGTGTAAGTCAATTTAATTACGCGGTATGGTAAATTGTAACACGTGTAAATTCGGATATCAATAAAATAGAAATAGATCTTTTTTTGTAAATGTCTATGCTGTTAGTTTTACTGGCTGAAATACTGTGGCTGGCTAAAATATGGAAATTCAGATTGCCCGGACCCCAAGCATAATAGCCAGACATACCAGCTAGTTTGTAAGAATTTTTGGGTAGAAAGGCCGGACACCCTATGTTATTGACGATTTTGTGTCTCAACTTTCAGTATTATTAGGTAGTCTACACTTTTAATGCGCCTGCGCTTGGCCTCGCTCGTTTATGAAATGTAAAAAGCTTAACAAAACCCGCACAACGTTTACTTTGGACTGCCACACAATCAAAGAGCCCTCCTATGTCCGAATTTCTCTAACTCCTGGTGACGCTATCATGTGAATAAACAACGTGACTCTGAGAGAATAAATATTGTAACACCTGACGAATTGATTAGCACCCACTGAGAAAACCTATCCGAAGATCATTTTAGCGTATTATTATAATAACATAATGTTTGTTTTTATATTCCACTAAATAATCATATAGTAGTCGGTAGGTTCAAGACTCATCGTGCTTTCAACTCGATGTGAAAATACGTCAGCGATTGAAATACATAATAGATACATTAAATTAATACATTTGCAATTAATTGAAAGATAATTTTAATTATCTTTGATTATTATTTTGTTAGACGTATATCTCTTTGTATTGTAATAATAACAGTTATTTTACATATTTATCAAACACGATTCAGGAAAGTATAACTTTTGGCTCCAAAATTAAGGGGGGTATTAATTATTTAGTTATTACTTATTATATATTTCGTAATTAAATTGTAAAACTGTGTGAGGATAGATTAAGAAAGTAAAACCAGCCATATGGTAACAGCTTAAAAAAAATAACGATATTGTTATTACCAATTCATAAACTTATTTGTTAACTTTAAGAGATAATTCCGGAAGACGCTACTTTTAAATTTATTAACATAAAAACTTTTTCTTAATTATGTCTGTCTGTCACAATTGAATATTTTATGCAAAACAACAATACGATGCAATGATTCATTATCTGTAGTTTATTTGAAGGGTAAAATAATACACAATCATACTTTATAATATTATATGACAAATCACCTCAAATCAATAAATATATTAATAGTTTTTCGATAGATTATAGAATAACTTTTTCCACAACACGACTCGCTTTCAAACTGATCCTGCCATCTGAAAATTAAAAATAGTTTTTAAGAAAAAGTATTTTATAAAACGTTAAGTATCTGTCAGATCCAATACATTAAATATGAAGATTATTTTATAAAAGTGTAAAGATAATTAAAACACATTTAAATTTATATTTTGTAACTGTAACTTATCAAGCAAGCGACTTTTCTAAAATTATATTATGAAATATTAACTCAGCAAAAAATATATATAATGTGTATGTACGTGTTACGTCGTAATACTCACAGAAAATAAAAAAATATCCCTTTTTCAGTAAATCGTAATGAAATAAAAAAAATCTTTTTCAGTAAATCGTAATGAAATAAAAAAATATTCCTTTTTCAGTAGGTAAATCATAATGAAATATAAAAATATTCATTATTCAGTAAATCATATTGTTATGGCATAGAGTGACATTCGAGATTTTCAAAATGTTTGTTCTGGCCTTTTGGAACTTGAAAAGAGTGCCTGATAAGGCATGCTAATTCACTTAATAATATTGTGGACAATACAACAAAATATACCTTAGTATTTGTATACAAAAATAAAAAAAAAACAATTCTATAACAAGTCCTTTACTAGTCTGACAGATACTTAAGTCAAACCACAAAAACAACAACAACAACATAAGCAGGAACTCGGGAATCAAAACCAAG
The DNA here is from genome assembly GCA_959347405.1 of Napeogenes sylphis. Lineage (NCBI taxonomy): Eukaryota > Metazoa > Arthropoda > Insecta > Lepidoptera > Nymphalidae > Napeogenes > Napeogenes sylphis. The sequence goes on along the minus strand of OY365785.1, from coordinate 14,587,538 downwards.
CAATTACGTACATAATATAAAACACAAACTTACCCCAAGTAAAGAAAACACACAAAAACATCAAGCAAGAAAACACACAACACGACATGCAAATAACACACGCATTAACAATTTGAAAAAAATAAGAATGTATCATCATTACCTGAAATTAATATATTGCCTATTTGTCATTTATCTGTTCATTAATTAATCCTTTTTTTCTGATTTTAATGCAATCCTATTTATTATCGGTTGATTAAAGAAAAATGTATAAATAACTTCTGTCAACAATTAGAAAAATATTGTTTCCGTGTTGTTAATAACTTAATTTTCAAAATCGATAATTCAACAAAAAATACTACATTTTAAAGCTATCTAACATAATCATTTGTTTTTTTTAATATAACTCGAAAAAAAGCATAAACTTATAATATCAGCTGGCCGGTATCGCAGATGTCAGTTAACATAATTATATTTAAAAATTATGGTATAACAGATAAAAAACATGCAAAACCTCACCTTTCCCCAAAAACCCCGTACCACCCGTCAGAAAAACACACTGATCTTTATAAAAGCGTTGGACTTCTGTCCGTTCCGCTTTACCCTTAGTAAGACGATGCTTTTCAGCTTCTTTCTCATCGCTCCGGTCTTCTTGAGAGTAGTAGTCATCGAGCTTATTAGCTGATACAAACTCGTGGTCTTCCGAGTAGTCCAGGATTGGTGCTGTCGGATTCATCGCTTGATTTTCCACTTCTGGTATCCGCACTGTGTTTTCCAATTCCTATAACGATTAGGGCACATCAAAAAATTATAAAAATCCTCCCTAATCCGAGATTGAATCCAGTTAAGATTGCTTACAAGTTACAACACAGATCGATTATATGCACTGATAGCTTAAAACAGATACCAATTTCAATCTTTAATTAATAGCAGTTAATCAAGATAGTTAATTTTCGTCGTATATATTTCAATATAATGTATTATATACTTGGAGATATAAAGCGAGATCAAAAAATATTTACATAAAATTCCAAGAATAATCGTGCTATGTACGTTCAACGATAATACACAAACTGATCTAAAAATATATTAGTTAGGGATCTTTGAACGCATTAAACTGGCGTTACAAGATTTTTTAATATGTTGTTAAACAATGTTTTTGTTTTTTTTTATAAGTAGCGGCCGGGAACTTGGTTAAAGGTTAATTCCTCGTCGACTAGACATGTATATTTATAACAATAATAAGTAAATAATATCAAATTACAAACTGAATATATCGCAAGCATACAATTATGAAATTATTTGATTCATATAAATTATACCTATTTAATATAAAAAAGGGCCAATCAATTTTTTTATCCTTAGTGTTTTGGTATTAATTAGTTGATAAAAAAAAACTTTTTTTTGTCTAAATTAGATTCGATAACATTTTTAAGTATGAAATATACCTATAAAATTTATTAAAATAATTATTACGTATTTGTAATATTGAACACTATAGTTAACCACCCCCATTTAACTTTTTTTGCAAACATAATAATAATAATAATACTGAACAGTTTTATTATTTATTAGCTGTTGCCACTTGCCAGCGACTGTCACTTGAACTATGAAATTACCACGTTATAGCGCGAACGTTCGTGCGTCAACTTACGATTGTTTGATTGATTTTATGATTTGGTAAACTTTCACAGTTTTCGTAAGGTCTACACTAGGGGTATTGTTCGTTGAATATTTTTACAAAATTTTGCTCTGATTGATTTTGACAAGATTTAATTTGGTTACACATTATGTAAGTACTTTATTTTCCATTCATTCAAGTAAACACAAAAAATGGTATAATTTACAATTACCTATAATAAAATTAGACATGGATATTATTTATATTTACTAAAAGATGAGAGATGTTTGATTTGAGGCTTTTTTTTATATATGTTTTTTATTCCGTATGATTAATAAAACATTAAATTTATGAGACAATAAAGTCACTAATAAAATTGAAATGATCGTGTAAATTGTCAGGCGTGAATGTTTTTATTTAATATTCATTATACTAGTTAGTCACTTTTATAAGCAGATTATTATTTATACTTTTTTTTTAATAAAGTTACGAATGAATTATCAAGCTTGAAAAGTTTTTGGAATATTTTTATAATTATTTACTTTGACATACTTTTACTAGGTAGTTGTTACACGATTATTTCTACATTAGTTGATATGTGTTATTATCTGTATTTTCCATTAACCTTGTACAAAAACAATATCAAAATACTCTTGATTTAAATCCTAATTATTCTTTATAATTGGTCATGAATATATTATTTTCTTCTGTACCTTACTAATGAAATTGATAAAAAGTGGTAACCATCGTTAGACCTCCGAAAAGTACAATACAGCTGTAACGCCCACAATGAAAAGACCTGCGAGATCATAATGCCATAGCCAGTATACGAGGTCTAGTAAACTGGTTATACCTGTAAATTATCCTGCAGCTCTTTGCTCAGTTTCCTGATGTTATCGAGCTCTTGTAATTGTTTCTCTGAGGGTTTCCCATACACATCCACCTCCTCTCCCCCCTTGTTCTGCGCTTCCACCCACCTCGCCATCTTACCTTTGGTGAGATCTGTGTTCGTTAGCGGGGATTCATCTAATGAGTAGTTCATTTTCTGTAAACAAAAAATATATATATATATATATATAATTCTTATTTAGTAATAATAATAATAACGTTACTGCAGATCCATTAAAAGTTTAAGGCTTCATCTTCTGTTATATTAATACAATAAAACATACATAGGTGTTAATAGTTATATTATATATTAATAGTTGTGTTACATTTTCGTGTAAGTAAAAAGGATAAAAATTTTATATAAATTAAACAATTAATCTATTTGGATAGGAATTTATAATTACTGTGTTTGTTTAACGTGTTAAAGTGCAGCTTTAAAAGAAATAAATACTTAATTCCAGAAAGATCATTTTAAGATTAAATATAACTTTTTTTTGTTATTAGATAATATATATATAATATAAAAAAAATTATCGTTCATCATCAAATAAATTCATAATAAATAAATATTAAGGTTTTTGTATATTTGTCCTATATTTTGGTAAGTATTTTTAAAATTGTGATGACAATTTTCTAAATCGTTTTCGTATGTAAATTTTCAGCTCTACAAGTACCTACAGTTCAAGAAATGTTAAAAGCTCTCTTAGGAATTGAATTATATATAATATTATTTGACAAAGGTCCTTCAATAAAGTCTGCCTTGACCTTTGATTAATAGACAATATGTCACTTATTTAAAATTCAGCCGTTCATTGCAAAACAGTATTATTTAACTTATAAAGCCTTATTGATTAATTATGTTTATCTTAATTAACATAACATATAGGATGTTTTGTTGGACACGAAAAAAACATCAAACTCTATATATGTTACATATAAATAATATGTTACAGAATTGAACCCGAGACTGTTAAATTAAAATCAAATTAACGACACCTTGACGTGTGCCGATGATGTCATAGACGTCATTCTTAGAATAGATGCTGGATGTCAATGATCTTGGTCGAAAAAAAATATTGAACTACTAAGTCTGGCCGTAAATATTGTTACAATTAAAAAAATTTTACACTTGAATTTGAAATCTGTAATTTTTTTACGATTGTTCATTGTGTTTTCTCATTTTGGCGCCAATACATTGTACAATATTTTGCGATATTAAAATGAAATGGGGTGATAAAGAGAACAGAATCGCTGTGATTGCATTACACATGAATAAACATGAATATAGCTAGGTATATAGATAGATAGACAGAGTGCAACGTGGGCATTATCTGACTTCAGTAATGTTTTGGTGGAAAGTTAGCTATTAAGGAGTGACTGAGCCATATTTTTGTGAAAAAGGTATCAAAACATCGGTACAAGTGTGTCAAGATACCACTCTTGAGAAGGTAGTTAAGGCCCTTAATAACACCTTGTTCAATAACTAAGTATGGTCCTTCCAGTCAGACGCGGCGCCGGGTCATATAGCTCGGTCCACACAGTCTTGGTTCCTTCTATTGATAACTGGCCTCAACGTTTAAAGGACTGTATTGCAGCCAATGGACACCAATTCGAATAAACTTTTTATATTTTTGATTGTTTTATATTTTTGTATTAAACCAATACACTGTAAAAGTAATAAATGTTATTTGCAATTAAAAAAATATTTTTTCTTTGTTACAATATTTAGTGCAAGACTAGGTATAACTATATAAAGCCAATGTACGTGTAAGTACTTGACCGTCTGAGATCATTTCTCACATGTTTTATTTTGGGTAGGTGTTTTATTATTGTATTAGGATGAAATAGATCTGTAAAGATTTATTTTTTCTTTAAAAAGACAAAACCTTCGTTAGGAATTATATTATCCCTGATATAATAACGGACACAAAGTAGGTAGGTACATCTCGGAAGTTACAAATTTCAGACTTAGAACCAAAATCTTTGGATAACGCAATGAATTGTCCCGCGTGGAGATCGAATCCGCAGCCTTTGGTTCCGCAGTCAGCATTCCTAACCACTACACCAATTCGTGTTATAGACTTAATAGACGGAGCTGTATTCATTTAAATATTACTACGATCTCGAGCAAAGCAGTAGACAATAACTAGTACACCTACATAATAGGAAATATCCACATTAATCTTTATATATATGTCGGAGAAGCATCATTTGTAGCAGCTTTTGTGGCCGTCATCGGGATAAAGCGCAAGCACAAAAGACAAGATCACAATGCTAGACGTTTATTTAACAAATAGTATTGTTCACATTTAATTTTAGGACTGAGCAGCGGGTTCAGGGCACCGATCTTAGTATCGCCTTTTATTTTATAATAAACCAAATCAACCACTCCGTCAATATCTGACCACTTCCAAACGTATCGGAAACCCAACAGACGCCCAGCGTCATCCTCATCTCTCTCAAGACACCGCTCAAGACACGTTCTCTGCTCTGATTGGTCGTTTTGAAAATACTTCTTAATAAAATTATAATCTTTTCTTAAATTGTAAAATAATGAAACATAACAAATAAAGAGGTTTGAAAGCAATTGGAATTTAAACAAATAAAATAATATTCTGGTATGTTCTAATAATAATCAATTCTATTGAATTGACTCGCTCCGACACGGCCGTCCTGACATATCACACGTCCTCGTGTGAAGATGAAGGCAGCGGTTCTCCGTTAACTGCAAGAAAAACATATTTTTTATAGCTCGGCCAGTCCTGACCGAGGACCTTGTATACGTTATAACATTTTATTTTCATCACAACCACCCAAAATCCTTTTTTTTTTAATATTGATAACCCCCAATATTATGCTTAGCCTTTACTTTCAAATCTAAATATTCATAAACTCCACTACGAACCAAGTTACAGATGTAAAATCTAAACAGCCACCTCGCCGTTTATCACTTTACATATTTTGGAAATCATATCCAAACATCAACCTGGCACACCAGTGGCCAACTCGCACACCAGCGGCCAACTCGCACACTAGGGCCAACTCGCACACTAGCGGCCAACTCGCACACTAGCGGCCAACTCGCACACTAGCGGCCAACTCGCACACTAGCGGCCAACTCGCACACTAGCGGCCAACTCGCACACTAGCGGCCAACTCGCACACTAGCGGCCAACTCGCACACTAGCGGCCAACTCGCACACTAGCGGCCAACTCGCACACTAGCGGCCAACTCGCACACTAGCGGCCAACTCGCACACTAGCGGCCAACTCGCACACTAGCGGCCAACTCGCACACTAGTGGCCAACTCGCCCTTATATGGCCAACTCGCCCTCATATGGCCAACTCGCCCTCATATGGCCAACTCGCCCTCATATGGCCAACTCGCCCTCATATGGCCAACTCGCCCTCATATGGCCAACTCGCCCTCATATGGCCAACTCGCCCTCATATGGCCAACTCGCCCTCATATGGCCAACTCGCCCTCATATGGCCAACTCGCCCTCATATGGCCAACTCGCCCTCATATGGCCAACTCGCCCTCATATGGCCAACTCGCCCTTATATGGCCAACTCGCCAATTTTTAATTAAAAATGCTTTTTTAATTAAAAAAAACAATCATCGCCGAAATCAAAACAAAATGGAAACTGCTCACCAAATTGTGTAATTATTCCGGTAACAGATGACATGCTGCACTCTATACAACCTTGGATGCGGCAGCAGGCTGTTCGCTGTTGCCTGTTAATTTGTTTGAGCACCGCGATGCCACGTGACCTTCAATACCACACTTGTAGCACGTGATAGGGCGTGCAGCAACGTCCGCGTTGGGGCGCTCGGGATTCGTATTCTGCTGTTCGTGTGACCGACTGAAACACTCAAAAGATTTATGACCAGGCTGTCCACAGGTGTAGCAATTGGTAGAAATAACACTCAGCTTAGGGCGCTTATTTTCTTGCTTCATGTTTGCTATGTCATGGTTACTCCGCTTGCGATAAGAAAATGACATTAATTCCCTCTGCATTTTGCGAGTGCGAGTGCGAGTAGATATTTCATTTCTTCCTTTTTTATATTGCTCCAGCATGACATGAGTAAAGTAAATAAACGGCTTGCATATGCAGCAAGAGATTCACCTTCTTGGTGTTTACTAGTAATTATCTTTAACATTGTCGCTGCACATGTTTCTAGCGCATCAAAGCGTGATAGAAAAATTTCCTTAAATTCCAGCCATTTCATGTTAGGAAAAACTTTTTGAGAAAACCACCATCCATCATTGGCCGTTGTAACCTCACAAACGTTCTGTGCTTGCACCGATCCCACTTCTGATGTCGGAGAAGCATCATTTGTAGCAGCTTTTGTGGGCGTCATCGGGATAAAGCGCAAGCACAAAAGACAAGATCACAATGCTAGACGTTTATTTAACAAATAGTATTGTTCACATTTAATTTTAGGACTGAGCAGCGGGTTCAGGGCACCGATCTTAGTATCGCCTTTTATTTTATAATAAACCAAATCAACCACTCCGTCAATATCTGACCACTTCCAAACGTATCGGAAACCCAACAGACGCCCAGCGTCATCCTCATCTCTCTCAAGACACCGCTCAAGACACGTTCTCTGCTCTGATTGGTCGTTTTGAAAATACTTCTTAATAAAATTATAATCTTTTCTTAAATTGTAAAATAATGAAACATAACAAATAAAGAGGTTTGAAAGCAATTGGAATTTAAACAAATAAAATAATATTCTGGTATGTTCTAATAATAATCAATTCTATTGAATTGACTCGCTCCGACATATATATATTTCTTGTGTGCGTGTTTGTCACTGAACTCCTCCCAAACGACTGGACCGATTTTTATGAAATTCTTTGTGTGTGTTCAAGGGGACTTGAGAATTGTTTAGATTTGGTCCACTAGAAAATGGTTTTTTGATTAATTTTTAATGTGTAAGTAGGTGGTGATTTTGGAATGTTTCACATTGGTTCCGACGGACTGCGTTACCATGGCAATGTTAAATATTAAATAATATTTTATTTTAATTATAGTCTGACCTGACAGTTGGGGTTGCGATAGAAATGAGAAAAATATTTTTGTACTAGCGGCCCCATACGTGCTTCGTTACGTAAAAAGTGAAATTTAAAAAATATATTGGAACATCAAATTCATTTATTCAAACAAATTTTTTTTTTTTACATATTCATACGGTATCGATTGGTCGAATTATGATAAATGTACATGTAATGACGTTAGATATAGTGATAACTTTTTAATTTTTTTTTTTTAAGTTTGAGATTTTTAAATTAAAGACGCGTGTACAAGACAACGTCTGTTGGGTCCGCTAGTATATCTATATATTTTTTAGGATAAATTGAACATGTTTACTACATGTATGTAGGTAGGTATGTATGTTGGTAATTTTATCACCACATAAAAGTATAATTTTTTTCACTTTTTCCTTGTGGTTACGTTTTTTTTAATTAAGGCTGTACAAGACTTACATACGAAAGTAAAATATACCTACTTAAGAATGAAAAAAAATATTACTGTTTTGCAGCGTGATGACGGAGGAAATACAACGGTTCAGAAATATCGGTAAACAAAACTAAAACTAAATCAAATAATATAAATAAATAAAATTAATCTGGTTAATAATATTTTTATTACTGTATTAGTAACCATGGCGATTTAAATTCAAATAAGTTTATAGTAATATATATAAATATACCTTGTTTACCCTATGTTTAGGACTTCCGTATGTCTAAGGTTAACGTCCAAATATTTCCGACAGATATAACTTTACTATTGACCTGTACTCAGTACTGTACAGTAGATATAGTATTTTAGTTAATATTGTTGCAATATTATAAATATATCCTAATTAAAAAAATAATAATTACCTAATAATTAATAATATTTAATCCAATGGAATTGATATTTTAATTTAAGTACTGTACATAATACAAACCATATACATATCTACCCACATTTCTAGTTTTATTTCATGTTATTTAATATTTTTATTACTATTAAAGTAAAAGTATAATTACTAAGAAAAGTTTTCGACTCAAGTTTCCCATTAATCCTTAGTCCTCCGTGAAATTTATATGCTGCATTTATAATATTGTCTTGATGTCTGTCATCTGTGTCATATCTCATGTGTAGATACATAGCAATACCTTAAAAAATCTAAATATAAATAACACGGGAAGGGATTCGATCCCGCGAATCCGTGTCGATTTATTTTTGATTCTATATTTATATAAATTTAAATAAGCTTAACATGGCTTTATATGTTTATAGATATTTTCAAACATCTAAATATACGTACAGATTTGTACATAGGTATATATATTATATAAAACTGTTATATCACTATAATTTATATTATTGGATTAATTATTTAATATTCTATATGTATTTAGAAGGTCGTCAACCTTATTAAATCTATTTGCAAGACTATGATGAGTTCGCAAGGTTTTTTAATATAACTTTGACGTTAATAATACGTAATTCAGCTCAATACGTGTTTTTTGTACCCGTGATCAAGGAATTAAATACCTAACACCTGCATTACCTGCAGTACTAGCTTCTCGCTGTGACTTTGTCCGCATCCTTTATCCCTAGTACGTGTTTAGGCGTCTTTTTTCCGTCTACTCTTTTTTCCGGTTTTCTTCACAATCTTTGTGTGTCAAGTTTTGACGTTAAAAAAACTATGACTGTTTCGTCGTATTTCGTGACGTCAAAACTCGTAGATACTAGGGGTACAGCAAGATTGTGAAGAAAACCGGGAAACAAAGTAGGCATTATTCGTATACTTTGTACATTTTTCCTAATCATATTACTAGTTGCCAAAGGTAGCAGTGCAATGTTATATAAGTTATATAACCTTACTCTATAAATAGGCTGTCAAAAGACAAAAATAAATTTACATTCAATGTGATTTGTAGTTCCTAAGATTAGAGGTTTAAAAACAAACAAACTATTTATAGTATTAGTAGAGATTACTTACTGATCAGACAATATATATTCGTACAAATACAAATACCGAATCAAGATATACCGGATAACATCTAATTCATACAAGAATAATGATGGAAATAATCATTAAAGAAATCAGTAAATAGCTACCGCCAATCAAAAGCAAAATAATTTGTTTGGTTAAAGTGTAAGGCCGAATGGAATATTTTATTAAGTGGGCGAATATTTAGAATTTTAATTATCTCGGAATATATACTTATAGATTGTAAATTAAAATAAGCAGTAATTAACTTTCTGTCATAAAAATATTAATTTTTCAAGTGGTTAGTGTAGAGGTAGGACGTATCGTGGCTCATAGGGACTCGGATTCGATTCCCGACAGGGACAGGCATGTTTGTGATGAGCATATGTCTGTATTTCTGGGTTTGGTTGTTTATTCAATATATTCAAAGTATTTATAATGTACATTTTTATGTATCTGTATCGTTAACACGAGAAAATAATTTGCTTATTTAGGAGTTAGACCAATTTGTGTAATTTTGTCCAGTGATATTATTATCATTATTAATTTAAACCAACAAACATTAATGACATTGACAGTTGTTTTATTTAAACGATCATACACAAATATATATGTATGGATATTGTCGTATATATACATAAATTCGACAAATAATCCGTAGCCACGTACAATGTTTCACCTTGACTTTGTACGTGTTTTTATTTTGCTACCGTTTGTACATTGTAAATACTACGGAAGAAGTAAGACTAAGAAGACGGTACATATCACATTAAATAATATTATCTACATATGTATTTATGTAGGTTTTATCCTGCACTGGTATACCTACCTAAGTATCATTTCGCGAACATGACTTGCTATAATGTTAGACAATATAAAGCTTAAAAATACACACTGATCTAGAGAGGGGAATATAACAAATAAATATCAGTGCTCAAACATCGGTTATTTGTCTGTTATATTTGTGTAATTATTAATTAATTGTTAATTATGTACTGACATTTTGGTTTACCGCCGATTTCTGAAAGGTTAGTACTTGTAAGTACAATTTTGACAGGGCGTCAAGAAATTTGGACATTATAATTTCAACCAATCAGAAGAGTCAACCAGATTTGACAGACTTTCTGTGATGAAGTATGATGTGATGGGTCTGTGGTTAAATTAGTAATTGTTTCTAGCATATGGCATAAGGAATAATATAAGCATTGTGTGTGGCGATTATAGTCTGTTTGACCTCTCTTTATAACGGAACGATTGTCTCTTGTTAGGACTACATTTTATTACTTTATTACTAATGTTTGAAAATTTCCACAAATACTTTTAGCCATGTTAAGCTTATTTATAAAATAAAAAAAATGTTTTTAAGTAAATTAGCCATTCTTATATAATATTAAGTAAATTTTATGTTTTATCACCTTAAGGAGGGCTCGAAGCTGCGACCTCTAAAAGTCCGTTCACGTCTGATGACTGATGGCATAACATATCATGGCTAAACTTGACTTGACGAATTACCATATTATATATAAATCTTCGTATATTTTAGTATATTTACATTTTTTATTTTAATTGAAAAAGTTTGTTAGCATAAATATACTATACTGTTTCTTTTTTTTACCAGATAGCGAGTTTTTCCGTCCGGAATCTTTTTAGTTGTTTCTATTCTTTGCATCCTTTTTTATGTATTTTTTGCTTCCGTTTCTTAGACATTTATTGTATTGTAACTAATGAATATTTAATTATTTTATGATCAGCAATACTACCGTATAGGTAATATAGGCGTACCGAGGGGAGGGCATAGGGGGGCAGCTGCCCCCCTGGACATCGTATACCTCTCTACTACCTTCTGCTGTCTGTTAAAATTATTATTTTACATTACGATATAAAATCAATCAATCAATCAATCAATTTATGAAAATTGCAGAAAATTTAGAAATAAAAAAGCTTTCTAAGAAGGTTAGTCGGGGACAAGAAAAGTGATTTTTCAGTTGTTATATTATTTGTCTAACTGTATTTGTCTAAGTATTATAGACAAATACAGTTATCTGGTAAAACTTATCGCAAACATTTTACAGTGTAAAACCTTCATTAGAGGCGAGATTCGGCAAAAACAAATCACCAGCTATTTCTCTATCATTGTTAAAGCATGCTCAGATAATTACAATTACAGGTCCGAAATTACAAAAATATTCTAAAGAAATCTGATTTGTCCGCTTAGACTTAAACTTCGACTGTCCTGACGGCAGGTACTTACTAACACATTACATACATACAGTACAATTGAGTTTTGAGTATCGGGTTCTTACGATACCTAAGACATTATCCGGTATTTTTATTATTTAGATCCGAGGATATCTTCATTATTTTTTAATAAAAAAAAAAACTATAATGCGACGGCATTTGACTGAATGAAATTAACAAAATTTTTTTTTTAACATGTTATAATAATCATAAGCACTTATAAAAAAATTATACCGTCGTTTTATATGAAAGATATTGCTTATTGTAATACGTTATAAAATAAATTATTTAACTATGTATACATATATATTACAAATAGTTTAATAATATAAATACTTTTTAACATTTAAACATATAAATACTTTTTAACATTTATGTAATGATGTGCTAATAAGAACAAAAAATATACAGCTGAGTTTAAAAGTCAATTATTCAGAGCATTCAAATGTCATGAATGTAAATTAAAAGAGTTTTTAACCAAAAAGTTTTATATTGTTACAGAATTTTAGTTTTTCTGTAATTTTGATAAAAATTGCAATTTTATATATCGTAATTTTTTATTAGTGCAATTTTTTAGATTGTTTTAACGGACTTGTATTATTTTAATAAGTTTTTATGTAAAATTTCAAGTACCTACTTCATTCATAAAAAATATGTTTTTATATGTATTTTTTGTATAAACATATCATATAATAAATATAGTTGGTTGTAATAAATAAAATAATTTGCAAACATAAAATGATTTAATTACATTCTGTAGTATCATCAAATTTCATCACGTAGCTCTCCCACTCCCACATACAAACATCTTTTATTTGTTTTAAAACTTCAGAACAATACTAATGGTTGTCAGTGTCTTTGTCTGCTCCATATAATAAATTGTAGTGTTAAGAATTTTTTATGTGGTATTTATAACTAAAACACATTTTTTTGTTTCTCCGTGAAAATAGAGAATTGTCAATAGTGAAGAATATTTTTTCGATAAAAATATCTACTAAACTAGAATCTATGTTTAAGTAATATACCATTTAGAGACTGTGCGAAGACAAAGTATCATTGATTAACTTTTGTATTCAGCTTCATGACATGGACATGTCCAATGTCATATTAAGTACCTATTAAAGTTACAGACTTCCATCCTCTATAATCTATATAACTTAGGGGTGGAATTGTAGAACATTTTGTCTCAGTGTTATAAAAGGAATATACCATCAAATAAGATTTTTTTAACAATTTTAAATGTATATTATTTATATTGATAGTTGAATTCAGCGCCAATTATCTTGCCCTTTTGATGTAAAAAACAAAAAACAGCGACCATATTGAAAAAAAATACAAAAAGCAGCGGCCGTTACTCACACCAGAACAAGTAATGGAATGTTTATCTCCGGCTCTAATTGTGGAAATACCTGAATACTTTGTAATTAAGTATTGGAGGTTAAAACTGATACATGATCTGAAAGCAATTGATCGTGTACGAATACTTGTAACATAAAAGGTTAATCTCAAACAATATGTAAAACCTCCGTAGAGGTTTTGATTTTTTTTACCGTTTTTTGATTACCGATTTTTGAGTATACCGATTTTAATTATTTTCAAATGTATATTTATTCTTAGTTTAGTGGTTGGACTAGTACGATATTCTTGATGACATTATAGATATTTTTTTGTGCGGCAAATTTTCTTATTATTACTGTCAATTACAAACTTGTTTAGCTCTGAACAATAAAACTAGATTTATACAGATTATTTTCAGAATTGTATTAATAAGTGGTTTCTTACTGAGCCTTGTTATGAGATAGCATCGCTGTTGCAGATAAAGTACAAATAAAACATTTAATATTCTCGTGGACATGACATCAAACTCTACAAAAGCAAAAACAAAACAAATTTATTAAAAATAATGTACTTTGTAGAGAACTCGTCACTCAGGATATAAATATAATTATATATTTTTTGATTTCACCTAATCTAATCTTATTACGCCTAAAAATATTTAAAGTAAATAATTAAGTAAATAATGTTAATAAAACATCCGCTTGTGGAATAACAAATATAAGTATTTTTGTACGTGATTATATTTTTTTATTATTCTGTGAAGGTTGTTAAATGTGTAAAAGGAAAATTAATAGACACACATCCGGTTATATTACTGATCTGGGGTACACCCCTTGTTTGTATGCCTTTTAAATACTTGTATTTTATAATTATTTAATTATGATCACATATTTCGCATGTAGATTAGGAGACCAGTAATTTTTTAAAGTACGTAGTTGTCAATTATTAAGTGAAATATATTATCTATGGTTGAAGTTAAAACATCTTTACAATGTTTTTTTATGTATCCCTATCTTTTACTTTCCTGATCTTGCCACCGTGAAACGTTTGCCTAATGTTACTTATTAATAAAAAAAACATAACTTTGGCAAAGCGAATAGATTGGCAAAAAGACAAAAAAGTTTTTTTGGCGCGAAAAAATATCTAAAGTATTGTTCAGTTGTCAATATAGTGTATGGCCCTATATTACAAATATTGGAAATAAAACTAAAACAGTCTGACAAAATTGCTATGTGTGTATGTTATTGTGCGTTTAGTTCTTTTAAACTACGCCAACTAGTTTTATTTCGATTTTGTTAACATGTAGAGAATCTTCTTTCAGTTTTATATATATAAATATAACTGATATTAAATTAATAAGCAGAGTTGAGTTCTTTTTGTTGATAAACGTATATACAACAATAATTATAGATCTTTTATTTAAGTTAATTAGATCCCTATTTAAATTATTTTTTTTAATGATGAGGGATAAAAAATAATAAAAAAAACACCATAAGTCTAAATAATAATAATTAATAAATACTGTGTATCTAATTGTGTAAAACTTTGTACGTACGTATTTTATTGTCTTGAAAAGAAATAATATTTCCTTACCTTCATTGTAAGTAAGTGTTAGAAATTATAACCATAAAATATTTATAATAAATCGAGTAAAAGAACCAAACAATTATTATTTTGAAGTTTATATATATATATATATATATATATATATATATATACGTAAAAACATATGGATATATATATAATTATTGTCGCAGTAATTCATGTCAACGCTATTATTTGGCGGAAATTCCTCCAAGGCCCTTCGTAGGTTTAACTTACTGTTATATTATTTTATTATTTATTTATGAATTTTCCGTTACTCTTTTTATTCTTTCTTAAATTTCTTTTATTATCCCAAAGAAAGACGATATTAAATTAATATTACCTTTTTATTAATAATTTCTTAAATTATGTGATTTGGATATAAACTTAATAAATTAAATTAATGAATTAAATAAATAAAAAACCTACTGTATTAAAAAAATAAACTCACCAGTAACTGTCACTAATTTAAATACAATATGGTTGACAGGGGCGCGTCCGATTGCGCGCGTTCTCTAATGTAAACTAAATAATAAATGTCCTCAGCAGTCATCATGTCAAAAGACAACCTTTGTATAAATTAAATATCCGTTAAATTTCCCTAAATATGAAACACCAGATTTTTAAATATGCATATAATTTAGGCGATTTTGATAGTTGTAATTTCAAGTTACAGAAAAACCATAAAAAACTGTTATGGAAAAACCATAAAGAAAGGGTTATAAAGAAACCATAGAGATCAATAGTGCGTAATAAATATAAACACAGAGAAGTAGGTAATACAATAAGTAGGTATACAATAATTTTTTAAGTGTGAAAAAAAATTAAGATTCACATTATAATTTGTTTCCCTTCCCTTTTTCTGTACATGAAAAATTGTGAAAACTAAAAACACATTTTTAAAACATGTAGCAGACATTTCAATAATAATGAAATGTTTCTATTGTAACTACATTTGCAGAAGGCCATAAATGTAGTTCTTTGACTGCAGCGACTATACGGACTTGAACGACTACCACGTACCACCCTCTCAACTACCATTCGTACAGTTAATAAGAAAAAACACTTTCTCTAGCGTGGCACTACTTACCATCATTTAGACCTTTAGCCCGTTGGCTTTTATAATTTGGTATATTTTGCATTTCAGCCATTATATTTTTGTTTGTCAAGATATTTATACATCAAAAATCTAAATGAAAAACTAAATAATAATAATAATAATAATAATAATAATATCAGGACCCCCTAAGTAACCCCTAAGTAAGCAAATTATTTGCTTGTGTTAAGGGTGTTAGACAACGATACAAATACATAGAAATACACATATTAATACTGAGAATAAATTTAATAAACGACCAAACCCAGAAACACAGACATCTATGCTCATCACATAAATGCCTGTCTCCGCCGGGAATCGAACCCGAGCCCCATTGCGCCGTGACACGTTAGGCGTCTGCGCTAACCACTTGACCAACGGGGCGGTAAATATCGGACATAATCCCAAATATAAACAAAAAAGATAAAAAATCTGTGCTTTATTTTATTAAGAAACTTACTTCTACATGTTCAGTACCTACATGATATAAACTATAGTTTTTAAAATGGTTGCCAGTTTGTATGTTTATTTGTGTGCATGATTTTGATTAAATTTTTATTATGACTTTTGCTTCGAATAGAATGCATTCATTCCAGAAAGTTCTTTCATATTATTTCATAATCCGCCTCGTTAGTCGAGTGGTTAGCGCAGACGCCTAACGTGTAGCGACTCAATAGGGCTCGGGTTCGATTCCCGACAGGGAGAGACATGGATGTGATGAACATAGGTATCTGTATTTCTGGGTTTGGTCGTTTATTAAATATATTCTCAGTATTTATATGTGTATTTCTATGTATTTGTATCGTTGTCTAACACCCTTAACACAATCATATAATTTGCTTACTTAGGGATGAGATCAATGTTTGTAATTTGTCCTGTATTATTATTATTAATATATTATATTTACGAAAAGACACTAATTTTGGTTATTTATAACATATACAATTGTTTAATATTAATGGATGTATTGGATGGATTTTGATAAAGTCGACTGTGTTATTGACTTATGAAATTTTTAAGTAAATTTGTAAGATTATTTTCGGTAGTCTAAGTTTGAGGGTAAGGAGAGGAGCAGACGTAGTCGTTGGTAACAGCCAGGTAAGTATCTATCTATACAATAACTTTTAAATGTCATAATTCTTCTCTTTCTAAAATTCGCCGGGCCGACTTTAATAATTATTTTTGTATTGATGACTCTTAATTCTTTTCTTTTAAGGAGGGAAATTTAAAAAAAAATTATGATCTTTTATTTCAATGATCATAAAGTCATGTAAATAATATATAACTTAAAATTTTCAGCCCTCCATAGGTACACTCAATATTTTTTTTTCGTAATTACTTTATTCATAGTAAACGTTTAAATGTTAGAAGTACATTTCTAAGACTAAGTTTAAAATGAATCACAATAAAAAACCTGCCAGTATATAATGATCTTTTTAAGACCTGAACATGAATAGTGTGTTATAAAAAACATAAATAAGTTACTTAGGTCATACGAAATAAATAAAAACGAGACACGTTCTGCAAGGAAATTATAATTGCAAGGGATTTCCCATTGCGGAAGAAACAAATTGTTTTTATACGTTTATAAGATTAATACCCATGTATCTTACGTGCACTGCTAACTCTACAGCTATATCTATAAATAAAATTGAAGTGTCTGTTTGTAATTCAAAAATTAACTTTTTAGTAAATGCTTATGAAAGTACATACGCTTAATTTCCCAAAAAAAATATTATTCTTCAAATGTCTGTCTGTTTGTTCCGCCTAATCTCTGAAATGGCTGGGCTGATTCTAACAGAACTTTCACTGGAGGATAGTTGATTTTTTTAAGAATTAACTTAGGCTACTTTTATATAAAAAAAAAGAAAATATATTTCCGCGAAAAAACATTTCAATCAATGAAATAGTGAACATTATCTGATTCAAATAGGATTATTTTTTTTTTTTTTTTTTTTTTTTTTATATGATCTAGGGCAATGCTTGACTACATTCCACCTGATGGTAAGTGGAATGTAGTCTTAGATGGTAAGTCGCATTGCCCTAGCAACCTATTCACTCTTCTCTTGAAGACACCCACATTATATTTGGCCGGAAATACCGACGCAGGCAAATTGTTCCAGTCCTTTGCTGTACGCACTAAAAATGAGGAAGCAAAGCGCTTTGTTCGGACAGGTGGAATGTCCACAACAAAAGGATGGATACCTGCCGTGCGTCGGGACGTCCGGTGATGGAAGGGGGACGGGGGAATTAACTCGTGTAATTCCTGCGCACACTCACCAAAATGTATCCTATAGAATACTGAGAGGCTAGCAATTTTACGCCTGTGTTCAAGGCTTTGGAGGTCGGCTTCGACCAATTCGGGATCGCCTATAAGCCTCTTTGCTCGCCTCTCAATTGAGTCCAGAACCGCAAGATGAGACTTTGCGGCACCAGCAAATATGTGTCCACAGTACTCTACACACGACCGGATCTGTGCTTTGTATAAAACAAGAAGCTGTCCCGGTGTAAAGTACTGCCGAACCTTCGCAAGAACGGCAAGCTTTGCTGCTGCTGCTCTTGCTCTGGACTCAATGAACCGACCAAAGTTGAGGTTCGAGGAAATCTCTAAGCCTAACAACTGAAGCCGGTCACTGTATTCCAAGGATACATTCTGGAAAGTAGGAGCCAAGGTGAAAGGGCTCCTTTTGGAGGTGAATAGACACGTCTGCGTTTTGGTGGCGTTGAACTCGATAAGATTGGCATTGCTCCATGCGGAGACTGCCTGAAGTTTGTCATTCAAACGTTGCACCATGGCTTCTCTTTCAGACTGTACTTGATCTCGACTAGCCCGAGTACTCGGCAGATATCTTTCTACAACTGTGCTGTCGTCTGCATACC
This sequence comes from Napeogenes sylphis, assembly GCA_959347405.1. Classification (NCBI taxonomy): domain Eukaryota; kingdom Metazoa; phylum Arthropoda; class Insecta; order Lepidoptera; family Nymphalidae; genus Napeogenes; species Napeogenes sylphis. The sequence continues at coordinate 14,568,913 of OY365785.1, read as the reverse complement.
CATAGATACTGGGCTTCAACAGATCATTAATGTGCAGCAAAAACAGAGTTGCAGAAAGAACGGACCCCTGAGGCACTCCGGCATTTATTGTCAAGGGTTCCGAGGAACACCCGTCGACAACTACTCGGAGAGATCTGTGGCTCAGAAAGTCCGTTACCCAGCCGATCAGACCAGGAGATATACCGTACGCTGAAAGCTTGCATATAAGGCTCGCATGCCAGACCCTGTCAAATGCCCTCGAGACGTCCAGAGAGACGGCGATCGCTTCTCCGTTCTTCTCGATGGCCTCGCCTAAAATGTGAGTAGCATACACTAGGAGGTCCCCAGTAGACCTATTACGGCGAAACCCGTACTGTCGGTCACTGAGGAGATCGTTACCTTCTAGGTATGCTAGTAGGCGCGAGTTCAATACACGCTCCATAATCTTACAGAGTATGGAGGTGATTGAAATCGGTCTGTAATTGACAGGGTCGGCACGGCTGCCTTTTTTGGGCACGGGTTGCACATTAGCAAGCTTCCAGGATTTCGGCACTATTCCAGTCATGAAAGAGAGGCGATACAGACGTGTCAGTATAGGAGACAACTCAGCTGCGCATGTCTTGAGCAGAATGGCTGGTATACCATCAGGACCACTGGCTTTATTCACATCTAAACGACACAATGTTCTCCATACCTCTTTGTTAGTGATGCGGATTTCAGGCATCGAAATACCGCAGTGAGGAAGATGTGCTGGAGAAGCATTGCCAGTGTCTAGATGCGAATTCTCAGCAAACAGAGAAGCAAATACATTCGCTTTCTCTGTTGCAGTGTGGGCCAGGGATCCATCAGGCTTCAGCAGAGCAGGCAGTGAGGGTTGGCAGAAGTTCGACTCGATCGCTTTGGCAAGAGACCAGAAAGCTCGACTGCCAGTTGGTCTGACAGAGAGCTTTTCGCCATTCTTAACGATCCGATCAAGACGAGCCTTCCGCAATGCCTTCTTGTAGGACTTGGCAGCTTGGTTAAAGGCTCTCTTCTTCAAACTTACATCCGGAGTTTTGCGGGTTCGAGCATCAGCCCAAATGAGATATGCCGAATGTTTTCGGTCTTGAGCATGACCACATTCGGCATTAAACCATGGGCGAGCTTTGCCACCGATGGGTACGTCAGCAAAAGGAATAAAATACTCCATTGCCTGATGCACCACATCGGTTATAGCATCCGCGCAACTCGACGGATCCAAAGAAGAGAAGCAGACCTGCCGCCAAGGATAAGACGCAAAAAAGTGTCGCATCTCATCCCAATCTGCTGACTTGTATTTCCATACTCGCCTAACACCAAGAGGTTCGAAAGCTGGTGGGGAATATGTAAACACAGATTTCACCAGACAGTGATCGGAGGTTCCCAAGGGGGAGGTGACTTCTACACGATACCTGTCCGGATCAGTTGTCAGCAGAAGGTCCAGGCAATTGGCTGTATGGCCTACCACATCTGGTACCCTTGTCGCTTGCTTCACCAGCTGAAAGAGGTCCAAGGACAACGCAAATTTCCGCGCTTCTCTTCCAGCATGGTCGGTCTTCTGGTACGGGAACAGCCAGTCCTGATGACAGGCATTAAAGTCCCCCAGAAAGACGAGCTGCGCCGAAGGGTACTGATACAGAGCCATATCTGCAGCCTCACTAAGATACTCAAATAAACGAGTTGTCTCCTGGTCACCGCTGTGCGAACGGTAGACACAGGAATACAGGATTTTTTCGTTTCCTGTGTCCACTAAAACCCATAGGGAAGAAAAAGTGGGGTCTTCAAGGTGACGGAGACGCTGAATACAGAGGTCGTTCCGCGCGTACATACTGACTCCGGCCCGTGAGCGAAAGTTGTGCTCCAACGAGTAACCGGGATAATCCAAGTATGTAGCGCTCAAAGGACATTGTATCTGCGTCTCCGTCAAAAAGAGCAAGTGCGGCTGCTCTGTCTCCAGGTGGTGGTGGACAGCTAAAAGATTTGAGTGCAAACCCCTTATATTAGTCAGGTGCACTTTGTATGAGGAGGAGTGCAACCGCTGTGTCAACTTGTTTCTTTTTTTAACCTTTTTCATAAAATAAAATAAATAAAAGTGAATAGGGATGGGAAATGGCAGTTGAACGAGGCGGTACGTATCGAACCCGACGTCGAAATTGGTGATGTCTTGCCACTGGGAGGCTAGTCTGGAGACTGCGGGGACGCCCGAACCCCCCCAGGGATCGCCATCGGGCCTCCTCGCCTGGTCGCCAACCAGCACGATGGAGCCACCCTGGGATTTTTCGCAGCTGGCGGGGCAGCCTTTCGTGGGTGGCTAACCCACTAATTGGGCCCCCAACTATCTGCGGGCGGCCAGCGGAAAGCCGTCGCTTCGGATCCCGCTACCCTCCTCGACTAGACACCCGACAAAACAAACACCAACTCGACGTCAACCGGTTCGCCAACGTACCGCAGCTGTTCAAACCCATTTCCCATAAACGGCTTCATCGAGCATCGTGCTGGAACACGACTATGTCGCTTTGCGGCACGACTTTGCCCGATGGGTGGTAACTTTGCCGGCGACCCGATGTTATGGTCTACCACCAAGAGAAGTGAAAGAAGATTAAAGTGTAAGTATGTAAAAATTGCTACAATGAATAAAAAATAACAATAATTATGTCATAATAATGGTGTCTAACAAATTACCTAAAAGATTTACCGTTTAAGTCGGAACTTAACAAGCAATCAAAATATTGTTTTATTAACGAAATGTCTATGACGAGTTTTTAAATAACGAATGGTTTTTTTTGTTCCAGTGTTATTAGTAGTAATTAGTTTTATATAATTATGTGTATATGTGTATAACACTTCAACATTTCTAGACCCAAATTAATCTTAAAATATAAACTGGTTGTTCTAGAATCTAAATGTTGTATCCTTTGCAAAATGAAACTATATTGAACTTACGAGGGCATGCGTTAATTTTTTTTAATAACTTCGTAGTAGGTACATACAAATATATATCCTTGTTGTTTCTTCTGTATATATTCTCCACCTGAGGTGTATCCCTTAATATTATATTTTAGGAGTATATTATAACTAGGACGCATATTTAACCTTCAAGTTCAAAGTATAATTATATTACCATAGCTTAAATAAATTCATGGTGGCTTTTGTTTAATAATTGAATTACCTTCATTGTAATAATTCAACACTAGATAAAAAAGTTTAACACCTTTTATAATTTCTTAATATTTGAAATTATTATAATTCTCAAATATATAATGGATTAAAAATGTAGCCTTCCTATTTTGTTGGTGATGAAAAAAAAAAAATATTCGTATTTATTTTTCTTAGGTCTCATATCGACTTGTATTCCTGTTCACATATTTACAATAGTTTTACATAATATTAATAAAAATACGCATATTATGCTTCCATATGTAAAGTCTGCCATTGTACAAGGGTGGAGGTCAACTTTGATGAATATTTATTGATTTTATATTATAAACTAACAGTGAAATACCATTCACTGATCCTAAAATCTCCGAAACTATAAGGACTACCAGTTTGAAATTTTGCTTGGAGATTCGTTATCGACGATGTTAGGACGAAACGTTAGGACGAAATTGTTGAGAGGGGGTTTTGCAACATTTCTTTCCTAGGTTTAAAAAGTGTTTTTTTATATGTTAGAAGACGCACATACAGACACACACCGTCTATACCGGTATAGACGAGGTCCCAACTGAGTAAGTGCTCCGTTGCTCCGGCGTTCTGCCGTCGGAGGACGCTAGTGTCCAAATTTCCTTAGCTTCCCTCCTGACTAAAGACGCCCCGAGCCGAGGTACGTGTCTCAATCTGACACTCCCTCGGGACGTCGTTCCCCAAGGGGGTCCATCTGGCCCCCCCTTTTTTAAGGGTGGGTCTCCTGACCCACCCGCTCCTCCGGTGACGCTGTAATAGCCAACAGGGCTAACAGTATAGACATAAAAAAAAAAAAAAAAAAATAGAAGACGCATCTGTTAGAAGAGATTTTGCAACTTGTCATTCCTAGGAGGCTTAAACAGGGTTTTTTATGTTTCAACTGTTATAAACGGAAACATCGCCCGTGTCATTTCACTTTTAATGAGATTTGTTATATTCTTAATATTAAAAAATGTATTATATATGTTAGAATGCTTAGAAAAGGAGCCTGTTAGTATGAATTAAAAAATATGTTAGTGAGTCCTTTTGCCCAGTTATTGATTTTTATTATTATAATATTATATTGTTGAATAGGGTTGCGAATAAATACAAATTTTGCCGCTTTTGCCAAAGGACATATAATATAAATTGTATTAAATTCTGTGTATGCTATCTGAAAAAAAGTTTATATCTTATTCCTTATTATCAGGATATAAATACTATATATGTTGAAGTAGTAGGTACCTGTTTGAAGTCACAGTACGCTTATAATTTATTATTAATTCACCCCTACCAACTATACGGTTTTTGTTTTGTTTGGTTAAAAACGCTTCTCTCGGAACTGTTGGAACATGATAACCGGGTGAGGTTTTCATGTGGTACGTTTATTTAAAATTATTATAATTTAAATTTAATGTGTGTTAGTTTATTTCTATTTTAATTATTCTTCTAACATAAATAGTTATTTTTAGAACTTTTTTTACGCATAACTCTTATATAAATTATAGTAAGTTTTTAATGTTTATTTTCAGTTAAGCCTACATGGATTGAAAAAAACCCAGATATGGAAATAAATAGTATTTGTATCTTGACTATTTTATATTAATGACCGGGTAAGACTGGAGCCTAAAAGATTTTAAGATCTTAAGATATTTATAAATACCAACTATTAAAAAAATCTACCATTTTAAGTCGAATCCAAATCAAGATAGGAACCTGACATACCTTTGATTATATAATGATTATAATCAAAGTATTAGACAGTGTACAAAAAAGTCATACACGTCAGAAGGAATGAATCATCAACTATTATTATTATTATAATAATAAATATAAAAAGAATCTCAAAAACAACTTTTCATTTGGTATTTTTATTTTTTATCAAAGAGTAAGTACTTACTACTTAGGTAATTTTATACGGATGATTGCAGTCTCATATAAAAATATATTTACTGAAAGGAATAATTATTTAAGAAAATACATGTTTATTTTTTATTTCTTATTATCAAGGAATAAAAAACTAAGAGGTGTCAAGGGACACCCGGATGGAACGAAGTTCCTTTTGATTAATTATTAAAGAAATAGGGAATATGCATAAAATTTAAAATGGTCTCAAATACTTTTTTTTCGGATACTTATTGTCATCTTATTATAATAAAAACATTTTTTTTTATTTACAAATTATTTAAGGTCATAAAATAATTTGTGAAGTGTAAAAGGGAGCGAAATTCAAACTTCCAAAACGCGCCACCATTGGTCGAAAGGAAATGTGACGTCATTTGACAGTTGACACGCCATTCAAATTATCGGCGTCGAAGTTCATACTGTGGTATCAGTGTTACTGAGAAAAATAAATAATTGAAACCTATATTTACGTGCTTAAAGGTTTTATTAAATGATACGATTGTTTAGGTAATCATTTCCCACTTCACTTGACTCCGATAAATAACTTTGTTGGTAATCAGCAGATATAGAAGATAGAAGATGCTATAGAAGTATTATCACCTGTGTTTTCAGTAAACAATTTACTTTTTAAAACATACTTTTACTGGTAAAGTAAAACTATGTAAAATTGTTAGTTTTACTGGTAAAGTAAAAGTATTGTGTGTTGAATGAGGAAATGGAAATTTCACTGAAAACTTAAAATATGTATGAAGTAATTAAAAAGTTCATAGTAAACATTGACATTGGAGGTTTCATCGGCGGCTGACAACGGCTGACAACGGCTCTAATTGACTCTATGTTTTAATTTTCACTTTGAAAAAACCTAGAATCTTTTCAAGCCTATTTATAGTTTTTCTACGATATAGAGAGGTAAATGATTAATTTACGTCAAAAAAAAAACATGAGTATTACCTATTGTAATAAAAAAAGATTAAATTATTAATATAAACTAATATGCTAATGAATAATATTTGTACATATACTTTTTTTGTATGATATTTCGCCGATAATTTATAATAAATGTAAATAAAATGAATAACAAAATTAAAAAGTGTTAATCAATAAACCCATGAGTTATTGTCCCCACCTAGCGGTTTCACTTTGTACTGATATATTTATATAACAGATGTGGTTATGTTTCCCTAAGGTATAAATAAATGGCGTTGTTACAAAACATTACGAGTATATTTGATCACAAATTTGTATTATTATTTTCATTTAAACTGTCTTATTTGCAAATTGATTCTAAAAGAACAAACTCCAATATCAAATAAATAATAAAGAACTACTAAGCAATTTAATATAATACAAAAAGTAATAATGATAGAAATGAAAATATCTCGCTTGCTTTCTATAAGAGAGAGAGAGAGAGATATAGCAAAACATGTCGTGCCAACTTTTGGTAAGAATTTTTACCGTCTATCCCCCTTTTAACAACACGTGATAAGGAACTACGTTCCAATAATTGACATGTTTCTTTATAGAGTGTTATAAAGCATAAGGGGAATTCGAGTTTAGTTAATGTATACCGGAGGGGCAAGAGCTTGAGTACTATAATTCTTATCCAACATTGAATGGGAGTATGGTATTAATCACTTAATTATAGCAGTAATTATTTGAATAAAACGAAACGGAGAGACAATTCCCGAATGTCACCTCGAGAGTTCAGTCCCTTGTCGTTGCTAGCAGTAAGGTGGCCGTTTTTTAGCCTTCGACCCAAAAAGACGGGTGTAATAAGGTTGAACTGTGTATCTGTGTGCCCGTCTGTGGCAACATAGCAGCCAAACGCGTGGACGGATTTGAATGCAGTTTTTTTAAATCGAAAGCTTGGTTCGTCGAGTTGGTTTTTAGCTATGCTTGGTCGAAAAAGAATTGGTGCTGGTGAAAAGTTCTTTTATAATATTGAATGTAAAAACCGAAATAAGTGATATTAGTGTGTTGGTAGGTTGCAGTTGCAGCACAATAAAAAGTAAAATAATTTAAATAGAAAAAAAATATATAAAAATTAAAATTTAAAAACCCCCGATACAAAAAAGACGTCTAAAAAGGTTAAAAATAATATTATTATGTACTTATTGAAGCCGATTACGTCTGGGGACCGTTAAATAAAGAAAGAATTCAAAATGCAAGTAAGTTACCAAGGTAAATAACGAAATAATAATATCAAATCTTATAGTGTAAGTCCTCATTCATTAGCTGCCAAAAGTTTGTAAAATAGATACCATCGTTGACGTACGTACTACGGTCTTTTTGTATCGGTTTTTTTATTTTATTTTTATTATAGTTATTGAACAACATTGCCAGTTTATGTGGACGGCAACGTTTTCCGAAACGCCCAAAAAGGTTGCTCACCGTAACGTTAACGAGTGTCTCCGAGAACAACGATATCGTATTTCGTTTCCGTTACTGGGCAACGTTAACGAAAATAACGTTATTGGCAAAGGTGGACGTATAGTTAAATCGTTGCACAACATATTGATTAGAAACGAAAACCCTCATCTCTACGAGTCTCGTTGCACATCTTGTAACGGTTGCTCGAAGAGTCGAGGTCACGACTGTGGCAACGCGCCACAAGATGAAGTTGGTAATAGCGAATGCAGCCGCCTTTCATGTCCCGACATATGACCGGATATGACATATACATATTGTTGAATGTAATAGCAAACCCCCCCTCCCCCTCCACCCCACAGTATTGCACAAAATGCTGTCAATAGTTCTAATGAATACTCGAATATCTTGTAGGTGACTGTTTTTGCACTTAAATTGAATAAATAAAATAAATTAAATACGTCTTGACAGTCAAAATTTTCGATTAAAAAAACCTAAGTTGGGTTAAATTTATAACCTTTGATGCAGACAGACATGTTAAAACCTTCTAACACAGGGAGTGTTAGAAGTTTTGCGTCAAATTAAAAAAAAAAGTCAATAAGCATTTTTCACTTATTTTATTTGAAATGGCCACTGCTGTAAAAAATATAAACCGAATGTATCTAGCAATTAACATCTTTACCTTATATTTAAACGCAATTTTATATGGAAATACCAAGTATGTTAAAACAGAATATTTTTATAGTATATAAAGAAAAGAATTTAAGTACTTATGTTTATTGATTTTAGATATTTCGGAATGTTCATACAAAAACCGCTTTGCAGTCGAAAACATAGATTTTTTTGGGTATTTTTTTTTATAGAAAAAAGTTTTTTTGTTTATTTAAATAAATGATGTATTAAAAAAAAACCTACATTTTCGAGTATCTTTATATACCCTAAATCTTTATAATTCACAGCTTTGGTCTAAAAAGAGCGCACTAAAAAATATAATTTTTTATACTCTTATATAAATATTCCATCAATTTCTTTTCACATCACAATTTTGATATAAAAAAAAAACAAAAATTAAAACAAAATTAAAAAAACAATCGTACGTTCGGTTTTACAATCCCGCGTTAATAGAATCTTAAAACTACGGTAAGTATTTTAAAAACGGTTCAACAGCGAGATGTACAAGGTCTAGAAAACACATTAAATACATATTAATTTATAAGAAAAAAAAAACATGAAAATAATAAAAAAAATGTTATATCAAACCATAAAAACAACATTTATAAAAAATATTAAAATGAATATTTACTCATTACTCTGAATAAACAATGTTTATTATACTGGGTAATTTACAGAATGTGTTTCATGTTTAAAATTAAAAAAATATTTTGTTCATGCTAGAAACCTCAATAGATGATCAAGTTTTCATTTAATATTATACATATATTGTTGCGTAAATAATCAATAATAGGTATTTAGATTAATTCTACCTTATAAAATAGGAGTAATAAAGATATTGTCAAATCAACATTTAAAAAAGAATCATTTGATATTGGTAAATATGTTATATTTAACTTAAATTTCTTGTAATGTATCACGCCGTAAAACCGTTCTAAAAACTAACATCCATCGACTACAAAAAATAAACGCTAGCGTTTCTCTAAATGTGCTAAAATATCAAAATTGTACTCCATCTTTACATCTTTTATTCCTTCAAAAATATCTGTACTTAGGACCTAATAATAAATGATTTGCACAATATATTTATAAAAGACTGTTTTTTATTGTATATAATGTAGGTATGTTATATTTTAGTTGGTAAAAATTATATAAAATAAAATTACAGCACCAAAAAAATATATGTTTTAACACAACAGATTTAGACATCGAAATTGTGCAAACTTTGGCAAGACTAACCAATTGTGACAAAACTGAATGGTACCTACACTATTTTTATTATAAATTGCCACGTAAATTCGATAAAATATCACGTTTCTATATTTTTGTTCTCCTACATACAAAAAGTCGTATCAAAATCGACAGAGCATCTTTTTGTACAAATTTTTGCATCGTCGATTTTGATATATGCATTAATAGAAAATGGTAACTATATTATATAAATAAATTCCAAATAAAAAACTATATAAGAACCGATAACAATGTTTGAAATAATAATATAAATAAAATCTTAGTTTTTAATAATAACTATTGTATAGATTTGGTTAACAACCATTTTTGGACTTCAACATACGACCAACAGCAAGATAAATAAGGAAATACATATATAGAAAGTTGTAATTTTGATTAATTTATAAACAAAAGCAGCCTTCACACATATTTTTTGAAGTTTCATCTCAAAATAAACTTACAGTAATACTAAACAGATGAATTTGTTACATTAGTTGTAGCCTTACAAATTCCTTTTTAATCCTTCGATCCTTGACAAGAGAAAGTAAGTAACCAAAGATACACTAAAATGATTATTCAACCAATCAATTTGTGATTAAAAATGTCAACATCATTTAGTTATGTATATTCAGTCTCTCGTCACAGACTTGGATTATCGTTAAAACACTTATACACTTAATAATTTCGAGTATGATCCTAAGTTAATTTACCAAACTGAATCATTTCCATCACTAAGCTGCCATTTAGTGGCCACAGAAAAACATCTTCCGAATAAAAGTCACAAATTAATTAACATACTAATTACTAACCAGTAATCACATAAAAAAAACAATCTTGCCGTCAATTGTCAAATGTCAAAGTTGCCGCCAAAAACAAATATAGCACATATAAAAAAAACATAATGAAATGTTAATTTTTTTTTTAAATAAAGCGAGAGATTATCGTCTTGTAGAGAAATCTTATATTAACTTTGGAATGTCTCTCATCACTGTAGGATCCTACTGAAGTCCTGAAAAAAGGTTATTCATTATTTATAACAATAATGATAATAAATGTAGTTATAGTTTTAATTACAAACAAATTAAATTACTAATAAAATTAATAAAAAAAACATAAATGCAGACAATTGAACTGCATGGCATTACAGGAAACATTTTAAATAATATAAAAAGTCCTGTAACTTTAAATGAATATATTTTCTATATGTATTTATATTTAATGTAACATTGCAGAATCTATCTTGTTGTTTACAAGATATTTATTTTACTATGATACAAACATACACACCTCACACCTATGTAGTATTGGAGGAGTGTTGTAGTGTGTGCTGTCGCTGTAGAAAAATGGTCGTTTCATTTGATTTTGCCCTGAAACAATAATATAAAATCTGTATCCTCATAGTAAAGAGTTTGTTTGTTTGAACACATTAATCTCTACTAAAAAATATAGTATGTATGCGAATATTTCTTTTAAAATTAAGAGATTTATTGGGGATAGTTTAAAGTTTATATGACACCACAATACTACATATAAAAACTGTATTAAATAGTGTACTTAAAAATATATAAGGCTAATAAGGCTGTTTAATTGATCAGTGCGTGTACGGAACTGTATATGGGGATGTGCCTGTGTGAGCGTCTGTACATGAGTACTCGTATGCGTGTGTATAAGGACGTGTTTGCGTGTATGTATGTAGGTGCGAGCGTCGTGTGTGTACGTACAGAGCTGCGTGTGCGCCGCCAACGCATTCTGTTTGGCGATGAGCAGCTCGGGGCCGGGTCGCGGCGCGTAGTATGGGGCTGCTGCAGACAAAACACACCAGGGTGAGGGGGTGCAGGAAGTGACATAGGCATGTATATAATGGTATCTAACTTAAATAGAAGTACATAGTTAGTTTGTTTGTAAAAAAATATGAAATTCTTTTATGTAGGGAAGTTTATTTCATGCTTATGGAATTTGTTTAAAATAACAATTACTTATTATTAGTGTGGTCAATATCTAGACCACACTAGTGACCTAATTGACCTACAAACCACCAAGGATTGCGTGTATAAAACAAATTATTATTAATATATAAAGAAATAACATGTTTAGTTACTGTACAAGAATATTATAAAAATAACATTTTTAACTGCTAATTAACAATCAATCTTCAATCCAAGATAAGAACATAGATTACTTTCTACAAAGTCAATCAACAGGCATTATGACACTGATAACTCGAGAAACGGTTTGTAATTATTTATATACTTATTTAATGTTACTGATAAAAAAAAACTAATATTAACCTGTAACATGATTGGCGCCCTCTGTTGAGTAATACGGACTGCTCTGTGGTTGGATTACACTATCACAGCCTGGTAAATACAGAAAAAAAACACTATTATACTTTTTTGATGCAAGTCTCTTTTTCCTGACAAAATGTTTACAAAATTTGGCGTGATCGGTTGTGTAGGTGAAAATGGGGTTGTAAGTGATCACCTCCGCTCATAGCTAGCAATAGAGAATTCACAAAAGAGTTGCTGGCCATCGAGGAGGAAGTAGTTCTTTTGAAGGTACCTCCTAAGTTTTAAATGATGCTTCGTGACAGAAAGTTCCATGAGAACAAACTGTTATTTTTTTTGAGGTGTTGAGGAACACCACGCATCCAAGTGGTAGAATTTATATTGCAAGCGGTGGCCTGCAGTGCGATAATGGAAATAGGCAGGCATTAATCAGATTACAAAGCGAACAGACCGAAAATCCGTCTAAAAAGTTTTGAGAAGCCTATCGCTGTGTACTAAAAGATATACTAAAAATCGCACGCTGATCGCCAGCCATATTGCCGAACATTGATTAAGCAGGGTATGCCAGTACTTATCAGTTCATAAGGCTGTCCATTATTTTAGAGAACAGGGAGGTTATGGTAATAGGTCTAGGGCTGGCTCAGATCTTTCGCCTTTTATAGGTATTGGATGGACAAAAGCCGACTTTTATGAATACGAGACATCGCTTTAAATCTGAAACTGAAAACCTGAAATTCAACGCTTTAGTACTGGAGTCAACTACGGATTACATGTTAGGAGCACGATTGGGGAAATGCGATCCAGCTCGACGAACATCTAAGAAAAGTAAGGTTCGTCTAAAGATTCTTGCTGGAACAATGTCCGGTTTGAGCTCTGATCCTGCGTAATGGTTGTGTATTTTCACATCATCATCTATACTCAAGTTTAAGGCAGAAAGAATGTCAAAAAAAAATCGACTCTTTTGCCGTGTGAGTTAGGTCATTTCCAATATGCAACAAGCTAGTGTCTTTCAGTAGTTCATTCAGCGGAAAAATGCTTCTGTCATTAGCAAGTCACAGCTTCTTTAACAAACGCTTCTAACCAGGGACGCCATCTACCACCGATTGGCTCCATAGACTTTAGTATACACATAATCATTCCCTGCCTTATCATTACTAAGATCTCCGAAAGAAATACAAACCTACCCCAATGGACATAAGGAGAAAGAAGGACCGAATTTGTTAAGTAACTAAAATGATGTTTAAAATGATCACTATTTTGTTGTTCTATGAACAGTATCGCAGGAAACAGATAGTAATTCATAATATCATCTATCTATACATATAATAAAATTGTCACTAATCCATTTCTGTACATGGAAAATATTTAAAAAAAAACATCATTGGGGGCCTTTATAAGAGCAAGAGATCCCAAAACAATGTCTTTTGTCTGTTTGTTAGTATGTCTATACCTGTTCTGTCTACTCGTATGTTTGTGCACGCTAATCTCAGAAACGACTTAACTAATTCGAATGTGGTTTTCATTATTTCATGTAAATCGGTTAAGAAATGAAAAAGTTATGTCAATTTATGTCAATCACGTAAAAGATACCATGCAAATCTTATTCTATACATGTAATAAATCTGTAGAGGTCTTTGTATATTGAAAGTATTAAAAAAAATTACCAGGATGTGAAGTGATAACTAACAGAATCCATTTTTATCATTTTTAAAATTTTTGTCTGATTATCTGTTTGTCTTTGAGTTGTGCATACATCACGAAAAAAATTTTTTTTTTTAAATTCATAAACGGATTAATCGATTTGGATACAGTTTTCGGAAATATATTGTCATGGGATTCACTTTACTTTTTGTTTTTTTTTAACAATCGGTTAACAAATAAAAAGTTAATAGTCTCTTATTGTCGTACCATTGCTGGTTACCAGGTTGAAGGTTTATAGTTTTAACATACATTGGTAAGTACAAATTGTACGTTTTATCAAAATCGAAATCTACGCGTACGAAGTCGCAGGCACAGCTAGTACTGTGTAGTCTATATGATGTAGATTCTGTCTTAACATAATATTGCATATTACAATTTTATTATAAAATTATAAATATTTTTTTAACTCATTGACTTGGTTTATTATTTTTCTATTTTAGTATGTTTGTCTGTGTAAAAAGTATAATACTAAAACCACTCTATAGATCTTGATGATGAATAACTTTTAGTAAGTAAATATGATTGCAGAAATGTTTGTAGGTGATAAAACCAGATAAATATACATATATATATATTATTATATTTATTACCGCTTGCTGCCTCCGGTTCTTGCTTCACTTGGGCGATGTGATCCAGGAGTCTCTGTTGTTCCCTGTGTTCGTATAGCGTGCTCTGATCTGAGAATTATTATTATTAGTGTTATTAAGGTATTAAACCTATATTCATTTTTAAATAAATATATATACATTAATTTATAAGTCTAAACTACGACCTCTGTGAGTCTGAATTGCAATGACAAACTAATCTATTATGTGTTTCTAATTATCGAAAATAAATAAAATCATGCCTTTTTCTAGTCCATTTTTTTATTGCTTAATACAATAACATGCAGAATATATTATAAATAATATATAATCATAATTTTGGCCTTTATATAAATTGTTATTAATAAAACTATAAAAATATGCCATATAATATAATCACATACCCATTTGCTCCTTATTCCTTTCATATAAAAACTTCTCCTCTTCATTGGGAAATTCAATCTCTTGTTTTATATTAGTCTCATTTACAAAATTCTGATTCTCATTGATTCTATGCTGTTCTTGAAGTATCTGGAGGTTGTGTTGCTGATTTCTTAATATTTCAATGCTGTCTGGATATGTATTGGGACAAACAAAATCTGCATACTCATTTTGGCTGAAACCGTTATAAACATCTGGTATTTTTGTATAACTCTCTTCAATAACGGACTTCTGGTAATCCATTTTGTTATATGTGTTGTGATTTTTCCGTTGTAATGCATATTTCTCGGCCTCCTTGTTGTATTCCTCGTTTGTTTGTGGTATGTAATCCTCGTTCTGTTTAGAGAAATCCTGGGGTGTGTCATATTTCTTCATATCAAATGTGTAATCCACTTCTGATCCGTTCTGCTCGTCCTCTGACAATACTGGATCCGTTTGCATGAATGCGTCCTGTTTTCTCGGTTTGGGAACTGGTGAAACATTACTGTGGATTGGTGGGTTTGACTGCAAGCGGTAGGCTATCTGGAAACAGACAGATATTTTTTTTTTTAATATTTATTGCCAACTACGTCAATTGAAAATTTATCTAAATGTATATTTTACAAATATTCTTTAAGTCGGTAAATTTTATTTTAGAGTAGCGATTACCCACAAGTTTGTTCTAGTTACAAATTCAAATCTAAAAAAGTCTTAAATACTAACTGGATATAATGCAATTTTTCTTATGGAATTTTCACTGTGGAAGGGAATTTTTAATGGATATAACACATTTTTAAAATTTTGGCATAACACATTTTCAAATAAAAGTTACTTACAGAAGAATCCGGCTGTTCCTGCTTAATTCCCTCCAGTAATGAATGTTCTTGCTTAGTATCTTCTAACATAGGCTGTTCTCGCTTAGTTCCATCCAATATTGGCTGTGATTGTGTCGAATTTGAGAATTTCTCTGTTTTTCCACTAAAAATACAAATATCATATAATGGAAATTAATGGTGAGTACATGGTTAGAGTATTTCGACAAAGCATAATTAGAACAGCAATAAACATATAATAAAAACAATGTCGTATAAATTATGACTAAGATAATAAAATGTATTAAAAAATTTACTTAGATACATACAGTTACTAACATAAGTTAAACTCTCACAAGTGTAAAAAAAAGTGTAACAACTATCACTATGAGGGTTCCGTATATTGTATTGTTAATGTGATCACAGCGCGGGAGGTATATAATAGTTAAAAAAATAAAATAAACACACTCTTGTGAAAACTAAAACATAAATATTACAATTATTTTTTTTATAATATTGCATTGTCATCCTTTAAGGTATGCAAAAAAAATATTTATCCCGAGTCAAAATTACGTTCCAAGTTTCGGTTACAAAGATAGATAGATAGTTACCTCCGAGGCCAATAACAGCATAATAAAAAATCAAGATGATAAACTATTTGGACCAGAATTAAAAGTGAAAAAAAACCCTCCATTCTCATGACATAAAAACTAGCTAACAGCAATCTATTTATATTGTAATATTGACTAAGTTTACCTGATCTCCTCTTTCTTACACTCCTTGTACTTGACGGTGCGGCTCTTCCTGATGACCATGACGGTACCATCAGGGTTCAGCTTTGGCAAGTTTTGAGACGGAATCGCGCCTTTTGATAAAGTTTTCCATTGTCCTAAAAGATATTTCCTTTTATGTATATAAAATACTATATTGCACATAAAAAAATGTAAACAATATATAAGGAAAATAAAAGAGTAAGCAGATATCAACATTATAAATTTTTGAGTGACATTTAAATACTAACTGTAGCCAGAGTTCCCCTCTCTTTCCCACCCCCCTTCATCCCTCAGGTAAATATAAAACATGTACTATGTTATCAAAGACAGCTTATTTATAACAAGTAAGCAAATATTAAAGAGAAATTGGATGTTTATTTTAGATCTAAGCTGAATGCTATGCATGTGATTCATTAAATACTAAATTTGGTTATTTTTTTTGGAATAAGACTGGTTGGTTATTTAACAGCTATACTTTCCTAGAGCATTACTTTATTTTTGATTACACTTCTTTTTTTGTATTGTTGATTTATATGCTGGAAATAAATGTAATCTATATGTAGCCAGGACCAATGTTCTGAGATTAAATGTAAAAGTCGTAAACTTATTCTTGCATGTTGTCACATAAATACATATTTTTAACAATTTTATCTTATACATTAATTTACTTACTTACTTTATAATGTTAACATATTTGGATTAAACAGATCTTAATCATCCATCTGGGGGGTTATATTTTTATAACATATATTATTGATTCCTGGATAAACTTTATTATTTACAGCCTTTTCCATGTTAGCCAATGGTACGAAAATTAAAAAGTTAAGTAATAATCCATATGATGGCAAATGTTTGTTAGGTCGCATCAGTCAAAAACTACTAGAGGATTATAATAATATATAATTTGGTTGTGGACATAAAAATAAAAATAGAATTGAATGAATTAAATGTGAAGAGCAGACGAAATCTCAGTCAAGATTCAGTATGAAGTAAATAATTAACCTTGCTCCTCATTGTAGTTAAATAATTATTACAAAGAATATATAAATCATAAAATATAATAACATTTTTTTTTAATAAGTATTGATAAGATAAATATATCATGTGCATATCATGTTATGCAATTTCCATTTTTTTTCATGTCTCTTTAGCAACAATTAAACATAATTTACTGACTTTGTAACATTTAAATATATTTTTTTACAGTGAGTATTGTAATGTAATGTGTAGGGCAAATGGTAATTGTCTATGGTCATATACATCACAAAGGAAGATAATATAAAGATGGGGTTAGACCTATTTATCCTGAAGTGGCGTAAAATATACAGGCAAACCAGTATGATTTTAAAAAGTTATGGTACCACTTAACTTAAGACACCGCATATGACTAATCAATTTGAACATTAAAGCATAGCAACATAAGAACCATTTAAAAAATAATACATCTATGACAAATATATCTTTTAGTCATTTACATTAATCACTTAGTTACTTCTTGTAAAAGGAAAAAATATTGAGATTTCCTCATTCATACATATTCAGAAAATATCATTTACTAGAAATCAAATGTATCATTTAGAAGATAAAAAAATATATTTTACAATATGGATTTTTTTCCATATTATTCATATTTACTTTAAAGCTTATCTCAAAATTACTGAAAGAAATTTTGTACAACATTTTAAACCAAAATTCTTGAAAATTACAGTAAATAACAAAATCTTAAATAAGCCAAAAATATATTTGACATAGTTACAAATAACTTCATATAATGCCTGTTTCATGTTTAAAATTAACTGTGTGTGCGGGTAAACACACAAAGAAAGAGGCTAATAATATGTAAACAAACGTATCACACTGAATTACCTTTCTTATAAACAAAACTATTACATTACTAAATCTCTACTTATCTTGATTCAGTTGTAACATGAGAAATAGTAAAAGATACAGTGATTTATTTGTTATTTTAATATTAGTTACATAAAATGTTATGTTACTTGCAATTTAATAACGTCATGTGGTCATAATGAATCATGGGGGTTATAGTTTAATTTCAAAGACTATGTGTCATTTTTATCAAGAGATTTTAAACTTATGTTTAAAATACTTAATAATATAAGTTCAAATATTATGATAGCTATATTTCCATTTAAAAGTTGTTAAATACACAAAACTACTGAGCACTTATGTAAAGCTTCATAAATCATACGGTTATCCAATAATTTATAGTAAATGCTTCTAAGGGAACTCACAACAGCCAGTAATTTGTTTAATTATAAAGAAATTATTCAAAGATTTATATATTTACATTCATAAGTATTATAGATTTTCATTACTGAAGCCTTGCTCAATAATTAATAATAATAATAATAATAATATCAGGACAAATTACACACATTGATATAACCCCTAAGTAAGCAAATTATTTGCTTGTGTTAAGGGTGTTAGACAACGATACAAATACATAGAAATACACATATAAATACTGAGAATATATTTAAAAAACGACCAAACCCAGAAACACAGACATCTATGCTCCTCACATAAATGCCTGTATCTGCCGGGAATCGAACCCGAGCCCCATTGCGCCGTGACACGTTAGTCGTCTGCGCTAACCACTCGACCAACGGGGCGGTATAATTAATAAAATGTTATATCCTATCTTTAACATTACCTTTTCTTTTTTTATATTAAGATATATTGACAAGTTTATCCCATTTAATAATTAATATTAACTGGCATGTGCATTATTATTATAAAATATAAGGTTTATAAAACATTATTGTTAACACTATAACATAATTATTTAAATGCATGACTATTTTTATTGATAATCTTCCTTAATGTAATGCATTTGATATTAACTTTTGATGATTTTATAAACAACCTATTTTACTTAGCTATCCTTGTATTGTTTTACATAATAAATAAATAATTTACTTATAAAAGGTATAAAAATCATGTAAACTCATTTTATATTTTTAATTTAAAATGTACTGTTGCAATCTACATGACAATACATATAATTCATAATTGTTATATTTAATTACTTAAATAATTTAAATAATATACATTACTGTTAACCAGCAGCTATGTTCTCATATGTTAAATATATTTTTATTAACTGTAGCTTTACAATTTTACTTATAATAAAGAAACTGCTTCAAATGTAGTTAAAATCTTGTAATTCAAATATACACATCTTAAAATGAAGTCTTAGAACCCATAGTTTAATAGATTCTGAGAATTTATGATTAGTCAGTGAGTGTTATTTAACTTTTATATATACAGACATATTGTCACATACAAACAATATTTTTAAATTTATCTCTACATTCATTTTCTTAGTGTGATGTAGGTTTTTTATAATGTGGATCAGATGACATCAATAAAATGCAACAGGACAATAAAGAGGAAAATAAGTATCTTTTCATTTCAAAAATACCCAGGAAAAGAAAATATGAAACAATTGATATAATGTATATGATATGCAGAATAAAAACACAATGAACTTAACAAATATGTTATAAAAAAGAGGACTTCTGAATGTCAAAATATTCGAGAGCGCATTGGTAGTTTTTATTATGAAATCCGGTCTTTCATAGTTCCGGCGCTCGGTATTTCCCTAAGTCATTTATGTTGTTCGAATTTAATATTTCGGGTGCTTTATGTAGATTAATTGAAACGAAAAATTTTTCGCCAACTACCAGCTCCTGCTACGCGCATACTTTGTGAGTTGTGACGGACATAAATGCAAAAACATATAGCATCAATCAATGAGTCATCGAAGAGAAAACTTATGATATATTATACAAAACATGGAAAAACCCAAATACCTTTATTCTTACCCATAGTTGTAATGTTGTAATCTGTTGGAGTGAAATGAAGACTGCAAACTTTTGAGTATTTTGTAAACGGTTTGCCGCGTTTCAAAATATTATTCCACTTTGCAGCCATCGTGGAATCGCTGGGAAAACGATGGAATTTCACATTTTTCGTCTTGCCGGCAAGCGAGGTGCACTGTGGTACTGTACAATAATAACCCATCTTTTTACCGAACAACCTTTGTTGTGGTTTAACTCAAAGCGGTAATTACAGACGAAATTGTCATTAGAATTAGGAGATACGAAGCATCTAGACGAGTTTCAAAACTGATTATTTGTAGGAAATCGTTATCACATTTGCAAAAATTAAAATCATCACACATCACACACCGCAGCCTTGAAATATTTGACATGTATTTGCCTTTTTTCCCTTCCCCACTTCCCAATTTTTCAGAAAAATGGCTACTTACAAACATAGACAATCTAAACAATAATACAGATAATAAAAGTTAGACCACACAAGTAAATTTCTTGATGTTCCAGTGAAATACTGTTCAACTTTTTAAAATATGGCAATAAAACGTTATCTTAATTACTTATATTTTGATTCTTTGGCGGGAAATCAAAAAGCGCGCATTTTAAAAAAGGGCCAAAAATATATAATTTCAGTTTTCGTGTTTATATTGTATATTTTCAAGTAAATAGTTACTTTTAAGGGCTGTTATAAATAATACAAGTTATGAGTGTAAATAGCGACGGGGGAGACCCCGTCGAAAGAGTTAAAAAACGAAAAATTGTTGGCGGTTGTCCAGAAGGCGTCGTAAACTATAATATATTTAAAAAGCCATTGTATAAAAGATTGTTTCTAGAAAACCACAGTGGCGATTGTGTGGTGTATGTGGAATCTACTGAAAATGAAAAAGTCGGCAATAAAAACCCTATCGTCCTTACGAAAACCTTTACGGAAAACGTTAAAGGAATAGTAGGAGTACACCGAATAAATGCCTACAAAGTGGGCGTTACGTTTAAAAAACCCGCGCCTGCCAATAATTTCTTAAATATGGATAGTTTTTTTATTAAATACAAGCTCAAAGCATTCATACCAGCCTATATGACTGAAACTATTGGAATAATTCGATTTGTTCCCAAAGATATGTCTAATGAAGATATTTATAAAAATATTGTTGCTGATGCAGAGGTTGTATCAGTCAAGCGATTTATGAAAAGAGAAAACGGAAAGTTAATACCCCTGGGCACAGTTGCAGTAACTTTTGCCGACACTGTTTTACCACAGTTTACCTTTATTAGCCTATTTAGGTACTCGGTACACACCTATGTGCCACCACTCATCCAATGTTATAAATGTTTAAAATTCAACCACTCCGCGAAAGTCTGTAGAGGAGATCAAATGTGTTCCTCGTGTGCAGGTCGCCATTCCTACAAAGAATGTGATGTAGAAGGCATCACTTGTATAAATTGTGGAGGTAGTCACTTGGCTATCTCTAGAGATTGTCCTGTAAAGCAGAAGAAAACGGCAGAGAAGAAAGAAAAGCACCGTCATCGTTCCTATGCCACTGTTGTGAGTACCCCACCACCCAATATAACATCTAAAACATTCCCCACATTAAATGAACCAAGTAAGTCAGTATCACAACATCTTTCTACAGTAAAAAATGTAAAAACAGCATCAAATTGTATTGATGCTGAACAAATTATAAATAATGATATAATTATCAGTGCATTAGTCAAGTCTTTAGTTGCCCTTGGTAATAATAGGGATAACTTTGCGCAGAGGCAATATCGTAACCAATGAGGTTAATCCGAGGTGTGATTATTGCTGGTAATAATAGGGATGGTATACCTTTAACAAATAAAAAGATAAAAGAAATATTATTACATAACTTAATAACTTAATGGATACTTATTTACATATTATTCAATTTAATATACAAAGTTTAAATAGTAAAAAAGCATTATTAAACAAATTCCTTTTAGAACAAAAAGTTGATCTATGTTTATTGAATGAAACCTGGTTAAAAGATACTAGCAATATACCTTCTTTTACATCATATAATTTTATTTACAAAAACTCTAAAGATTGTATTTTTGCAATACCTGAAATACCAATAATTATTAATCATATTAAGGATAATACAAACAATATTTATAGGGATGACATATGGCCAATGTATAGATGTAATTATAATTCTTTAATAAACCATTTACATATTAGCTGTAATCTAGACTCAATCCAAAATAAATATGATTTTCTAGACTTTATTAGTAAGAAAACTCATTTCTATACAATATACACAGATGGTTCCAAAAATATTGATGTTGTCACTTCTGCATTTTATGATCCTCAAATGATGGTTTCAAAATGTATTCAATTAGACAAAAATTGTAGTGTCTATACAGCAGAAAGCTATGCCATATTGACTGCCTTAAAATTAATAAATAGAAATGTAGATATTAAGAATATATTAATAGTAAGTGACTCCAAAAGTGTTCTAGCAACCTTATGTAATAATAACTTAAGTTTTAAACAAAATTACATTATATATGAAATCAAACATATGTTGGACCAGCTGATTAAAAGTAATAAATTTATCGAGTTTGTGTGGGTGCCATCACACAGTGGCATATATGGAAATGAGGTAGATGCTGCAACTCGTCGAAAATGCGACGAAGACCATTCGGATTTTATGAAAATCCCATATACTGATTTTTATTCCACCCTAAACAATAATTTCATACAAATATGGAGAGAATATAGAAAGCACATCATTCAAACAAAAGGAAAATGGTACGCAGAGGTCCAAAAAAACTTACCTATTAAACCCTGGTACTATGACCTAAAGTATTCTGGGAGAAAATTCATTACAACAATTAATCGTCTACGCTTCGGACATTGCTTAGTTCCTGCCCATCTTTTTAGACTTAAAATCATAAAAAATAATAAGTGTGCACATTGTTCACAAGAAAATGCGGATATTAAGCATTTAATTTTTGAATGTTCGTCATTTAACATACAACGGCTGATTCTTGTCAGTGACATTAGCGAAATATCGCAACAGAGTTGTATAAGTGTTCACCGCCGTGTTCAGGAATTACTTTCAAATAAACATTATTTTAAGTCTATTTTTAAGTATATCTCGAATACTGTTGAAAATATTTAAATATTAGTGTAACTTGTAACAAATTAAATATTTAATTTAATTATTATAATTTTTAAAGAAAAAAGAGAAGTGTAATGAAGCTATTTTTACTGTCATTGCAATTCAATGTTAATTATTTTTTTATAAATGCATTTATATTATATTGTTTAATGTTATATTAGTTTCATGATTTGACTTAAATATCATACTTTAAAAATAGACATGAATACTGTTATATAGCTAAAAAAGATTTAATGTTAATGTAATTCCATGTCAACTTATTTATAAATTATATAATTTTATTCTATTATTGCGACTGAAGGGCTTGTACTCATGGTCATGAAATAAATTAAAAAAAAAAAATTAATTACTTATAATTAAAAAAGCGACATGATAGTAAATATAATAAATGGTCTATTGTTAGGTTAATATAAAATATTTTTTTAATTTAATATCTATTTTATGCGTTGTGTACTTGAAGGATATATTTTTTTAACAGTAAATAAATAAACGGCAAACGTGTCTCAACTACCGAGAGCATCATCTGTTATATTGTCGATGGTATTGTTTTATTTTCTTTCAATTTCAATCATGTCTGCAGTCTGACGCTTGTCCACAGAGTACTATAAATGCTTGGTGTTTATGCGCAAACTTTTGTTTGTTTTTGTAATCGGCGTCGTGTAATAAAATATCAAAAATAGTGTATCTTAGATATGTGATTTAGTGTAATACGTAGTTTTATTACTAAAAATGCCTTATTATTGTACGGTACCGCGTTGTACTTCTATGGCAGGAAAAGCCAAAAACGTATCGTTTCATCAATTCCCAAGGGATGAGGAACTAGCAAAATTGTGGAATAAAATATTGAAGAGAGGCAAACCTTACACAAAATACTCTAAAGTATGCAGTTTACATTTCACGGCCGATGATTATACAATAACTAGCGGTCAGAAAAACAAAGGTAAAGACAAATTATTATATTATATAGCGCTCGTGTTATTTTATAGCAAGAATTTTTGTTTTTGATATAATCGAAAACATTATGTAGGTATTTATAACATAACTTATTATATAACACGTAAATTAACAAATTATATTATCTTCTTCATATACCCTACCTACTGTAAATAACGAAAATCTCTTTAATAATTTGTGAATAGCTAGTATATACTTGGAATCAGATCTATTTAGCCACAATTGATTTTCATTCATAGTTAATTGAGCTCTTTGTTGTTAAAAGATTATGTAGAATAATCAACTTGTCTTTAAACTTATGTTACCTTATTATTTACTTACATTATTTACTTTTATATCTCCATATATTTTTAAATCCAGGAATGTAAAAAGTCACTCCATCCTCATCAAATTCATTCACCTGGCAATGCTTTAAAATGAATAAAACTTTTGTACAATATATGTAATTTCAAACATTACCAATTTCAAAAACCAAAATATCACACAAATAACTTTAATACAGTAACATAAATATATATTTTAATATACTTGCATATGCCTGGACAAATGGCCCCTAGAAACCAAAATATATTCCTTATATAAAACATTTTGTAATTTATCTTAAGTTATATAGTTTTTGTCTATTACAAATACAGTCTCAGTATGGATTAGTGAAAATTAAATCAAAGACGTGATTCAAAAATTATATGGTCCTTTTGAAAAACCCAGTTTTTGTAGGTCAATGGCGAACTTTAAGAAAAGATGCAATCCCCTCTCAAAATCTTCCAACAGAGTCTCCAATACCATATCAGAGGAGAAGTTCCTGGACCCCACCACCTAAAATGGTAGACACTAAGGTATGTTGCAGATTTAGTTATTATTGCATTCAAAACCATTGTTATTATATTCATTTTAAATAATTATCATCCTTTTAAACCTTGCTTAAACAGAAATAATATTATGTAAACTATTGCTATATGGAACTAAATTTAGTTTTAGTAACTTTAATTAGTTTAGCTTAACCTTAGTAAAATGATGTAAATATAGAATGAAAAATAAGTATTGGTTTATTTATCGCAGAGATTCGAACCTGCTACTTCTGGGATACCGTCCCATCCCTCTACCAATTGAGCTAGCAATATGGGTTTAAATTCCTGCCCGTATCGGTTTATTTTTCATTCTATATTTATTTAAATTTAAATAAGCTTAACATACATGTTTATAGATATTTTCAAACATTAACCTTAGTATTTAAAAATCATATAAAAGCTCTCCACCATACTTTCTTTTTTACTTTCCATGTTTGTAATACCTGATAAGTATACTATGAGATGGTTGCAAATAAATATGTACTATTTTTTATAAAATAAAAGCTGGATATTGTAATGAAAGCCAAGTTAATTAAAAGTGTTCTTTACATATATATAGTTTTTTTTGTAAACCTTATTTATAGTGGTATAATGCAATATTAAAAATACTACAATTCCGCTAAGTCATAAAAATGGTCAATACTTTAAATAAAAACGAATATAACATACCTATATTTAAAGTTATTTTTGTATTTGTTCGTTCTCGCGCCATCAGCGATTTCGAGGTTCATTTTTTTTTACAAATAAGTTATATTTAGTAATCTAGTGTTATTATGATGGCGCAAGATCTTTTTTCGCTTTAAAAAAAACAAGCCTTTTGATCACTACGCCGTGAGACAAATAGGTTTAACTAAGCTAACCTAACACAATTGCACAAGAGCAAGGCGGAGTGATCAAAGGTTTAACTATTTGTTTACGCTCAAAAAGGTCATGCGCCAACAGGACATGGCTGTTTCAAATGTTGCAAAACCTGTAAAAAAATAAAAAATCGCTGGTGGCGCGATAACGAACAATTACCGTTATTTTATATATCTCTAATTCTTGGAGGTTACTCGTAATAGTCTGTGAATGGCACAGGTCCCTAAATTTTAGGAAATACGATTCAAGTGTAATGAGGTCCGGTAACATTAACCATCAATCACTATTTTCTTACAGATGCACCAACAGATGGCGCAAACTATATACGTGCAAACGATGCTGGCGATGCAGGCAGCCGGCATCACGAACTCTATCAACAACGGTTAGTTTACATACTATGCTCATAACCATGCATCTTGTCAGTTAACTATGATATTTCAAGCAGCTAAATAACTTAATAATTTAATCTAATGGTTTTTAGGATTCCATACCCAAAGAGTAACAACGAAACGTGTTACTAAAACTTTACTGACCATCGGTCTGTCTCATGATCCGTGTAGTTGAAATTTTCACAGATGATGTAATTAGCGTTGAACGTTTATGAAATATATTTTAAAACATGCGAAATATCTTGTTATCTACTATCATAATTCATTTTCTCCCAAAAAGTGATTATTTTATTAAAAATAAAATATTTTACCCGATGACAATTAAATTTCGCGCAAAACACTAAGTCACGTGACTTATACAAGCAATGACGTCACGACACTACAAATACAATAATAACGTTTGTCTTCTCTGTTATTATACGGTTTTCATTGGAAATGGTTAAGCATGTGCTCTTATAAGACATATGCAGTGCCAATATGCAAAAGTACGACGATTAAAAATCCTGAAACACTGTTCCTAAATATGTAAAAACTAAAACGTCGAAAACAATAGATTAAGTTAGCACTACGAAATCCTTATTTAATATCAAATAACTTTACGATATGCCTACTGAGAATCACTGATAAATGTAAATTATTTTTCATATATTTCAATTTTTTTTTACGTTATTTTAGTAGTATATTATTTGGATCCAATTAACATTTTGAAGTAAGGTTATGATCGAATATATGAAAATAATACAAATATAATTTAGTTGACCACCTCTTGCAGGCAGCTTCTCTCCATCAATCCCAACAACATTTGTTCTACGACTTTTTAAAATCTTGATAAACAACGCAATAAACACGAAACAAACAAAATTTTGCTCCCTCTTTTACTTATTAATCTGTATTTTGTAAGAAGTGCTTTAAAGGTCAACGCCCGGGCGCCATACCTACGCTCAGAGTTAATGTCAGTTCAGAGGCAACAAATAAATTTTGTTGATGCAGAGAAGCTGCCTGCAAGAGGTGGTCAACTAATTAAAAATAACCCTTTATATATTTTTCGTTTTGCAATAAGAAATTGAAAAATTTAATTTCGTTTGGAAGCTCCTTACGACTTACCTAAACACTTCGTAGGGATAATAAAAAACACATTTTCTTTGTTTTCAATGGCAAGGTTAGCATTTTGAAAATTTTTACTCCGTTTTAATAATAAATGCAGCAAATAAGGCCTTGTTGAAAATGAGACCTTTCTACATAATAAAAGGAAATAAAAATAGGTAAAAAACACTGCCACTAAAACTAATGAGAAAACTGTTTTCTGGTTTATTTTATTTGGTACTACTATTTAACTATATTTTCAATTGTAATATAGTTCATATCCCACATTCATTCTTTACAGCTACCAAAAACACTATTCAACTTGAGTCTGTTTATTGCGTCGTGACGTCACGCCACGATCTGTCATGGCGGCCTGCTTTTAATTTAACTTAAATCGCGCGAAATAAAATTCAAATTACTTTACCTAAAAAAAAATAATAATTAATGTAACAGATAAATGACATAGTTATACCTTTAAGCTATAAATTCCGATACTTTTTATAGTTTATTTTGATATAGGTTTAATAGGTAATTATGTTGCCGCTGTAACAACAAATACTAAAAATAAATAAAATAATGGGGGCTCCCAAACAATAAACGTCGTCTTTTTGATCGATTTTAATAATATCAATAGGTAGGCTCTTGTAATATTCGAAGAATATTTAGTTATATATTCACTTTAAAATAAAATAAATGTTTAAGGGTCCCCAAACGGGATGGTTTTTCCGTTTTTTGTAAATAATGGTACTTCGTGAAGGAGTCGCACACTTGGCCGGTATTTTATGTAGTAGTCAACCTTACTCACTAAAACCTATGATGAGTGATTACCCTCATTGCCTAGTTTTTAATAATTCTAAGAGATTTCAAAGAAGGAAGCAGGTTTAATCCACATATTATTTTTCCGAGTCTGAGTGTATCATACACCCGTTATTTCAAGTGTAGGAACGTGACAGCGGTAACTTTCTTTTCTTGAACTGGTAATATAATTATTAAAAAAAAAAAAATTAACTAATTAGTTAATAAACTTTAAGTTACGTAATTTTATTTTCTAAATATTTTTTGTTTACCTATATTATTATATTAATCAGGTTTGATTATTAAATCAAAAACCTGCACTTAAGTGATCGCATATAATTTAAGTATTAAAAAAAACAATAGTATAATAAAAATATACTATTTTGTTGGTTGTCAAATTTTAACAAGTAAAAAATAACTATAAGTATTTTAAGTGTATATTTTTTAATTTACAGAACAGTCATCACAACCCATGGAAGATACTGAATCAACATCAACATTACACAATCTAACACAATTCGAACAGATATTCTCAGAACACGAACACACTGACGCAATTACTCACAACGACACCCACACAGACACGTTCAGATGTACACAGTGTTCAAAGTGTTTTAAAGATCCCGACGTTTTTATATTACACAAACGTTCTCACACAAACGAAGATACTGAAGAAATGTTAAGAGCCAATCCCATCTTGGCGGGACTTTTAAAATCGCAAGCCAATTCTAGTATCGATGTTAAAAACGTTAAAAGTATCGAAAATCAAATAATGACAGCCCTTGCGGCGAATATGGAGAACTATTTGCGTAATCTGTCGACAATAATGACACATGGCAACACAAATACCATAGAGAATTCTAATTTTGAAAACAGCGCTTTAGATTCCCAAAACTGCATTGAGAATTCGAATTTCGAAAATGGTAAATTTAATTGTGACGTTAGAAAATTTGATAATGGAATTCTAGATTCCCAGACCTGTGATAGCAAAGACTTTGAATCATTAGATTCGAACTTAGTTATAGATGAGGACGCATGTTGATTTAATAAAATAAATATAGTTGTTTAAGGTACTTAACTTAAAATTTCGAGGCTTTTTACAAATCCGTGAAATAGAATTAGATTTTAAGATTACGACTGATCCTTGAAAATAAAACTGACTGAATCTTGTAACTAGAATAATTTACCCACCTTTAGTTTGATATGAAATGTATATTTTTCTACCTTTTTTTTTTGTACAATTAACTTATATGCTACCATTTTGGTAGAATTAATAGACTGATTTGCACTTTTTTTTTCTACACAATATATTGTAATAATAAGATGTGTAGGGGCCACTCATATAATGTTTTTTTCCCTCGAAATGTTGGTGTCTCGATGATTTATATTTTGGTAGCTGTAGAAACTTTTTAGCACCTGCTAAAAAGTTTCTATAGCTACCACCTGGTCAACTTAGGTTTTGTGGCATTTTTTGGGAAGTAACAGTGGGGGTAAGGGGTAAGGGCGGCAGCGGTAAAAGTGATGCAACAAGAAGACAAAATATTTATTCTATGAACGGTCTCTATAAAAGATTCACATTATCTTAGTTATCAACATTCTTATTTTTATTTAAAAAAATTTCGTCCTCATAAAGACTATTATATTATATAGAATGCTAAATTCATTGAGGCGGGTATCGACGCGGTAGTTCAGTTGGTACAGTGACGGGACGATATCCAAAGGTTGCAGGTTCGAGTCCAGTCCGGGTTAATGAATTTTTCATTCTATATTTGTTTTAAAATATTTTATTTCTTCAGGAATAATAATATTTTTTTATTTGTTTTATTAAGTTCAATTCCCTCGATAATAAGTAATCAAAACAGATTGATTCTCTTCAATTTGGTCCCACCTTCCTAGCTAGTAAGTAGTTTTATAGTGCCTTAGATTTTATAGTATTTACAAAACGTATTAAAAAAACAGGTTAAACATATAATTAGGTTTTTTTAATATTAGAAAATTTATTTCAATATTGAAGAACATGTTTAAAAATAAAGTTGTATAAATAAAGAAAACGATTCTACTTTTTTATGTTTACTTCGTGGAATAAAAAACTTCACATTAAATGAAAGAATAGAGTTATTTAATAGAAGGGTTTTTCGTTTATTAAATAATACTAACACTGAAAGAAAAATAATCGAACTAAATGAATATCACAATAATTAAAATAAATAATTCTTAATGAGCTTATTTGTAAAAGTTGGATTACTCCTTGAGTTAAGAGGAGTAGGGAAGGGTTAAGAAGTATCCTTTAAGATACAACATGTGTTTAATTTTGAGAAAGACAACAATTTTACAAATAACACATTGGATAAATTGTATTAGAAACGTAATTTTAAATTAGACATATCATTTATTGTAACATTGTTTTTTTTCACCTTATTCAAATAGACAATATCTTGAAGCCGCTAGTTAAGTCAACCAATGCGGGTACTTTACTTTGTATTAAAATTTTATAGGAGCTCAATTGCATAATATTTTTTTTATGTATAAGTAGAAGTATTTTTAGTATTTCTTTATAAAATCTAATCAAAGTTGTGTTAAAAATACAGTCTCTCGGTGAAGTATTGATCTCTTTATTTCGAAAACGATGTAAAATCATTTAGCATTAAAGAATAAAATAATATGAGGATTTTTATTTCCCATTTTTGTTTAGGTTAAGTAACAAATCTCTTATAAAAAATGTTTTGGAATAAGATCAAGAGTGGCTAACGATCAGAATTCGGTGGTAAGTGGTGAGGTCGCAAGTAAAGATCTGCAGTTATAGAAGAACACTAGGACTAGGAGAGAAAAGACAGTCCGGTCTACTGGCTTTCGTCGTTCGTTTCAATAACATCTTACAAGTCGACGATGGTTAAACATCTGCAACTGGATTAAGATGTTTGTCATATTAAATTATTTATAAGAGTATATTTCCTTATTGGTCTTCGGGTTTTTTTATAGATTAATATTTGCGAGTGTGAATAATAGAATAATTAATAAACTGGTTACGAGGCCAATAGGGAACATTCACGTATTTTTTTTTGACGTAAATTAATCATTTACCTCTCTATATCGTAGAAAAAAATATTAATAGGCTTGAAAAGATTCTAGTTTTTTTTCAAAGTGAAAATTAAAACATTGAGTAAATTTGACCCGTTTAAACACCGCCATTTTGCGCGCGCTTTGCGTGACGTCAAATGATACATCCAGTGAATGTTTACTATGAACTTTTTAGCAATTTCATAGATATTTTAAGTTTTAATTGCTTTACAAGTCATGGAAGAAGATAAAAATCATCTTACGAGTATTGTATAGTACCGGAGTGCAAAAATAGTATTAGAA
Organism: Napeogenes sylphis; assembly: GCA_959347405.1. Lineage (NCBI taxonomy): Eukaryota > Metazoa > Arthropoda > Insecta > Lepidoptera > Nymphalidae > Napeogenes > Napeogenes sylphis. Next base: position 14,537,718 of record OY365785.1, on the reverse strand, counting down.
AAACACCCGACAAAGTGTTTTTTGTATTCCAAGAGATGCGAAAATACAAAAACAATGGTGTACGGTAATTAAAAGGGATAATATATGTCCTAAATCGTGTTTATATGGTTGTGAAGATCAATTTAACGTAAGTATACTTTATTTATAATAAGTTTAATCTAATAGTTTAAATTTATAGTAAGTATTAAACATTAGAAAATTTGAGTTTAAAATTAACCTAACCTATCTTACAAATTTCAGTATAACTTTCTATAAAAACCGTAATCTTTTTTTGTTTTACGCAATTTTTATGGTCTGTCGATTTATTTCAGGTTAAGGAAGATACAGCAAATTGTATTGAATATAATATGTGTAACGAAACAACAAGGAGAAAGATGTAATCTAAGTTTGAAGAAAGGAGTTGTTCCTTATATATTTTTGTGGCAAAAACAACAGCTGATAGAATGAGAATGTGCATAGTCAAAAGGCAAAGATTGACATCGGTTAATGAAGCCTTTTAAGAGTTAGCTATCAAAAGTAGTGTTTGAAAAAATTGGTGACCTTTACGAAGAAGTGATATAGGTAGTAAGTCCTAGTACTGCCCATACAAATGTCTGTGATATTAATCAGCCAAGACTCAGTACTTCTCCTATTGAATGTGATGATCATAAGGCAGAGCCTTGCTTTTCGCATATTAAAGATAAATTACCAAGTGACTAAGCTGTGCAAGTTAATATTAAACCGAAGTATGGAAGTAACGGTTTCAATGTAAATATACCTGCTGAAAAACAAAATGTAACATTGTCACCATTTCCTCATTTAACACACAACATTGTTACACAACAGTTTTAAAAGTAAAACTATCTGTTTTAAAAAGAAAATTGTTTACTGAAAACACAGCTGATAATACTTCTATAGCATCTTATATCTTCTATATCTGCTGATTATCAACCAAGTTATTTATCTGAGTCAAGTGAAGTGAAAAATGATTCAGAGGCAGAAACATTTTAAAAATGTATTGTGTAGTAGCATGCTAACTACTATTCAAAAAGAGTTTGTAGGTATTTGTTTTGTTAGAGTTGTTTGAGTATTTAGAAAATGTTTTTAAGATTACCTAAACAATTGTATCATTTAATAAAACCTTTAAGCACGAAAATATAGGTTTAAATTATTTATTTTTCTCAGTCACACTGATACCACAGTATGAACTTAAACGCCGATATATTGAATGGTGTGTCAAATGACGTCACATTTCCTTTCGACCAATGGTGGCGCGTTTTGGAATTTTGAATTTCGCTCCCTAAAGTTACACTTTTCATAAATTATTTTATGGCCTTAAATGATTAGTAAATTAAAAAAAAATGATTTTATTATAATAAGATGATAAAAAGTAATCGAAAAAAAAATATTTGAGACCATTTAATTTTTTTTGCATGTTCCCTATTCTAGATGTGACAAAAAATATTAGTACTTTCTCTATAATTTAATGACACATCCCACAATTTCTATGTTTTACTGTTTGTACCTAGTTACCTGGTTGTACCTAGTCTTGTCATAAATATCGGAACAGAAGAAAAATTGCAAATAACATTTATTACTTTTACAGTTATTACACTTTTATTGTTTTATATAACTAACACATAGTTTAACACACAAATATAAAACAATTAAAAATATAAAAAGCTTATTCGAAGTGGTGTCCATTGGCTGTAATAGAGTCCTTTTAACGTTGACTCCAGTTATAATCAATAGCAGCACGCGCTCTTTCCATGGGGAAATTCTTCACTGCGCATCGTATGGATTGTTTTAGGAACTCCAAACTATCATGGCATTTATATCAATAAGCAAGCTGTACCTACTCTCTAAAATTGACCATAAATCATAATCCAGCGGATTAAAATCGTGACTAGACGACGGCCAGTCTTTAGCTCTGATGAAGTCCGAGACGTTCGCTTCCAACCAAGACTGCGTGAACCGAGCTCTATGACCCGGCGCCAAGTCTTGCTGGAAGGACCCTATTTGTTTATTGAACATGGTGTTATTAACGGGCTTAACTAACTTATTAGGAATGGTCTCTTGATACACTTGTGCCGATGTATTAATATCTTTTTCATAAAAATATGGCTCAGTCGCTCCTCCATATGCAACTGTAAACACTGCAGTCGGATGATTCCCACGTTGCACTCCGTCGACTAATTGGGCGGCTTTCTTAGAGCTTTGAGCATAAATACGGTCATTTTTTTTGTTAAATTTTCTCATCCGTTGCTCAATAAAAAAAATCTCGTAAAAAAAATCTGATCCGTAAATAACATTTTTTTGTGACCTCCCTTTGCATACCACTTCAGTAGTTGTTTCGATTTTACCAACCTATTTATCTTTAATTTATCAGTTAAGAAATGACCAGTGCGTCTCTTATAGGCTACAAGTCCTAAGTCATCTCTTAAAATACGCGACATGGTTCTAGGTGCTATCTTCATTTTCCGAGATAAAATCTTTTGCTTGGGCACAGGATTTCTTCGAATTCTTTCCCTTACTGCTTTGACCACCTTTTTAGTACGAACACGACGTGGACGGCCAGATCTTTCTCTGTCACAAACAGAGGAAGTCTCCTTGTACCTATTAATAGCCCCGTACACAAACACCAAGACTTGACTAATACCAAGTGTATGAAGAGTTTTAAAAATTGCATTTGGCTCCATACCTACTTTGTATAATGCAATCACAGCGATTCTGTTCTCTTTATCACCCCACTTCATTTTAATGTCGCAAAATATTATACAATGTATTGGCGGCTGGCGCCAAAATGAGAAAACACAATTAACAATCGTATAAAAATGACAGATTCCTAATTCAAATGTAATATCTTTTTATTTGTAACAGTACTTATGGCCAGACTAAGTACTTAGTTAAAGTAGAAAAACCAGCCTAAAATGGGTGTATCGAAAAAAAAAGAGAGGAAGCATATGAGGCTACCTACCTGTCTTTCTTACATGTGTGTTGAGACAAAGATAAATATCGCTCTTTCATCTTGCCTCTTGTTACTTCTTAAAAATGACGCTCATAGGCATGCCTATGGCTCCCCTATTCTATTTGTAATAATTATATGATCGCAATTAGTCTTCATTTGACATACCACAGGTTGTATCCGAGTTGTGGAATATCATGGTAATGACATAAACGTGATATAAATCGTAAGTAATACCTATTTATGTATAACTTTTACGTAATTATATGATGATAATACTATAATACAATGATATCTTTTTACGCAGTTGACCTAATAATACTTTCCAAAGATTCTGAATCGAGTTATCAAGAATATAGTTTTATAAAATCATTGCAGTGAAATATAACTCATACTGAATAGGTGTATTTTGGTACCTACCAAACTACCTAGTTTAATAATTTATAAAAAAAATATCTTTAAAAACATCAAACCATTGTCTAAGAGTAATAACGTAATTAAAAAAGAAATTTGTAATAAACGCAAAGAAGGGTTAAAACTGAATATAATATACTTTGTTTTGGGGAAATTGATTCGTATAAAAGTATTTTATACGAATTAAATAAATAATTGGTCAAAAGGTATCAAGCAATAATATATTTTTTTAAATAAATGTGATGTTATTTTGGAATCTTACCTTTGAACATTATTATAGAAAGCCTGGAAATCGATATATTTTATTTTACGTTATATATTTTATTTGTTATTAAAATATATTTCTTCAGATGACTTAATAATATTATAACACTTGTCTACTTAGTAAATACGTTTTTTGACGTAATTTCTGGTTTGATGTTTGGATGTTTCGTATTTATAGAAGGGAAATACCCTAACCTGCATCTTATGCACTAAATTTAAAACAAATGTATATAGTATATATATATCTATCTTCTATTTTTCATATAGCTACGTATTGAATGTATAGTATACTGTATACTGTGTAGTGTCAAGCTGAAATTGTAGAAGCCCAGTCGTTAATTGTATTACTAGTTTGTTACCTGTAACCCGAAATATTTTGTAGATGTGAATTAAACTAATAACAAATAAACACGTCATTGAGGTAAATTTATATTTTATACGTTAAAATTCCACTTATATTTTGTTGTGTCTTTTTTAAAAACATCATTTTTTCTACAAGATAATGATCTTGATCTCCCGATATAAAGAATATTCAGTGATTTAATTAATTTTAACCCATAAAATATAGAGACAGTTTTTACAAGCTCTGCGATTGTAAAATAATGATCACCGTTGGATGCTATTTAGACAAAAAATACACATTTTTAAAACTTTTATCTTTATTTCGTTTGTTCTGCTTTGTTTTGGGTTTGTGCCTTGTTTTTGCTCGCTCAGTGTATATAGTTATGAAGTGCCTTGGTAATGTTACACCAGATAATTGGATTTAAATTGATGTAATGCCAATAGATAATTAATATGGTACTCTGTTTTAATGATCTGCTATAAATAATTTTATTAGGACACTTGTATATCTAGTAAGAAAATATTTTTACTTATTCTATCATATCCCACCAACCCACAATTTAACATATTAGGTAATGCTGGAATGCGTCCGATAGAAGCAATATTTGATTTTTATGTTATATTTATTAATATTAGGATCCGCCACAATGCGCTGCGGGAGTTGAGCTAAGCGCCTTCCCCCTTTTTTATGCTAGTATGCGGTCCATACCGCGTCCAAGGAGTTCCAATGAAGTTGCTGGCACCTTGAAGCTTAAGTCTATGGGAGATTCAGTTTTTTTACCATAACTTTAAAACAAAACAATATTTTTATTCTGTTTTTTGGAATAGAAGCCCAGTCACGTCCTTGACATGCGTGCCAATTTTCAAGTCAAGTGGTTTTCCTGTGATGTTGCCTCAAAAAAAATATTCCCAAACGGTTAAGAGCTTCGCTTACGCTCAGCTGAATTATAGTTATATTTAACTATGTATTAGTCCACTCCCTATTGACCCCTAAATTATAAAATATTCCTTATTTGTGTTATTTTTTTCTGTCTTTATAAGACTTTTATTTAAAATTTAATATATTATTAATGTTATGGTATCTATTTATTGTATTTTTTCATTATCGAAGGACATAGTGGCAATGTGACTCAATTGTTTAATAAAAGTAATAATAAAGTAATCCTCCTAAGGGCGGATCTTAACAATTTATTGCAGTTCTCTGGCGAAGCTTTACCAAAATACTCCATTAAAGTTAACATTAATAGGATTCATCGTAATTTGTCTATTTCTTGCATAATATATTTTTCCTTATATATTTTGAAAATTCAATAAGCTTTGACATTTTTAGCCATTTTAAAATTTAGAGCATTTAGCATAAACGCGTTGTCCGCTTATCGCAACTCTATTTGAATTTTGAAGCAGTTTAGTAATCAGTTGGCACTTGACAGTTGACAGGTTAGCTCGATGCTCAGTGCTCACGCCTCACGTATAGTTTGACTTTTATAATTTGAGGGGATGCCCCAGAAAGATAAACATATTACTTATACAGTTTCGTCATACGTTTATACTTTAATTTGTATTATTTTAAGTTAACATAACATGAACTTAGTATATATTATATCTTTCAGTGCAAATTTTAGAAAGTATTAAACTGAAGTTTTTTTGTATAAAATGTCTCAGACACCTGCTAAAAGGTTACATAAAATATCACCTATAATATTAAAAAAGAATGCATTAAAGATAGGCTCATCGAAAAGTGATTATAATTTTTTATTACGTTGTGTTAAAAATGTTCCTCAACTACGAATAAAGGAAGATGTGATTTATCGGTCAACGGACAAGGATTTCCTCAAGGGGAAGTACCCAGAGTTAGTTTTAATAAACAAATTAAACTTAATTCATAATACTAGTCAGACTATTGCGATTTACAAAGAAAATTCTGTCACTATCAAGTTAACATCAGACGCGTTAGTGCGAATGATAGGTCAAAAGAATTACGATACAGTGTTCAGCGTGTTATGTTCTACTATCAGCTTGGAATCGCGAGTACTGGGGATTCTCGCTTTGTTATCTCAAGATAATATTAAGAAAACCGAATCAACAACTACGCAAACAATAGACTCTTTTATAGAAGTGTTAAAAAAACAAAAAAACCAAAGGGTTAAACGAAAGAAAATAAGGCCATATGTGATTACGGACCATTTGATTGATAAAAAACAACCAAAAAAAATCATAATTAATCCTGAAGATATAGATTTTATTAAAGAACCAGATACTCATGTAGAGTCAACCAAAAGTACTGAACAAAATAATAGAGAAAAAAACAACACAAGTGATTCAGGATTCCCAGATCTAAAACTGATTCTCAATGAAGACAGTAATATATCAGAAACCAGTGTATCTAACATATCATTAAATAGCTGTGATATCCCTAGCATTATTGAGAATACTAAATCATTACTTACATATATAGAAGATCACACAATTTCCCGACCTGCTGAAAAAACAATAACTATGATAGACGGAACAACCATAACTGTGAAAGGGAATCCGGACGACTTGCATCTGACAAGTCCGGATATTTTGTCAGAGTTGACTCCAGATCACCAGAGGAAGCTATTGTGGCACCAAGCATATATTGATTGGAAGCTATGTCTGCAACGTGACGAAGACTCCAATTTGTAAGTAGCAATATTTTTTTATATATTAATATACTGTTATGGGGACTTAAACATATATATATATATATAAAATAGATTATAGAGCCACGAGAATTGAGTAAAAGTTTATTACAGTAAAAACACAAAATATATTCACTGGATATAACATAGTAATGATTATCTTGCCACATGGCTTTTATCTAGTAAGCCTGAATGGTGTATATTTATACATGATAATGGGTTACACCTATCCAAGGCGCAAATTAAAAATAATTAATCAAGATTCCTATAATATAACTGTTACAAGAATTAAAAGTAAATAGATTCTGTAAAGTAATAATAATTCTGTATTCTGTTGTAGTAATAATAACGTCAATAGTTATACTATTATATATAATATATTATAAAAAAGCACTAAAAGACAGTAAATCCCATAAGTATTTATAGAGTAATTTTTATTCTGACCTCTAACAATGTCATAATATTAAGTTATTTAGACACATTCAATTCAACATAATTAAATACGTTATTGTGTGTTGGTTGTTTATCTATTTGTAACAAATAAAGATAATTGAATCTTTTAAGATAAAATAATCTAAATTTACACATTAGTTTCCCCATATGTTATCATAATAATGTGATTAAAACTATTAAAATTATAGCTACATGTGAAATTAGGATATTTTTTTTATAAACTTATTATTTGACAAAATATAATTCATCTATTTTCTTTGAACTTCATTCTGAATTGTACTGGATGAAGTTTTTTGGGTCTACTTAACTTAAATTTACTGTAGGTATAACTAAATATTCTTAGGCCTTACTTTTAAACTTATTTTTGATCACAAAAAAAAACATCTATAAATAAATATGACATATTTCATAAATATTTTATACAGCCAATGAACTCATTATATTTAGCCAAAAAATACACTTGGTTAAACATTAAGTGTAGGTAACTTTGTGTATTATCTATGATGCATCATGAATATGTGTTATAATATTATATCTAAACAAACTATAAGAGATTAAGATTAGTCAAATGTGTGACTATCTATATTTTTTATGTTTTACAATGACTTATTATGCATTGTTACCGGAAATAGTTGAACAAATATACAACATCCTCATTCCGCCCTTCAAACAAGGAATAGGGGATTTCCAAATAAGTATTGATTTAATAAACAACTTGATTAATTCCAAGTGTAATATGTTTAAGTTTTTGGAATTCCTAATAACCATAAAATATCATTATTTTGTAATCAGATAATGACCACACAAGCTCGTTAGTGAACTAATAATGATTACCCAATATATTGTTATATGGTGAGTCAAATATAAATGTAACGTTAAAGAACAAACAAGTCGTAAAGCTCAGACGAGATGATTCGTAAGAAACGATTAATCGTTGTTTTTGTTGGATAATAAACAGTCTATGCCTAACTGAGCTAAGCATAATGTGATGACATCCAGACCCACTAATGTAGTCTAATACTGGAATTCCTTAGCTTTTTAGGAAGAAGAGACGCCATCGGTTATTAATTTATCATATATCAAAATTGAATAGAAAATAATAAATTTATTAAAATAAAATATATTCTAATTTATAATTGTTGCTTTAACATTATTGTTCCTTAAATAGTGCTGTTTTTGAGTATATTAAAATTTTATTACATTCTATTCGATTCTAAAACTGCGCCCATGCTAGGTCGCAGTCCGTATGAATTATATTATAATTAAATATTATAAAATTCGTTCCCATGCTATGGCAGCGACAGCACTTTTCTCTGGTTACATTTCACAAAGTTGATTCTTATGAGCCGTAAATTGTTGCAAGATAGAGCGCTATAACGTAACAGATGCCTTATTAACTTGAACACACATATTTTCATTATTAAATAACAATAAGTCTCTGTATACAAGTATAACTGGTTCATTAACATATAATTTTATCAATAAAATATTCTCGCTGGAGAAAAATAAGTTTCTGTTTTGATCATTAATTTATTTATACTCTAATTGTTTGAAGCTGAGTTAGTCATAAGTTAGTTAGACTAGATTGGCGACTGGCATCATCCGACGGTGCACTGTAAGATCAACAGATACATTAAAATCGACGAGATGAAGTTTCAAACTCATTAAATTAATGCTATATCCGTTTGTAGTATTCCCCAAACTGTAAATTACATCAAAATCGGTAGAGCCGTGTTCGAAAAATCAATTGTAGAATTAAATTGATATATGTGTTATAATTTATTATTAATATCCTCAGACCACTACACTGGGCTGTTTTAAACGATGACTTCAACTTATTACGGCGACAGTGTTTGGTTCTGAAGATGCACCAAGAGTCCGTTGACATCCCTGCTGCTGAGAACATGGTAAGTTACGTTGTGCCTTTACGTTACGTTAGAGATAACGTACTCTTTAACCAACTTCAAAAAGGAGGAGGTTCTGAATTCGGCCGGTATATTTTTTTATATATGTACACCGATTTCTCCGAGGTTTCTTAACCGATTTACGTAATTCTTTTTTGTTTAATGCTGAATATTTTCGAATTATTCCCATAAAAATTTGATTCAGATAGGCCCATTAGTTTTTATTTTATGAGCATTTTTGTGCAAGTTTTGTACTAGCTCCTCTGGAAGGAAAACGTGCTGTGATTAATCACATCTGTTGTTTTGAATATAGGCTGCTGCTAGCCGGTTCAAACGTTACTGAGCAAACTCGATTGTTGTACGGTTTCGTATCACTTCTAATCTATGAGTCCTCTGCTCAGCTGACTCGTTGGCTCAGCAGACGCTCATTAATGAGGCCAAGTCGAGCCTTAAACAAATAATTATATATAACCATTTAAATGAATACGAGCAAATTAACACAATGAAATGCCTACTTTAATGATTAAGATACGTAAATAAACATAATAAAAAATAATTAAATCTTAATATTATAAGCAGCTCAATCAATACGAAGAATAGTGAAAAAAAAACAAAATTATAAAAATGTATTCAACAGAATTGTTAAACTAAGTAAATGGACATGTGAATTATGAAATGCTTACTTCAAAAATTAAGATGCGTAAATAAAGCTATAAAAGAGCAATTAAATCTTAATATAATTACTAGCTTGAATCGATACGAAGAAAACGAAAAAAAAAATAATTACGAAAATGTAATCAACTGAATTCCTATACTAAGTGGCTTGGCACCGACTTCAAACCTATTAGTAAATAGGACATATAAATAATAGGTGGTATTATATAAAAAATATTAAATCTTCATTATTTTTTCACTTTTAAGTCTTGAAGTTTTTTAACGTAGTTATTTTTATTTCATAATAAATTAAAGTCCAGCACTATTTATAAATATAACATTAATTGTTCGCGCTGGATTCTAGCTACCATTACTAGATTTTTATAATATTTTAGTGCGACTGGCTATAGGTATTGTATACAAACATGGATTTTTTTTATTTACAAAAGCCATCTTATTATAGTTACAATAAATAATATTTACGAATTTCGTACAAAAATTATGGTGATTACAGATGGCTCATTACTTTGCGAAGGGTTTTTTGGAGAGCCCGTAAGTTAAATACTCTTACAAAAGTCAAAATTATCTATGACTTGTTTGTGCAAGTTCGTGAATACGTCAAACCATGTTGCAACATATTTTGACATGAATGACTTATTTATATACAATATATGTTTTCTTCGAATGAGTGAAGCATTCAGTGGAATTCCACGGAATCTTATCTGAACATTAGTGTATTTATGCAAGCAAAATTTTAAATTATAAATAGTTTTCCTCTTTGTAATTTAAATGGTTTCGAATATTAACTATATCTTTCTTCTTTTTAATTTAAAAAATACTTTAAATAATTTTAAGAACATGTAGATCATGAAATGATTATGATTTATATTTTTTCTATATAATAGGCGTTCAGAATTTCCCAAATTTTTGAAATTGTATTATATTGTATACTATTGTAAAATAGAAATAAGAATGTATACAAAAACTTTAAAGATTGTGTATACGTAGTTCTAACGGGGAAATCCCGCTTTCTAGAAATAATTTCTCAGCACTATATTGTCTGAATTTGTCACCGACTTTATCAAATGTGTACTAACTTTTCACTATAAATAACTTTACTACACTGCAAATAAACCATCTATCACTACTTAAAATCTTTGTAAATTCAAATAGTTATAGTTATCATACTAGATAAAACCATTATTATTATATTTAAAAATAATGCTCTGTATGTCGGTATATAAATATTGAAGACATTGTTAAATACTTCTTATCCTCATCTTATTCAGACAGCTCTTCAGATGTCGCTGGCGGATTCGTCGACTAAGTGCACGGAACTGCTACTTTATCACGGAGCAGACGTGCTTGCTACAGACGAACAGACGAGGACAGCATTACATTTAGCAGCGGAGAGGGATGAACAGCATACTAGAGTTGTGCTCGAGCATTGTAGAAATAGAGCTAGGTGAGAATACACACACATATGCATTCGCTGGCTCATAATTGATTGATTAAATGATTAAAAATATTTATTACGGATGACGCAGAATGTTTCCGCTGTCATAGTCTATCTGTGCTCATGTAATTATTGTATGTGAGAATTAACTTAAACTCAAAGTAATCTAATTGCAATTGCCTTTATCACAGTTCATGCATATTATTTTAGGACTTGTTGATTATTCTTTTGCTCACGCACCTATGTCATACTTAAATATATTAAAAGAGAACCCAAAGGAGAGGGTCTATTTTTGCATGACACAAATTTTGTAATAACCCTCACCCTTAAAGGCGTATTTTGTTACAAAAGAGAGCAATTCTAGTTATATACTTCATAGATCTTAGGGAGTTCTTTGAAACTGTTTTTAAAAACATTACAATTCTTATCCTTCCTTTACTCTAATAATATAATAATTAATATAAATTATTTGACATATACAACACTATGTTATCAGATGTTATGAGAAATTTCTTATCAGGTTAATTTTAAAAGAAAACGAAGATCTGTGGGAAGAAGGATTTGAAGAAAAATCGGATGCCACTCTAGGAGAATATCTACTTAACAAAATCAATGTTATGTGCGATGATGAAGGTAAATATACATCATCGAAACAATACAACGAAATTTAATTAAGCAATCATAAAGTCTCAATTACTTGATATCCCTTTTTAAACATATTAACCGCATGAATAAGACACGATATAGTTTTTTTTAATGAAATTAATTCTTTACACGCAAAGACTATTTCATCTGTTAAAGATTATACTCTGATTATAAAGATATTTGGTACGTTATGGGTTATCGTCTGTTTTAGTACTACGCGACTAGTAATTATTTTGTTTTACTTTTAACTAAGATTGTCTAAATTATACGTTTTCATCAATCATGTATAAACACAATATTATTGGTTCCAAAACTTTTCCCCAGGGTACACTCCTCTGATGTTGGCAAGTAAAGCCGGGAACGCAGAGTGCGTCAAGTTGTTAGTACAGTCCGCGGCCCTCAGCGTCAACCAGACCATGCCCACTTGTGGGAACACAGCTTTATATCTAGCTGTAACTGAAGCTTGTGTTGAAGCAAATAGTGAGTAAAGATTTTAAAACTTTTAATTTAGATTAGATATTCTATTAGATTAGATATCCTTTTAGATTAGATTAGCTTTCATTGAAATGAAAATAATTACACTGTATTAATATTATCTTGCCAAACATTGTTGTCAATATTTGTTTTAACTTTTGCCAGTTTCCTTTGATTTACTGTAGTTACCTAATTGTAACCTATTTGTTTTTAATTATAATATATCTAAGAGCAAATCAATGATCGATTTAAATTGAGATTGAAATCATCTTTAGATGGCTTCCTACTTATTCAATCATCAGGTTACTTTGCCCTGATAACATAAAAGACTGATATAAATTTCTGTCATAAGTAGCAAAAAGATAACGATGCTTGCGGTGACTGGTTGTGTGGCAGGCCGAAGTTTTTTTTTTAATATATTATTTTTTTACTGTTATTATTATTACATTCTCGTTGCCTGAAATCATTAGGCTTCATTTTCGATTGATTGCGACGGTTCTAGTTGTTCCAAAATTGCATTTAAGATTGACGTTTGTGAAACTGATCACAATAACAAAAAATATATCCGGCTGAGTTTGTTGTGTGGTTCTTCTCAGACCAGGACGCGTTTGGAACCCTTATAGCTTTAACATTAAGATGGAAAGTGCTCTTACAGAAGGGCTTATTACTATAAATCTAGTATCATAATAGGCCCTCCTGACACTTCCATGTTGACGTACACAAGTGATCACTGATTATGATTCTAAGTGGAAAAGATATAAATAAATAAATAAAATTTCTCAGGTCCAGGTGTTTTAATATTTTTCCAATTTATTATTACAGATAGCGATAACAAATCCAAAATAAACGAAAATTTCATGAAAACAATAGAATGTCTTGTTGAAAATGGCGCTGACCCGACAATAATAAACAACTACGGGAGTTCAGTTAACGATTTACTGAACGAGTTTAACTTTACTGAACTGTCTCTGTTGATAGCAAATAAATTAACATCTATTAAATACATGGGAGGCAAAACAATAGATGATTTAAGTTCCTACATGCTCGTTAAGAACACATGCGGAGAAGTCAATCTCACTCAAGTACGGGAATCATTCAAGGTATACAAGAAACCAGAAAAAACGTACCATTCCAAAAAACCTATAGACAATGACAAAAAAAATACGGTAAATGAAAACAATAGTGAACAGGTCAGTGAAAAAAATATAGAAACAGATATTGTAAATACCAGTAAAGCAATCGACAATATGGAATTAAAACGCAAGAAAGCTATCAAATCAAATTCTAAACAGTATGTAAAACCATTAAAAATAGATGGTAAAAAAAAAGAATATACAACAATTTACAAAACATTACCAGTAGTAAAAGTTGTGTCATTTGTAAATAATAATGATAAAAATATATTAATTAAATCTAATAAGGAGAAAAATATAGTTTTATCGAAGCCAGATGTAAGAGATGTAAGTGAGATTCAGTCACCAAAAGCAACTAGCATTTTGCTGAATGCGTCATTAAAATCCTCTACGCCGATAAAAAATTTGCCTAAACTGAGTAATCCCATCAAAATCAGTCCAGTCGCGGTCAAACGGATTCAAATTGAACCCCAGAGTGGACCAAGCACTAAAAAAATTAAAAATAATATGCTTAAAAAACTTGAATAATAAAAATAATAAATCAACATTTTATAACAACTACATTCGTGACCTAAAAAAAAAAATTATTAACAATAAATTAAAAAATAAAACCATCAAAATTATTAACAATAAAGAATATGTTTTCTTTCATAGATTTATAATATTATACAATTTTATAATCTTACGGGCACATAAATAATTGAATGACAAACTAATGCAGGTTTCAAGTTTTTTTATATATTCAGTTATTAGTATCTATTCATAACTCAATTTTAATGAAATAAGATTTATGTAGATGAAATTAAAGTGGGTAAGAAAATCATCGTCTTTCATCTTTACAGATCATAATATACAAATCGTAGATATATTTTGATGAATTCCAACCTAAGACAAACTACTTGCGCTGGTACGATATGTTTTATATAATTAATAAATTATGAATATTAATTATAAATTAGTAATGATTTTGTTTTATTTTCTAACTTTGTATAGAACCAATGTAAGAGCCCTTAATTATCATATTTGTTATTATTATTAGCAGTTATTTGTAGTTTAATTATTTTATATTATGAATAATGTATAGTTTGGTTTTCATTTTAATATTTGTATATGATAAAAGGTTTTAACATTAATGTTTTATGTATATTGTAAAAAATACTGGGGATATGTTAGTCTCTATTTACATTATACACCTTAGCATATTTTTCTAAATGTAAAAAAAACTTGAATATTTATCTTTAATTTGTAATAAAACGTTCATTATCACTAACATTTTTTTCATTTTCCTATTGTTTATGTATATTTATTTTTTATCTAACAAAATGTTATAGAAGCATAACAATGAATCATATTTTACATAACTATATCTAAGACTAGGCAATATGCTTCCACTGGAGGATATAAGTTGATATTTTCAACAATTTGTAGTATTTAAACCTTCCAAATTTCGACATAAGATCTTTTTATTAAAGATATAACGTTACTGAAACAAAACCGAAGATTTACATTTTATTTTTTTGCGGTATTTTTAGTTTGTAGCTGCTGCGTTATTTGCTTTGAAAAGAACAGTTTGAGCTTCAGTATATTGTTCTCAAAAGACCATTGAATACAATTCTTGTCATTGTAACACGTAAACCATCTACAATATTAGAGCGTGAGGCATGTCCACACCGCGTGACGGCCGCAGACGGCAGAATAAAGCTCGCGTTCCCGAACCGAAATGGCACCCACCACCCTTCTGCGGAAGGGGTTAAACAGTGTCAGGGTATGACCCTCTTCTTGTGGTGGCTTCCGTTTTGCAAGCAAAATGCACAAGTATGTGGTTTGGGCCTAGGCCCCATGGATTAATAATAATAATAATAATATCAGGACAAATTACACACATTGATCTAACCCCTAAGTAAGCAAATTATTTGCTTGTGTTAAGGGTGTTAGACAACGATACAAATACATAGAAATACACATATAAATACTGAAAATATATTTAATAAACGACCAAACCCAGAAACAGACATCTATTGCTCATCACATAAATGCCTATCTCCGCCGGGAATCGAACCCGAGCCCCATTGCGCCGACACGTTAGGCGTCTGCGCTAACCACTCGACCAACGGGGCGGTTCAATTCCTTAGTAAAAATATGTAGCTGGGGTGAGCTATTGTACAATGTACAGATATCCAGGTAGGTCGCTTTATTTATCCATGGGATGGCTTCGTTATGTAGAGATAGCGGGGAAGGGGTTTCTAAACGTCCTCCAAACCTATTATTAACCTAAAACTATTGTGTTTCGGGGAGGTTTATTGTGATAATTCACTCAAGTCAGTGGCATTTCCGCACTCCTACATTTATAGCTTTATTCCACCTACATTTATAGCTTTATTCCACCTACATTTATAGCTTTATTCCACCTACATTTATAGCTTGTTTAGTCTTTTTAATCTTCGAACGAGGTGTAAACCCAGATGTTTAATTGGTATTAGGAATCATATATTATGTATGTTATGTTTTATAACATAGAGTTATATATATTGTGTATATTATTGTACATAGAATTAGAAATCATATTTGTGTATTTATTGAGCAGAGCGTAAGCTAAGTTCTTAACTTGGGAATCAATTTTTTAAGGCAACATCACAGGAAAACGGAAAACCGCTTGACCAATTTTAACCAAAATCGGCACGCATGTCAAGGATGTGACTGGTTGTTCTCCAAAAAAATAGAATAAAAAATATTGTTGTAAAGAATAAATAATTAGTGAAATATCATTTAATCAGATCATTTTATTAACGATTTCAGTCAGAGATTTTAGCCCATCTTCAATAGCATTCAAGGCCTTAGCTGTTGCTAGATTAATTTCGGCCTGACGCTTGGAGTTGCAGCGTTTCAGCTCATTGCGCTGTTCTTCCAGTTTAAGAAATCGATTCTTTATATTTAAATAATTATGTTGTGATGGAGACGACCTTGTCAGATATCTTGGCCTTTGTTGACCGGAAGATGCTAAAACAAAAATATAATTTTTAAACAAGAAATGAAATATAAATCTCAATGATCAATGGTTGCTTCATTAAAACATTATAATTACCTGCATGTGCCTGTACATCACTGACGTCCAATAGCCTGCATCCTATCCTCTCCTGTCCTGTGCCAGGAGTTGGTGACTGTACAGGGCTAACAGGCCTGTTTATTGGTGTTTTAGCTTCATGAGTGCTGCGAATCACCTAAAAGAATATATTGTATATAATAAAACTACTATTAATTTAAAATAGAAACACAAAAGTAGGTAAATACCATGTGAACCCCACTAGCCCTTGATGGGATGGATTGTGAATGGTCTGGTTCAGAACTTCCCAATCGCAATTCTATGAATGGTTTCTGAAATTTTGATTTTTAAAAAATGATATTGATGAAAATTAAAATGTTATTTATTGTATATATAATCTTTTTTATTATTAGCATCATAACTAAATAAATGTATAATATTAAGTATTCTACATACCTCTGCTGTCGGTGTGAATATACCCACATCAATCAGACTTGCAGTGCTTGATTCATGTGGTTCCTAAAATAATAAAATATAAAAAAATATTTCCGCTCCCTAGTTCCTGAATAATACAACTTATACTTAAAAATCTATAATATACTTACTATCCTTAATGAAAGTATAGCTTTATTATTTGACAGTAAAGATGAACTCGAGCTCTTAGGTTCCTGAAGTTATAGAGAACATTTTACTTTAATAATGTCAAAGTTTACAAATTAAATGATTTTTTTATAGAAATTATTTTACTGCAAATGACTTGATATCCATATGTCTATCCCCCATAAGAAAACTTTCTCCACCCATCAAAGTAACAATTCTCTCCTCCACATCTGAAAGCTCCACAGACTCAATTCCACCACCAGTACTATTTCTAGCCTTATATCTCAAATAGACCTTCTTCTTCACAGCACTCTTTTTACCACGCCAATACTAAAGCAAAATTAAGAATAAAAATTAAAAATGTAAGTACCTAATATTAGATACAGAGGGTTCTAGCAATTTGGTCTAAGCGTCGTTGTTTTTGGGAAATGGAGTTATATATTTGAAATCAGTAAAAATCACCGATTGTGTCATTGTTTATGTAATATTTGTATAATTGTTATTGTTTACCATCGTCCATTGCTTCCAAGTTTTCAAGCAACCTCCCAAACTATTTAATTTGAAACTTAATCGTTCCCAGGCTTTTCTAGATGCACCCCGGATACTGGACACTTTAGATAAACCTTTGGCAAGGTTGGGATATTTTTCCAGAAAATCAATTAAAAGCTCTAGTTGATTCTGAGAGGGATGCGATGTTCTTTCCGTAGGGCTATAAAATCAAGACTTTGTTTAGGCAGTTTTTATAAATGAATTAAATATTAACTATTTAAGTAGTAAACTTACTTCATGGTTTATTTAAAAAACACGAGATCTTTTAATTTAATACACCTGCATATGTTAAGTTCTATTTTCTAAATTAGTGACGCGAAATTTGATTTGGCACTTGAAAAATTAAAACAAACAAAATAGTAAATACAGATAACAGTTACAATTCAAACAAATGCACAGAAGTCAGAACTGAGAACACTGACTACTGAGTTGCGATTCCGTCTTCATACTTCATAGTAATCTGTGATTGGTAATTGGGTTTTGAGACTTGCGAGTGTTGCCCACCTCACACCTGGAATGATGTGCCGATCGTACCAAGGGGCGTAAAATTATCGTACCTGACAAAAAATTATCGTACATGTTCAAATAACGTATTATTATTAACTATTAAATTAGTTAGCATTAGTTATTAACAAAACAGACATTGTCATGAACTTACATTATACTCGACCGTCCGTCACGTTCTTATTTTTTTATTTTCGCATGGGTAAACTGCATAGAAACTGGTGGGGAATTTTGGGTGATTCAAAAATTTTACAAAAAATAAGCGATCGATCAATCATAAAATTTATGCAAAGAAATAAGGTAATAATAAGATCTGGTATGATTAATTGATTGTGTCTGTAGTCTGTGCGATTGTCTGTAGTCTGTGTGATTATTCCTGCTACTCAAACTTTGATCAGCGACTTTATTTAGAAAAAAAAATGTATAATCGAAAATTATCGTACATTTGCGTACTCTAATGAATCACAATTGTACATTGTACGTTCGATCCAAATTATCGTACATGTATGATGATCATTTTCGTGCGGTTTCGTACTGCTTGCGACAGAATGATAGTCATAGAGTTTTTATGGTTATTATAGAATAATTTTATGGTGACACTATATCGATATTCAACAGATACCTAGTACGACAGTGGACGGACTCAAAACTAAATGTCTTTAAAAATAATATTAACACTATTATCAGATCCTTTTAAATATCAAGGAAGCTGTATATTATTCTAAGAGTGATGATTTAGAACTTGCATTAGTCTGGATTCCAGGACATAGGGAAATAGTAGGCAAAGAGCGCGCTGATCGGTGGTCTCAAGAGACAGTTACATCTGAATCCTTTACATACAAATCTCTCTACACAATAAACATTCTTTCCTTAGCTAATAAATACATGTTCAGATATAACAGTATTAAGTGAGTTAGCTCCTAAACAAATATCAGAAAACACTCTAGAAGTATTCTGCTGAATATTCTTAGCAGACATTGGTTTTAAAAATTTCATTGGTAATAAAACTATACAACAATTATACTGTATCTATTTGGTAACAAATAAAAAACATTAATATAACTTACACCTTTATTCATTTATTTACATTACGTTAACAATTTTAAACATTCTCATTTACAGTCTAAGATATAGTCCCGATTGAGCAAATTATAATTAATGTGGCAACATCGTCACAGACACACATATGACATACAGAATAAACTAAAATAGACGTTTCTAAAATATCTCTATATCCATCTAGGAAGTATCTAAATAATGTTAATATTAAAATCAAGAAACTGAACAAAATAAAAAATAGTATTCTTTAATGATATATATTAACCTAATATTTGTTATGATTAAAAGGGTAGCAAAAATAATATTATAAATAAGACATAATCAAATTATTTTAATAACACAATTATTCTCTGTATGTTTTGGTTGTCTGTGGAACATATTATTAATGTTGCCACTTATAGTCAAAGAATCTTAATTTATTAACACATAATAGATAAGTCAGTTTTAAGTCAATATACAGTAAATCAAATTTAATATCATTAAAAATGTCTAATATAATTGTGAATCTCATCAAAGTCAAACAGATTTTATGATAAATACATTAAATATGACTAATATTAATTACCGTTCCTCCATAGATTTAAGAATTAAAAAAATATGTAAAAAAGTAAACCTAGAACCTAAGGACGGAGAGACTAGTCGGTAATATTTAATATATATTTAATGGCAACCCCAAGCCAGATTAAAAAGACTCGAAAGCTAGAACCCAGGCCGTTTTACAGAAAAAAATTATGTACAGAGTTTCTTTCGATACTAATAATTTGTTCGAAATTATCACATAACTGAAAACTTACAACTAACAATGGAAGGTGGTTAGATTGCTAAAATTAAGTCAAGAAGTGGAAAATTGGAACTCTGAATTTTAAAATTATTTTATACGTAATCAGTGGCTTGAATTTTTAACGGTACAAAATGGTAGGTATCGGTAGAATTTTCTAGCCACGTCCTCGCGAGGAGGTTATCTCCTGTTTAGTTCGTAGCCGTTCTCCTTGCCGGGGGTCTTGGGAGGGGGAGGCTTGGCGACCGCGTGACCTTCCAGACGGAGAGTGCTCTGACGATGGGACGAGCTGAAAGAATTACATTTATATTATCGATATACTTGTATATCTGAGTTTTATACAGAAAATATAATCAGTGAAAGTGGCCCACCGGATGTCAATTTGTGACAGTCACCGAATAAAATTCCGAATATGAAGTTTTAAAAGTATAAAGGATGAGAGACTAGTAGTGGCTATCAGATAAAAGAGATGTAGGAGCTCAGTTCTGGATGAATAAAGTATTAGATTAGATAGATCAGAGATGGTCCTTCGAGCCACTTTCCCGTCAGTACCGCCCCAAAATCCCTCACCGTATGAGGCAGGTGACGGCCAGCAGTACTAGCAGCGCGCCGAGCGCTGTGAGTCCACCGCCCAGCGCCGCGCGAGCCACCGGTGGTAGCTTGGTGGCCAGCCGCAGCATCGACGACACTGACTCCGGGAGCTCGTCTATGCCCTGGTAGAAATAAGAGGTTAGGTTACGTTAGGGTCGCATAAACGAATTATATTATACTTTTATATTTTTTGTCACAATAGAGTCTGATATAAAAGAGAAATTTAAAACAGAATTAACATTACCGAGTAAATATTAAAATATAAAAAAAAAATATGAATATTATCTTAAGTACTACTACACAACTGGAAAGAGACTGTCATTTGAAAATAAATACTTTTTTTTATTATTAGTCGGGTTTTAAATTTTTTTATTATTTACTGACCTCTTCGAACCACAATATCGGGAACACGATGTCCGGGAAGTTGGCGACCTGCTTGATGTCCAACACCTGGGACACTCCCAGGTTGATCTGGATCCTGGCGCGGGCTTGCATCGCTGTACCCATCTCCTGCAGACACGATAATAATGGTAACAACATATTCGATAACGATGTTCATAGACATTTGAATGTTATCTATGCTTTGTGAAATTGCTTTTTTTTTGTTTTTTCTCTATACTGTTAAAAAACCATGTGATTCATAATGTCATCTATAAAACTTACCGGCTGAATGTCAATATACAGTCTATGTTTTTCTGGATCAGGAGGAGAGATACCCTCTACCGCCTCCCGGAGAGACTCGTCCGCGAGGTAGAAGTGAGGGAAGGAGAGCATTATAGGAGAGTCTGGAATGAAACATTTATCCTGAAATTTCTTGTTGAAAATGCGTTGCTGCACTTATCATTTCTAATTTTAATTCTGGCAACGCTTGAACATGCATCATCTAATTTAATATGGACTTAACAATACAGAGACTCGGAAGATAAGACTTTATTGTGCTCAGAATCCTAAAACCTAAAACCCTAAGATTGAAGTAATAAAAAAGGTTAATACACAAGACACAAAACCAAACTACTAACATAAAGTTGATTTATGCAATGTATTTCATTTATTACGATTCACTAAAACTAAAACAACAACCAGGAATTTTCCACTAAAACAATAATTTCATTACAACGTCGATCTACAGAGAGCATTTTAACAAATAGGATCAACTTTTCCACTAACTCAAAGTCCAGCATGTCATTACCAAATCGATTCATACACGGCATACTATCAAATTATATCAGCTCCACCTCACTTACCGTACTGACACAGCGACACGTTGAAGAGTCCGTTGGGGGCACAGGGGGCTCCTGAGGGACAGTAGCACTTATTCTGTTCGTTGGTCGCGAACACGTCTTCTGGAGGAGTGAAGCGGTATCCGGATACACCAGCCGCTGACTCTACGTCTTTGAGATATCTATGGGTTTTTTGTAAATAAGACTTCTATCAAAACTTCTATTGATATATTTTTTAAATAAAATCAAATAAGAATGACTTTTTTCGAAGGTCTTTTGGGTTAGATTGGTACAAAAGCTATTAAACAGAATGTCCCATATTATTATATCTGTAAATAGTTAAATTCAATATTAGGTTCATATTTAAATGCCTACAGTTTTAATAGACGTAATAATTATATCTGATAAATTTTTGGTTCCGACTGTATTTACATAGACGATATCATGAAAACTTTTTTAAGTTAAAAAAACCTTAAAAAATAAAATACTTTTTCTTAGATACTAACATTCAAAGACGGTAAATAAAAAAAAAAATATTACATTGGATAACATATCAATCAAATTTAATTAAAATTAAAAAGACTGACCTTAAAGGCAGCAATCTGCACAGATCCTTGTCGTAGACTTTAATAGTATCGTTCCTAGTGATGTGAGGTGGGAATATTGATCCATCTGAACCAGATATGCTGTTACATTCGTCTGTGGTCCAATGAGGTAGTCGTTCTTTGTGGTTGTATCTCTCGAATATACCATATTTAGTGATGTCATTAAAGCCTGAGAACATCGTCACTACGTCTGGGGAGGTGCCATTTTTCTGGAAGAAATATTTTCCAATTACTTGATAAATTATAACCTGGTCGTGTATTTTGATACACTTAAAATATATCATAATAATTTAAATAAAGAAAACAAATCAAGTGTTTGTTTAACGTAATTGAGGAAAACATAAAACTACCTTGTTATAATGAGATATTTTTATAGAATGAGATAGTCTATGTAGTTTTTAATTACAGTGTAATTATGTAATTCAGAGCAACAAAATGATTGAGAAAAGAACTCTTATAAATATAATCTTACGTGAACAAAGAAAAATATTTTCTTTACTCACTCCATAGAAGAGTCCGAATTCCTCATACGGTAGCTTCTGTTCCTTAGGTACCACATCCTTGGCGAGTTTCAGGAGAGGGTCCTCATAACCCCAGAGTAATTGACCCACGGAGACCTCTACGAAGGGTTTTATCTTGAGGATATCCATAATAGATGCCATGGCAAGACGCAGGAACCGAGCTGCGTGTTTCGATTGAGATGTCGCACTCTAGAAGATATCAGAAATGCTATATTACTTATTATTACTTAAGATAATGAAATCAAAACTTGGAAACAGTATTTGGGCAATCAAAGAGTAACCATAGAGTTTCTTTAAGTTTTTCTTTATAGAGTTACACTTTGGAACTAGAGTCTGATACTTAATAAGTGCATTGTAGGCTTATGATATAAAAAACTGTGACTCTAGATTTTAAATTAAATATATTTCTGTTGTAAGTCCAAAACAGATATTTTTTCAAAACAAATAGAGATGAAATCTCGAAGAGGTAATAAAAATAGTCTCAATATATTAAACATATATTAATTGTAATTACATAATTAAACATATAAATTGAAAAATATAATGAACCATCTTCGGGGCCAAGACCTTCTTAATGGAACCTCAGTTTTATTGTATTCATAATTTTACACATGGCTAAAAAATCACTATATAATTTACTTGTCATTTTTATAATAATGTTTCTATCTTGCTAAAATATAAATATATACAAAAAATATTTTTACACAAACATGTTTCTTTTTACCTATATAGTTTTTATTACCAAATTTTAACTAGTACTTTTCTTTTTTTTATATTATCGTTATTAATATTCGTATAAAATTATTTAAAAATCACATTGTCACAGTGTTCTTGGTCACTCTAGACTTCCGGGATACCTTGGATTCTATATTATTCAATAATTATATTCAATCTTTATTTTAACATATACAATTATATAATATTCCGAAATCAAAAGTTGGTAGTCCCTATAGGTTTAACATAATCTGTTAGTTTTTCTAGTTTTCAAAAGATTACCCACTATAATATTTTTTGCAGGATTTAGTTTGTCAATGTAACAAAAGCTTGAAAGAATTATCTATTATTTAGGTAGGTATTTTGTTTGAAAATTATATTTTCTGCTAGATTTGAACTCAATACTTTAAGAACATAATCGTGTAGATATCTCGGGGCAAAATATATTCCTTAGCTCTTTTAATGGTATATTCCAATGTCGGGACAAATAAATACTCTTTTACGATTAAAATATTAATATCCATTAAAACCCATTGTATGTTACATCATTTGCATGGTCTGAATATAAATGATATTAGATATTAACTTTTCCAGTCGTAGTTAATAATTAGTTCTTGTAGTTGGACCATCCTAATGTGTTTTCCCATTGGTTCAAATTAATAGTAACACTAAGATCATTACACAGTAGTCTCGTACTTTGCGTGTTCTTAAACCCTCATATATTTAAACTAGACATTATTTAACTTGTAAAATTGTTTACATAACGATTTTATAGGTATCGTAACGTAGTTTCAAAGTACGAAGTTCAAGGTATTTAATAATTATTTATGAAGTATCGTTAGAGTATTGCAATAACTTTTGTTCTAGATATTCTTTATATATGTGTGAGTGTAGGTGAATAACGAGCATAAGTAATAGCGAACCAATCAGCGGAAGGACACCTGCAGAGATGAGCATTCTGTGATTTCTTTGAGTAATATTGCATCATTAAAGAATTCTAACTGTATCTTCATCCGCAGATAAATTAAGAATATTATCAGGTCCAGTTTTATATATTTTCTTTAATGCCATTAAATAAATAAACTTAAAAAGTTCTCAAGAACCTATTTTGTATTTAAACTCACTCAATCGGGCAAATCGACAATTAACTGACAAATTAATTATTACATACTAGCTTTTGCCCCCGTTCTTCTCAGAGGGAGCAGAAGAATTCTTAAAAAACGGATAACTATAGTAACAGACAGGAGCATCATGTCTCCGGCATATTTTGACTGCAAGTAGTTTCCACGGGAAACTTGTAATTTCGAAATTAAATGTTATGCATGTCCTTTTCTAGGTCCTGTGTTATCAGTGTAGAAAAATCCATAAAAGTCAATTCAGTACTTTTTGCGTTATTGACGCACATCCAAGCCTTCCCAATTAAATTATAGTTATAAAATTTTTCTATATATTTAAATTACTCTTTAGATAGAATATTTTTTCATTGAAGTATCAAAGTGTTAAACACTTTAGATGGAAGAAAAAACTCGTGATATATTCTAATGTATTCTTGGAAAAACACCACTTTATTTATTCAAGGTTATTCAAGGTTGCTAAATAATTGATAAAAACTGCGACTCTTGATATTTTTAGAGAACATAACTTAGCTTTTTTTTATAACATTCTTGGTAATCTGTATTCTTTAATAAAAAATCCTTAGAAATAAATGTTACTTTGGTGTTATAGGTGGATTTTTTTTCGTATTTGATAAATAATGTCTATAAAACAAGATTTAAGACTAATAATTTTTTTACTAGACATTTACAATGTAGTAAGTCTTTATATATTTTTCCCGATATCTCTGTATTGTCCATGATACCTATAATCAACTTGCTATTTTTTGTTTAAAATATTTTAAAAACAATCAAAATATTTCTTATGATTATAAAATTAAAATACAGTAAAAAATATGTAAATAATTCCTGATAGGATCTTATTTGTGGTTATTTTAAGAGATCTAACAGTTGACTATATTCGATAGTTTGAAGTTATCCAAAAATAGCAAAATAGCCTTAAAATAATGATATTTAATTGAGCTGGTAGTAACTTCAATGGCGCTAGATGTTTACGAAACACTTAATAACCAGAACCAATATTCATGTGTAACGGTAATCGAGTATACCGTTTTATGTTATTAGTTTATCGTGGGCGTTCCACTGGTCTGAACGGGTTTATGAATTACTAGTTTATGGTATAATAATGAAACTATAGAATCCACTTGACACTTAAAGTATTTAAACTTTTCGGTACTCCTTAATAAGGATCTTAATAATTGTCTATGATATAATTTGAATTTATAGACAGAATTTTTTAGAGAAATTTATAGACATTTAGAATCCAGAATAAGTCACTTTTCGTATAGATAACTTAAACGATTTTGATGTTTGTGGCTAGGGTTAAATATAAGGTTAAGAGTTTAGATCGTTATTTTACAATACTTTAATTAGTAGATTAAGAGTGGATAATAAATAGGAATTTATGATTTTTTTTCGTTTTTTTATATTTATAAAATTAACAAGTTATTCTTTTATCTGAGAATTAATAAATATTTATTGTTAGGGAATAATTATAGATAATTTTGATATAATATAAAAATTTTAGAACACATTAATAAAAAGTTGAATTTTTTTTTTATTATTTTAACGAGGTTTTGAAACTTAACAGAATAAACAAAGTAATTGCAATAACGTATTCCGTTGTTTTAAAAATTAAGAAAACATTGAGCTAACCGACGTAATACGTTACATAGAACACATTTCCAAACAGTTTTGACGCTAAGCCGTAATTGAATAACAAACATACATGTTTCAATCATAAATATCTAAACGCTGTCGTCATTGAGAAATATCCCTGACTTATGTAATACTAATATATCACTTCTATATATAATACAAACCTTATTTTTAACTGAATATAGTGGATTTCACGTTGGTATTTAATTCCGTCTAATTCACGTATAATTCTTTTATTTATGAAACAACCACTTTCCATTTTGAAATCAACTTTAATTTGTGTAAGCTAAGATTTATTTTACCTTGTCGTGGTCTTGATACCAAATATTTTTGATATGGCAAATTAAACTCTATATAATAAAAAGCATAGGTTATAATAGCTTGAGCTTATAAAGTTCATTGGACTAAGTTCAATACGTGTGCGAAGAAACCACTAATGTGACCTGTTGTTGTAATGGATATATTGGATTTATTTTTTACAGTTCATTAACATTAAAATATAATTTTAATAATAGTATTAAAAATTCATGCAACATATAATAGTAAGTATCCTAATTTGATAAAAACGTCAATTAAACTTAAAAGTAATATTATATATTTTTACCTTTTCTTACTTGAATTATTGCTTTTATTCTCTGTTTTTAAGCTAGCTGTAAAAAATGCTTGTGGCATTATGCTTTGCACAGGATGTTTATAAAAATATATTAACATTTAAGTAAATAAACTTCATGAAGTTTTGAAAGTAATAAAACATTAGCATATAGGTTCATATCCCATAGGTACATAGCTTATAGAAACGTATCCCGTATCCCACAGATCTTTTCACCTGATGGAAGGTTGTGCAGAGTTTAGGTTACAACGCTACTAGACTTAAGTTATTAGGTTGCTGGTTACAGCTCACAGCATTGATTTTCAGGTTTTCTCAAAGTATTGAACTTACCTATTAAATACTCTTATGTAGGAAGATTAACAGTCAAAGATCTTGAAATATACCTATTTCTCTACATACATGTATTATATGTGTATACTGTATATACCGGGTTATTTGTAATTAATTGGCTACCTCTTGCAGGCAGCCTCTCTACACCAATTCCATCAACATTTGTTCTACGACTTTTTTAAATAATCGTTTTAAAAATGTTAGTTCTCTCATACAAAATTTATTTGTTGTCTCTGAACTGGTATAAACTCTGAGCGTCGGTATGGCGCCAGGCGTTGACTTTTTAAGTACTTCTTACAAAATACAGAGTAATAAATAAAAGAGAAAGCAATTTTTGTTGTTTCGTTTTTTGTGTTGCTTATCAAGATTTGTAAATAGTCATAGAACAAATGTTGTTGGGATTAATAAAAACAGGCTGCCTGCAAGAGGTGACCAATTAATTACAAATAACCCTGTATAATGTATATATAATAACTTTTATTGAAAATAACTTTTTGATATTGGGATCGAATCTACAACCACCGGTACAATTGTTAGAGTAACGGTTAATCCTATGAGAGTACTAAATTTAACTGTTATTCGAGAAGGGTGTTGAACAAGAAACTCAAGTACCTATATTTTTTTCTTAATATCTTGTAACTTCATCGAAAACCATTCGTCTCAACCCTCTTCCAGACTTAAATAGTGAACAATTCTATAAATACAAGAAAGTGTCATAGTCCTTTAAGTGAATGGTGTCCCTACTCACGCTTTTCCCGCCATGAATTAACAATTGCGCTATCTACGTGGATGAATGTACAGAATAATCCGTGGTTAAAACTGAATATGTTTAGTTAGAAAATAAATACATTTTATTTGCTTCGACCTGAAGGGTTCCGGGTTGTATTCCCGACTATGTCAACAGATTTGTACGACGAAGCTTATTTTTATAAAAATCGCTATTAAAAGCGTGAGAGAAAACTATATATTTTAGACAAAGTTTTATTATAACCCACCAAACTGTAGTGTAGCGTGGTGGACAATGCTCCAAACCGACTTTCCATTGGAAAGGAGGCTAGCGATGGAACGTTTGCGCTAGATTTTGAACTAACCACTTATTTGGTAAAAGAGTATATTGGGCATATTGTTATAAATTCTAGACTTAAAAATCTAAGTCTAGACTTCCACTCCATTGCACAAGCAGTAACAGTTATGTTCCGGTCCATATGAGTTTCGTTCCGCATATATCCGTATATTAATAATGTTTAGTCACTATGAAATAAGTTTTAAACCGCTGATGGGAAACAAGGTCTTAAACAATTATTGCAGTTTCTACATTTTTGTGAGAAAATACGACAGAAATGATTGCTATGTATAAGACAATTTATTATTCTTTGTTCAAACATTCCTATTAAATGTACAATTACAGATAATAATTCTTTGATTCACTCTTAGCAACCCGCTTTGTAACTTCCCACTGCTGACATAGCATTCAAGTTTTTCCAACTTACTCAAATAATATTTCAATTTTACTCAAAATCTTTAATAATTCATTATTATCATGCTTTCTCCTTCTCTCGAGAGAGGGAAGAGAGGGAAGCAGTGTCAGAATATAATCCTCTTCCTAATGTATTTTCCTTCGCTCATTAAGATCGAGGATTGGGATGAGCCGTGTTAGTTAATTTTTTTTTAACAATTATACAACTTTTATTAATTAGCGGTATTTTAATTAATTATACAATTATACTCTCTTTAAAATTAATTTATACAATAGCAAAAACGCAGGATAATGCGTTCATATATTATAGTATAGATATAATTCGCATTTCACTCGCGCATACATTCGAAACTACTGATATCACAGTCAATTTAGCATTGCATTTGATTAAAGGTTGATGAGAAAGTTAAGTATACCCGTGAATGCGACTAGCTTGTTAACCAAGAATACTTCCTACAGGTAGGTAGTAGGTATGTCAGGACTCAGGTATCACATTTAGGTAACATACACATGTTAAGTATATCATTTCACGAGTATATTTTATACTATTTTTAACATATATTAATTGCGTTAGTATTATATTTCATTCTAAGATGAAAAAAACAGTTGTCCAACCACTATCAATTAACAAATATTAGATCCAAAATAAAAAAATAATAATAATAAACGAAGAAATAAATAAATTGTGACCTTTAATTTATTAAATTTAATTTAATTAAATTTTAATATAAATTTCCGAAAACAACGGGTTAAAATAAAAAGTAAAACACTTTTATTATAAATTTACTTCCGAGGTAATTGTTGATCTTGGTCAACCTGTTTCAACGGTTGAAGGTGCTAATTGACCCCTGAGGTACTTGAAGTGTTAATATTGAAGTACTCTTCCACCCGGTATTAAAAACCGAGATAAAGTTCTTGTTACTAGAGATTGAAATTACTATCCGATTTTTGGTTTGAGGTTGTATGAAGTAATTATGACTGATTTTTATCTCCGATTATAGATCGATTATTAATTTTGGTCTTTCGTTCTATTATTTTTTTAAGCCATTAGAAGATTCTTGAACATAAATCAGTGTCTTTATTAAAATGACGATTCATTGCAATACAATAGCGTTGATTTTTTTATACAGACTTTTTGCTTATCTAAAAAACTGATTACTTTGGTTAAAAAATACTAATTAACTTTAAACTTAGCAAATCTAACTTTAAATTATAATTCAAGGTTTGTTTTCGAATAGATGTATATTAAATTTTTAAGATGGGTTTAAAATCTGAGATGAATAAAATAAACGACCGGTTAGGTTAATCTTATAAACTTAATCATTATCTCTTACTTCTTACATTAAAATATATTATATTTTATATACAAGAGTAATAATTTAAGATAAAACATAGTGGGGTAGAAAACCGACAGACCGATCGAAGAAGGTTCTGACATAGTGGTGTAGAAAAAAATAAACTAAACATATTTATCCAAAATTTGGATTATCATAAGGATGATACATAAACATAAGGATGTTTGAGAATATCTTGGGAGGGACTACTATTATTTTCACCAAACAAGAAGAATCATTTTGTCAAACACGACTTTATTTAACTACACTAAAATCAGTTAAGTAAATTTTAGAGGGGACTAAGAAACAAAAATCATATACAAACATCGAAGTATATATTTTTAAAAGTATTTTAAACTAGATAATACAAACCGAAGAAATATCTAAATTCTAAACCGCAGTGTATTAGTATTTAGTGGACCGAAAGCGGAGACAATGCAGTGAAAGCTATCGACTCACGTGTTCTAGTTTTTATACGAACCAAAATGACTTGGGGAAGAGCCAAAGAAAATTTATTAATTATCTCGTTTTTTTTTTTCATACAATATCTGTTGTGAGTTTTAATTAATCTACATCAATGTGTGGGTTCTGTATGTACATCTTCATACATATTTTTCTCATGAACCAAGTCCAAAACAACTGAACCAATTTTTTTTTATTTGTCTGCTTGTTCGTTTAAAATTCAAGAGTAAATCATCAATAATGGTAAAAATAGTAATCATCAAAAATATCGGCATAGTTATTAGCATTATTAAATAATATAATCACCCAAGAGTACGTGGGGGAAGCTTCTAATAAAAGCCAGTTAGGTATATATATATATATATATATATACACTACCTAAAGCTCAACTCTATATATATATATATATATATATATATATATATATATATATATATATATATATATATATATATATATATATATATATATATATATATATAGAGTTCAGCTTTAGGTAGGCTTTGAGAAAGTAACGATTAGCAAAAAGCCTCTTCTTATGATGTTGACGAACAGACGATGATGATAAGGAAGGGTTTTGTAAATCAAATGGCTTAGATAAAATGGGATGTTTGAGTGTCAAAAAAACTACAGATTTTCCAGATTACATGTTAGACAAATATTTTCTTATTCTTTTAAAAAATATATTTTTTATTTTTATTACGTAAATGGTAAGGTATACGTAATAAGAAGATAAAGTACTTAATTTAGTAAAAGTTCACATAAAAGATTTTACTTTTCTTTTCAATTCCACGAAAGCATTTTAAAACTTATTACTTAGTTCTGAAGGTGATCTTAAATAAACATTTTTCTTTATAAAAGTATCATTATCCAATGTTTGTGATAATTTAAATGTTTTCCTGCTTTACTTGAACACCTCGGTCTGACCTTAAGGTTTCATAACTCTGAGGAAGTTATTTCGATTGTCAATGTAAACGCGACCTGACTTCAAATTAACGTAAATGTAAATTGCAAGATTTTTTTTATGTTAATATTAAGTTTTTAAATAGCATTCACAAGAATATATTATAATATTTTAAATTAAAGATTTTGAAAAAAAGGTGATATATTAAAAAATATGCTAAAAAGCAAATAGCGAATCACCTTGAGTCCAATACCAGTAATTATAAATATTTAAAAAAAGTCTTAAATATCACATATAATTTTAAGCTTTTGTTTATAGAAGAAATATAATTTAAATATTCATTGACTGATAATATTATGATAATAAGACTCAATCTAACGTATATCAAATTACGATAACTAAAACTCAGATAGCATACATTCGAAAATCTGATGAAGACTCAATTATTTAATACTTTTAAGGCATACAACATCCTTGAAGAACAGAATTATTTTATAAACAACCTAATTAGTTTTAAACTGATAGATTCTTAGCATACAATTAATATAACTTACAAGTATATAAGAAAATTATTATAAATAATAACGTGTAATTTCTTGACCTAATAAAAAATATAAACCTATTTACAATATAATATTATCTTTAACTGTATGAGAATAAGATAAATATTAGAACTTTGTAATATTCATTATAATAATTACAATAGAGGAAAAGATGTAATCCTTAATACTTAACAATTAAAACTCAATTAATAAACACATTTACATATGTTAAAACCTTCATAAGTCTTTTATAAATTATTTATGTATATATATGTTATTAATTAACTATGATTTTTTATAAGAAGTGTTCATTTGCATATAATTAGCTGAGCATTAATCAGACAACGCTCAATTGTTCCTCAGACTCAGACAGTGTCAAATCTGTCTTAAGTCAAATTAGAAATTTAGTACGGCAGATACAGAACCAATTCTTTTTTTTGATTATCTTTAACTATTGATAAAATCAACTAGTGATATACATACAGATATCTAGTTATACATACTCTATTTTTTCTCGTAACATCTGAAATAGGCACAAATAGACGGTTAGTGTAACATATACTCACCAACATTGGTATATTGGGCACCACAACTGAGTCGTCGTCAGGCCCCGCGCTCAGTTCCGGCATGAAGGTGTAAGTGCGCTTGTAGTTGAACGAGAGAGTGCCATTCCCGTTGTCTGTTATATTCACCTTCTCCCATTCTTCTCTGTAAAAATATAATCAAATTGTTAAAACGAAATAAATCCAATAGAAAGCTACAATATTTATTTTTGGTTCTCTGATTTCTGGTATCTCAAGTACTATTATTTTTGTTAAGTTATAAATTGTATTATGTCAAGATGTTTTGTTTCTTATTCTGCTTTTATTTTCTGAGTTCTGCGTTTTTGATATACTGTCCTGTCTGTAGTTTTACCAACAATAAAAATTTATAATATCAAAATTTTTACTTTAATTAATATCCGTTAATAATAACTTAAACCCGATAATTTCAACGCGATGTTATAAGTTATATTATTTCGTTCATAAATGTCGACGAAGTAACTTTGCAATTTTCAGTTAAGTAGATTTAATCTCTCGAGTTGTGTAGTTAACGTAACGATTTTAATTACAATTTTGTAATAACAGTCTTCGAAAGTTACAGCTGAGCTAAACTATAAAAATCTCTTGGCAATATCTTGGGTGTTAATATTTGAAAGTTATTATAAAGTATGTATGTATGTGATGAACATAGATGTCTGTTTTTCTGGATTTGGTCGTTTATTAAATATATTCACAGTATTTATAATGTGTATTTCTATGTATTGCATCGTTGTCTAACACCCTTAACACAAGCAAACAATTTACTTTCAGGGGTTAGACAATTTGTGTAATTTGTCCAGATATTACTATTGTTATTATACTTAATAATATGAGCCTTATCGCCCGCGTGATATATGCGAAGGGGGTCTTACTAATTTGGAACATCCAACCCCTGATAGAATCTGGGACGTAATTCACACACATTCACCATATTATATATTTAGTGTTCTTGAGATCATAAAAAGACCCATGAAGCACGAAATTAAAAAAAAAATAGATTCATATTTCTCAATTTTTCTCAAATAATGCATTTGCTGACGAACAGCTTTGTTTCTCTTTATACAATACTTTTTTCCTATAGTAAACTTAAAGAATTGACAGATCTAATGGTTGCTCAACCACGAATCAGTACTGAAGCCCCTTGATAACCTATAACATTAAAAACAATTACGTTATGTCCTAGCATTTTGAAATTAACTGTGAATAAACCACCAAATTTTTTTGTTTGTCTAATCTTTAAAGTATTCTCAAACACCATGAATATACAGAACTCAAGATTTCTAAACATAAAACTCGACAACATAAGAACAAAGATACTCAGTATCGTCTAGCTGTAACAGAGACAATCATTTAACACGCAACATAGCGTGAGAAGAATCATCATAGTATTAACGTAAAATAAATGTGTGAAAACGGAAGTATCGAGTTCTAATGCGCAGTATGAATTATTTCTATTAGCTAACTTAGAAAAATGTTAGAGATTGAGGAATTGGGTTTCCTAACAAGAATTCAGTTTTAAAATGTTTAGGAAGCATGCATTTTAATTTAATAAGAGAACTTTTATATTCATAATCTTTCAAAGGAAAAAAAAAAGAGTTCCAAACTAGAAGAAGAAGATGATTTCTTCGTCCTGGAAGAGTTTCTATGGAAGATACTGATCATTTCAGGTTTTATCAACCTGGAAACGACACTAAAGGATGGTAATTCCAAGTCTTGCCATTACCTAGAAAGAAGTTCCATAAAATCCTCAATGTAGAGAATTGATACGTCTAAGCATATTTGCCATCATCATAACATCATCATCATCATCATCATCATCATCATAGCAGCTCTCTTTCTGGTTAAAAGCGAGTTGCAATCTATCAAATAGACTACATTCTTAAAAGACTGTTGTGTGTGTAAGTAATTATTTATTAAATCTATATTTGAGTAAGAAGTTATAGAGAATAAAAGAGATAGAAGTTAGAAAGAGAGCAGAAGACAAAGCGGTGTCTTCTTCATCCTGTGGCCCTTTTCCTTTTACCTAACTCCATTTTTTTATGAAAATTTTTTACTATTTTTACAGGTCTAACTCGCGTATAATTGTGTATTAAATTTTACATTATTAACGTAATATTAACTCTTCAATTGTGTCAAAGATGAGACAGACACCTACATCTTCCCATTTTAAACGTCGGGTTAAATTTAAGTTTATTATGTAAAAAATTCAACCTGATTATATGCGAGTTATACTCGTAAAACTAATTATTGTACATTTTTTTTCGTGAAAATTTAAGAAAATACTAATCAACAGCTTTGGCAACCCTCATGAGGCTTGGTCCCAACAAATCAGAAACCCAACTAGAAGTAAAAAAGTGAAGTGACCTCTACGAGATAATTATATTCATTGACTTATATTTAATTTATCCTCAAAGAGTTCTATTTAATAGAAGTGGTCCAATTTTGTAATTATAGTTAAATTAAAAATCCATTATCCCTTTAGTCTATGATATCCTTATTATACATGTCTAATCAAGATATCTTTAAAAGGTTTTTACATGTTTGTGTGTTGAAGTTTATATTACATTGCATAATTAAACAGAATATCATTAAAATGATTAATTTATGAATAGCCTTCTCCATAATTTATTACATTATTCTTGTCTATATTTGGAATAAATTGAACATAGATGTTACAAAAGGAAGGTCACAAGAAACACTATTGTTAGATATAACAGAGTGCTGAGAAAACCTAACTGTTATTGTTATTTCAGTTAATAGCTCCGATAAGGTATTTATTTCATCGAATCGTATTCGTTTGTTCAATTGTGATAATTGATTAACCGAAATTGAAAGTGGTTGTGTGGGTGTGTGTGTTTGTGTGCGTGTGTGTATAGGATCACACATATGCAACAAAAACTTAGTACAGATGTACTTAATATTGAATAATTAACTAATGTAAAATATCCTTCATCATTTTATTCACTTACTCTGGTTTTTTTAAGCAATATTTTACTTCTGTTATATCTATTAACAAGTTTCTTTTATGTTACATAGAACGAAAATAAATAATAAAAAAAAAATATATCTACTCACGAATAAACATAAGGTCCCAATTCGTCCAAAATGGGTTTGGAACCGTTGTTGAGAAACTCGTCCGCGTTGGTGACGTTGTATACGTACACGCGGACGAACGGACGGACGGGTGGATGCGCCCACCACTCGAAGGTCATCGAGCC
This sequence comes from Napeogenes sylphis, assembly GCA_959347405.1. Taxonomy (NCBI): domain Eukaryota; kingdom Metazoa; phylum Arthropoda; class Insecta; order Lepidoptera; family Nymphalidae; genus Napeogenes; species Napeogenes sylphis. Next base: position 14,501,962 of record OY365785.1, on the reverse strand, counting down.
AGGGCGGAGAACCAATTCCTGTGATTAAATTAAATTGTATGAATAATATTTTCTATGATTTCTATTTACAATACTAGAGTAAAAAAAGTTACAATACTAGAGTAAAAAAAGTTTTTTGGTGGTAGACCATAACATCCGGTCGCCGGCAAAGTTACCACCCATCGGGCAGAGTCGTGCCGCAAAACGACCTAGTCGTGTTCCGGCACGTTGCTCGATGAAGCCGTTTATGGGAAATGGGTCTGAACAGTTGCGGTGCGTTGGCGAACCGGTCTGACGTCGGGTTGGTGTTTGTTTTGTCGGGTGTCTAGTCGAGGAGGGTAGCGGGATCCGAAGCGACGGCTTTCCGCTGGCCGCCCGCAGATAGTTGGGGGCCCAATTAGTGGGATAGCCAACCACGAAAGGCTGCCCCGCCAGCTGTGAAAAATCCCAGGGTGGCTCCATCGTGCTGGTTGGCGACCAGACGAGGAGGCCCGATGGCGATCCCTGGGGGGGTTCGGGCGTCCCCGCAGTCTCCAGACTAGCCTCCCAGTGGCAAGACATCACCAATTTCGACGTCGGGTTCGATACGTACCGTCTCGTTCAACTGCCATTTCCCATCCCTATTCACTTTTATATTTATTTATTTTTTTTATGAAAAAGTTAAGAAAAAAGAACAAGTTTACACAGCGGTTGCACTCCTCCTCTTATAAAGTGCACCTTACTAATATCAGGGGTTTGCACTCAAATCTTTTAGCTGTCCACCACCACCTGGAGACAGAGCAGCCGCACTTGCTCTTTTTGACGGAGACGCAGATACAATGTCCTTTGAGCGCTGCATACTTGGATTATCCCGGTTACTCGTTAGAGCACAACTTTCGCTCACGGGCCGGAGTCAGTGTGTATGCGCGGAACGACCTCTGTATTCAGCGTCTCCGTCACCTTGAAGACCCCACTTTTTCTTCCCTATGGGTTTTAGTGGACACAGGAAACGAAAAAATCCTGTATTCCTGTGTCTACCGTTCGCACAGCGGTGACCAGGAGACAACTCGTTTATTTGAGTATCTCAGTGAGGCTGCAGATATGGCTCTGTATCAGTACCCTTCGGCGCAGCTCGTCTTTCTGGGGGACTTTAATGCCTGTCATCAGGACTGGCTGTTCCCGTACCAGAAGACCGACCATGCTGGAAGAGAAGCGCGGAACTTTGCGTTGTCCTTGGACCTCTTTCAGCTGGTGAGGCAAGCGACAAGGGTACCAGATGTGGTAGGCCATACAGCCAATTGCCTGGACCTTCTGCTGACAACTGATCCGGACAGGTATCGTGTAGAGGTCACGTCCCCCTTGGGAACCTCCGATCACTGTCTGGTGAAATCTGTATTTACATATTCCCCACCAGCTTTCGAACCACATGGTGTTAGGCGAGTATGGAAATACAAGTCAGCAGATTGGGATGAGATGCGGCACTTTTTTGCGTCTTATCCTTGGCGGCAGGTCTGCTTCTCTTCTTTGGATCCGTCGAGTTGCGCGGATGCTATAACCGATGTGGTGCATCAGGCAATGGAGTATTTTATTCCTTTTGCTGACGTACCCATCGGTGGCAAAGCTCGCCCATGGTTTAATGCCGAATGTCGTCATGCACATGACCGTAAACATTCGGCATACCTCATTTGGGCTGATGCTCGAAGCCGCAAAACTCCGGATGTAAGTACAAAGAAGAGAGCCTTTAACCAAGCTACCAAGTCCTATAAAAAGGCATTGCGGAAGGCTCGTCTTGATCGGATCGTTAAGAATGGCGAAAAGCTCTCTGTCAGACCAACTGGCAGTCGAGCTTTCTGGTCTCTTGCCAAAGCGTTCGAGTCGAACTTCTGCCAACCCTCACTGCCTGCTCTGCTGAAGCCTGATGGATCCCTGGCCCACACAGCAACAGAGAAAGCGAATGTATTTGCTTCTCTGTTTGCTGAGAATTCGCATCTAGACACTGGCAATGCTTCTCCAGAACATCTTCCTCACTGCGGTATTTCGATGCCTGAAATCCGCATCACAAACAAAGAGGTATGGAGAACATTGTGTCGTTTAGATGTGAATAAAGCCAGTGGTCCTGATGGTATACCAGCCATTCTGCTCAAGACATGCGCAGGTGAGTTGTCTCCTGTATTGACACGTCTGTATCGCCTCTCTTTCAAGACTGGAAAAGTGCCGGAATCCTGGAAGCTTGCCAACGTGCAACCCGTGCCCAAAAAAGGCAGCCGTGCCGATCCTGCCAATTATAGGCCCATTTCAATCACCTCCATACTCTGCAAGATTATGGAGCGTGTATTGAACTCGCGGCTTCTAGCGTACGTAGAAGGTAACGATCTCCTCAGTGACCGACAGTACGGATTTCGCCGAAATAGGTCCACTGGGGACCTTCTAGCGTACGCAACACACATTTTAGGCGAAGCCATCGAGAGGAACGGAGAAGCGGTCGCCGTCTCTCTGGACGTCTCGAAGGCTTTTGACAGGGTCTGGCATGTGAGCCTTTTAAGCAAGCTTTCAGCGTACGGTATATCTCCTGGTCTGATTGGCTGGATAACGGACTTTTTGAGCCAGAGATCTCTGCGTGTTGTTGTCGACGGGTGTTCTTCGGAACCCTTGACAATAAATGCCGGAGTACCTCAGGGGTCCGTTCTTTCTGCAACTCTTTTTCTGCTGCACATTAACGATCTGCTGAAGCCCGGTATCTATGGGTATGCAGACGACAGCACAGTTGTAGAAAGATATCTGCCAAGTTCTCGGGCTAGTAGAGATGAAGTACAGTCTGAAAGAGAAGCCATGGTGCAACGTTTGAATGACAAACTTCAGGCAGTCTCCGCATGGGGCAATGCCAATCTTGTCAAATTCAACGCCACCAAAACGCAGACGTGTTTGTTCACCGCCAAAAGGAGCCCTTTCACCTTGGCTCCTACTTTCCAGAATGTATCCTTGGAATACAGTGACTGGCTTCAGTTGTTAGGCTTAGAGATCTCCTCGAACCTCAACTTTGGTCGGTACATTGAGTCCAGAGCAAGAGCAGCTGCGGGAAAGCTTGCTGTACTTGCGAAGGTGCGACAGTACTTTACACCGGGACAGCTTCTTGTATTATACAAAGCACAGATCCGGTCGTGTGTAGAGTACTGTGGCCATATATTTGCTGGTGCCGCAAAGACTCATCTTACGGTTCTGGACTCAATTGAGAGGCGAGCAAAGAGGCTTATTGGCGACCCTAAATTGGTTGACGCCAAACTCCACAGCCTTGAACACAGGCGTAGAATTGCTAGCCTCTCAGTATTCTATAGGATACATTTTGGTGAGTGTGCGCAGGAATTGCACGACCTAATTCCCCCATGCCCGTTCCTTTGCTGGACGTCCCGACGCACGGCGGGTATCCATCCCTACGTTGTGGACACTCCACCTGTCCGAACGAAGCGCTATGCTTCATCTTTTTTAGTGCGTACAGCGAAGGACTGGAACAATCTGCCTGCGTCGGTATTTCCGGCAAAATATAATGTGGGTGTCTTCAAGAGGAGAGTGAATAGGCTGCTAGGTTAATGCGCTTTACCACCTAAGACTACATTTCACTTTCCATCAGGTGTAATGTAGTCAAGCATTAACCTAGTTTTGTATAAAAAAAAAAAAAAAAAAAAAAAGATTTTTAAAGTAGGTATATAGAAATTGTTAGGGTTCTAGAAAACGATTCAAAATGAAAACTTAGGAGGTTTTTCCATTGGGTCCCATTTAGCTAAGTATTCTTAATGTGTTTTCAATATTAATTGTATTCTAGATATCAAACAGAAATATTAGAATATTTGAAACAGAAAAATTAAGTATTCTACGAACCGGATTTTGAATACTCAAATAATATTTACTTGATGTTTTTAAAAAATATTATTTATAAAATATTACTTAGGAGTAAAGAGAGGATGTTAAAATAATTAGTGGACACTTTTATAGAAAACCATGATCAATCACTATTACGTAAACTATTTCCTGAAACAGACAGTTACATATATAATGAGGGTTGTAGACCGAAAGCTAAGCTAAAGATAGTTTAGTTTAGCTCGCATAGCTGACGCAGTTTTTTATATTGTGAGCATTGTTTGCAGTCTGCACACAAGCATGAAAAATGACGCAACTACTTAGCTTAGGTTTCGGTCTGCAACTCGCATTAGGCTTAATTCATCAAGGCAACGTTGGTAGAGCGACGGATCGGAATAACGAAGTCACAGGTTCAAGACTGCTCAAGCTAATGAATGTTTAGTTAAATAGTTATTTAAACTTTAATATTACTTGTCTTTATCCTTTATGTGATAGAAACAAATTACTTCAAATACATTTTTTTTTACTATAATTAGTGTCAAGGTATATTCTATTATTATCAACGTATGAAATGAATATATTATTATATTTACATAAAACATATTTTTTAAATACATTTAGGTTTATTGAAGTATTCATAATTATATTTGATCTTTAAGACTTTGCCTCAAACACTTTTAATGATTTAAAATTTCAAAGCAATTAATTTTAATTTAATGATAAAATTTTCAATGCATTTTTGTGGTTTGAGCTTTTTGATATAACGGATATATTTTTCTTTAGCCTTATGTATTACTATACATATAATAGTAAATAAGTGATTTTGTATCTAGTTTTGTAAACCAAATAACAATTACATTAGTGACCCAGTTCACAGGACAAAATCGAGTTTAAAACAATCGTTTCAATCTTAAGGACTTTAGAAAATGAGAGTAAAATATCATTGTATTGACGATAAGATCTAGATTCTCATACAATTAAATAAACCACCATTAGTTTGATGTAACTTATTTGAATGTATGATTGTTTTAATGTATGAAGTAAATGGTTCAAATCATATTGATGATTTTCTAACTTTAATTATGGTTACCACTTTTACTAAGGATTTTTGATGCTTTTCAATTTGTAATTTATAAAAAAATTCTTCTTATTAAATTACCACACACAATTTTTAGTTAGTCAAAATTATTTATACATAGACGAGATTTTATTCACGACTCTGTTTATTAATAAGTGAAGACGTACTATTTATTTATTTATTTATTTATTTATTTATGCTCTTTATTGCATACCACGATACATGAGAAACAAAAAAAGTAAAACATAAAGAAAATACATTAGTGTACTACAAATTTTGTGAGTGATTTATTTTACAAACTGTTTAAATATCTTTTATAACTTTGAGTTCCATAATTATTTTTAACATGAGTGTGTTTGTGTGTGTGTAAAAGAATACTTTTTAGAACCCAATACCCTATAATGAATATTGAGATCTACTAGGTAGTAGATAATAAAATTCTGATACCATCCGTACGATAGAGCAATAACCGTTCTCAATAGCGCTTTAGCAATCGTAAATAGTATTGCGGTTAAACCATCGAGATAAGTGGGTTAAGGTGAGCGGGTTGTAGGTTCGCTTTCCATTAAACAATACTCAAATGAGCTCAGAACATATTAACTCTTAAGTTTACTTTCTGTAGAATTAATTGTACGCAAAGCAACTTGATGTTTTACGTTACTATTGTTTGTAAAATGTTTGATTATTTTGTAATATGTATAACAACCTGTTGTTATTGCTGGTATGTACTGGAACTATGATATAATTTCACTAATCAAGCAGCCTTCAAGTAACTTTGAAATGGCCGTAAAACTAGCTATAATATGAATTACGAGTTAAATAAAACTCACGAAAGATACGCCAAGAGGCATTCTCGTAATATAAAAATGACGTACAAGTGACAAGTAACATATAACACATACATACATTTACACACACACTGCCGTCAAAGTCATCGCAACGTCAAGACAAGACGCAACCTCTTTAGCAAGCTCTCGAATTAATGTTCTTCGTTATAAGAATCATCTAAGTATTAGTTAATACATATATAGATACGATCATTATCGTTATATCATTATAAACGATAACGAGTACGTAAATTAAGAGACAACTTAGACTATAGATAGACTATAGATTTGACGAGACGTCAAAAAAGTCGGATGCAATAAAATGTTGAGAGTATATTTTAAGTTATATGTAATATCTTCTAAGTAACTTAATGTAATAACTACAGAACAGTCTTAAATACTTCACTTGAAGAAGAAAAAACAATATAAAAAAATGGGTAATACTAACAAAAAAAACATTGTCAAAAAAACAGTTGAACGAATGTTATAAAAAAAAAAACTAAGTACATAGAAAAACTGTCTCACGAGGGAATGTCGAATGGATTTATATCATATATACTTACTAAGATTAGAATTTACATATTCAAATATTATAATCCCCTGCAAGCTTCGTACTATTCTTCTTTATAAAAAAGATCTACTTTTAATAAAAAGCTATACGGTAGCTCAGTAGGTAGAGTGACGGGACGGTTTCCCAGTAATCGCGGGTTCGAATCCCTGCCGGTATCGGTTTATTTTTCATTCTATATTTATATAAATTTAAATATATACAACCCTTATGTACAACATAGTATATGTATAAATTTATGTTATAGTTACCACGTAATATGAGGTCCAGTTATTAAATAATACTATGTATAATAATTTTGTCACAAATGAATATGTAAATAATATGACACGGTGAAAGTTAGCAACGGTTGGCAAACTCATAATATTGCCAAATCCTATGTTTAACATTCACTCAGTGTACAGATAGCAACAAAATATTAATTACGAAATATATATATTATATATCATTAACAATGCTTTCACGGGTAGCAGGTTTGACGTCCAGTTAACGTCATTATTAACCAATATATTTCAGAAACCTTGGTTTTTACTTCATATAAGTTTTTTAATTGCCGATTTATTATTTGTATAATTTACATGTTATAAATTTTATGGATAGGTTAAGGGTTTATTTATAACAACTTTATTAAAAAAAATGCCAATCTGAGATTGAAATTAACCTTAGAGGACTTCTTAAAAACTTGAACTCCAGAACAGTTTATTAAAGTTAGATTTAGCGTTTTGTGTTACAAATACTGGATTTTATATGATTATTTTAGTTCTAGCTTTTTCGCGGTAACTAAATAACGAATCGAATATTGTAAGTGTTGAGTTTTCTCTGCTTCATGGAGTGAATGCCTTAATAACTTAAAAAAATAACGAAACAGTAAAATTTATATTTAAATGTGTTTATTTTTATATAAAAACCTACTTCAAGCGGGCGATATTGACAGTCTTTTAATACAATTTTATTTGTGGTTTTTAAAATCAATAACACATTTATTTTTTCTTAAATTATTTTTAAACAAGGAAGTTCTCAAAATTGTTTATTATAAAAATAATAATAATAAAAAATATTTATTTAAACCAATATCAGATCTTATAAGGATTTTTTTTTATCATTAATTACAATTACAAATTTTAATCGTTATTTTTTCTGCTGTTGGTACTTACGTCAACAATCACGCAATTATGTACGCGATCCGAGGTTACCGTCGGGTAAGTGGTGACGCTTAGACAAAGATATTATAATTTTTATCTTTTAATGTACCTCCGTCTTACTGCCATTTTAATAATTGAAAAAGATATCTAAATCTACATGAAGAGCGGGTATTATAGAAAAATATTCGTCTAGTTATATTTATACTTTCTAAAATATATATTTATATATACTTATATTTAAAAAAGGAAAAGGTTAAAGTATTTACCATTTTCTATAAAGTTTGAATTCCGTATAAAGTATGTACAATTAGATTTATATTTGTTGTAAAGTTTTATTTTTAAACATAACAATTAAATTATCATAACAATGATATTTTATACTAAAATATTCAGTAAACTTAATATAATAACTTTTTATAAATCGGTTCAATAGAAAAAAAATGCACAAGAACAAATAACACATATATTATAATAATAATTATATTTCACACAAATGCTATGGTGCGTTATGTCATTCGTTCCACTTTCATTCACGGTGTTCAAGATATATATTTTATGATAATTGAACGGGAGGAATCCATTGGTTTAAAGTAACAGACCAACTAGTAAAGAAGTTACTGCCACTATAGTATGTTGAGGAGAGGGAGAGTAGAGAAGGAGACCCAGGACACCGTTATGAATGAAGAGTGAGTGAGTATTTTCTAAGACTTTCACGAGTACTACACATTGAAAGAAAACAATTTTTTACGGATTTAACTCGCGTATAATGAATTAAATTTTTAATTTACATTTTAAATCTAACCCGACGTTTCGAATGCTTTGCAGCAATCGTGGTCACGGTAAGACGAGTCGGAGGGGTCTGTCAGTAAGTCAGTTAATTAGTCATCTACCTCCAACGGTTTCTAAATTTCCTGGCTAACAGTTCAGAATTCACACAAAACGCACTAACAGAATCTTGATGTCGTACAGAGTGGTCACAGACATGGGTTTCATATTTTCAAAGAGTACCCACTCTTGAATCAAGCCCAGGTGATTGTGGCTTGTCATACATAGGTCAAACAAGGAGGAACATCGGTAAAAGAGTTAAGGAACACATCTCGGATATCAAGTATAGGCGTACATCGAAGTCAGTAGTGTGTGGACATACCATAGACAAGTTCAATCATTATATAAGATTTGATAAAACTAAAATCCTCGCCAAAGAACATTACATTCCAAGAATGGTTCGTGAGGTTATTGAAATTAAAAAACATCCTAATTCTAATAGAGAAGATAGTGAAGGATTATCTAACACCTGGAAGACCCACACTTGAAAATATATAAAATCCCATGTCTGTGACATCAAGATTCTGTTAGTGCGTTTTGTGTGAATCCTGAACTGTACGTCCGGAAGCTTAGAAACCGTTGGAGGTAGATGACTAATTAACTGACTTACTGACTGACACCTTCATCTCATCTTACCGTGAACATAGTTGCTGGAAAGCATTCGAAACGTCGGGTTATATTTAAAACTTAATTCATTATACGCGAGTTAAATCCGTAAAAAATAGTTTGAATGCAATAAAGAGTGATATTTTCCGTTTGTTGGTAAATGGTTACAGGCTTGGTGCTTGTATTCCTTCATGAGACCTCTTTGATAAGGAACAGGAAGAAAACAGAGGAGCCCTTGGGCTTATTATCAAAGTGATATTAAAAAATATATTTTAAAATGTTATAAATACCTGTATTTTTTACTTAGTTTTATAATAATAATTACGAAATCATGGATATCATTTATTCTCATGGAACTATCAGCACTGTAAGCTTTAACTCAACTATATCTAAAGAACCGTCCTCATAGGGATATTATAAGTTGTACCAACAAAATATTTTTATTCGGTAACCTGAGGCTAAGAAAAAATACTTACATGATCTATGAAGATGCGAATCCAACTGCTGAAGAATATAGCGCATATAATATTGAAATTAAAAAACATCCTAATTCTAATAGAGAAGATAGTGAAGGATTATCTAACACCTGGAAGACCCACACTTGAAAATATATAAAATCCCATGTCTGTGACATCAAGATTCTGTTAGTGCGTTTTGTGTGAATCCTGAACTGTACGTCCGGAAGCTTAGAAACCGTTGGAGGTAGATGACTAATTAACTGACTTACTGACTGACACCTTCATCTCATCTTACCGTGAACATAGTTGCTGGAAAGCATTCGAAACGTCGGGTTATATTTAAAACTTAATTCATTATACGCGAGTTAAATCCGTAAAAAATAGTTTGAATGCAATAAAGAGTGATATTTTCCGTTTGTTGGTAAATGGTTACAGGCTTGGTGCTTGTATTCCTTCATGAGACCTCTTTGATAAGGAACAGGAAGAAAACAGAGGAGCCCTTGGGCTTATTATCAAAGTGATATTAAAAAATATATTTTAAAATGTTATAAATACCTGTATTTTTTACTTAGTTTTATAATAATAATTACGAAATCATGGATATCATTTATTCTCATGGAACTATCAGCACTGTAAGCTTTAACTCAACTATATCTAAAGAACCGTCCTCATAGGGATATTATAAGTTGTACCAACAAAATATTTTTATTCGGTAATCTGAGGCTAAGAACAAAATACTTACATGATCTATGAAGATGCGAATCCAACTGCTGAAGAATATAGCGCATATAATACCAAGTAGGAGAAGCACTACCGCCGACGCCAGCACGAACCCTGGAGACAAAAACCAACATAAAATAATTGTAAAACTCTTAACTCTTAAAATAACTTATGCCAAGTTTCCACCCCCCCCCCCCCCCCCTCCCACTTTTCTTCCATGTACTCTTCTTGCCCGATGGAAAGAGAGTAATAGATTTACAACTTATCACATTTTCAAATGACCTTGGACGGTAACCAAATACGATAATGATCAAATAGATCGTCTACTTCTTTCTCCCTTAGTAAGGGACCCTTACTAATACAATATATATAAAATCTCTTTAGAGGGTGTTTTGTAACCTATAAGGCCTACAGATGTCCGTCTCTCGCAGATGATATATTAATTAAAGTGGCTAATTTTATACGCTATACCACAGTATACAGCAAGCATTGCATATGTAGCAATGAATTGATTGTTGTATGGCTGGACCACGGTCACACCTGATGGACTTAGAGATGAGAGGACAGCTGAGATAGGATAGGATAGCGAATGCCTAAAACCTGTTCATGGTTTCTAGTTTACTGAGTAACACAGATTTGAAATAAATATAGAATTAAACATAAACTTATAAGGGCAGGGATATGGACCCGCGACTTTTGTGAAACAGTCCCATAACTTTTGAGATACTACTGTTGGACTACCGTGTCCCTACCTGATAAAATAATTAAGCATTCTATATTATATGTTCGTCTTTATTAGGATGGTGATGACATCTATTAGGTTTCTTTTAAAAAGACTAAGCAATCTTTCTATCTGCTTGTTTCTAACTGCAGTGTATAATGCTATATAGTATATACGATAATATGTCTGACTGTATCAGCGTGCAATATCGATAGTAACAGCTTGTCATAAGTGCGTTTCAGACCGTATCACATCGATCATATGGTTTGGAAATCTCTTCCGAAATCTGTTTTTCTGTTTGAAAATGTCTATAATAAACCCGTATAGCCATGTTTATTAAATTTTTTTATAGATATAAAATAATGGACTGGGTACGGTAGCTCAATAGTTAGAGCGACGGGACAGTATCCCAGAGGTGACTGGTTCGAATCCCTGTCCGTGTTCGTTTATTTTTCATTCTATATTTATTAAAAATTTATAGTCATAAACCACGAGACACGAGAAAAACTATTGTCTTGTCACAAATATATTGATGATATAGTGGATATTTTTCTACAAATAATTTAAGTATAGTAATATGAAAATGTTTTTTTCCAGCTAGTAAGATAAACAGTATTTACTGGATTTTTATATTAAAAAAAATAGAAAAAGAAAGCTAAAATCCACAGACCCAAATGAATAAATACAAAAACAGAGTATTTGTTTTTGGCCATAGATGTTATTATAGTTATTCCATATCTATCCATTCCAGTATTCGAAAATAAATAATTATAATACTTTCAAAATAGTAATAAAAAACATAGAAACAGTAATTAAGCCGTCTTTTAATAACCTTTTGAAAATATTGTTTTTTTAATGTCATCAATGTTAATTATCATCATCTATCTTTTTGGTGATATCCTAATTTATTAATAAAAGCGTTATCTCTTAGAATATTTAATACTATTATCATATATATTCTAAATAATTAGGTTAAGGTTAGTAGCCGAATCAAGGACCTCCTTTTAGGATACTCTATTTATAATTAGTACTCTCTTGACCTCGACGTGACTGACATTTGAATCTCTAAAAACAAAACTTAAGAAAATGAATATTCAAAAATAACTTTTATTTTATAATAACCTTGTTAAAACTTGTTATTTATTGTTTTTAATATATATTTAAAATAAATACAACAGGAACTTAATTTTTATGTCGCTGTCCTCGTTCTATCTGTTCGTGTCCTTTTATTTGGGAACACAATACTTCGATATACAACAGAAGCATAAAAGTTGGAATATAATAAGTTTGTGTTGATTTCAATATCTGTTAAATCTCATAAAAAATAAAGGACTTCGAAAGCGAATTTATAATTTTCTAGTTCTATAGGCAATCAAACCAAACCTTTATAAGTAAATAAGCATGCAATTATTATATTATATTTTATTAAAATACAAAAGTAAGTAAATATTGTGTGTGATATATCTCTGAAAAAACATTAACAAAGACGTACATTCATACATAAAAGTTACGCAATACGTTTCCTTCTTACGCAAACGCACGCGTCGCCGGTTTGACATAATAATGCTAAATTACCGCTCTCTTCTATTATAGGGTACCGTGCATACAAATTGTTTTTCCATTTGGTTCTGTATAAATAAAAATGTTTTTTCGTTTTTTAATTATAAACAGTAAAACTATCATTAATCGGTAAATGTATTTTCTTTTGTTAGCCATAGACAGTAAAACTATTATTAGTCGGAAAATGTATTTTCTTTTGTTAACCATAAACGGTAAAAATGTTATTAATCGGCACATGTATTTTCTTTTTTTAACCATAAACAAAACTATTATTATACGGAAAATGTATTTTCTTTTGTTAACCATAGACCGTAAAACTATTATTAATCAGGAATCTCAGAAAAATATATTTTGGATAAACGAGGTTTTTCTTGTTGACAAAATATTGTCTTCACTAATTAAGGGAGATTTTTAACAATGATGACAATAATATTCCCTAAGTTAAATTAAACGAAGTATACAATCATACTTGACACAAGTCGCATCGTTTAATATTTTTTTTTTATAAAGACTTCTTAACAATATTAGTAAAATACGTAAATGTTAAATTAAAAATAACAATATTAATATAGTGAAACGTAAACATTATAAAATCGAATGGTTCTCTTTCATAATGTTTTGATTAAAAACAAACTTTCTATCTATCAATTTAAAATGCCAATTGATTGAAGAGTGGTGGCTCAGTTGCTATGTTAAGATGTCAAAGATTCAAATCCCAGTAGGGTTTTTTTTTCTAATTAATAAAAAATTAAATAAATTACTGGTATTGAATGAAAGAAAAAGTTGTTAAAGACGAAGGTTGTATGATTTTTGCATAAGTAATTCTCAGGGCTATGCTGAAAATGCATGCAACTCTATTATGTGTAGTATTTGTATTAGTTTAAATATTTTTGATATATCTAATAAAATAATTTTATTAATCTAAATATTTTTATAAAATACATTAAATTACACAACATGACTGGATTTCATATTAAATGGTTATCATACTTTTAAATACAGTAAAGATCAGGATAAATATATTTCATAGCTATCTCTATATTTTTCTATGAGGTATAGTGATGTGTTACATCGACAAAAACACGATAGGCAGGATACAGTCTTAATAAGAAGAGCTTTAAGATGGCAGAAAACTAAAACCGGCCCGTGACAACCCTATTAGAATTAAAAATAAAATAACCCATGGTGGTTCTTACCTCCGAAGAAAGTGAATATTATAAATACGCTCCTACTATTGACTATTGTACCAACCTCATGATTTGATAGGGATGAGCATACAGTTAGCAAGACGATATACAAATAAATCATGGTCCTGAGTCCTGACACGTAAGCCACTAGCACAGGATCGAGTGAGAACCCGCGAATCCCACTAAAGGGATGACGATTAGTGTACGTTTTTAGTGGGTAGTCTTAAAAACTACAGCGTTTTTAAGCTGGTGGAAATACTACATAACTATCCTCGCCTCACAACACCTCCCTGGAGTATACACATCGTATAGACTGTCAATAATAAACATATGTATATAACACATTGTGTAAACTAATAATAATTTTCGTGAATCCATGGCGACTTCATTAAGCCGGAGTACGTTGGCGGAACATGATATTATTTTCCAAACATCGCCATTTTGATTTTCATAACACGACTCGAACAAAGTGCGGAAACACAAATATTAGTATTACAACAATGATGAATATACCAAGAAGTGAGCTGGTTCATGGATACTTGAGCATGAAGTCTCCCAGGATTAGTTTTAATTGAATATTTTTTGTTTAAAATTGTTGACTCTCCGTTTATTGCTTTTATTTTCTAGACACCGGGATATTGGGATGTGACAAATACGTTTCATAAAAATACTTTAAATTATTATATTACTAAAAAAATATATTTTGCTCTATTTTTAGTACTCGATGTTATAACACCAACTGAAATACATCATCAGTGACAATTTCAACTGTTTAGTTATCATGGTTCATGAGATACAGCCTGGAGACAGAGAGACGGGCAGCGGAATCTTAGTAACAGGGTACCGTTATTACCCTTAGTACCCTAAAAAAGTTGATAAAGATACAAATAAATTTAAATTTAGAATCAATTCTTTATTCCATGCTTTTATCAAACTTTTTATACAAGATATACATACTTTTTACAGATTAAAAAAAATATAACAAACATATTACTAACCAGTTCTTCTAATAAGTTACTCGACTACATTCAACATTTTCCTTGCAACAAGAATTCTCAACCGGTTAGCACGTACCTAGAACCTAAATACCGATAACCTGTGCCTTCAAAACTTTATATACAAGCTTTTGTTTACGGCACTGCTTGCTTGAAGAAACCAAAACTTTACCAAAATGCTTTCTTTTTATAATCTTCAAATATTAATAAACATTAATATTAACACTTATTGCATCCCCACAAAGTTAGGAACTGTCATGACAAAATAACAATTAATTCTCTCGTTCTACCAGTTAAAATTAACATAGACAATAACAGTTCAAATATTATTCGGGTTCAATATATGCTGGTACTATTAAACATCTTAGTCCACTTAGACGGCGTCGGGAAACAGCTAATGTCCTAATTTGTAATCAGTCAAATTGATTAGGAGTGATTTGGGTATTATCTAACTTTGATGGCGATATTAATTAATAAAATAAAAAAAAATATAGACGCCATCACACTACCGAAATATATATTATATATTATGAAGAATAGTTCTAAGAGTTCGACCTTGTGTTCTATTAAAGGCTACAATTACACTGGAACATATGACTTAACCATAATCACTTTAAAGCGAGAGGCCTATCAAATTTAATATACCGAGGTTTTGTTATACGCAAAAAAACATATCAAAAATTAAAGAACTTTTTTAACTTCCATCCGTCCATCCATCAATTTAAACTTTTCTTTATTTTACTTAATTCAAAGGTTTTTACTTAATTTTAACATTTACTAATTTGCATTTTTAATTGGTTGATGTCGTGATAGACAGCAATGACAAGCTATACCTTATATGATGTTATACCTTATTCAGACTTCCAGAACCTTTATATTTGAGTATTAGTCAATTTTACAAAGAATTTTCTCTCACACAGGTTTTCCGAGATGAAAAACTTGTGTTATTTAACTCTCACTGTATCTATTAATCATCATCTGTCGCGAAGTATAATAAATACAAACAAACAAATACTTTCACATTTATAATAATACTAGCCGATGGAATTTATATCCACAGCGTACAAGACGTTCTTGAAGAAACAGATTCATTGCGACACTATCTACCAGTTATGGAAAATATTTTGCAATTTTTCTTCTAATTTAGGTATTGATTCATCGCCATAGCAATAGCCATAATAATAGCCACCATTTGAAGCCATACATGGAGAGGTTTTAGTTTAAAATTTCCTAATAAAATGAGTAACACTTGTACTTATTTTGGATGCAAGGACACGAAAGCAGCTGTAAGGTCTAAAGAGACTAGACCCAACTGACTGGATCGTGTATATCATACTTTAGAATTTTATTATTATTTTTAATAAGGAAATAAAAAAAACACTGAAAAAAAATATGGAGAATGAAAAGATTTTTTTTTTTTTTTCTTTTTTTTTTTTTTTTTAATTTTTAAATCATAAAGAAAGAATTAATTTATTTTAAACTACCCTTCTAAGTAAACTAAGACTTCTACTTGGCTCTCTAAGTGTTGTACTAACGCGTGTTAATATTTCTTTATGTATTATTACATTTTATTACTGCGTCTGTCTTTATTTGCCTGTCCAATCTTTACAAATCCTTGATATTATATTTATAAGATAAATATATTTTACTTGCAAATTACAATATTACATTTCAATGTTGTAACTCTCAATCAATTCAACAATACACCTTGAAACCGCAGAACCAAAAAAACTTTATGTAACCGCTGGAAATCGAAAACTTTATCCGACATCAAATATGGAAGGTTCCTTTATTTTTTTGGAAAATTATAGTTTTTTATTTAGTAACGTTAGTAAAGCATTTGGATAAAGTACCTATTTATTACTAACAACTTAGTATTTTTTTTTCTATAATTGACACTAAATATTAAAAAAAAAAAAATAGAATACTATATTTAAATGTATGTAAATATGCAAGGAAGATTCTAATAATTGTCTCTTATATAATTTGTGTGTGTAAAAAGTGTATGTGTGTGTGTGTGTAAAAATATCATCTGTGCGAAAAGATTAGATAAATAACCTTAGGACCAATTTTAATATTAAAACTGATCATATAATGATCTCGCCCCTGTATCAATCTTAAAATGTATTTCGAATCACGAATAGTTATTTAAAAAAACAATCTACTATTGAATCATGAAAATATATAATATTTATAATATTACGTAACAAAGTAATTTAAACAAACGTCGAGACAAAAATCTAGTAAAGATCAAGAATATTACGCAAAACTTTCACGAGCATAAATTATTAATATAAATAAAACTAAATATTAATTTAATTAGATAATTAACAGGAAAGCGCACTTTAGAAATTGTATCTAATGTGTTTTTTTAATGTGTAGTTAATTAATTATATCATTATTAAACTAACTGTAATCTACAAAATAATGCTAAAGTGTCATATATTTATTTTATTAATCTTTAATTATCTTATATTTAAGTACATTAAAACTAAAAATCTTGATAATTAGTATTTATAATACAATGGGAAAAGGATAATTTTTGATTCAAATATGATGTCTGGAATATCAGATGGTTTAATAGTATAATAACTAATACCAAGGAAATACTGGTTGGCGAGTATATCTTGGGATGATTCTGATTAGTTTAACTTCATTCCCTCGATAGTTCTTTGTAAAGTTTATAATTGTTAAGTATTTATAACGCGAAAAAAATAATCTGTCTAGGAGCATATTTAATTTGATTTCAAATGGTCTTCTTAAATTGCTAAAAGAAAACAGTGAGTTTCAAATATTAAAAGTAAACAGTGCTATCAGCAATTAGTTATTCTATTGAATTCTGGTCAATATCCATTACTTTATGGGTTCTAATACCCAATACCCATTGCCTCCCCTCTATTTCCATTCCTGTGTCGAAATAGTCAATTCTGATTACATTAACGCCAGACAGTCGTGTCGCAACATCACTTATATCTTCTTGCAAGCTACAATATACTTTCGAATAAGAGGAAGTTATATCTTATATAAAATCACGTATTTTAAATGACTGTACGTGTGAAGGTTGCGCGAGAACACTGGCCTTTACAGCCATCTCTGTTTAAAATAAATGTATTTTTATGTTAAAAATATTGGTATTAAAATTTGTTATATGCACTTAGTTTAGGTTAAAAAAATAATACATATAATTTGCATTTGCTAAATTTCTCAATTTCATCGGATTAATCCCAACCATATTTGTATAAAGTAACACACATTCCGATAATTATCTGATATTATTACAGCTAGACCTCAAACCACAACACCGAAACAGCGACACCAAATTGAGCAACACAATAATGAAATAACAAATTTCACTGAATTTGTGCAACATAAACACAAATAACACAATATATAACAGACACAAATAACAAAAAAAACTCACTTATCCCTCTATTATCCTTGATGGATTCAAAAAGGCGAGAGAACGTTACCATTTTGCTATTGAAATGCAACTGTATTTAGAACATTTTACGTCGGTTGCGCGAGAGTGACTGGTCACTCACCGCGATGTAAGTCGGTTTTACTTCATAAATTGTTTTTTTTTTCATCTTTCGCAAAGAAAGGTAAGCGACGATGAAGAAAAATTTCGTGTTAAATTATCTTTTTTTCAGTGAACTAGATAAATGTAGAATTAACGTTTATTAAACTGACCGTTAGAGAGTAGGTTCTTAACCAACCATTCGTAATGTGTGTATGTAATACCTTACTTGTACTAATTTACTTACTTAAAATAACTTAATAGTCAACACTTCAAAACATTAATGACTAGCTGTTGCCCGCGGCTCCGCCCGCGTGTAGGTCGCTTTTCGCGTAATCTGTGGTAACTACAATTATCCAGACCTATAATAGACTTATAGTTAATTCTATAGTATCCTGTTCCCGTGGAAATTTTATATATATAGGCATTACATTGCTAATTACATTCCATTACATTGCATTTTGAAAATGAAACATAGCCTATGTCACTCGGGAATAGTGTAGCTTGCCAACGGTGAAAGAATTTTTGAAATCGGTCCAGTAGTTTCGGAGCCTATTCATTTCAAACATACAAAAAAATAATCAAACCTTTCCTCTTTATAATATTAGTATAGACTAGTTTTTACCTGCGGCCCCGTTTGCTTTTCAACGTAAGGAGAAGAACGATACTTAAAAACATGAATAATTAATAGAAAACACAAAAGGTTCGTCCATGTCCAAGTATTGGACTGAAGATAGGAGTTTTTCATTTTTCTGAGTTAGGGGTGGCATATGTTTTTTTTGAATTCTGTCGGTGTACAGATCTCAATATGAATATTTTCAGTTATTATTGCATAATTCACGGACAAACATACCTACAACTTATTTATACTAGTAGGATTATTGTAAATATAATATTATAAAACAGCTGAATATATCTTCAATATTACATTAAAATCTTTGAACCACTGGAGCTACTAATTTAATTTAATGTAGGTACAGTAGATATACATGAGTCATAAGACTTTAAGTAAACAAGTGAGATATTTACATTACAAGTAAATACACACTCCAGGCACGTTTAATTATTTAGCTTTTTACATATCTATAATAATTTTAACGTATCATCATTCTTCTCTGTACAGTCATTTAGCTTGGACTTCTTATAACCAATAGAAGTGTCATTTAAATATTGTAACATATATATACAAATATGATAAAAATATAAAATATATGTATATATGTATGTGTGTACGTATATTTCTTACTAGATTCTGTAACATGTGTTAAACAAAGTAACTGTGTTTTTTTTTGTAATGTCATTTGTATTAGTTTTTATTAAATTCATCTGAAAATCCATAATCAGTCACTAAAACAGTTGTAATCTCGCTTTAACGTATAACGTTTCTACTTATTCAAAAACATTGGGTGCGTGCCAACAAACAGAATTTAGTCACAATCGGATGCACAAAGAAAGGTAAGTATCGTTATAAAGATAAATAGCAAAATTGTTTAATTATCTTTTTTTTTTTTTATAAAACTCAACAAATCACAACTCTATATTACAAGCCTCCCACTCACTTAAGGATGAAATAAATAAATAAAATCGATAATTAAAAATTTCTATTTTAAAATCAGTAATGTCCATAATCCACAACTCCTACATCTGTGGAATATTAAAAGTCAAAATAAAGTTATTTATTTTAAGACAATGTAATATTCTCATAAAACTTCTAACTTGAGAATCATGTTTCCATAATAGACAAGAGACTCGAATATGAATCTACTTTAAGTACACGAGAGAGACTGAAGATTTTTTAGTCAGGTTTGTTTCTTAATATTTATTTTCTTATATAGTATGGCCCTCGAGATAGACAAGCTTTTTTGGGTGAACACGAAGGTTTTAGTAAAAAAAAATTGATTACGACTACGCAAATTAGATTTAGGATTATTTTTTATAGGCGTTTTGCAATGGTTCACGGCCTTTACCGCTGGTGATGAGGTTATTGTTTTAGGTCAGTTTTACTAATGGAAAAAAAAACCATAATTGGGTAGTTTCTATTGCAATCAGTATTCACTATAAAAAATATGGTTAAAATTATTGGCTAACGCGATGAGTCAGTGTCAATGGCTAAAATTAATAACCGATCTTCAATCTGATCTTGAAACCATATATGATGACTTTCTAAAACACAAGTGTAGTTAGTATATTAGCACTGATGAAATGGATTATAATTTCTATAATAAAAAAAGTGTTCAGTCTCTATATCTCCTTGCTGAAAAATAAGAGAGTTAAGGTTATTAAAATTACAGAAGGTTATAAGCCCTTTTGGCAGAAATTACAGTATATTTAGTTAGCGAAAGGACGCTCAAAGGTTGCAAGTTCGAGTTCTGCATGTTAATTAAATTTTAATTGGTTATATACATTTTAATAAAATATTTAATTGTATTTTCCATATAGGAGTTTATAAAATCAAATAATATCTTAATACAAGATTTAACTGATTAAATACCGTATTTATCGTGATATTAAAACATATTTCTAATATTCATCGAAGATAAGAAATTTAGATATTATTTTAGAAACATTATATTATATACATTTTAGTTATCTTAAGATGTATCAAGTTTGTAGGTTAATATAAATTTAAAATATAAATATAATTGTACATTTTATATCTTCTACAAAAGTACTTCTACTAAAACTTCAACAAAAAGCAAAATTTAAAATGAGAAGTATATATATTTTTATAATTTAAACCACAACTTGATTCGTTTTAAAAAATTTATATGTAAAAATTATAATTTTACGTCTAACTAATGTTAAAAAAAAAACAAACAGATAATAAGAAACTGAAAATAAAACAAGTGGAGATATGCTTATTATTTTAAAAAATTAAAGGGACGTTATTTGACTTGTGTTTATTTGAATTTGATTGATCATCATTTTTATAATAACCAGAATGTCTGTCCCTCGTTTAGATGATATTAATATGAGTGTCTTAGAGTCTGATTAATAAAAACATAACTGATCATCTGTATCCTCTGTAGATATCCTTTCTGATTGGTTGTTGTGATAGACAATGACAATTTGACAGTGCTGTCCTTCATTCGTCATTTTATATATTATTTAATGTGAGTTACATATTTATAAATAAAGAATGAAAATATATTTATTTATAAGATTTTAAGCATATCATGATTAATAGTTTTTATAGTGAAATAAATCTCCATTTCGTCTTAAAAAGCAAAACATTCCAAACATCGGGTTAAAATTGTACATTTAAAAACTAATTATAAGCCATTTAAATCTGTTAAAATTATATGTAGGCAGTACTTGTGAAAATCTTGTAAAAAAAATTGTTTTTATACTATTTTTTGACCTTGAAATACTAGAAATACAGTGAAGAATAGAATCTGCAAATTATATAAACAACTAAATTATGATAATTCTTATTACTATATTATTAGTAAATAACATGTTATTACTTATAAAGATTAAAGATAACCTTGAATAATACAGAAGTAAAAGGCTAGTTACCACGACTTTACTATGGCAAAATAAATATTATCTTTTAAATAGGCTATCATAATAATCACAATTGACAAAAATACACACATTTAGCACAGAATAGTACATAATAACAAGGTACCCTAATACACCATACATAGGCATTTAGCACGGACCAACAGAAAAATATTGACTCGAGGAACCATTGCGTCAGGGTTACCGAGAAACATACCACAAACTTTTATTATTTTTATCCACACAATGTACTGATTTAATCTTAAACTAATAAAACGACTGTATTTCCTTGAATATTTAAATGTAACTTGACTTGTGTTTATTTTTTTACAGTTAACAAATCTTATGGCTGGTAAAAATTAAACTGGAAAATAAAATAATAAAAAATAACTTAAACTATAACCACATATAAACCATATTATATTTAATCAGTAACTCGACTATTGTGTGTACCTATTATTTTTAAATTATTCTTTGAGTAATTTATGAAATAATTTCAATTAAGGTTCAAACGAAAATATAACTTTTATATTATTACAAATAAACTCTTCCTTACCTAAATAAATTATAAAGGGAAGCCTTTTGAATAAATATTTAATTCGATGACGTCGAAGTCACAGTGGTTTGTTTCTTGTCACAGTCAGTCAATAATAAAAATATATATTTTCTAAGCATGTAATATTATTATTATGTATCTTGTGTTATTACTGCGGATACCAGTTTCCGTAACATGGGGGTATGTAATGGTACATAATAGTTGATAATGATAGTTTTTAGTTCTAGAAGTTTCAAATATAACGAGACGGTTTATTATATTGTAAGTTAGCGTTGAAGTCTATTTAAAGGTAATATATATTATAATAAAGTAGAGCATATTATAGTTTAGCAAAAATAATGTGTTCATGTAGCTACTTGTAAGTCAGGTGAATTACAGAAGAAAATAGTGTCCTATTAGCTCAGATAATTAAAAAAAAAAAACAAATTACATTATCTGTCTAGGAATATCTACAAAAATGTAAGACTAAGAGGTCTGTTTTATGCAACATAAATTTCCAAATATATAGTCGTCAAAAATATTTAATCGTTAGCTATAGACGTCCTTTATACTTTGGGTACATACTAGACAATAGGATTAAACAAGAGAAGAATTAATAGATTGCTAGAGTAAAACATCTTACCACCTAAGACTACATTTCACTTACTATGAGGTGGAATGTAGTCAAGCATTGCCATAATAAAAAAAATAAAAAAAATATATAAGGTGATAATTTGAAGTTATGTTGCCTTTATAAACAAATGGGCAATCAATGCAAAAAAAATGTACTACTTGTAGTTCCAGAAAAACGGGATTAAACAACCAAATGCTTCAAGCTTTATTCTAAAGATAAAAGATAAAGAAAAAAACGAACTTATCTTTATAAAGATAAGTCAGTTTAAAACTGGTATACACATTCGTATACACATCTGAAGTAGAAACGATATGGAAACAAACAAACAAACAAACTCTTCTGTTTTTAAAGCTTTGTCTTCTTATATCTGATCAAAGTCCATGAACATTATTATTCAAAACGCACAATAAATAATACAGGGATAACAAAACTTAATGCAAAGAAAAGATTAAGTTTATGAGGTATAATAAAAAAGACAACCAAACATGTATTTTACGTCTCACATGCAATTATATTAAATTTAACGGTTGGTTTAATTTATGTTGCTTTTTTGATGACAAATACTCCTTCTCTTTATGATGGATAAATATACTTCAAATATTGTCACTTGTTAAAAAAAAAATCGTATTTTAAATTAATTAGCCTGCCGTATAGTCTGTGCTCAATACTAGATAAAAATCCGTCCGTCTAGAAGTACCTATTTTAGAAAGAAGACATTGTTTTGCATCAAATATCTTCCTTACAACATGTCTTATGTCCATTTTTGCCTGTCAGCTGTCATCTCAACAATCAACAGTTACATCTCTTATACTCATATCATCTTTCATACAATCCATCCATCTCTTCTTTGGTCTACCTCGACTCATATCTTTCCACATCAATATCTA
The DNA here is from genome assembly GCA_959347405.1 of Napeogenes sylphis. Lineage (NCBI taxonomy): Eukaryota > Metazoa > Arthropoda > Insecta > Lepidoptera > Nymphalidae > Napeogenes > Napeogenes sylphis. The sequence continues at coordinate 14,478,388 of OY365785.1, read as the reverse complement.
GCATTTTTCTGGTTACACGCTCTTCTCATAACATCTCCATACCACTCAAGCAATTACGACTCATTATACTTCTAATGCTTACTATGTGCAAATCCTATTTATGGTAATAAAGAAAAATATATTCAGTCAGTCAGAAGATATGGAAACACATGTCTACAATTTTATTAACAACTTAACATAAAAGTGATAATACCTACAAAAAATACTGGTTCACCTCCAAAGAGATAACATACTGGTTTGAAATAGTATTGGAAATAAACTGAACAAGTTACATAATATAATTATATGTTTTTAAATTTGTCTTACATACATGAAGTCAGCTACTCTCTCCTCTCTGGGTCAACCACGTCCTTCAATATACCTCGAAACGATATTGTCAAAAAGATCTGTTCCTTAAAAATGGAATGATACAACTTTTTTGTATGGTATCTTTCTTAGATCCTTTCGTGTTTTAACTTTTATTAACTATTAATTAGGTAAATTACACCTTTTTAACTTTAGGTAGAAATAAATTAAATAGCTTAAGTGGAGTTAGCTCGACTATTTAATTACATTTCTTTCAAAATGTATGCCAAATTTTCATCTACTTACAAAAACCTAGCCAATGTAAAGTTATTCGTATTAGTTGTGTATCGAATATAGTCGATTAAATTTTTTAAAATTTTAAGTAATTTTTTGGTATAAACTCGAAATCATGAACAAACTAGTTTTTATTAATTAAATGAATATTTAGAGATTATTTAGTTTTCAAAAATACGACATATTAAATTTGAAATAAAACTATTTTTACGGATTTAACTCGCGTATATTGAATTAAATCCATCTCGTCTTTCCGTGAACACGATTGCTGCAAAGCATTCGAAACGTCGGGTTAGATTTAAAATGTAAATTTAAAATTTAATTCAATATACGCGAGTTAAATCCGTAAAAATAGTTTTATTTCAATGTGTAGTACTCGTGAAAACCTTAGAAAACATTATATTGAATTTGTTTTGTGATAATAAGTTCAGTCTAAAAGTTTATAATATCATAAATATTCTTGGGTTTTTTATAAACATTTTTATCGCGTTTTATACAAAAAGGCTTTCTGCATCAAAACTTGTTCAGCTGGATTTTAATTAAGCACAAAAAATGCTTGGAAAAAACAAACTAATGGACATATTTTATACTTGTAATAAAATATGTAATATTTATGAGATCAAAAAAATAAGGAAGACATTTGTACAATTTTTTTAACCTAATCTTAGTTTTTTTATAAGCCCTTTACAAAATTATTTTTAATGATTCATTTTGTTATGGGTAAAAAAAATGTATTTTTATGTATATCAGTTTTTATTAATATGATACCTTTTATACCAGTTTCATTCGTTTTAATGACTTTACAATAATATAAAATTATATGTAGAGACCTACATGTTACGTAGATTTTTTAATTTATATAAAAGTTAATAATTAAACTTTAAAATTATTTTAAAGAACATATGCTACTATTATGAAGTCGTATTAATTACATAACATAAAACACTATTTTTTACTGTGACTATCCGTCTTACAATTGTATGTCTGTCTGTTTCATAAACTTATTTTTTGATATTACACTCGACATCGCTAAAGCATTGTTTGAAATAAATCTTAAGGGCATTTATTCAAAAATTAGAACCCAACTTACATATAAATAAATTTAATTCCACCCTCATTTATATATTTTTTACTACTACAGCTTTTGAAGGCATCCTTAGGTTGCAATCCTTATAAGGAGTAATAAAATCTGCATTTTAAAACAGTCTAAGGACAAGAACAAGTTACGAAAGGTCATTCATTCCTATAAGTTTACACTTGGCGACGGACCTATGTACCTATCTACAGCTAGCCCATGTATCTCACCTCATTATCTACCATATAAGAGTCCAGCTATTAAATCCTTACATAGCAGATAGCTGCGTCAAACGGATATAATAAAGAATTTTTAATAAATTAATTGTTTTTTTTATTGCAATTATCAATCAATACATAAACACAATAAAAAATAATTAATGAGCAAAAGCAATCGGCCAAGGCAGACGATAATAGTAATTAAATCATACTTACACCACTTTCTAAGGAATGCGCTGGTTAATTTAGCACACAATTTATCACGGCCCTGCATTTTTATTTTATTTTTAACTTAGACACTTGAACACACACACCACACTAAATCCGTTCCATTTAAATATGTTTTCGAGCAGCGTACGTCCTCTCTCCTCGATGGTCAGACGCAAACTGACTGGATTATACACGACCTGCGTATGCGCAACCTGCGAAGAAAAAATAATTATAAACAAGGTAAACAAAAGATCATGGTTGAGAACCAATTATATATATATATGGGACCTTAACATTATTTTTGAATTAATTATTTGTCAATGTACACTTAAATCTTAATATGTATGTAATTTGAATTACAAAAGGTTAACAGGCGTATCGTTACTTTAAACTTAAATACCTATTTGTACAATTTTTTTCACACATATATTATAATATTTTTATAATATTGCAATAGTGAAATATAACAAATATATATTTTACGTCTTATCTAGATAATCTTCTATCGTACTTTTCTATGAATGCTTCTTAATTCTCAATATAATTATTATTATATAATTATGGTCTAGACTACCATATCATGAAGTTAAGGCTGCCTCGACGTACTACATAAGTTATCTATGTGTGTGTAATTACAAATGTATTATGAACAATAAAAGTATTATGACTGAAAGGATATTTCTTGTCATATATGGACTGTAATTAATAACATAATAGAATAAGTTAATACTGTATGTTGAGGCTGAGAACTTGATTCTATTAACATTTATTGCTCTTATGGAACTTTACCTTTAACAACCAATTCAACATGAGCTCTGTGAAATATGATAAGGAATGGAACAATGAGATCATTCTTTATTATTTACGAGCTTTTGCTACCAGTTACATCTACTCTCTTATTTTTATTTTATTTTATTTTTTTTAGATCTTTTGTCTTTTACCCCAAATTAGTGTCGTTTTGGTTGATTTCAGATATATTGTATTATGCCCAAATGAATTTTGTTCTTGCTTTAAATGTTAGCAACTTCAGGTTTAGTTAGACAATAAATTGGAATCACAATAATTTTCATTAAAATCCCTTGAATAATTTATGCTCGACACACTGACAAACACGGAAATACTTCACACATATTAGAAATGACTATTACTAAATAATATGTATAAATTTATCTTTGTTAACAATTTATTGTGTTACAGATTGGATCTCATACAACAATTGCTAGTATTAATAAATCTAATTAACTGTCAACTTCAGTATAAAACGAGTTTTAAGTAAAGTCCAAGAGAGAGTTTTTTTAAGCTATCAAAGAACACACATGCACAACTTTCACGGTTACATAAGGCATGTTAAACTGCTTCGTCCATTTATAACTATACGAAACAAAAACTTCACACACCTTTTAATATCATTGTTTTAGGAAAGAAAAGAAACGGGGAACTTGGAAATATATTTTTAAGGGAAATCACCACAAAATTTGTATAAAAAATTATAATTATAAGAATCTGTATAGAAAAAATTATATCACTTACAACGTTTTTAATAGTTATGTAACATTAATTGTAGATAACAGTTCGTATATCAGGCTTGTCCGGTACAGTACCATCATACCACTGAAGATATTATTGGTACGTTTCGTACTGAGAGTGGGATAACAGGGGGTACAAAACCTTCACCCCTACACTCTTGTTTCCTAGTTTTATGTATGTCTCCTCATTTCTTCGGAATGGGCCGCACCACTAATAATTACTGTATGGAGCATATGCTCATTTATTTAGTAAAAAAAATGCCTTTATTTGCGAGTAGACAGTTCATCTAGTGGTAAGTGGTCCCAGTTTTTAGGCTGTTGCAATTTTCATAAAGTTGTAAAAGCTTCGAAGAATAGGGAGGAAAAGAGATGACTATTTGTCTTCCAACTCTATCACCGAAACGAAACTAAAATAGTTAATTCAATTCGCCTAAGAAATACTACAATGTAAGGTGCAGTCTACACTAAAATTCTATCACATTATAAAACGTGTAGTTTATTATATCTCTAACTAAAAGCCAGTCTCTCATCCTGTCCGTCTTGATCATTATAATTGGAAGTATTATGGTGTATTTTATGGCGGTATTATCCATGTTGTATATATTATAATTAACAAAATGACTAATTCGAACCTTGAACCTCTGTATCTTTGTCAAGATTGTCATTGTGTTATTGTGTGAGTCAGTCCTTCGTCCGTTCTATGGTTATACCGTGATAGAAATAATTCATAATGTGGTTAAATCAAAATACCTTTAAGTAAAAAAATATTTAACATCGGTTGTTTCATTGTCAACGCACTTAAAATATAATGATAGATAGATGTATTATAGACTATTATACACAGCTATGATAAAAAAAACTTGAATATAAAAAAAACATAAGATTCTACCCAGTCCAAGAGTTGAGCAACATGCTGAATGTGAGCAACATTATCATAACTACCTTTTTTTGTAATTATGGAGGAGAATATTAATCCAACACAGTATTGAGGGATTTTTTTAAACATCACGGTGCCAAATGAACATATGATTCACCAAATAGTAAGTAGTACTGACCATGAACACATGCAAATAAAAATAGTTGCAAATGACGAATACATGTAATAGACTAAGATGCACGAAAAACAAGGTATGGCCGGAGTTTCCAACTCTCACTTACTTTATGAGATGTGGCATGTTAGTTACTTTACAACATTTTTTTAGCACAGAATGGAACTGCCTCGGTTGAGCCAGAGTATACGAACCGCATTCTAATGACTAAAACTAGGCTCTACAACCTATAAAAAGATGGCGGGTTACATATTATATAATTAATCCTACGATGTGCAGTCTTTCTCTCGATATACCGAACACTCTTAAGAATATAATTATGGCCAGAAATCGACCCTAGAACTTAAAGAATATTCAACTGTTGTATATATTTTTTTTAAAACAAACGAACGCAAAAGAGGGTAGTTTTATCTCCAAGTAACATAAAACACTTACGCGCAGCAGTTTATTTTGTGGTCATAACTCATAAGTCATGTAGTAATGTGGCTAACAGTACCGATTATCCGGTAAAGAAACAATAAAGAAATACGGGTAAAAAAAACCCTAAATAATATCGTTACAAGAATATGTAAACATTAAAGTTCTATACATTTTTGAGTAGACGAATTTAATTATAAATGCATACAAATAACGACCTACTTCCAGTCATTTCAAAACATACTGAGATCCTACGGAAGTGCCTGCAACAGCCGATGTGAGGCAATATATTGCGATGTTGTTTCCGATATATATTATGAAGAATTATTGATAACTGTGCATACATACCTTAGTATATAACAAATATAATACAATAAACGGAATATAAAATAGACCTTTATTAAAAAAATATATTTACAGTTTACATTCACAACTAACGCCAATCATATATACCTAACAGTTTCTCTTTCTTTAATGTTAGAAGTTTATTAGCGTTAATGTTTCTCGGTTCAACACAGCCGGTTATAAATATGATATGAATGAAATGTTTCTATAAATTTTCATTTAGTCATTTACTTACAATAATAGAGATAAATATAGTACAAGTAAAAAAATCATCAGTTTTAATTATTATCTTTACAATAAAACACAGTATAAAGATGCGCGCGCGCCGTCCCGCTCGAGTAAACGCGTTCCAAATGCAAACGCGACCGCGCCATTGGTCCACTTGTTTTAGAGTTACGTGGTTATTGCGAAAAACGTTACGTTACATCCGCTGTTACGGTCACATATTTGACATTTCCTTGTATTCGGATAACAATTTTTATTCAATAACATATTTATAAAACAGTGTGAGCTCTAAACATTATAAGGTCGAGAAAAAATACGAGAGTTGGCATCGGCAACTGATTTATACAAATTTCATTTGTATCAAAAGTTTTTTTTGAGTACATATAAATTAATATACATAAATAAATAAACTTGAACGTTTGCAATTCTTGCATCCGGTTTATTTTTCGATTAAAGAAAACGACTATGTTTCTAATTTTCGTAGAAAGCTTAAGTGGCTCCCAATACGATTTCGCAGAAATACTAGCATTTTATGTCTTCTTTACAATATGCTTTACAATCCTTCCTTCCCAGGTTATTTGCGCGGTCGTTTCTCTTTCTTACACGGTCCTGAATCTCCTTGTAAGCCGCACCTTCGTATGAACTTCAAATTCCCTATACATAAAAGTAAAATTTACTCTCATTCTTTTTCGGTTTCAGTAGTGAGTTTTTGGATCACAATACTGTTTACAATACGTTAATCTAAATCAATATTTATTTTAAAAAAAAGCGTTTAATCGATCACTATCAAGCCATGTAGAAAGAAATTTAAAGTTTGTTTGTTTACATTATTTTAGTTTAGAATGTTATAACTACATGTAATACCTTTAGTTTACTTTTTAAATTAAATTCTCATGATTTTCATATGGTGCGCACATATACAGCCACTCATTTTTGTACTCTCCTTTCACAGATCTGCTGAAAGAGATTTCATTTTGAAATAAATAGTGCCTTTGTACAAATTCATGTTAAATAAATAAATCTTTTCCTACATTTACGAATATTTTTTATTATCAATTACGAAATAATTGATAAAAAGTATAAATACGATAATTTGTCATATTTTACCATAATTTTTATTGTAAGAGCAATAATTTTAATTAAAGACAGAAAATAGAATAACTACCATAGCTAAATAAATTAAAAACATGAACAGAAGTTCCAACTTCGACGAAAAAATGTTGTTATTTTACTAAAGCAGGATACGGTATTAATATACCTATATCCTAACTAATTTTACAAAAAATGCGTGTTTGTTTGGTTCCTCCGCTTGCACGTCTTAACTACTCAACCGATATGACACTTCGTGCCAATTGTCAAGGGTATAAAAAAATAATGTTCCCTAGGATAGAATAAAAACTTTGACAAAATTTTGACAGCCCTCCGACGGCCATTCATTCCATACCTGAAAAATAGTTCAATTATAGTATTTTATTTTATTATACGGAACCAAATAATAAAAAATAGTTCATTTTAACCCACTTGAGCGTAAGGATATTGTTATTCAAGCAGCAAGTCTCACTGCAATACAACTTCACTGAACCGACGTTTAAAAAACGAGGTTACATTATTGACCTGTATAGTTTTAGAATTCGTTAATGTAGGTATAAGATTTTTTAAAATAAAATTCGGTATGAATTTTTTGCTAAAGTTTGTGTTCTGAACTCGTAATAAAAAAACTAATCTTCAAGGTAACATCATAAAACAAAAACTAGGTATTTCATTTTGCATGATATATTTAAAATATAATTATTATTTATTTTTAATTATACCATTATCATTTAAGCTATTTTACTAACTGAATTTTTTGAATAAATATTTATACGTTTACATACAGAACGCTTATTTTATCGAACGAGTACTGGTCCCATAGCTCAGATAACGATGGAGAAGGACTGCTACTACTAGGTTTGGGTCCTACTGGTGTTGAAGAGTTTTTCATGAAATATTTAATTTTGAATATTATATTTTAAGCCACTGGTATTGGTAATATATATGCTGCTAAATAATAATTATTCCCTAATCTAAATATCTTTTATGTAGGTGTAACTTCATCTTCCATGTCTAAATTTTACCTCGTTACATTATATTTTACTTAAATCTGAGATAATTATTTCCTACTAAACGAACTTTTTACTGTATTTACTCCCTTACTGATTTACTTAGCGATGGAGTTTCTCAAATTCTATTTTCATGAGGTCTACACAATATAATTAATTAATAGTTCAACAACTAAATTCATCATCATTAGTACCAGTGGGTCAGGCTGCGTGTTGACGGATCAATCGGTAAAGTATATATAATTAAAAAATAATAAAAATAAATAAATAAAAAATATATATATCCGGCTGAGTTTGTTGTGTGGTCCTTTTCAGACCAGGACGCGTTTGGAACCCTCATAGCTTTAACATTAAGATGGAAAGTACCTTTACAGAAGGGCTTATTACTATAAATCTGGTATCGAAACATGCCCTCTTGACACTTCCATTTGACATACACAAGTGATCACTGATTATGATTCAAAGTGGAAAATATGTAAATAAAGAAAATAAATAAATATATAAATTTAAGCTAAAATATTACTTTATGGACCTCTCTTGAACAATATGAAATATTTAAATACATATAATGGCATATAACGCAATCTTTAAACCGTGAGAGTGTGAACACAATTGCTCAAAATTGTTTGTGTGTTCCCACACTACACTACTATAGCGCCGTTAATTACATACATGGTGTTTGTAATACATATATCACTTGATTTAATATATAAGTAATTACCAATTTTTTGTCTTTATATATATGTGTGTTATATTTGGTGAAAAATAAGAATGGAGCTTAAAAAATTAGGAATTATATAATTTAGTATTAAAATAAAATACTTTAACGATGAGAAGCAGAAAAACGAGTCGGTAACAAAAACAATTATTACCTATACAACCTTTATATCGTCGAATTTAAACTCGTAGGGTTAAATTTCAACATAGTTAAATCGCAGTAGTACGATTAACGTGCTAACATCCTAAAATAAAATTAAAAAATTAAAAACGCAGTTTCAGAAAACTCATGAATTTTTTATTGAGCCAATCAGTGAGTAGTATTTAAGTTTCTTATGTTTAAATAAATATAGTTAGATTAAAGTTAAATTAAAACACTAGTTACTTCTCTTGTAGTAAACAAATAAATAATCAAAAGAGAACACGATATGTACGCTGAAGGCCTTCATAGAACGAAAGTGTAAATATATTTTTTTGTAATAATACATATTATTATAATAATTAAAATATGAATTACATACATATCTAATGAGCTGAATTTCTTCATAAAATTAAAAAAATCGACTTATTAAGGATTTGTCTATCTTATGTTTAAAAAAACAACAAATTTTTTTAGTCTGCTGCTAATTAAATTTAATAAATAATTAATCAAATCGTGAATAAATGTTATTTTAAAATATAAAAATCTTATTATTGATAATATATTTTTTTTACATCTGATTTGTAAGTTCGTGTCAGAACGACCTCGATTTTTTTTCGAATAAAAAAAAAATCACACATAATAATACCGGAAGTTATTTTAATATAATAATAAGGAATTAACGGAACTGACAAGGCTGTGGCGGCATTCAGTTCAGTAAAGCTCAAGTTAACAAATCAACCTTCAATAGTCTTTTATAAAACCATTAAGCACTACAAATCGTATTTATTTTGTTGTTATAAAATAAATGATTATATTCAAACTCTTGATAAAAGTAACATATTAAATTTACTAACTGTTTTTTAAGTATTTTTTAAACGGATTTTAAACATTTACTAGAGATCCCCATTTGGTTCTACATCAATTACTGTTTATCATTGTATGTTATATATAACTGTCTGCTATAATTAATATAGTTAGTCATTAAATATTAGGTATTATAAAATAAATATCAAAGGTCCAAGAGATATTTTTGGGAATATGTACCTAAATATATTTGGAATTAGAAAAAGAGACTAATTTCAAATATTTTCGCAGAAAAATGTCGCTTAAACCAAATGGCTCTGGAACCCTCGATAGATTATTTATTTTTCTTTCCTTCTTAACAGAGAGCGACAGCCAGTCTCAGCATTTATAGAGCAAGGATATACAAATTATTAATATGTTTTATTATATTCAAGGAAGAATTGTGAAATTGGTGAAAAAAAATTACAACAGAACAATGGAAGACTACAAGACTAAAACGAGACAGACAGTTTAAAATACTTAAAAAAAAATAGCCCAATATCCAAAAATTAAATAATTGACATAATTATTATTATTAACGGTATTATTATAATTAAATATAATCTGAAGACATCACCACCGAGACTGATACCTGACAAAGGTTAGTTATTAATTATATTTAAAAAACATGACTGCCCAAGTTATTATAAGTTATATAAGAGTAAATTGTTATATAATTACAGATAATAGAGCGGATATTATTACTAATTATCTGATCAGTTAAATGCAGACAATTATATTAAAACTGCTTGGACAGCACTGTCAAGAATTATGATTGGCTGTTTATCACGATATCTACCAATCAGAAAGCTTAATTCGAGATTGAAAAGGAATTGAAGCATAGATTTTTTTTTTATTATAATGGAATTGTAGTGTAAGATCATAGTAGTATTAGTTCTAGATTCGAAGGATGTTTATATTGATATTTCTTTTTATTATATATAAATTAACTTTTTATTAATAATATCATGTTCCATATGTGTGTTTTAATAAGGAAAAGACACACAAAAGAATTATTAATTTATTTGACAGAACTTTCACACCATTTTGAAACCACTTTCAATTATCTACATTTTAGGATAAAAATATTTTTAGTATTAAAGGTTTATTACATAAACTATTATATAACCACATTGGAACGACTATAATTAAAACTCAACTCTATATTTTTTTTCAATAAAGTACTTATAATACTCTTTATAATATTTTAGTTCTGAAATTAATATGTTATATATAAACATATATAGTTATTAACAATTTACTTTGTTATGTAAGTAGATTCAAGCGGTGCTTCCTCAGTATTTTTTCCAAAGCTAAACTGAGAATGATGTAATTTTGAGGATCTGGAATCGCTATTTGAACATCCATTTGTTATTCTATAACGACAATATAACTGTCGGTACCTGACACGTCATTACACTGTAATTTTTTATTGCTTATAACTAATACAGTATAGAAATAAAAAAGAACACAGATCCCATATTAAATGACTCGCTCTAATAAACGATATAAGATTATTTTCATGCATGTTGTATATTATAATATGTTTATATAAATATTCGCGGAACTAATTACCATCACAAATCACTGAGATTTTATAAGCATTTGTTTTCTATTGTATTCAAATAGATGCATACCTTAAGTACCACTCATATTAGAAGAATAAAAATGTTTGCCTTGTTAGTGATTATGTTGTTAATTTAATGTTTCAAATGATTGCTGTATAATATGCCTAATATTGTATTATTCTTAAAATAGATTCTTGAGATAAGATGGCGATAAAACTAACTGCCTCTTCTTGTTATTATTTTTAGTTTCAGTATTCGAGTAGGATTAGGCTAAGACATCGTCTTGTAGAAGCTATTAGGTATGATAATGTTACGTAGGCTGAGTAAAGAGGCTGGATGCCCAAACCCTTACTCTCTGTAAGTTCTTGTATCCTGCCTCTCTTATCATTTTCTAAGGATGGCAATGCATTTTTTAACTTGTGTATTTCGATATCCATGGAAAACGGCAACACCGACCATCAGATTTTTCCGAACCGATAAAAAAAATAGCCAGCGATATATACTATAAAAGAGGCAGATGTGGAACGTACATAAATAATTGTTAGTATTTTACAGTTCTTTACTAAAATCGTGAAGCTGTTTTTTGTTTGTTTCATCGTGTTTATTTCTGAACCTAGCAGTCGGAATAGTATGTTTGCATATTAAGCTCAATTCCCACAGATATATATAGTAGCTAGCTTGTTCGCTGTATATCATTACATTAGGATCCTTAGTACCTATTCTAAGTGTTAGAAAGTGTATTTTAAAAATATAAAATTAACATTCATGGATTCGATCAGCTATTTCTAAAGTGTAACTTTGCTTTTGTATAGTATACGCGGACGAACTAGTTTAAAATATAGTAGACATTATCATTTCCTTGACATACACTGCTGTATGTTGATATTACTATAGACAAACATTAAAGAAAAGGTTCAGGTATGCTGTTAACGTACAAGGAACGTAAATCACGGTCAGAAGGTTAAGGCTAAACGACCAATGTCACTTTGTTCCTTAAACTATGAGGTCAATAAAAATTATTTATTAAATATTTTTCAATTCCACCTTCATCATTCCGTCGAAATCTAGATAGTTACAATTTAATAAAAGTTTGTCTTAACTATTTCTTAACTACTCACCTTGGACCCAGGCCCCACAGGGGGGCAATTTTATTCTTTTAGGGGTCAATTCAAAAAGAAATTGACACCGAGTTTAACCCTTTCGCTCCGGCTCAATAAAATGCAATGCTAGATTGCAGTGCCAAATTTGACGAAAAAAGTGAAATCATAAATAATTATTAAGTAATATTACATTATCAAAAGAAAAATCTTAATTAAAAATAATTGGTATTTGAAGTTTAGTTTTTCATTAGATGTTTTTGTATCAAATTACTTATTGAATTTGAGTTTTTAAATACAATTTAGTTAATTTAAATTTAGTTTAGTTAAGTTTAGTTTAATTTTAATATTTAATTAAAATAATTAATTTTAATTTTTCAATATAATTTAGAGTAATTAATTTTAATAGTAAAAATAAATATTATAAATTATTTTGTCCAACACCGTAGAATAGCTTAGAAATCTAGGTTACAATTCTATCATTTTATCTCGCGAGAGTCGGTTACACTCAGCTAGTTATGTTTTCGTTGCGTGAGCGCGTACTTCCTTTTCTCTGTTACGATTTGATACTACTTTATTGTTTTTACTTAACGACAAACAGTCAACACCACAAGTACCCACACGCGACTCGGTCTAGTGGTTCGTCTATTTATTTATTTTTTCTTTATTTATATCTTTTCCACTTAGAATCATAATCAGTGATCACTTGTGTACGTCGACATGAAGTGTCAGGAGGGCCTATTTCGATACCAGATTTATCGTGATAAGCCCATCTATAAAAGCACTTTCCATCTTAATGTTAAAGCTATGGGGGTTCCAAACGCGTCCTGGCCTGAGAAGAAACACATAATAATAATAATTAGAAAAAAATCTAGACAAAGAAAAGTTTTCATCAAAACTCTACTTAAAACCAAATAGTGGTAAAATAATAATAACAAAAAATAAAGGATGAGGAAAAAAAAACTTAATATTAGTGACGTTTCAGTTGGTATTATGTTTGTATGGACACTTTTGGGTAAAAGCCTCCACCAAGGATAGCCATTTCTCTCTGTCTTTTGTCGCAGTCATCCAGTCTCGACTCGCTATCCTTACTTTTCATCTGCTTTCTACTTGCTTGGTTCTTAGCACAAGGTCGGTGTGCACTTACCACTTACCGCTTAACGAGTTAAGCCTCATGCTGGTATATAAAAACTCCTTTTAACATTTTAATGGACAATAAGTCAGACATATGCTAAAAGTGTGTGTATAGGATATGCCAAAGATGTATGCAAATAAATGCTACATGATAAGTTTGCATGGTTACGAAGTTCATGAAAAAATATTCATGAAAATTGTCCTTGAATCCTTAGATTCAATACTAAGAACTATATTATCGCCTTGAAGTATGTTCTAAAACTATTATTAACATTAAACTTAAATTTATTTTTCGGTTGCTAGAATTGCATACGCTTTTATTTCCCACAAATAATACAAGGTAATTTGAAGTAAAACACAACTTTTATATATTTTGAGGGACACTAACATATTTAATGGCGAGTAATCTTCACTGGAGGTTCAAAAGTTAAGAAACCGTTGAGACATCGCTCATTAAGTGACCTCAAATCTTTACAGTATTGTATTACATAACACTATTGAGGTTTGTGAGTAATGAGGACAATACGAAGGTCGCGCGTCTTAAATATACTCTACTTGTAATAAAATTTAAATATTAACAATGAGTTAGATAAAATAAAAACACTAATGTTAGAACTAAAATCAATGCAATACTAACTGACATACAACATTCAAAAGAATAAAAAAAAAACACGTTCTAAATTCAAATTAACACAACAATTAGACTTAGTACTGCTCATCGTTCCTGTCGTTTTCTCCAGTCATGTGCGTGCACGCACGTACAAAGGTCGTCTTGCAACAGAAGGTTGAGTGTTAGTCGTGACTGACTGTTTCAATGCTTGCCAGTTTGTAATATCCTGTCAGGAATGTTTGTTTTTATATATATACTTGGAGTCCTTGGAAAATGATAGTAATTTTATTAACCTATGATTATATTAATGCAAATTTACATATAAATTGTAATTTTGCGTTAGATAATGTTCCAATGATCCTACTATGCCACGTTGCAAAGCACAAAATATTTTAAGTTATCGAGTTTTTAACTTATCAAGGTTCTACTATAATTTATTTTACAATTTAATTTATTACTCTTTACTTTATTATACTTATTATTCATTACTTTATTCTACTTATTACTAAACCTGTTTAAAAAAAAAAGTTAATTTAGCTTGTCATGATATATAAGTATAAAGAGGATGACAAAGATATATAAACAGATTTAGAACTACATGGTTATTATTAACAAACGTGAATAAATTAGTAACAAATTCAAATCTTTACATAAAATATTTATTTAATTAATTAAGTAGGTACGTGTTATGGTCCTTCACATTTAACATTATTGTTTATTTGTTTGTCGCAACATCATGCAAAATTATTGGACGATTGACCAAATTTGTAGTTGTTAAAACTTATAATTATACTCGGAAATAATATGTAAAATACTTCTTACCGTCGCAATATTACATTCCATTAGACTATAAATAGAACCGTCTTGTTTTTTAGTTAAATATATAGTATGTATTTAATGTTATGAAGTAATTCTTATTATTTGTTAGAGACGAGATGAAGTCGCTGGTGTTAGTCAGTTTATGATAATCGTGTTCACAAACATCAAGCCTTTCTAATCGTCATAAAGTATACGTAAACAGTACGTAAAAATATTATAAAAAAACCTCATCTCTTGGCAATCTCAAAGCAATACGACATTATCCAACCAAACACGAGCATCCGTTTTAAGTTTGGAGGAAGTCTCCAAGGTTAAGTTTGAGTAATCATTGAAAACTTATCTAACAAAATATACTTACTTAAGAATATTTACTGACATGAAGGAAAAACAAGAAACTAAAATATATAAGTTGCGTAGTTGGTGAAATATTTTTATTATTACTGACATTATTTGTATTGTATCCTAAATATTGATGTCATAAAAGTCAACTAAATTTTTACATAAAAATTAACAGTTCGTATTTAAATTTTGGGTTTAACATTATGCTTAAAAAAAGTAGAAATGGGTTTTAACCTGCGATCTCTAGTAAGAATCAATAAAACTAAAAGCCCATAAAATTTCAATGTAAGTTAATTAAACCGACGTCTTTTATAATATACATTTAAGACCTTAGCAATTCACACATTAATACCAATATACTTTCAAAACTTAACTACATATATAAAATACTGGATATTAGCCATCGGCTATGGAAAATACCCAGAAAATAATAATTCAACATCAAAGAAAAATCGTTTTCAAGCTTTACAACTTTTGTCGACCGGAAGGATTAAAAAAAAATATCTTAGTTGCATCATTCCATTGGTTTATAATTTATATGTAGTTATAAGATGGATTCCCAGACGAGATAAAACTTTGTGTCATCCAACAATTTTTGTTTTGTGTCTGTGAGTCCGTGGTGTCTTTTATTTCTGTTACTCACCACGAAATTACAAACTTAGAGATTATCCTACTCTAATTTGGGTATTACATATATATTTGTCATTAAATGATAGATTGTACCAAAAGCATAATAACGAAAACTAAAATATTATTTTTCTTGCAGAATACTAATAATAATTCGATTTCCATATTTTTAAACAGAGTTCGAAATAATATAATAATATCCATTAAATATCAATGAAGCTGTAATTCATGATCCAAACCTACTCAATAATAAAGCGCTTTCTGTACAAAAAATTAAAACTGTCCACGCGTTACGAGTTGCCAATTATCCGTTAAAGGCGTTACATTTTAAGGTCGTTTTGCTTGTGTTCATTAAACTCAATATCAAATAACTTGTAATATGAAACAAGCCACAATATTTAATATTATTATTTTTAGGTCATGCCTTCAATATTAATTAAAATAGTCATTTTATTATATATAATAAGTAAACATTTTTATTCCTCATTTAGAATAGTCCAAACTAACATTGTATGTAATGAAGAAAAAAAAACCTTCAAAACCTTGGGTTAGTTGAATTTCATTTTCTATAATTTTATATTTTTATGAAAATAATAATTACCGTACCTACTGTATCAGTTTTTAATTTCCAAACAAATATATTCAAATCCCTTTTTTGCTATAATTAAAAACTAGAACAAGATGTTCTGAATATTCCTTGTACAGTGATAACAGCTAGTGATGTGGTTGATCGTGTGATAAACGTCTTAACCGATTGAGGTCATAATCACAAAACATTGTGATGTCTGCCGGAAATAATTATCGATGGTGATTATATTACAACTAAATTTAAATAACAGTACGTTTCGTGAGTTATCGGTATTAAAACCGAATAGTGGGTTAGGTTTGTAGGTATTTTAAGTTAATTAAAATCTCGTTCCTATTATAAATTTTGGCCAATCATATTTAACTAAACATAGATCCGACTAACAGTGATGTAATCAACTTATGGATGAAAATTTAGCAACTCAGTAAATTGGCCAACATTACTAATATTCATAATTTATGTTGGTGACAAAAAGAAAATCACAACCAACACAGATGGATTGTGGTTGAAGAAATAATAAATTACAAATAGCAGAATCTAATACAAATATAGTAATATATATACATAATCAAATCACAATACCATTAGGAACATCAATCTTTACATCACAAATTTAGGTCATATACAATAAGAAATTTCCTTTATAAGCGTTATTAGTTGAGTTGTGACATACTCACGTAACGGACACGTAACTACCACGTAACATTAACTGGTTTATTAAAGCGGTATTAAAAGTTGCATCTCGTTCTTACATTATACATATAATGATCGGAATATAACATTTATCAGAAATGATTGTCAAGTTTTCATTTTACTTTTGTTTTTCTCTACTTTTTTGTACCATATATTTTATCATGAGTTGATTCTCACATAAGCTACATTTAGTATATCATAGTTTTGAACCCTAAATAGGAATTTAAACGTTGCTAGAGTCTAAATTTGTTTGCCAATATCATAGCCATCCATTCAATATTGATTATACGATCTCAATTATGAATACAAAATATTATTGTAACAAATCTAAACATTATTGTTCGAACCGAAAATATCGGTAGAGTTCACGTGTTTATAATCATTGTATATGATTCAACGTTGTAGAAGTAAGCATTTAACTATATGGGACAATCACTGGAACCCGTTGATGTCTTTTCTATGGAAATTATAGTCAGGGGATTAGTCTTCTTTATAAAAATGAACCAGAATTCTAATTGATTGTAAATAGTCGGCGTATATTGACTTCTGAAACGTCAATGGAGGAGGTGGGAGGAATAGAGAACAGTAGCACGGGAGGGGAAAAAAGAGTATCGGACTTCTCTCTCTTTCTCCCTCT
This sequence comes from Napeogenes sylphis, assembly GCA_959347405.1. NCBI lineage: Eukaryota > Metazoa > Arthropoda > Insecta > Lepidoptera > Nymphalidae > Napeogenes > Napeogenes sylphis. The sequence goes on along the minus strand of OY365785.1, from coordinate 14,460,833 downwards.
CTCGCATTTATTTTACGAAACATAACATTTATTTAATCACCATATTCTCTAGATATTGAGGCGTTTGCTTGAATTTGTTACAACACATACATCCAAAAAAAGAAGGCTGTATTTAACCTGTAGTCCGATTAGCAAATACTCATTCTTTCAAGTATTGTTAATTTCTAAATATTTTACAATTTACATTGCTTTGTACCAATCATAGAAGTTTCTTAAATATATCGTAACATATCTGGTATGTGACCTTGGTTGAGATGCTTGCTCCACTACCCTTCAGTGTTAAGAAAGATATGTTGTCATTAGGTTGCGGCCATTTTGGATAATTCCTCAGTGGGGAGTAAGTTTATTTTATTTTGATACTACATATAAATATAAGTATAAATAATTATCTGTTCGTTGCAAAATAAATCCATCGTTATAAAAGTGAAAGTTTACAAAATTTTACAATTATGCCGAAACGGATTTACGGATTAGGTGCAATTATTATGCCGTTGTTTTTCTGTTAACATGGATCTTTCATTATAATATAATAAATAGTTTTATATATGGATTGTGTTCTATCATTTAACTAAAAATAACTAAGTGAAATAGATGTGGGGACTTACCGTTGTGAATTGTGATTTACCGGATAATAAGTTGAGAGACAGAGAGAAGATACTGAGGTTGACTTACTTTTTTTTTTATTTGCTATAATATTGAAAGTTAATAAATATATAATATATATAAAAAGTTTATTTATGTAGTCAATAATCTTTGGAGTATCTGTAATGCAATGTTATCCCAATTGTTGGCACGGTGGCTAATATATTGAGAATATCTGATAGAGAATCTGTACATTATAGGAATTTTTTTGAATAAGAGTAGTTTAAATCGCAATCTATATGCTCTTAATTATACGAATATATAATTGAGAGTACGTAAAAAACTAGCAAATATTATGATTTTTTTGAAAATACCTATAAACGTGTATAGCATATTAGGCATATTTTCATTTAAAATAAATATAAAATGAAAAATAAATCGATATGAGTAGAATTCGAATCCGCAATTTTTTATGGAAATCGTACAGCCGTACCCTGAGAGCGTCGGGACAGGTGTCTAGAGTTTATATCGGTTTAATTTTCATTCCATATTTTCTAAACATATAATACATATACTTATAATTCAATATTAATTGACCTTAATGTTTTAAAATATGAAATAATTATTAATTTTATTACGAAGATTGTTGTTTTTTAATCTAAAAAAAAATAATAAACTACTACTGTCCATTATGATATGTAGCCTTAAAGGAATATGTTGTTATGTCAAATGACTTAGAAAAAATCACATTCATATAACATACAAATAATTAAGTTATTTTGAAATAATTTACTTTTTATGGTATATTCATTTTTATTATACTAATACATACTGCATTAAAATACCTAAATTTTAGTTTTAAAAATTATTATCTTGCCGGGGTGTTCATGTTATTGAAAAGAAACTATATATTTACTTAAAATAAAACAGTCAGGAACGTTATAAAGTTTAAAACACTCAAATAATGCAGCATTTATTACAATACTTTAAAATGAATTAAAAAATCATTAGCATCTAAAACCTAATATTATATGTTTATGTAACGACTTGGGAGTAAATTATTCAATGATTTTCTAACTTGAAACGAGATGTATATTATTATATTCCACAGATTATTACAGCCGGCTTGCAAATACAGATGGCCGCATAACGTGTTCTTAGCGGATAAAACTAAATGAAATGGCGTCTCACTCACCTCAATGACCGAGATAACCAGCCGTTTATTTCGAAAATATTTATGTAACACGTATTTTACAACCTAAAACACAGCACAAGAATTTATATCCTTATAACAAAATCTAAAATTTTGACAGCCGTCAAATGTTCCCGCCACTTAGATTATGAGTTCAATCGCCAAAGTCGTTTTATTTTTTTTAATTGGGTCTTTTTAGAATCGCAATCGACGCGCGCAGTGGCTTACACCGCTCCACTGACTAACTACTTGACCACTTTCGAATCTTGCGCTGTAATAATACAACATACAATTAGCTTCAGAAAGCGTGTCAACATTTTATATCTTTAATAATAAAGTCCAAACTCCTGTGTCATATCAATTTGAAGCGGTAAATGTCTGTATATGTCTTTGAAAATAACATAAACAATCTTGACGTGAAAAAAGACTCTTAGGAGAACGCCATAAAGAAGGTTTTGCTAGAAAACCTGTATCGTAAGTTCAATAATAATTCTTATAAGAATGCCAGTGTTCGTTTTGTTTGTAAAAATCGTATATGAATGCTATTTTCTAAGCTAGTCCCATATATTGTCAAGGAGCTAACAACTCGATTAACTCTAGAAAATCTTATTGATTCTCTTCTTGTGAATCCATGTATTAGGTAGGTAGGTACTTCCGGTAATAAAGAGATCATATCCCTTTTAGTCTATTTAAAAAAGGGGTGTTCTTAAATTAAAAATACTTAAGGAATTAGAGAGAATAGAGAATATTAATCTTATTATATAAGGATGGTAAAATGTGGCCTACATTTCTGATAAAAGTAATACCGCTTCATTAAATGTATAAATTATGTAGATTAACATTTTAAAGCTAATAATTATAAAAAATACATATTATTATTTTTAACACTAATATAAAGAAGTGTAATAAAGGAAATCATGTAGACTAAAGGTATTTAAATAAAATATTTTGAGATATTTTAACTGATTAGAACGATTTTTATAGTGTTAGGTGCTTTATTGCAGCATACATCAAACTGCCACAAAACTAACTATGATATTTTCACCGATAAAGTTTAGGCGATTGATGCTTTTCTAAGGAATCCCTGAGGGGCTCATCGTAGACCTAGAGAAACATAAGTCCCTAGTAGGTCTTCCATTAGACTGTATTCACAGATTATGCATTAGGCGACATCCTTTTATACTCCTAAGGCGGAACGAAGTGATTCGCGTAATACGAGGACCTCATCTACACCGGAATGGATGTGTGTGCATACCATGGAATTAAAGAGTTTGGGATTCATGTTCCTTAAAAAGTGTCTTTCTAAAGGTGTTTGAAGTGCAGAGTTATTGTCGCTAGGTGTACGCTACTATTGAGGACTGTATAATGAACGAATGAACAAATCTATTCTGAAGTATCAGAATGACTATACGAACGTAATACTCGAATGACACGGACACATGAAGATAACTTTTACTTTATATAATAAGCAATTATTATTATAATTATTAAATAAATCAAACAACGTACTATTCTTACTATTTATTAACATTATTTACGATATTGACATATCTTTCTTAATATATAATTGTTATTGTAGTTACTTCATAATATTCATATTGTTGTTGTGGAAATTATTTATAACCAATTTAATTGCAGTCTATTGAGAACTTAGCCTTTATACATATTATTTAACAAAAAAAATGCTTTTATATTTGTTTGTTCTTTTAGTAAAGATAAATAGAAAATAAAATACTTAAAATAATATTTTGATCATTTATTTTTTTATTGCATCATATTCACTTAACACAAAATATTGTTAATGAATGTAATAACAAAATAATTTATTTGTATCTATGGTTATTCTGCCGGTTCTTGTCCGAACTTTGGACTTTGGAGGCCTGCAACTAGTTCTAACTTCTCATAGGCGTAGTAAGATATTTTAAGAAATACTATAAATATTTGCGGGCATAATCATCAAAGACGCATAAATCTATATTTATATTTTTCATATATTGATTTATCGCATTCCTAACCTTATAAGGAGGAATACTTAATAAAATATATTTTTATACGCATATAATAACTGTAGGTCTCAAAAATCCATAAATCGTTATAATGGACAAACAGGAAATACCTGTAGAGTTCAAACGATTGACCGTATTTTATTTTTTCCTATTCTTTTATCGAATTCTTGGTGACAGCCTTTTATGGTTTTATTATTTTTGGCATTTTTATTAATTTTTTGTTGATCGCACGTGAGCTCTTTTGTGTCGTGTAAATTCTCAAAATGCACCTGTAGTTTTGATCTGTCAGAAAAAATAGCATCACAGTTCTTGCAGTCGAACCTTGCGTTACGAGTGTGCTGGTTTTCGTTGTGTCTCTTCAAAGAGAAACGAGAAAAGAAATCCTTCTCACAATAGCTACATCGATACGGTTTAACACCGACATGCGACCTCATGTGGGCGGTAAACACATGCCGCTCATTGAAAACAGCGTTGCAAACCTTACAAATATATTTCCCGCCAAATTTCTTTACATTGTCATGTTTTTCTTTATGCTTGACTAAATAAGTAGAACATATAAAACCTTCGTGACAAACATCACAAGTATAAGGCCGTTCCCCGCTGTGTAATCTGAAATGAATTTTTAAATTTTTGTTTGCCGCAAATTTTTTGGGACATAATGTACATTTATATAATTTTAATTTCTGATGAACGGCGCGGAAATGGACATTTAAATTTGTTTTATCGTGAAATGAATAACCACAAATTTCACACATGAACTTTTTATTTGTACCATTATGCCACCCTATGTGCTTCTGTAAGGAGTTCTTATGTAAAAATTCTTTTTGGCACATATCACACACGAAAAGAGATTTTTTTTTGTGTTGTCTGTGTTTGTGGTTTAGCAATTTTTGTAGGGTTGAATAATTTCTCTTACATATTTGACACTGAAAACTTTCTAGATGTTTGTTATCTGTCTCTTTCTTTTTATTTTCTTTTTTGACTATATTTGTATTAAAGACTTTGCCATCTGAAAAAAAACTGTATTTAATAAAAAGTTATACAAAAGTAGTGCATTTATTTCAAATAAACTAACTTGCATATTCTGAATAATTTTCGTATCGTCTTTCTGGTTCATCTTCAATTATCTTCTTTTCTTTATATTGAAAGTCTTTTTCTGAAACAATAAATAAGAGTATATAAATAATGGCTACATATAAAGCAAGGTGAAGAAAACTTTACCTAATGTTGAGACATTTTGTATTTGTTATTACTAAGGTTATAAACCTCAAACCGTTTGGTAGAAAACACTAAGCAATCGTTTACACATGTTACACGTAAAAAGTTCGTGTACTTCAAAAACCAAAGAAATTTTATCGGCGATTAATATTCACAATGATCTGTCACCAGCTGGGTAAGGTCGAAAATATAAACTTAAAATTTAAAAAAAAACCTTGAGAAATCTTTTTTTTTAATAATAATGTTGCAGCGAAAACTCGATTATCCGGGCTTAAGGTAATAGATTCACGATTATACATACTTCGATCCAAAAACATTGTATGTAGTATAATTTGTGCATGCACTAACATGTCACTAATGCATCTTGGACTCTTGGTTAAAATCTTAAAACTTAAGATATTTTGGATGACAGGGTCATCAAAAATATCAGCATTCCCTTCTTTTATAAAAACTAAGGTGCATAGATGAACATCCAGTGACTGGTATGACAGTACGTTTATCCCTGATGTAAATAAATATCTATTGAAATTGATGAACAAGGTGTGGTGATACTTTTACTAGAAACAGCTGTAACAGTAAAATAGTACAGGGAAAATAGAATGCTCAAAATAACATGTCAGCCTCCTCTGTACCATAATTTCGACAACCAGTGGACCAGAGTGTTATTGAAATATTAAATTGAATTTTTGAGTAATTATTATTATGTACATTTTTATATGATTAATTTCAAAGATTTGATTGAATTGGTGACTTTAAACAAGGCTTGGAATAAAATACTAATACAAAAGAATTAAAAATTACCTACCTATTCAGATGATCTTATTTTGGAGAATATAAATGAGCTAATAACAAACATATAAATACGCCAATTATGTGATTTTGATGACATGATAAAGTAGTTTGTTTGTGATGGCAATGATCAAGGTTTTTAAATGATGTCAGATCCCAGCCCGTAGCAAGTAGTATTTATGATGCAAGATTGAAGTAATTGATGTTTTGTCATGATATTCATCACCAAACAAAATCCACACAAATATAATAATTATTCATCATTTAATTCTAACAAGCAGATTCATTAAAAGCATTGTACCTCCTAGAGTCATTTAATTGAACAAATATAAATAATCTACTAACTCTTGTAGTACTCTACAAAGTTATTTTCACAGGCTTCAACCTGCTTCTTGAACCGAGCAGCTGCTCGTAACTCATCTACACAGCTGTCACATATTGTGTTGTTTGCATCTAGTGGCAGTGGGCGTAACTGTAATTATAGTATATTTATTAGTTTCAGAATAAGTCGTTTTCAATAACTAGCAATTGTTGTAAGCAAAATAATTAAAAATTGAAGTAATAGGGCAAAACATTTAAAAAAGAATTAAATTAGAAGTGCTCTTAGCAAAATAAACTGCAGTTATTACTATATTTCATGGTTAACATTGGCATTGTCATACAAGAATACAAAATATATAAATAATAATTCATATAAAAATAAGTCCACAGGAGTGCAATAGCAACCGCCAATTTGGTCATTTGATTCTCAACTAATGATATTTCCTACATGCGACTATTAATTTTTATTTATATTCTAAATTAAATAATGTGTTTTATACAATATCATCACTGATAATTTTAACATTTTCACGTGTAATATACGTAATTGACTATATATTAATATTAATTGCAGTAACTGTAAAAGAACCTCTATTCAAGAAATTATCAAATACATACGTGAAAGCCGAAAGTCTCTTTGAGCATATCCGAGTATACTTCCATTACTCCCATAAACATATTTGGGATATTTAGAGATTTAAAAGTACCATAAGCATGACAACAACGACAATGTACATCATGCACATTCCATATTTCAGACATTTTAGGGGTTAATTCCTAATTAACCTTTTTTTTATATGTAATTAATCATACATACAAAACGAAAATCAATATTAAATTTTAAATATTGTGATATTTGAATTTCTTATTAAACTTTGACAATTGACAATCACAAGTTATTTGTTGTTGTATGATGGGTAGAGATAAGGAGTTTATATTCTGAACACAGAGAACATCAACTTCCAATATGTACGTACAAGGCCTAAACAAATAACGCTAGTGTTCCTTCATTAGATATTAAAAAAGCGGTAGAACCAGGAAAATAATATTTCAAATTAATTTTTAAAATGAAAATCTATTTAGTCTGTGATAAATAATAAAGGGAATTTTCAATTTACATACCGAATACAATATTATATTAAACACGTCAACGAACGTGCCGACTAGTTAAGACATAAGTCGAATTAAATAATAATGTAAGGTACACATTACATTAATTTTAGCATGTTTATCAATATCTACGTCATCAACAAATGTTTCTGATGTATCTTTAATATTTACATTTGTACCAGTCATTCGAAAATAAGGCAACAAACATCGATCACTTTCATGTATAATGCAATTACTTTATTTTTTACCAATTAGGTAACTGTGCTATGATAGCATAACAAAACAACAGTCTAAAAAACTTTTTATACCGTCAGGACAGAAAAACTGATGTGGCCATAATTGCTATACAAAAAAAATACTAGACTTGACGAAATTTTGTACGAGTTTGTTATCTTAGCCAAATTATAGGATGTTTTTAGTGCCGGAAAGTTAAAAATTTTAACAAGTAAAACAGCAACAGTTTGATTAATATATCGGTTATTACAAACAATCGGCTTGTGCCATCGTTTTCTTGCCCTTATTACATTCTAGGTGTAGTTATCAACATGTTTCTCAGCTCTGTATATCCTCAAATATACAAATTCTTTAACTTGTTTTCTTTTTACATCACACATCTGCAAAGAACATTCTCGTCTCATTTTGCGTTCAGTCTTCTATCATCTATCTTTTTATCCGCCCTGCACTATGATCATACATTGCGACAAGTCTAGGTCTCATAGTTAGATTAGGATGTAACATATAGCCTATTCTGAGCTAGATTTTAAGCAGCCAAGCAGTTATAGTCAAGATTATAATCGGCTCAGTTTTTTTTAACAATAATAGATATTGGAATATTAGAATGAAAATAACCTAATATTCCAATATCTATTATTGTTGTATTCAGAAAGGTATTCCTAATCAGCTTTCAAATCACAACCGTGCTTTTTTAACATATGACTTCTCAAATTTTCTCTTCTTGAATACGGTCGACGATCACACTTTTTACATTGGAAGATCTTATTCACATCGTGATGAACATTCATTACATGTCGATGGAGCATTGCTGCGTCGGGGTAACTCTTCCCACAGATTTCACATTTCATCGGTCTGATTGTGTGAACCGTCATATGATTCTCGATATCCTGAACTTTTCGTTTGCACAAACTGCATTGAACCTTCTCCTTGATTACTTTTTCCTTTGAGGTATGCATGTTTCTAATGTGACGATACAGTGAGAATTTATCAATTAACATTTTATTGCAAATTTTGCAAGGGACTCTATCAATAAGTCCATGTTTCGTCATGTGACGGTCTAAGGAAAATTTTTGAGAGAATACTTGATTGCACGAAGGACAAGGCAAATACTTTCTCTTGTTGATTCTTATTGGCAAACGTCCTGGATGTTCGGATTTCACGTGCCGTGTCAATAGACCTTGTTCGTGGTAAGTCTTGTGACAAATCTTACAAACATATTTGGTGCCATACTTTTTCATAACATCGTGTTTTATTTTATGTAATTTTAATTTCGTAAAACAGATAAATCCGTCACCGCACTCGTCGCACACATACGGGCGTTCTCCCGTGTGCGTTCTCATGTGTACTTTTAATGTTTTCTTTGATGCTAATTTTTTCTGGCATACTGAACATTCAAACATCCTCAGTTTCAGGTGAACAGTTGTGGTATGGGATCTTAAATTCGTGATATCGTTGAAAAATACCCCACATTCGTGGCACATAAACTTTCTGCTCTTGCCCATATGATGCAAGTCTATATGCCTTTTTAAAGTACTTTTTACAATAAATCGTTTCTTGCAGAAGTCACAAGTGTGCATATTCTCATACTTATGTATTCTCGAGTGTTCTTTTAAGAGATCTGTTGACTCAAACTTTCGTCCGCAGTTGATGCATTCAGTTTTACCGACATGAACCTTTAAATGACGTTCGTAATAACATTCGCGGACTTGTTTCTTACAAAATCTACATTCTAAGTTATTCGAGAGTTTGGTATTTTGAACACCATTCTTAACTGAAAAATAAAACATCAATGTAGTATAATATTGTTTTTATAAGTCTAGAAACAGAGTCTCAATATCATAATTTACAACACAATGTATATTTTCTAACGACTGAGATTAATGATTAAGCTTTGAATTTATATAAATATAGAATGAAAAATTAACCGATACGGGCAGAAATTCGAACCTCTGGGAAATCGTCCCAACCAATTGAGCTAACGTATCGCTGAATTGAATTGACCGCCTCGGTGAATTAAGCATTCTATATGTGATCGTCTTTATTTTTCAATTTTCATTCTATATTTATATAAATTTAAATAAGCTTAACGTGGCTATACATGTTAATAGATATTTTAAAAAATTAAGCTTTGTCTTGCTTGTTTATTATTAACATTTAGAGCTTTCCAATAATATTAACAATGGATTCTAGGACGTTAGGAAATTGAGATGTATTGGAGTCTTTGTGAAATGTCAACTGCTAGAATATTTCATTTGCAAGAAATATTTGTGGTAATGACAATAAAAATGTACTTTGGATTTTGTAGTTAAACTAGTAGAGTGGGCCTTTCCGTGGAATTGAAAGACTTCCCCGAGGTAAACGGTTATTACTAGAGATGCGCCGAATAGTGACTTCACCGAATAACCTAGTACTACTCGGTTTTACTTTTACCAAATTATTTGGTTTACCATTTCTTTGCTTGTTTGACATAAAAAGGTTCTAACATGTACCTACGTTACGTATGTCTGCTGACTAGATGAATTCTTATGTTGATTTGTGGTTTAAAATACAAACAAGTACACAGAGGCTTGCTCCAATCACAATCAAGTCATAGAAACATTTAAATCAGCCAGAAGACATTGAAACATGTAACATCTTTTGAATTTAAAAAGACCAATTAGTCAAACTAAAAATAAATAGTAAGTATGTCACAATTGAAATGTACAATAATAATAATATCAAAATACAATCATTAAAATACAAAAATACATTCATGTCAAAAAAAAATATACAAAAATAAGAAAACACAAAGAGACTATTATTACCAATGTCAAAATTTAATTATTCACCGTAGTCATATTACAAGATATAGAGACATTTATAGGCATTTTTACAGATGTCAATGATTTTATCGGCAAATAAGTCTATATCCTCACAATAATTCAGCAAATCTTGCTACGAACATACGAATAGAACAAAACCTTAGCTACATTTAGGTTGCTAAACTGATGACTGAACTAAGAAGTCCTTATAATGAATCCTTGTGTATTGTTGGCAGCCTCATATCACATGTTCATGAAAGTCAAAATTCAGTCAAAAGTCAGTAGGAGATCACAAATAGAAGTTAGTTAGTTAGTTTTTGTTAATAAATAGAGACTTATTAGTAGAAAGGTTCTAAATATCTTCAACATTTAATGGTTTTTTTTCAGTAGTATAGCGATAAAAGTTAATTAAAGATAAAAGTAGTATAGTAAGATAAAAGTATAGCGAAGAAACCAAACGAAAAATATGAGTCATATGAAAAAGTTATTTCCGGGAGTGCAAGAAAATTATTGATGTGAAGTGGGCAGAGGACGAAATAATTAGGGATAACCTCTTTTCTAGATGTACCCACCTAGATCATTTGTTTACCTATCTAAGAAATTAAGATTCTTTTCATTACGTATTTTAGATGTATTAGTGGAATATTGGTTACTACTTTTAAAAGAGGTTGGCAAAAGATTTTTAATTAAAAATTCTCTTAAATTATAATTTTAATTTAAAATTAACAAAAATATATAAATCTGTCTCTTATAATAATAATAATAATAATAATAAGAATAGAATGTCTGTTCAAAAAGTATTTACGAATTGCGTTTTTTTTTAAGTACATATTCCTTTAATTATGAATATCTATTTTGTACCCTTCATAATACTACTTGTGCCTACGTTTTTTCCAATCCTCGAAGCATTTAAAAAAATATTTTTTTGGTCTTGTTGACTCCTGTCGCCGTATTTATCTCCTCAACTGTGGCGTCGCGTCGTCCTTTCATGGGCCTTTTCAGTTTTGGGAACAGGAACAGACATAGGGGGTTAGGTCTGGGGAATACGGTGGCTGCGGCACCATTATTGTGTTGTATTTGGCCAAAATATTCGCGCACAAGTAATGATGTGTGAGCAGGGGCGTTATTATGGTGCAAAATCCAGTTTTTGTTCTTCCATAAATCCGGCGTTAGTGATTCATACAAAGTATCAAAATATGGTGGAGGTGCTCCATTGTCGCACTAATATGTGTTAATGTTGTATCAATGTTAGTTATGTTACTACGGACATTCTTTATTAATCCTTGCCTCAATGACGTCATTTAGTTAAACGCCATCGGACCAACGTTATTTTCATCAATGTCTCGAAGACTATGCTCTGTTTTTATTACATTGCAACTATTCTTTTAAAGTGAGGAATATGATCATATTTTCGAAGGTCAAATATGAATGTATTAATGACTCTCAAGTTAACTTAATTTTTTGTGTATATTTGTCAAAAAATAAGACGCGACATCCAGTTTTCTTCTATAGTCAAGGACCAACCAGAGGACTCAATTTAGCAATCTATTGTAGGTTTGATAAGTAAAAATATTTCATTTTTTGTATAGATTATTACACAACAATTTATTCGATCATATTTTGGAAGGTCAAATATGAATGTATTAATGACTCTCAAGTTTACTTAATTTTTTGTGTATATTTGTCAAAAAATAAGAGGCGACATCCAGTTATCCAGATATATTCGATCATATTTTCGAAGGTCAAATATGAATGTATTAATGACTCTCAAGTTTACTTAATTTTTTGTGTATATTTGTCAAAAAATAAGACGCGACATCCAGTTTTCTTCTATAGTCAAGGACCAACCAGAGGACTCAATTTAGCAATCTATTGTAGGTTTGATAAGTAAAAATATTTCATTTTTTGTATAGATTATTACACAACAATTTATTCGAATGTTATATTTTATACTGTATAAAGTATTTTATTATATTTTATCAGTATAAAGTAGAATATTTGATTGCTGCAAACAGTTCAAATTGTCTTTAGTAAATGCTTTATATAAAAGAGGATTAAGGAGAGGACCCTAGGGAACTCTAGATGAGTTTGGAAGCCGAAAGTGTATCTATATAGAATTTTATCTAGTACTTATATATATATATATATATATATATATATATATACAGGGTTGGTTTTAATTAGTTGAGCACCTTTTGCAGGCAGCCTCTCTACATCAATCCCAACAACATTTGTTCTACGACTTTTAAAAAATCTTGATAAATAACTCAGAATAGACGAAACAAAAAAAATTTTGCTCCCTCGACTATTTATTACTCTGTATTTTGTAAGCAGTCTAAAGTATAGGTCGCGGCAGTCTAGCGCTGTACGAAATTTGTAAGGTACCACGCACATAATACTATTATAACTTATTATTATTTTTGTTTTATTTCAAACAGTATGTAATAATTACCCAATCGTCGTATTGTGTATTAAAATTGTTAACAATTAATCAAGGTAAAATCAGATTATTTACAATAATACAATGTGTTATTTACAAAAGGATTCAATATTTACAAATACCTCTTAAATTTATATCTCGTCGATACCGGTGCAAAATAGTCCCCTTCATATCCAACACAAAGACCACACCTAAAAATCAACTGTTCACCGACTCCTCTTACCACACTTAGCCAGCACTCGCACTATCTTGGTGTGCTCGATATTTGTGTTACGGCATCACAGTACTGTTTTCACTAATCGAAATTCGGTTACCGAGTAACGGGAGCTAGCGGGTCGCGCGGCACACGCTTATCTAATTGACCGTGACAAACGACTGGATCAAGTTCAAACGTGCATCGCCGCCGCTGCATCACCCCGCCACCCGTCACCCCGCGCCCCGCTGCTCGTGTCCTTGGCACGTATTTTGCCTACGCAAGGTGCGTGGCCTCTCTTTGCTCAAGGTTGCGAGGTTGTTAAATGCTCGTTCAGAGGCAGTAAATAAATTTTGTAAGGGAAAAACTAAATTTTTAAAACTATTAATTTTAAAAAGTCGTAGAACAAATGTTGTTAGGATTGATGTAGAGGGGCTGCCTGCAAAAGGTGCTCAACTAATTACAAATAACCCTGTATATATATTTTATGTAAAAATAGATAGTTTCTTAAGAGTAACTTGTTACTTCTTACTTGTTAAGGTCTTCACAATGGATGCAGTATATCATAAATAATTTTCTTGATTAACTTCGGTATTAAATATGGTTTAGATATTCCATGGTACTTTCTGATATTGTGTTCATCACTACTTTTAAAAATATCGGGATCTTAACGCATTTCTTTTAAATAAGAATCAATGAATGATCAAAAAGAAAAAAATGATAAAGAAACTTGTTTATAGCATGACTAAATAAATAATTGACGGATTGTATGTGAGAGATCTCAATGAAATGTATATTGTTCTGGGATGACACCTTTACCTTGTGGTATCTGATAAGCAATTATTTACATAAAAGATAGTGTATGTAAACTAGGACATTTGGAAGTTGAGCGAATGATAGGTTCATGTATTACGTCACACATTAAGGACTAAATCATATACCTACTACAGAGATACACTACGTGATTTATGTATGGTATGATAATTTATCATTAAATAAAAAAAGGTTTTCTCACAAATGATTCACACAAATCAGACTAAAAGTGATAAACGGAGTGACAACATTGTCATGAAATTCATGTTCCATGAATATCCCTTAATTAAATGATTGAATGACCCGATTTTTTTCTATAGCAAGTATTGTGTTTGTCAACTCACCCTTATTTGTGTTTATGTATCCACGAAAACTTATCAGCTTATTATGTATGGTTTTGGAATGTATTTTTAATCCTGTGAGATATACAAAAGAACGTCCACAATCATTGCATTTATAATTCTTGTTTTCATTTTTATGTCTAGTTGAATGTTTCTTAAATGGATCTGTAGAAAAAAAAATATAAAATACATTAAACAACTTTACAAGAATATCGTTTTTTTTCACTTATTTCTTTTAACCAATAAATAAATAAAATACAAACCTACAGCATTTTCTGCATCATTGAAATCATCATCTAGTCTTTCGACTTCATCAACAATACCCTCAGTTTCATAAACATTTCCAAGTTTATTTTCTACAGTATCAAGTTCATTTTCTTTATGATCAACATCTAGTACCTCAACATCATTGTTGAGTTCATCTTTTACATAAGCATTTATGGTTTCTAATTCACTATCTACATTTTCAACATCATAATCAACATTTACAGTTTCAACATCATTTTCAAAAGTTTTATCAACCTTAGTATTGTCATCATCGCAATTTAGTACCACAGGTTTAAAAAGCAAATGACCTGTAAATTGAATATATATCAGCTGTCCCAAGCTCTCTCAAACTGAATATTTGTTAATGTCCTTTTTAAATAGGTTTTATTATTATAGTACTTATAAATTTACAATGTAACTGTTTATTGGTATTATTGATATTATTGGTATTATTGGTAAATAAAATCAAGTTAGTTAGAAAATATACTTTGTTTTTATGAAAATAGAAAGATAAACCTTACTTTTATGTAGTAAATATATAAGGAATAAAAATATTATTTATATATTTTTTTCTACTTAAAAGACTTACTTACATATGTATATATTTATTATTTCTATAGTGATAATTTAAGAATGATTACAAATTAGTAATTAAATATAAAGATAATAGGAAAATATATCACAAATCTATTATATTACCACCAATCTATATTATTAAAAACTTACTATACTGGTTGAATTTTTCCTCACAAGCTTCTACTTGATTCCTGAATATAGTTGAGTCTCTCAGTCTTGAGATGCACTCATCACAGATTGTGTAGCTAGCTTCTTTTATTGGAGGATTTATCTAAATTAATGAGATATGTATGCTTAAAGTTTAAGCGAAATGTTATACCTAATTCAAATTGAACATTTTAATTAACTTTTAAACAGACATACATTTTCTATTTATTATCTCAGTAAAGAACTTTACTACCCTCAAGAGTCAAGACATACAATCTAAATTGTAGATCTAAGGATATAGTTTGCAAACCTAGTAGTAGTAGTAATGGTACATATTAAGGTCTTTACGATTTAAAGTCTTTATAAATATAGAATGAAAAATAAACTGATACGGGCAGGGATTTGAACCCGAAACTACTGGGAAACTCAAACCCAGTAGTTGCGGGTTTGAATCCCTGCCCGTATTGGTTTATTATTCATTCTATATTTATATAAATTTAAATAAGCTTAGCATGGCTATACATGTTTATAGATATTTTTAAACATTTAAAGTCTGTTCATTAGGAATAGTTATGTTATGTGAAAAAAACTGTAAAACACTGAAAGACAATGTAATTCCTTATTATATACAAAAAAAAGTATCATATTATACACATCCCACAGCTAGGCCAAGTCTCGTAGACTATTATAACAAGCAAATAAATATAAAACATAATAAAATTTTGAGTTAGGCCAGGCATCAAATCCAGAACCCATAAAAAAAAAAATTGGTATTGAGTATGACATAACAATTATAGATAGTACCTATATTAAATATAACAGCGGAAGTGGTTAACTTATGATATTTTAGTTTGAATATGTATTATATATGTATTTTAAATTTGTAGTCTCGAATTATATTTTATTTTTTTTCTGTACCCTAGTAGTTTGTTTCTCTGTATAGTGGTTCGGTTGAGTGTATAATTTTGTTAATTGTATCATTTTGTACGATAAAGTTTAAATAAATAAATAAATATGTAGATGTTTGCAGGTGTTAGAAGTGCATGAGTTAGAGCCATTAATTCTAATATCATGAATATGGGTTTAATATTTTTGTAACTACATAACAAATGACATATTAAATTCGGAAATTTATTACAATTAGATAAGAAGTAATAAAATCTTGTTTTAAAGTTTAATGGAATTATTTATGAGAATTATGAAAATAGTATGAATATGATCTGTAGACAATTCTAGAATAAAAACTCACAAGTATGCCAAATGTTTCTATAATCATTTGATAATATACTTCTACTTTTCCTCTAAATTTGTATGATTCTTTAAGAGATTTAAATTTGCCATTTGAATGACAACAGCGACAAAGATCTTTCATTCTCGATACACGCGCCGTTTGAGTTACCGACATAGTTTATATACTATTGTAGATTTCAATTTCTGTCGCTATAGAGTGTAGACTGTTGTTTCATATTATAAAATAAGAAATTCATATTATAATAATGTTGGCTACGTATTATGCAATGTTTTGTTTGTTAATTGTCAAATCACAGCTGAGTAAACATTTACTTTTGACTTTTGACATAAAAATATTCTAGTTTTACTGTAGAGTAGGTGGGCAGTCTAAGCTTCAAGCATTTAACAGTCTGCTTTTCATTGTAAGCACGAAAGTCTGTTTAAAAGAATAAGACGATAACGTTGAAGTCTTTTGACAACAATTCGTTCATTTTAAAATGAATCTTCAGACTAGCAGATAAAGATTCCTTTTAAAATGGTCTTACCACTTAAAGATGCAAGTTTTATAAGCACGAGCTTATTTGCTTTAATTTGATATGTTTATTGATTATATTAACAAAAATAGGCATATTAGCATAATCCCATGATAATTTATCTTTGCCTCCATGGAAATATGAGACTTCACTTATATTACAAATAATGTTTTTTTTAGGTTTTAATTTTTTTTTTTATTATATTGTATTTTATTAAATTGCTTTATACTTCTTTATTATTTATTTGTTATTGGAGTTCACGCCTTAAAAACCAATTTTCATATAAGACAGTCAGTAAATTAATCAATAAATTAAATTACGAATGTATTTGTGACATTTTTTGTACGAAACTTTTAAGAACGTCATCTATTTTTTATTTAAACGAAAACATTTCTACAACTGCGAAACTTCTCGGTACAGCACGACACCGCTAGGTGGTGCGGCAATAACTCATGTGTTAAACACCTTTTATTTAGTTATTATTCTTTCATGACTAGAAAAACACTGGAAAGCCTTTAGGAAATATAAGCTTTTAATAGGCCTGCTTAACATTTCAAGAAATAAGCTTAAACTTGTTGTTCAGATAAAGCAGTTTATCACCATAGAGATATTATACATATATTAATTCTATGTTTATCACACCTTTTAGTTTTAGTAGAATAAAATTGCATGACAACATTGACAAAAAAAGAGTTTTATAATAAAGAGTGTTCACAATAACAACTGAAGATCACGTATATTTACAAACGTATATTACGTAGATTATGTATATTGCTTATCTTCATTGGTCTAATAAAATATTATATATTTTTGCTCTGCGTCTTTGAACATAAAGTCATACAATAACAAATGTTAAGAAAACATTTGATGTACACAGGCTGTACCCAATGAAAGACCCTTAATCAAATCATTTTTAGAATTAGTACCCAAAATTACATCTCATTACTATCGTCAAGAGGATATGTGACAAAAAGAGATGTTTGCGTCTTTCCTAGTTTATATAGGTTAAAAAACAATAAGCATTGTGATAAGTCGTTGCGTCGGGGGACCGCTTAATAAAGGAAGAAGTTTAAATGAAAATAATTTAGCAAGACAAATAAAGAATTTACGATATCAAATCATATAGTCTAAGCCCTCGTAACTTCGTAAACTAGACACTATCGTCAACGTACGTACAACGGGCCCCCGACGCCACGACTTCAATAATGCATAATAATATTTTTATACTTTTTGGAGGTCTTTTTGTACAGGGGTTTTTTAACATTCAAGTTAATGCTTGACTACATTCCACCTGAGGGAAAGTAGAACTGTTGTCATAGGTGGTAACGCATATTGGGGGAGTTCCCAAGTGTTTGCAAGGTACGTCCTCGTCGTCTCCCCTGGACCCCGTCCTGACCCCGGTAACGCAGGTGGCAGGCGGGTGACCAAATCCTTCAAACGATACTTGGGTGAGTGTGTTCGTACTGATCTGCCGTCATGCTCCCTTTGCGTAATAGCAAAGGAAGATTTATCAAAGGCCCTTCCCAGGGCCAACCAAAAGGCCCTTCTCAGGGCCAACTAAAAGGCCCTTCTCAGGGCCAACCCAACGATGACATGGCTATTCACTCGGACTCTGATGTGCACTGCGATTTGGATGCGGAGGAGTCAACACCGTTGATCGGTTCCTCCGCAAATGACTCTGGCAATCTTGACGACTCGAGACTTGCTGTTAGTAAGGTGGTACCCTCTAAGGGTAATAATTTGTTGTTTTGTGGCGATGAAACGTCCAACAACGACGTTATTGGTCGTAGGAAGCGACATCTTAAGGAGGTCACTCGGCTTCTAAGCGAAGCGTCGGAAAGTGATTCCGAACTTGGTGCTGCGTCTGCGAAATGCAGTACTGTTTGTCGTGGACGTGTCTGTTTGAAGCGTGGTAGTGGGCTCGCCCGGGCGAAAGCCAAACTGCGGGCCCTTACTGACGAAGCTGAGGAGGCCGAATTCGAGAGGGCGTTGGCTGCGCGTTCCTTTCGTAAGGCAAAAGCGTCGTCTACGTTATTGCCGGGTTCCGATGAGGAATTAATCTCGGAGGCGGGACGGGACCTGCGCATGCAAGAGCGATCTACATCGCCGAACTTGCGTGCTGAGTCCTCGTCGTCGTTGCCCAAACGGATGCCGTCGGTATCTGTTCGGCATTCTGGGCTCGTTGGTGCCGAAGGAGAATGGTCTTCGGTGGTTCGGCGCAAGAAACCCAAAAAGGGCATCCCTAATAAGGTGGCTCCTGCCGAAGCTGCGAAGCCTGCGGCTAAGCAGCCCCATAAATCAAAGACGGCTAAGAGTGGTACAAAGTCCCGAAAAACCGAGGTCAGTGCGCAAACACGGCTTAAGTTGCCGTCAATTCGGTCGCCAGCGGTTCTTATAACGCTGCAGACTGAAGCGGCAGCTATGGGCGTAACTTACGCCCATGTCCTCCAGCGCGCCGCCGAGATGGTCGATCTTGGTGAGATCGGGCTGGAGGATGGGTTGCGGATCAGGAGATCGGCCACTGGGGTGAGGCTGCTGGAGCTGCCTAAGGCTGCTCCAGATAAAGCTGAAAAACTGGCAGCGAAACTTCGCCCAGCCCTGGATGGGGTGGCAGACGTCGTCCGACCTGTTAAACGGGTTGCGGTCAAGCGGTTTAGACGACTCTGCTACAACAGAGAAAGTAGCGGAGGCTATTTGTCGTATGACAAAGTGTCCTGGCGAGTCTCTACACGTAGGGGAGATTCGTCGGGGCCTTGGAAAAATGGGCGTTGCTTTTGCTCGAATCCCAATCGAGGCGGCAAAACTGTTGCTGGAGGCCGGTGGCCGCATATTAGTAGGTTGGAATTCAACTAGGGTTGAGTTGTTGGAGGCGAAGCCACTACGCTGCTACAAATGTCTGGAGCCCGGACATATGCGCGCTATGTGCCCAACAAATGCAGACCGGAGCGCCGTCTGTTTTCGATGCGGGATATCGGGACACTCCCGTTCCAGCTGCACCGGATTATTGCGGTGTGTGGTATGTGCGGACCGAGGCCTTGCGGCAGGCCACGAATTAGGGAGCCGGGCGTGCAAGGCTCCACGCATAAGGGGAAAGGCAGCTGGCATCTCATCAGCGGCCTTGAGCGTGGAGCGCAACCAACCAACGGTTGAGGCGATGGCCGTGACTGACGACGGTCCAGCTCCATAGGGATAGGCTGGATGGAGGGAGACGGGATTCTGCCCGAGTCCTTCCTCCAGCCGTAGTGCCTGGGCGGGAGAGGGGGGTGACCTCTCTCGCCTACCATAGGCTTACGCGAGTGAGCGTTTTTCGGTTACTCGGACACCCTCGTTGGGGAGGAAAAATTCCGTCAGGGGCGTCGCGGTGAGTGCGAAAGCGATCCCGTGGCGCCCCATTATGGCGATGAGGGTAACCGTTGGGTTTTAGTAGGTAAACTGCAGTGCAGGACTCCCACATAACCATCCCGGCCCTCCCCTGGGCTGGGTGGTATCCATAAAGGATTTCCCAACGTTGAAAAAAAAAAAAATAAAGGTGGTAACGCATAGGTGGCCAAGGTGAGGACTTCCCTTAAGCTGGACGACGGTCAGTTCGGGTTCCGCAATGAGGTATCAACTGACATGGCTATTTTCTCTCTAAAGCAGGTTGTGAAACAGTATGTCGGACGGGAAACCAGCGTTTATGCTTGTTTTCTGGATTTAAATCGTGCTTTTGATACAATTAACCACGACTTGCTTTGGGAGAAGTTAAATAACAATAGTGTACAGCCTGGAGTTGTTGATCTGATTAAATATTGGTATGGCTAATCAGTCAAACAATGTTAGATGGTGGACAGCTTTGTCGAACGATTATAAGCTATCGTGTGGTGTTAAGCAGGGTGGATTGACCTGGGGGGCGAACGCCGGGAACCTCCGTGGTGCTCCCTGGGCAACAACGGTTACTGAGAACCTTCGGATTCTCCCGTGGGCTAACCGGCGCGGTGGGGTTTGGTCATGGGGGTTTGTGCCCGGTCCATGGCTGGCCAGGGCGGGTAACCTTCCAGGGTGGCCTGCCCGCGGGGGGTCTCGGGTCTCTTTCCATCGTTTGATCACGTTGGAAAGTTGGCCTGGGCGTTGAAGGTGGGAGGGCGCAGGCCCTCTTTGCCGGGGTCGGCTGCGGAATTGCTCCTGGTACTTCTCTGATAGCAGAGTGGACTGTGGAGTGGTTCCGCGGCTGTATGGGGGGGGTGGTCCGCGGCGGTCGCTTTCTTGCTGAGGGAGAGGCTGCCTGCGGCGGTTAGGGTCTAGACCTCTTTCCACCAAGCACTTTAGAGAGGGTGCTTGGTGGGGAGACGGTCCGAGACGTTGCCTGGATTAATCGTTGCCGAGTGCGACGCCACGGTTGCGCTTGGTGATGGTTAGTCTGGGCGTGGTGGGTTCCCGACTTATGCCTTTTTCGTGCTGGTTTCGGCTGAACACCGTGGCCGGCGGTAAAGGCCTGTCGGGTTCGACGTTGGGCTCTCTACGTGAGCGTACTCACGTTCGACTCCAGTGTGTTGCAGTGAGGCTGTCAGCGCATCAATGGGTCTTATGAGAGTGTGCTCTTCCAGGGGGTCTGACCGGTGGTCTCCTCTTGGGGAGATAACCGGCGGCGGAGCTGGACACGGTCAATGGTCGAGTCGGTCTGTCCAACCGGTTCGATTCTGAGACTGAGTCCAGCTAGAAGGGGGTCCAGCAGGCTTGGGTGGGGGGAAGGGGATCCCTCCACGATCTATCAAGCCTGCGTAAAAGGGATGGGTGCTCCTCGTTGCGGGGTGCCCTCTCCGTGGATCACGTCGGGGCATCGCGGTGAGTGCGAAAGCGATTCCGTGGTGTCCCATTATGACGGCGGCGGCAACCGTCAGGTTTAGTGAGTAGGAGTCTCACATAAAAAAAAGGGTGGGTTGACCTCACCTGACCTGTTTAACCGTTACATAAATGATTTGATCGAGGAGCTGAGTAGAACGCGTGTGGGACTTGGGCTGGGTGACAGATATGTCAACAACTTAGTTACGCTGATGATATGGTTCTGCTCAGCCCTTCGATTAGGGGTTTGCGGAAGTTATTAAATATCTGCGAACGATATGCTATAAAGCACAATTTAGTATATAATGCTAAGAAGACCGAAATGATGGTATTCAGGTCGGGAATACGTCCCACCACTTATGGGTAGGAGGACAGGCCGTTAGGGTGGTGGAGAGGTTCAAGTACCTTGGTCACATATTAACATCAGATATGAGGGATGATGCCGATATTAATCGTCAACGTAGGTCGCTGTCAGTCGTGGGGAACATGATGGCAAGAAGATTTTTTAAAGCTTATGTACAATCTAAAGTGCACTTGTTTCGAACGTACTGTCAAAGTTTCTATACCTGCCAGCTCTGGACTGAATACACGAAGAGGTCTTTGGATGGCATTCGTGTTCAGTGTAACAATATATACAGACACCTCATGGGTTTGGCACCATACTGTAGCGCCTTTGGTATGTTTGCAGAGGCAAGACTGAACACGTTTAATGCCATCCAGAGAAGTCGTATCGCTGGGCTCATGGCTCGGGTTGGTAGCTGTAGTAACAGTATAATTAAAGAACTTGCTGATAGATTTTGGATTACTTCCACATATAATAAATGGTTGGAGATAGCGGCATAATAATGTATAAGTAAATATATAATTAAAATATGTTGTGTCTTAGATTATTATTATAATTATAAATAGAAATACAATATAAATTAATATTAAGTTAAATATGGAATTTATCCCAAATAAAGAATTATTATTATTATTAACATACCAACCTATTCACTCTTCTCTTGAAGACTGCCAGATTGTATTCAAATTTAAATACCGACGCATCCAAGTTGTTCCAGTCCTTCGCTTTACGAACTAAAAAAAGACACAGCAAAGCGGTTCATTCGAACTGGGGGAATGTCCACAATGTAAGGATGGATGTGTAATTCCTACGCACACTCAACAAAACGTATCCTAAAGATTATGAGAGGCTAGGCTATCCTTGAATCCTATCTAATCTATCCTGAATTGGTTGGCTTCAACCAATTCAGGGTCACCTACAAGCCTCTTTGCTCGACTTTATATTGAGTCCAAAACCGCAAGATCAAAATTTTTGCGACACCAGCAAATTTGTGAATTTAAAGTACAGTCGGACCTTCGCAAAAACGGCAAGCTTTCCTGCAGCTGCAACATTGCTCTAGACTCAATGCACCGACCAAAGTTGAGGTTCGAGGAAATCTCTACCCGTAACAACTGAAGCCGGTCACTGTATTCCAAAGATACTTTCTGGAAAGTAGGAGCAAAGGTGAAAGGTCTCTTTTTGGCGGTGAACAAACACGTCTGCGTTTTGGTGGCGTTCAATTTGACAAGAACTGCATTGCTTCATGCGGAGACTGCCTGAAGTTTGTCATTTAAACGTTGCACCATGGCTTTTCTTTCAGACTGTACTCCATCTCTACTAGCCCGAGCACTTGGGAGATATCTTTCTATAACTGTGCTGTCGTCTGCATACCCATAGATACGGGGCTTCAGCGGATCGTTAATGTGTAGCAGAAAAAGAGTTGCAGAAAGAACGGACCCCTGAGGCACTCAGGCATTTATTGTCAAGGGTTCCGAAGAACACTCATCGACAACTACACGGAGAGATCTCTGGCTCAGAAAGTCCGTTATCCAGCCAATCAGACCAGGAGACATACCGTACGCTAAAAGCTTGCTTAAAAGGCTCGCATGCCAGACCCTGTCAAAAGCCTTCAAGACGTCCAGAGAGACGGAGAACGCTTCTCCGTTCTTCTCGATGGCCTCGCCTAAAATGTGTGTAGCGTACGCTAGAAGGTCCCCAGCGCACCTATTTCAGCGAAACCGTACTGTTGATCACTGAGGAGATCGATACCTTGTAGGTACGCTAGAAGGTGCGAGTTCAATACACGCTCCATAGTCTTGCATAGTATGGAGGTGATTGAAATCGGTTTATACGTCTGCCTTTTTGGGGACTGGTGGCACGTTGGCAAACTTCCAGGACTTTGGCACTATTCCAGTCTTGAAAGGGAGGCAATACAGACATGCCAATATTGAAGACAACTTAACTGGGCATTCTTAAGCAGAATGGCTGGTATACCATCAGGAAGCCTGGATTTAATCACCTCTAAACGACACAATGCTCCCCATACTTCTTTGTTCGTGATACGGATTTCATGCATCGAAATACCGTGCTGGAAAAACATTGCCAGTGTCTAGATACGAATTCGAAATTCTCTGTCGCTGTATGGACCAAGGTTCCATCCGGCTTCAGCAGAGCAGGCAGTAAGGGTTAAAAAAAGTATTTTAAGAAGTATGTAATACCAAAAACAAAACAATATAGATACCAGAGAGCTTCATCGGATATTTTATTTCAAGAAGTATGTAATTCTAAAAATTAAATAAAGTAGATCCCACAGAGGCTTGTCGGTATAAGGACGATCTTAAAGTTTTCATCAAATTGGCCAACTCTGGTCATGGGCATTCAATAAAATAAAATTGTAAATATATTAAGTTTTATTATTCTTATAAATATTTAAAACTAAGTACAATAATACTGAGTTGAGATACTTGATTCAAGTTTAATTACATTGAAAAATCTCTTAAGCCAAATATAAATCAATTAATGTGTAAATTGTGATTCAATCCATACTGGAAAGAATAAATGTTACATAAATGAGAAAACCAAAAGAATGAGACAGTACTAATCAATAAAAAAAATACATTCAATTATTAAAAAAAAATAAACAAAATAATACTACATTGTTTCCAAACACATTTTTCTTCCTGCTAGTAAACATCACCAAAGCATGTGTTTAATTATGTATAACAAAATATTATCCTGTGAGGAGCCCACAGGATATACATTGATTTTGATTTTCGTATATGCAAAGTATACCGTTGTCACAGTGTTTTTTTCCATGTTAAAATTTTTCTTAAATTATAGTACATAAATCAATAAAGCAATTATAAGAGAGTTATTCCCCCGGTGACGCTGTAATAGCCAACAGGGCTAACAGCATAGACAGACAAAAAAAAAAAAAAAAAAAAAAAAAAAATTATAAGATGTTAATTTAATTCATTTTAGTTCAGTGGATGGCAAAAATTGCCCATCAAAAGGATTTATTTTAATAATTTTTACTCATTTGGGTATCCTAGAGGTAGTCGTTTTAATTTAGTAGGAACTAATTTTTTAACAAAACAAGACAGGGGGTGAGAATAAAGGTATATATATTATAAATAATAAAGGACTTGTTGTTAAGCAAACGGTCACATTAATTGATTTAATCCGTTAATACCTTATTCCTTAAGGATAGAGATCATTTTGTAAATACAAAAGGTTTGTTTTAAAGAGGCGGACTTACAAACTCTCAAGGCCTAGACCTAATTGCATATATGTATAATATGCGGTAAAATGGAAATAATAAAAAAGTTTATAAACAAAAAAATGTTTAGACATTATGCAATTGCCTAGCTTGCTTTTTTATAAATCGGAACTCGATTACTTTAGTCACAGTGTCCAAATATCAGTCTGCCTTCACATGCGTGCATCTATGTCTTTTTAAGCCACTGCTTTGTGTAAAGTGGCTGTTACACACATCGCAACTGAACGGTTTCTCACCCGTGTGTATACGCATATGCAGTTTCAAATTACCGTTAATAGAAAACTGTTTGTTGCATATATTACAGTTGAATGGTCGCTCGTCTGTGTGTACGCGCATGTGCTTGGATAAGTTACCAATCTGTTTGTTACATATCTTGCATGTATACGGTTTTATGCCAGTATGTACTCTCATGTGTCTTTTTAATTGTCCAGTCTCTCTGAACGTTCGTTTACAAATCTCACAGCAAAACGGTTTCTCCCCTGTGTGTACTCGCATATGAATTTTCAAATAACCGTTATCTGAAAACGATTTTTTACACACTTTACAAGTGTACGGTCGTTCCCCGGTATGAGTTCTTTCGTGAAGCTTAAAACTGGCTAATTGAGCAAATTGGCGGTTACAGAATGTGCACACATACGGTTTTAAACCTGTATGCACTCGCATGTGTACTTTCAAAGTTGTATACGCTGTGAAATCCTTCTTACAAACTTCACAAGAGTATGGTCGTTCACCCGTGTGCGTCCGCTGGTGTATTGATAAGTAACTCTTGCTCGAAAACTGTTTGTTGCACACCTTACATGTATGAGGCTTTACACCTGTGTGTATTAGGAATATGTGCCGTTTTAAATGTGTTCGTTGAGGGAATCTTCGTCCGCATATGTCACATACGTACGGTCTCTCACCCGTGTGCGTTAACATATGAGATTTGAGTGTTTGATTATGACAGAAGGCCTTATTACACAGCGTACAAGAGTAGTTTTTTTCGCCCGTATGTATCTTTAAATGTTCCTTTAAACCTTTTTTTCTTTGGAATTCTTTGTTACAATGCGTGCACGTAAATTTTTCATTAAAATGTATGGTCATATGATTTTTTAATGAGCGAGCGTTTTCTAAATGTTTTGAGCAAAATCTACACGGAAACAGTCCGTCCAGCGAGTGATGAGAGTTGATGTGTTTTATTAATTCTTTATTTAAAGTAAATTTATTATCACATAATCTACATAGGAACGATTTTTCACCGCTGTGAGTCTTCTTGTGTACTTCCAGAGAGCCGTTGTAAGAAAATCTCTTGTCACATACATCACAACAGAATTTTTTTATTTTTGTTTTCTGTGACTTGTTTATGTATTTATCTGTAAAAATATAGACTGTATACTAAAACACTACAATCATTAAAATATACATAATACTATTCCGTATAATGTATATTCACTTTTAGAACAAATCCTGTGTGTTTTTTTAAAAATCAAAACGTAACATTTGTAAGCATTAATTCAATATACGACAGTATATAATAATATGATAGAATATAAACACCATTTGTGTACCAATTTAAGACTAAATGTCATTAAACAATGCTACATCCTACAGCATGTATTTACTTTTTGATTATTGAAAGTGACAAAGTTAGTAGATCTGCATAGATCTAGATATTTTTTGCATGTATACCTACTAGAAACCTAAATCAGAAATTAAGGTTCGATTTAATGTAGCATTACTGTCACCATCCTATCTATCGACTGTGAAAAAATAAATAGTGACTACCTATTTACTACGATTTACTAAAGTATATACATTTAATAAATGGTGATGAAGACGTCGCGTTTACATTTCCTTATTTATTATGAAGATGTACAATACTTAATATTATTATAATTTAATTGAACCAAACAGCTTATTTAAAATGTTAGATTAAAATAAATTAAAAACGATATACCTACATGTAAAAATATGGTGTGTAATTAACACTATAAATAAAAATGTATTAGTAGGTACAATGTAAATAATGCTTCATAAATAAACGATTACGATATAAAAAAGCAACAAGTTACTGATCTATATTAGTTTGAAATAAAAGTGTACCAAAGTCCAAACCACTTTTACTTAAATGACCTTGTTAAACATCTTATTAGTATATCCTTCGTTCGTATTTTAAAGTACGAGGATTTACTTATTTAGAAAATTGTGCTAGATAGTAATAGTAGTTTCATCCCATAATAGGTGCTTTTTATTCGTAAAAAGTATGTACTATATTTTTCAATTCAATAAGCTGTCAATTACAAATTATAATATTTTTATAATAAAATAATATAAATATATTACCTGTTTTATGTATGGTCAACTCAACTTCAAAACTTCTGAAAGTAGATAATGGTTTATCATCCACATCTCCATTGCTACATTCATCTGAAAAAAAAAAAATTGCTTCTTATGTTATTAACCAGCACAGTTGTTTTTCAGGAAGCACAAGCAACCTGACAAAATATAAAAAAATAAACTTGAACAAAATATAAAGCATAAAGACTATAAAAACATATCATGAATAAGTTGCCTCTATGATTATTTATTATTGATCCATGAGTAAATTTGTCAATTACATCATCCCTTACTAAAGAAAGCGGCTAATTTTATTATTTACTAATTCAGAAAATTATACTAAATACCATTCCCATATGTCTCCTTTTTTTCATCTTCTATACATGTTTCCATTTCTGAAAATAAATACAATTGAATACATTCATGACAGAATAATTATAAAAGGATTTATTTTTCTGCAATTTGAATTTTTTGGAAAGGTCTTGATGGTGATAACAGAGCATAAAATAAGGTAAGTTGGTAATAGGATTATTATAATTATAAGAAATATATAAATCATTGGCATTCATAAAAAAACATTTAAAACTTCATACCATCTTGTAATTCATGTTCTTCTTTTATTTCTTTGTTTATTATTCCATCTAAAACAAATAAAGATCTCCAATTACAAAACTGATACAAATATTATATTTATAGTAGGTATATGTTGTAATACAATATTCATTTACCTTTATTATCATTATAATACTTTTTAATTACTTTCTCACAGGTAAGTACCTGCTGTCTGAATTCATTTGCAGCAAGCAACTTAGGTATGCAAATATTGCATATGGAGTAACCATCCATTTTTGCTATAGGTTTTATCTACAAATGTATAATTAATTAGATTTTAATCATTTTTTTAAATTCTTATATGATGATTTGTATTAATGCAGAAGGATAGTTAAGACATGTCCTAAAACCATCTAGCCGAAAACACTTAAATTTAGGAATAATACATTACATGATTCTCAATTGACTTTGCATGATAACTTAAAAGCAGTCAAGTATTTATGAAAAAAACTAAAGCTTTTCAATTTATACCTAATTAAAACAGCTTTACACTGCATAAGTCGAAGAGGAATTATATATTTATCACTTTATTAGGAGAGAGAATCGTCTTAGAGAGCTAATGAACTTTATTCTTAATAATCTAATCAAAGAAAATAAGCGATTGATAGTTCGCAAGTGATGTATAACAATAGGATATTAAATCTAAACAAAGGAGTTGTGCGGGAATAATTAAGTACTTCAATATTAAATGTTTCTTGAATAATGTTGTAGTAAATTTCTTGGTTCCCTTCCGCCGTATGCGTTTCACTAAGATTCTTGAATGTACCCTGAGCATGACAACAGCGACAAATACCATCAATGCTGTATGATTCCGTCATTTTTATTATGTTTTTCAGTCATATTTACATTTAAAAAAACTGATAACCAATTTCGACAAGACAAACGTGACAACAAAGCGGATATTTCAATATACAGTTTTGACGTTTCAATATTGCCATTTTCCAAGCAACAATTATTGCAAAGTTTTATACTTTTAATTGGTTTCTACACGTAGACAAAAAATGCATGTCTATTATTACTACATTTGATGTTTTGCCCTAATTACTGTACTGTGATTCTGAAATTTTATTAAATTTTCTGATTATAGTTTTGATAAGGTATACCCTATGAATTTGTATTCCAATTTATAGAAACAGATTTATACTAATCTTAGAAAGAATGACAGTTGTCACTTGTGGTTACAGATAAAAATAAGTCGTGTCATCTGTCATGGCGGTAAAAAGAATATTTACCGCGCAGCTGAAAATCGATTTATTTTTTTTTCTATTTTGTATATTGTGAAAAAATGCCCGAAACAATAATCGAAAGTGTTCTTTCTGAAAAATTAGAATATGATTTATTACACAAATGGTTGAACGACGAGCCAGTCGAGGTACATAACCTAGAATTCCAGCTAACTTGAAATATTACATTACACAAAATTATTATTATTTTTTTACTTTCAGGCTGCGCCGGAGGACTGTATATTATTGTGCTCTAATAGATATGAATTTGTGGCTTATTTTCTATCGTATCTCCGAGAACAGACTGACAGGTATGTTAAATTATTTTAATCTTAAAACATTATATCAGTATTTACTATTTAAATCCATATATTTTTTAGAACTCTTTAAATGATTGTAAACTGTTTCTAAGCTTGATTTAGAAAGTATTATATTGGATAATGCTATAATTTCTGAAAATCATATTAATGTTTGGCATTCTAATTATTATATGTACATACAATAAAATTAATTAAGTTTTTCAACCTTTTTAATGTTCTCAATATATTCTATTACTCTTTTGGCTCATATCTTAAATATTACATTTAATTATAAAATATTTTATAAAAATAATTAAATAAAAGTAAAAATTAATTCTTTTAGGTGCTTGTATGTCTTTCTATATGTCTTAAAGTCATTTGAAACAATTAAAATTATATATTGTTTATTTAACTGTTTATCATATTACACAAAACAATATTCTGTGCCACTAAACTACTTTTTACTTATATTTATGTAATAAATCATATCTTTTAAGTAAATAACAAGTCATAATATATATTTTAAAATCTGAGATTTTTATTTCAAAATAAACTAAAATTTCATTTTTATTTCAAAATAAACTAAAGTAACTAAATATGGTTTTTATACAAAATTCAATATTAATCAGAAAAATTTATTAAACTGTTATAATCCCATTGTTGTAAATATGTACTACTCTTCTATGAAACTTACGTTATTTGAAACTGATGCATAAAAATACTTTTAATTTAATTTTATTTCTTGTGACACAGTATAACAACAAAAACAAAAAAAAATAATCCAAACTGGTTGTGGGAATGAACCAGTTATTGCATAAACTACTAGTAGTAATAGTCTCTTCAGGTATTTAAATACTAAAGAGAAGAAACTAGTACATTAAATAGTTTTTGAAAAAAATATTCTTTATTGTGAGTTCTAGGGCTACTTGGTCTGAGCAAAATTTTCTCAGTGAAATTGAGTTATATTCATATCTAGAATCAGCCTTTTTTCTGATTCCTAAAATACAACTCTGTTTTGCAAAAAAAATATGCTTAGACTATATACTCTTGGAACAATATGTTCAACACATAACATAGAGGAAAAGAATAGTTTATAATGTTTTTGTTTTTTTTTTCTTATGTAACCATATTATAATATCCACTAGATAGATTTTCATGATATTTGGTTGATACCAAATATCATGAAAATCTATCTAGTAATGATTATCTAGAAATAATCTAATAATGATTTATAGGGTATCATTGCAATCAACATAAAAATATTTTTATTTTTAATATTTGTCCCTTTTCACAAGAAAACAATAAAACCAAGTTATGCTACAATTATAATAGATTAAACTACTGAACAGATATTAATAGAATTTAATTGTGTCCTGGCTCTTTATTTAAATAAACAAATATGGAAATTTTCCACTGTATAAAATTGTTTCTATTTCAATGGACAAAACCATACAGGCAGATGCAGCTCGAAACTTTTAGAATATACTCAGTATTCTATAAAATATAAGATCAAAATATTTCATTAAATACATATATAATACTCCTTTTTAAAAACTATCATGGTAGTCATCATATAAAAACTTACATTCCAGAATTCTACAAACAAATACAAACATCTTGCCTATCCCATTGCAAGGCACTCCGGAGAAGAGCCAAAGGAAACACCACAGATCAATTAGTGACCCAACCTGTGACAATGACAAATCAAACGACAGCATTTGTGGAAAATCTGAACGAAAAACTCAGGAATCACCGAATAGAGATCGTAAGAAGACCGGCAGACGAGTCAAAACGAAGTTATTCTCTGATGACAAGACCAAAGAAAACTATTCATCAGATGAATCCAGACTGAGTATTGGGATTGATAGGTTGGTATTGTCCAGTACACCAATGAAAAACGGGTTCAAGGATTACCAAAATTTACCAGCTAGTCCGGTTACTCCAATCCAATCGCGATCTTTTAAAGAATATGAAAGGTGTGATACTCCAAGAGTCGGAAGACATTCAAGGTCTCAAGACAAAAACGTCAGCTTAGGCGACTATTTAGTTAACATCCAGCCAAAAAGTACTAAAAAGAAACGATCTAAAAATACTTCGAATGACGATAGCGATCCCAAATTGGACTTGGATTTGAGTAATTCTGAAAATTTTCCTGAGATTGGTGCTAGAAAATCTAGTTCCTTAAAATCTGAGAGACGCAGAATAAAACCGACAAACATTGATACAAATAAGAAGAGTTTATCTATGAATAGTTTTACTTCTGAGAATTTTCACCAAATGTCGCCTTTAGCGTTGGAAGAGAATCTGGCCTTCAAACCGAAATTACAACCACGGGAGAGTTCAAACTCCTTTGACGCTGAGAGAAATCTTCTAAAGCAGGAGAGACAGAAGCTGATGGAAAAGTTCAATGTCCTCAACACGATCTCAACTCCAAAAGTAACAACACCACAGTTTAAAATATTACAAAAGGAAGAACCAGCCATGATATACATTGAGGCGGACACGAATAAAATAGATTTTAAAGAAAAAATCGATATATTAGTCGACATATACGACGTTTTATTAAAAAATAATTTAATTTTAAGTATTAATACAGAAATATACTTTCTAATAACGATACTTTTATCGAAACAAATTGACGATCATGATATAGAATCTCTAGTGGAAAGTAATTTAGCGGATAATATATTGAAAAACATACATAATAGTACATATTTCGCTGTTAAATCTCTGTGGAACCTCAGGACGATTCTAGAAGTTATTCTAGACAAGAATTCTTTAAAAATTTTGGGTGAAAACAAGAAAGTTAGAAGTTTTTTTCCCGATCTGGCGAAATTTCTTCTAAATTCGTACGGTTTGAAATGTGAAGCCGAGTCCCAGGACAAATCTAAGAACGTGCCTCGGAACAGATGCTCCAACGGCATCATATGTTTCAATCAAGAGACAGACAACGCCGAAAACTTTCCGTCCATATTGAGTTTTCAGAATTTCAAAAAACAAAGGGATATGTTTTATGAAATTTTAAGGTGAGTTTCTGTACTAATCGTTAAGTCCTGAATCATATCCAGTGTAAGTTTGTCTTTGACGGTATAACTCTCAAAGATTAATACATAAAAAAAATATATGAACTTCAAGTCGAGTACCATATTTAAAATCATTTTCGTTGATTGTTTTAATTTATATGTATATGTTTTAAATTAATATATTGTTTTTTAACAAAAAATAAGGGTCAACTTTTGGCAACTTCATGAGTAATATAATGTTAGTCAACATACAAATTAACGAACCCTGTGAATACCTGCGAATATAAGAGCCTCATGTGCAGATGGTACCGCGAGCCGGCGGCGGGGTCGTCAGTAGGCGGGTTGCGTGCGCGCGTGCGTTCGCTACTGGCGGCCGGGCCCGGCGCAGCCAACCACAAGCACCTCGCAGCGCTGCTGGCGCGCCTGATGCTAGAAGCACCGCACGACCGGGTACGATGCACGGCTTTAGCTAGATTGAGAAGCGCTTTATGTTTCGACCGCTGAACTTAGCGTTTAACAATTTTCAAAAGTATGTGGTCGGCACCATTGTCGTAAATTATGTCATTTCGTCAATTTTGTCTTGCTTTTTAAATCAATTTTTATCTAATTCTGCTTTTAAACTTGTTTTGTCATTCATCCCTTCATTCCTCCCTGTTCCGTTAAGGGTCATTAACAAAATGACGTCATAGGAATATCTTGATCTTTTGTTTTTGAGGGTTGTAAAACATCAGTTTTATCATCAAGGCTTGCGGTCCAGATAATAAAAGCACTCCAGAATCTACTAAATATGAATATTATATTTAGGAGTCAAAGCTCAGTAAGCTGCGTATGCGCCTCACGCGTCCCTCTGGAGACACGCAACGATCACCGCAGTTTACCGAGGAAGAAATGTTCTACAAGTAGGTATTAATTGGTTAAAATTCAGCTTTTATATTATAATAACATTGTTAACCAAAAATATTTTTTTTCAAAACTTTAAACTTCCGCTTTATTTAATTATATTTTTATTAAGTGAATTAAAAAGAAATTAAAAGAGTATATTTGTTCTCAGAGACTTCATAATGTGTGCTGACAATGAATGCTTCAGGGTGCATCTGAAACATGCTCTCGCTACTGAGATCATTGCCTTGGATGCTGCATGTATTGGAGATGCTGGTGAGTTAAATAAACATTTAAATTAAACATTATAATGCAAAAGAAAACTATTACCATAAAATGATTATATATAGAATGTTAAATTTATCAATACTTTTATTAGAGTGATAGCTTAGTTTATAGAGTAACGGTACTGTATCATAGTCTATGGTTCTATTCTTGCACATGATAATAATTAATTCTTTATTTATATGAAATACGATGATGTTTGCTGAAAAAAATAAAAAATATATATAGAATGAAAAATTACTTATATGGACAGCGGTATACATACTAATACAGTAGTTCAATTTGATTAAGAGAAAGAATGGTTTCTCAGAGGTCACGCTTCGAATCCTGCTCGTATAGAATTATCTTTCCTTCTATATTTATTTAAATTTAAATAAATTTCATGCGATTAGATTTTGCATGGTGATTAATATTTATATTCTTTATTGTACACCACATAAAACAGACATTATGTTTACAATATATGTTATGCTATGCTATGTTATGTAACATAGCATACCATAACATATAAAAATAAACTATATACCAGTAACCATCCCGATTTGTATATACAATAAATGGAAATATAAATTTTAACAAGATATTCTAATTATCAATTATCTTTCAATCTCACAAATATGTAAAATTAATATATTCATTATACAAATATCGAAACTTCTAAAATATAATCCATTAATTTAATAATAGTGATTAATATTATTATACATGAAAAATATATTTTCAGCAAATGGATCTGATGTCTCCAAAGAATTTCTACAGCTCTCCAAAAAACTAGGTCTACTAGCAAAATTCCTAGGATATTTAACATCTCTGCCTTACACTCAGAAACCTATCGATCTGTTACTCAAAAGTGGTGTAGTTAATCTAAATAATCAGAAGGAAGAAATATTTACAATACCCAAGGAGAAAGTATTAGAGAATAATATTGCTTTGAGAAATTATGTAAGTATTGTAATGTGTGTTTATTTAAAATGATAATTTTTTTTTATTTAAAAAAAAACTAACTGCAATGTCTACATAGAGTAAAGATGTGGTTATGAGATTTCTGATTTTCTGAACATTTTCATTGTTCCAAATTATGAAATTGAACAAAACTTATTACATAAATAGTTTTGTTCGGTTTCTTCATCAATATATTTAATGGCTCTTTCTAAACATTGTAAAAATTGTATTTTGATGTCATATACCATGTCATTTATTCATAAATAGAAAGTTTGTTTTTTATTGAGGAAAAAAAATCCATTTGATATGTATTAATAAATTTATCAAAAACAACACATTTAAATTTTAATATAAAAGTAAAAATTTTATATAAAGTTATACATTATATAAATATACTTACAGAGTCAACCAGGAATGGATATACAGGGGATATTGCTAAATGCAAATGATAATAGACGCCTTGCCATAACACTGCCATGGATCATACAGTACCTGTCTCTACTGGACTATACGACACTACGTCTAAAGTACTACCAGAACCTATTGAAAATATTATATGATATATACAAAAATATTAATTTCACCACCCACAGGAAGAACACGGTGATATATCTGAAGCTTAACTTAGGCTGGCTGTTTGATTTACCCCACTTTCCCCAAGAAGTGTTGTACAATAAAAGTGAATTAAGTGTAAATGTTAGTGGAAGTGATTTTGATATTGAAGAAACAGTGTTACAAGAACTGTGTCCGTATTTAAAGGATTTAAGTGTTTTATTAAGTACATCACGAGTGAACCAGGAATCAAATCAAGTTGGCAGTTTCAGACACATTACTCCTGTCAGTTTGAGCTTGAGTACCGAAGATCGGATTAGAAACAAGGAAAAAGAGCTACAGGTGAGTTATTGCTAGATCCAATAAATGATTGATTATTTTCAATAAACACGTCACTTTAGATATGAGTAATTCAATCAATCAAATTATTTAGAAGGTTCACAATCACATGAAAAAACCGGTTGCTTTTTGTTTTATTTTATACTAACCATAACCAATACGGGAAACCATAACGGGACCAGGACCCCGTCCACGCGACAACAGACAGACATATTTTCAATGTTGTATTTTGCTTTCTTACTTTAGATTACACATAATTTTAGTATTATACTTATGTTATGAAGCATAATATAATATTTTGATCAAATTCTTTAATTCTTACTGGTAGCTCTAGAGTTTAGTGTTCCAACCTAGGAAACAACACTCAACTTTTTTTTTATTGTAGCATAAACTATTTAAAATTTAAATTTCAGATGCGTCTAGAAGAAGAACTGATTAAGAGTCAACCATCCTCTACACGTAGAGTGTTAGAGCTAGTCACCGAGAGAGTTACTTCAGCAGCAGTTAAGGAACTTACATCCAGTACACTTGTAGAGGCTCGGAAGAAAGCGAGACTTGGTGCCGCCAGCCTGGTGGCAGGGTGGAAAGACCAGGATAAGGTATGTATTGTCATTTGTTTTGTTTTTGAAAATATCTATAAACATGTATAGCCATGTTAAGTTTATTTAAATTTATATAAATATAGAATGAAAAATAACCGGTTCGGTCAGGGATTTGAACCCGCGACCTCTAGGTAAATGATAAGGTAGCTCAATTGGTAGAACGACGAGACGGTTTCCCAGAGGTCGCGGGTTCGAATCCCTGCCCGTGTCGACTTATTTTACATTCTATATTTATAAAAAAAAAATTGTTTGTTTGTTTGTTGGTCCATCTGGAAAAAGAAGTCTTTAGAAGATAACTTTTAATATTGCCTTTTAATTTATAAATAAGTTACAAAGTAAATATTTTTTAAAATGTAATTAAAGTCATATAAAGCACAATTAAAAATTGCGTAACTAGTCCTCTGTCTAAAAAAAAGTTAACAATTTATTATATATAAACTATTACTAAAAATGTAAACCATCAAAACTGGTCTGGATTTACATCATTAAATTTAAACCCTTCAGTTGTACATTATAATAAAATATATAACCAGCAAACCTTCCTTTCAGTCTGGTCTGCTGGTGTCGCTGCGCGCGCACTACTCGTCGCAGCTGTCGTTGCTGCGTACTGGCGCGTTGCGGTCGTCCCGCGCGCTGGTGTCGCAGCGTGCGGCGGCGGCGCTGAGCGCGCTGCTGCCGACCGCGCCCGCGCCACTGCGAGCCGTCGCCGCCGCCGCCTGCGACCGCCGTCTCACGCGCTGGTTGGAGCAGCACTGGGGAGCCACCGGTGGGTGACTGGGGGATTCATGGAAATCCGAAATTTCTTAGTAGGGGATTATTGTGCAAATAAACCATCCCATACTTCTTGGTATGCAGATAATTCATCTTGTAGTTCCTTGTAATAGATAGGCAGACTCTAAGGAGGATGTAGAAAGTCGATCTTAGTAAGAGAGATGCTTAAAGATAGGTCTTAGTAAGGGCCGCTAGACTTTTTAGTTTTTAGTAGGGACTTGGAAATGGTATTAGTAAGGGACACATATAAGGTAGGTCCTTAACAGGAGACACGCAAACGATTTACGCAAGTATTACGGATACATGGAAGAAAGATCCTTAGCAGGAAACACACAGACGGTAGATGCCAGTAGGGAACACGTGGGAGGTAGGTCCTTAGCAGGAGACACGCAGACAGTAGATGTCAGTAGGGAACAAGTAGTAGGTAGATCCTTAGCCAGGGCAACGCAAACCGTATCCTAATAAGAGATGCAGACGGTAGTTTTCAGTAGGGCACATGAATATGATAAATCATAGTAAGATAAACCTAGAAAGTAGATCTTTAGTAAAGATACATTAGATGGTAGGTCTAAATAACATGTAGATGCTAGATCCTTATTAAGGACACGCAACTAGTCTACCTGATCCTTCGTAGTAGGGCGCCCAGATGGTAGGTTCCTAGTAACGGTCACTTAAAATGGTATATCTTACTACGCAGACTAAGGGACACTTACGGGTCCACCTTATGATTCTTAGTAAAAGACGCGCAAATGAATTATCAAATAGAACTTAGGTTTTTTTTTAATATAAGTGAGGCAAACCACAATAATTATATGATTACAAAAAGTTTGCAACTCTCTATTAAAATAAATCCATCACCAATCCGTGATCAAAAATCTTTCTTTCACAGACATCCTCTGTAAGGATATCGAGGGTGAGATGCACAACTTGGAGAGTGTAGGCGCGGGGGTCACGAGTACCTCGGATACCATCGACTTGGTGACTTGTGACCTCGACGCATTGGAGAGCCCCGCGCAAGCCATTATGGACCTTAAGGTAAACGATCGTGTAGATTCTTTGTGTGTGTGTGTTTTTATGTTATAAATTTATTACATTAATGTGCTCTGTAGTGCGCACGTCATAATGTTTTGTGTGTCACTTACACACATATCATATCATATGGCTCCCCGTAGGAACAAATCTGCCTCGCGCTGGAAGGTCAGGCGTGCTCCGTCCCCGTGCTGCGTGCGTGTGCGCTGGCGTGCGCGCGTCACAACGTGTTCTGTCGCGCTCCCTCGCTCACCGCTTTGCTGCATTTATCCGTAGACTACTGTGTTGTTTATGGTGAGTAACGAAACATAAGTAGTATTTATTACCTTCAAAATTTGTAATCTTTTTGTATTGTACTAATCATGTTTTCCTACTTCTTCAGTATAATTTGTCGTTCGGATTTAAGATGTTCACATCATATTTCTCAATCGTCAATAAACGAATGTTTTTAAAGGTTCATGTAACTTCGTCGTAGTTTTTATCCATGGGTCCCCATTTTTCATAAGAACCATGTTTCTAACATGAAATTGTAAATAAAATATTAGGTCCTTACATATGAAATTGGCGCTTTGTATGGGAGGAACAAAAAGTCAGATATTTTTTAATGTAATGTATTTAATTAATCAAAGTATGAACCGTTATTTTCTATGCACTTTTGCCATCTCTTGTGCAGTGTGTAGTCTAGCGTGAAGCAGCAGTCGTGTGGAGCGATTGACCAGCCTAGGTAGTTGTGTTATCTATTCCATCAAGGTTGGTAATTGCTGACAAAAGACATTTGCAGTAATAGTCTGGCCAGATTTGAGAATACTGTAATGAACAATACCGGCACTAGGCCACCAAACGCTAACAAGTATTTTTTTGGGTAAATATTCGATTGGGGCAGGATGGCTGACTGACTGGCTGGCTGGTTCCAACCATTGCGATGTGCGCTTCCGACTATCATAGAGAATTCGTTTATTATCACAGGTAATTCGATTGATTCGATGTAAAATTCCTTCATTATTGTGCCAATTCAGTTAAGTAAAGTAAAAGTAGTCGCGCGTTTGTCGGTTTGCTTCAGTCAATTCGTGAGGTACCCACCTTTCAAGCGTTTTAATCTTCCCAATTTACTTCAGATGGATTAAAACAGTCATATTAATAACACCGCAGCCTGTAGCTAACTCGGACGTGGTTTGTGATGGATCCGCTTCCACAATAACCTTCAATTCTTCATTATCAACTTGGATCTCCGGGGCTTGTTCTGCAGGTCGAAATTTCCAGAATGAAAATATTGGAACTAAAAATGTACTGTGTTTTCTTTTGCAACACGACCGCCATACACATCATTAATAATTCGAATCGTTGCCGCAGCACTGGTGCCACGGTGGAACTCGTACTAATAATTTAAGTTAATATTTAAGTAATATTTTAAGTTTCCTATTTTGTAAACTGAGTAACGCAAACAGAAAAAAAATACATGTGTAAATAGCTGTAAAAAAAATAATTTATAATTCCTTACCAAGAGAAGAAATTTGTGTGTCAAAGTGGCCACTACGGAAAACGCTAATTTCATACGTAAGGACCTAATATATATATGTGCAATACAAACGCAAATTTCGACATGCTCGATCATTTCCTATTTCG
Organism: Napeogenes sylphis; assembly: GCA_959347405.1. Lineage (NCBI taxonomy): Eukaryota > Metazoa > Arthropoda > Insecta > Lepidoptera > Nymphalidae > Napeogenes > Napeogenes sylphis. The sequence continues at coordinate 14,421,125 of OY365785.1, read as the reverse complement.
AGGACTTTACAACTTTTCTTCTAAATTGATCTTAAATTCAATCAAAACTCGAAATTCGTTCTCATCACTTTCAATCACTTCCAATCTCAATGCTTTCAACTTTCCACATATTATAATGTTTTATTTAAAATTAAATAAAGTAATTTTATATTTATAATCCATCTCTCTTCCAGTGAGCAGACAATCAACAAAAGTTATAGAAATCCTACCAGAACTAAACGCTATATGGGACCAGTGCTGTCCGAACAGACGTCTGGAGGTGGAGCCAACTGAGCCTAGTTCTGATGATGAGCGGCTTGAGAAAGGTCAGTTTGTTTTCTTTATTAGTAGTGGTAGACTACCTAGCTGGTAACAAGGGAATATCTGCAATTGTGTTTTACACGTAATATGTAGAACCAGAACCACTCTACTTGTATGGTTCCAAAGGGTAGGTCCATGGAGCAGGCAAGAAACTCCATGGATACTCTTTTAACTTATTTAGAAAATTACAATTATCCATTGTATTTACCATTTGAGGAATAGTCATAAGTAAAACGTGGTACCAACAGTGTCGCTAACACCTAATTTTTTTCCCCCTAACAGTTATTTAAGAAACCCCTAAACTTCAAATTAATTATACAAAGTATGTCGGCAATGTAGATTGTATTCTATTAAACGTTTTTTTTTAAATTTTAAACGCTGACTTCCGTGAGGTAATTAATAACTTTATTTATATTTATAGCCCAAAGGGTTTAAGTAAAGACTAGCCGAAGGCCGACTATCAGCCTTTATGAAGTCTGTTTTGCTCAAGACAAATTTAGGTAGTGTCTTATAATCCGGGGCTGAATGCTATTGGAACATCCACACTTTGGTTTTGAATAAGGTGTTGTTGAGAGGTTTAACTACCGCTTCCAACACGGTATTTTGATACACTTTGGCTGAAGTTTCGTAACGCCTTGGCGGGAGACACCCCACCAAACCATGACCTATGCTGGATGATGGCTGCGCTGAAATTTGATATTAAGGTAGTGAAATTTTTCACTACCTTAATATAATAAATATTAATTCTTCATTATTTAATACTTTTTATTTTTGAAGTCGATTTTTTTAAAGGAATTATTTTTTAGTTTTTTTTTTTTGTGTAAATTTGACAAATTAGTTTTGGTGTAAATTTGACACATTATTAGTGAGGTTCATGTAAAAAAAGTATTGATATTTTCATCGATATAATATATCGTAGTGTTCTATCGACACTTTGCGATGTATTGTCCAAATATATCGATATTTTCGATATGTCGTAATTTGTTATTATTTAACTCTATTCTTACATTAAAATGTTGGGATATATATATATATATATATATATATATATATAAATCCCAATACCTTTACACGGAAAAAAGGTCTTGTTATATTAAAGCAACCTGTTTTAATTCAATGCAAATCCTGTCTTCCATACGAGGAAGACAATATTTACTTAAATATACAATTTTGATATTGATAAGAGTTTTGCGTTCACGAAATAACACCGTATTATTAGAGCAAATATATTTGGTTTGGTTATTATAACAATATAGTTAATTTATCCGAAGCTATTTTAAAGTAATACAGTGGTTTATTTAGATAAACAAACCAAAATCTTTCTTTTAATACACTATATATTCTGTTACAAAAATACTTATATTGTTTTTGCAAGAAAATAAATCTGATCGTTTAGACAATCAGATTTCCTATATAAACAAATTAATGTTTTAATGTAACACTAGTGTTTCTCTTATTTTAGCAATATGATTGTTGATGCAATAAAAAAAAGCAATAAAAAAAATGTCCATACTACGTTTGATCTCCTAGTTTCAAGAAAATGTATTTTTATTTTGAGAATAATCATTAGCTTATTTAAAAACTATGATTTATTGAATCAACCGTTGAGCTTTTTACCCAATGGTTTAGGTTTTTCTTCTTTCAGTAAATTTTAATTGTCTGTATAAAAATACGGACCCTATTGCTTGAACAATATATTCCATTTGGACCTACAAAACTATAATTTGTTTTGAAGCTCATGGTTGTGTCTATGTAAGTAACATTTGCTTGGAGTAAAACTACATTTATTGGAACTCGTTCCTTATCGCGCGTAAAAATTCTTACGAAAAGTTGGCGCGACATGTATCTCTCTCTGTCTTATAGAAAGCAAGCGAGATATTTTCATTTCTATCATTATTTTTTTTTTGTATTATAGTAAATTGCTTAGTAGCTCTTTATTATTTATTTGATATTGGAGTTTATTCTTTTAGAATCAATTTGCAAATAAGACGGTTTAAATGAAAATAATAATACAAATTTGTGATCAAATATGCTCATAATGTTTTGTAACAACGCCATCTATTTATACCTTAGGAAAACATAACTACATCTGTTATATAACCATATCAGTACAAAGTGAAACCGCTAGGTGGCGGGGCAATAACTCATGGGTTCATTGATTAACACTTTTTAATTTTGTTTTTTTTTTTTGTTTATAAAAAATATTAAAAGCTTTTAAGGTATTTTTTTTATTACAATTCTTTCAATAATTAATCGAAAGGAACTTCGTTCCATTCGGGTGTCCCTTGACACCTCTTAGTTTTATTTTTTATTTTAAGACTTTTATTTATTCCTTTAACACTTAAGGACTCGCATCTTAATTTATAACACACATACTCTCTACCGGGTGCACTGGACCCAGTAAAGTATCTTAAGTTATTTTTTTAATGTATAATAAAAGTGAAAGTTAATAATGATTTGGGAATTGTGTTAATAAATAAAGACAGTAGTGAATGAAATACTAATATTTATTGTTTTTTCTTGTACAAGGAGCTATTACAAAAAAATTACGTATTTTACTATAACTATAGGACAATATTGGATATAATTGCAAAATTTTACGTGTTTATATTATTTTAAACAAATTTTCTATATTTTCTTATACTACTATAATGTACCAACTTAGACTAAATAACATTATGAGATCAATAATTATAGAAAACAAAACAATCAACTTTGAAAATCAACGAAATTAAAATATCTTCTTTGGGATAAAATCTTTGTTACATATTGTTCAGTCTCTTTCTACATCTAATTTATTCATAACAATTTGAACAAACGTGTTTTGTGTGTTCTCCACAAATTGCTATGTTACATTTTACGCAAAAAAGTTTCGTTTTTCGATCTTTTTTCCAGTTACACAGACCGCAGCGCACTTTTCGTCCAGAGGGTGGAGTTGAGTTTGATGCCGCAGTTGGTTCGGCTTCAGGTATTATATGTCGAATACGGTTTTTGATATGCTGTGGAATGTTTGTGATAGAAATTCGTTCATGAAGGTGTGGTTGAATCAGAGAAATAGCCAAAGTTTTGATAAAATCTCTTCGTGTGAAGTTATCGGAAGGTGCTTTAGCCTTCTCAATAATGTAATTGTTCAGTCCGCCAATATTCAATAACCCAAAAAATATACAAAGTGGCCATCTTTGAGTTCGTCTAGACACAGAATATGTCCCAACCATCTGATCAACTACATCGACTCCACATTTGAAGGTATTATAATCGGTTATCATTTCAGGCTTCTTTTTTTCACCGGTTGTTATGTCTATTTTGGCATCATGGTGCATAGTAGATGCTAAAAGAACTACTTTACCTCGTTTGGGTACGTAAGATAACAGTGTGGTATTATTTTGAAATCCAAAGTAGGTTTCGTAGACCTGTCTTCCTCTGGTTTTTGTAAACTGTTCTGGAATTTCTTTTTTATTTTTTCTGAGTGTTCCTAAACAAGTCAAGCTAAAATCATCCAGTAATTCTGTTGCCAATGGAATACTCATGAACCAATTATCCATGACGACATTTCGATTAGATCCTTTTATCGGCTCCACTAGTCTTTTTACCACGTCATTCGCAGAGTTGCTGATTTTACATGGCCCGTCGGGTTGTTTACCAGCGTAAATTTCTAGATTCGACGTATAATAAGTTGTCGCATCGCAGACGGCCAGTATTTTGAGTCCGTACTTGGCCGGTTTGCTGGGAAGATATTGTCGGAATGGGCATCGACCACGGAAGGCTAATAACATTTCATCTATAGTGACATGCTCTCCGTGTTTGTAGTATTTTTGGATATTAGACACAAAATCCTCAAAAACATCTCGGATTGGCGCCAATTTATCGGTTTCTTTTCTTGTCTGCCTTGTTCTGATGTCGTCAAAACGCAAACATCTCAGCAAAAAGTGAAATCTAAATCTCGACATTGCTGATAACGGATGGTTCAGGATGTGCCTGAACCATCGGTTGCCCACAAATCCTTTGTATTCAAGTGTGCTCCTCTTAACTTCCCGATATAAAAAAAAGTCCCAATAAAGCTTTGAGTTCCTTCATGTTCGTAGGTTTACAGTCTCTCTCTCTTTCAAAATTATTTCGGACTTTCTCGGTCATATAAATATCAGTAAAAGCACAGACTACATAGGCACTCAGACGGAAATGTTCCATACTAAAAAATCCCGCAATAGAAACATCAAAGTTCACATATTGATTTTGACAGTTAGCTTTTTTAAATTATCTGTTGTTTTTAAGTTATCTGAATTAAGCATAGGTTTGAATCTTTGAAGCCTGAATACTTTTATACACGGGTACTTTTCTATACAATTACGATCTTATTTTAAGTTATTGTAGGATTAGACCATGTTAAAAAAAAACACTTTATTATTTATAAACATTTTTTTTTTTTTTTGTATCTCATATACGCCTTTAATTGCATACAAGGCAAATCTTTATTTCTTAACCGGTAGACATCTGTACCTTTTAAAATTTTATTAATTATATTGCACCAATTAAATATTGTTATTTTTAACGTTAAATCAATAAATAATTCATAGACCACCACCATATGTACTTCACAATCGAGAAAGTCGTAAAAATATTTTTGTTTTACTTTTTTTTTAATTTCTTTTAATACTCCTCTTTTATTCGGTTCGTCTTCTAAATATCTATTTGCTTCTTCTACAATATCACCAAAAAATCTTACAGCTTGCTCTGAAGGGTGGGTCAACTTATTTTTTTTTAATACTATTAAATTCTTTTATATTTATGAGATTATTAATAGAATTTTTCTCGTTTATACCTGTCTGACAAATTAATTGTTTTTGACATTGTTCACAATCAATTTTTTTTACTATTTTTCGTATAACCCACCCTGCAGTATACGCTCGCGAATGTATGAGAAGTCTCTCTTGACACACTACTTTCTGAGTTATATCTTGTCTTAATTTATGTAATTCTGAGGATCCAGGTGAATTAATATTTTCACTAACAGTTTGTATTTCTACCTCATTACGAAATAATTTTTTTAACTTTAATAATTGATCACCTGAATCCTCTTCACAGTTATAATTTTCGGAATGAAATTTTATGAATCTCGTAAGTAACAAAGATCTAAAGGTGGTCTTAAAACTGTGGCAATTGGGATTATTGTTTCTAAAGTTATATGCCCTCACCTGACCAAAATAATTTTCCAAAGGATCAGAATTAAAATATCGCGGGCGCATAAATTTAATATTTTTATTGATGAAAAATTGCCACAATCTTTGATAGCTTTTTAATGTATTTATAAAATTTTTAATTGAAGGCACAGATGTCTCTTTACCGGCATTGTTAACAAATTTAATATTTTGGAGTTTAAAAATAGCTTCACTCCAGAAACTGTGGTGTTTTGATTTTTCTGTCACAGCTTGTTAGTCCGGTCAATTTAGACATTTGACCCACGACAAATTCAGGGGAAGCTGAAAATTCTTAAAATTATAATTATAAACATTGTCTTAAAAGTCCCAACCGATCCCATGTAAGGAAAAAAATTTAGCGGGGTAATAAGGTCCAAAAAATGAGTTTTTCGCGATTTTCTTGAAAACGGTAAGTTTTATCGCAAAATTACCCTAGACATAATTTGTAGATCAGGGAATTTCCTATAAAAAAGGTATCAATAATTTTTTCCCTAAAAGCCACCGCTTCTGAGATATAACGATGCAAAAAATTGCAAGCGTCATAAACGCACACGTTTCCACGCCACCTCTGAGGTAGTGTACTTAGCGCGTTTTTTTTAACGTGGTTTCCCCAATAGGCCTATTCCACGGGTCTGTTGTGATTAGATTTAGAAATTAATAGTTTATTCGTCGGATTCGGAATCGTCAATCACTTCTTCTTCTTCCTCTTCTTCTTCTTCTTCTTCTTCTTCTTCTTCATCCTGACTATAGGTGAATTGTGTTAAAAGTGAAGCATCACATGTTTCTTCGTCAGTATTAAATGAATCCTCTGTTGTTGGTGATTCTACATTAGAACAAGACTGGCCTTGACAATTCGTACAAGCCAGAGAACAAAACAGCCCAACTTTTTTGCAACCACATTTAGCATTGCATCCTTTTTTACAGTTACAAAAGATAGTGTTGAGCAATTTTTCCGGCGCAGGTGGAAGCAAAGTCTGAATTGGTTCTAATATATTATCGACCAACTTCCAACCCCAATCTGTTGGGTTTAGTTGATAACCAAGCCACACTTGAACTTGGTAGTATACCCGAAGAAGATGTTGATGAGCAGAGACTGAGGTTGGAGGAAGACAAGCTAATTGTACTTGTTTCTTATTTCGAGTATTTTTGACAAAAGATGCATATCGAAACTTGTCTAAGCAGGTAGTTTTTTTAGGAGCTCCGTACATACGAAGAAGAAAGTGAATTCCGTTGGTAATAACTTCTTCTGGAGTTGAATTACATTTTTTAAAAACTTCAGCCGTTGCAAGTAAGTCTTGCTTTTCAAACATTTTGAATACAGTTGTTTTACCCCTCCTGTAAAATGCAGATGTCGTATCACAGCCACTTATGGCGTGTAAAAATAGTATGTGATTTCGACACTTTGCAAAAGTCGACAAACTTTTTGATGAATAAAACTCTGATTGATTTTGAGATTTTCCTGGTTTTAAGAAGAAAATAGTTTTTTCAGCTGGACTTCGAGCAGTGAGTAACACGAGTAAATCTACATCTTCACCCACAACAATCGTTATATTTGTCATGTTAACTTGTTCTATTGCTGTTTCGATAATCAGTACATCGGCGTCGTTATGAGCTTGTTTAACCAGTATATTCTCAGCAGTAAACTTTTCTTTTAACATTGAAATAAATCGAGACTTGTTGTGAGTATTTGCCAAAAATTTCTGTTGACTAGTAGGAACTGTCATAAATTCATCAAATAAAATGTCGGAAGATGAAGATGTTGCCAAAGTTCGACGACGCTGTTCTGCTGCTTTAATATTTGTCGTGCAATCATTATAGCCATCAAATACGACAGTAGCTCTGGGACCAAAATGTCGACGTACATACTGAACGTACTTATCAAAAATAACACTGAATGTTTCTTCAGTATCCCAAACAACACGGTGCAGTAAATATCCACCATCAATAATGTACGTCGCATTATCGTTGTTAATATCAATGTTTACTTTTTCGAAACAACCGTAAATGGCAGACTTCTGTGTTTTACGCATCCCGATATCATCAAACAACGATAAAGGGTACGGAGCTAATTCATATTCGAAATATTTTTCAATTTCATCCTGAAATGCTGCAGTAATACTCATGCGCTGGAACAATAATACAGGGTCAACAGGTATTTTTTCTTCATGAACTTTAATCGTGCTACTCATAGCTAAGAGAGGAACAACTTTATCGGCACGTTTTAATTTAATATCATGAAATGTCAGTCCTATTATTTTTGCCATGGAAGCAAGTCCAACTTCACGAGCTTTATAACAGTTGATTTTATCATCACCAACGACACCACTAGCGATCGATACAATTTGGTTAACCTCTGGAAAAGGATTATGTATTGAGAACCATTCCAAAAGTTTTTGTAAGTCTTTAGCATCTTTTTTTACTCGTGAATCACTTGCATCAACATGCTGCTCGGTCGTATCCATCCTAACATTAGCCAGATCTTCTAATTTTTCACAAACTGTATTCATTGCATGCATACTATAAACCCATTTACTTATGACACTCTGTTTTGTGCTTCTTCCTCGAGCAATACCTCCATCTGTCTTCATAGCTTTCATCATAGACTGCTCAATTACCATGTCCGTTGAAGTGCCACAGCTAAATTTGTCTGAACGTCTCACAGTGAAGAATCCTTCTGAAATTTTTTTATAGACTTCAGGATCTATGAAATTCTCTAATTGTAGCATATCCTGCAAGTATAGGTGTGCAGACTTAGCATACGGAAAATGTCCAGACGCGTGAAAGTAAGGAAGCATTTCTTTGACGCAGTTTAAATGAGCTTTCCAATCCCCCATACGTTCAGCTCTTAAAAACTCTTTAAGAATTGAAACCATATAAAAATATTGAATCCAAAGTTTCGCTGTTGGTCCTCGTTCCTCATAATCCTTAAGTTTTTGATTCAGTTTATTAAGTAAAGCTCCAGATATTTCATCATTTTCAATATCATTGTATGAAAAAATTTTATCTACTATATTTTCGATATTAATTATTAAATCAGCATCCATGATGTTTTTTTTTTTTTTTTTTTTTTTTTTTATATTATCTAGGGTAATGCTTGACTACATTCCACCTGATGGTAAGTGGAATGTAGTCGAAGGTGGTAAGGCGCATTACCCTAGCAGCCTATTCACTCTTCCCTCTTGTCATGTCATCGATTTCAACTTCTTTTAATATTATAATTGCTAAAGCAAGTTGAAGTAGTGTATGAGCCCGAACAGCTCGTGCGTAAGCATGACCATTCAACATTTTTTCTAATGATTTCACTGCATAGATCTCTGATAGTAATTCTTTCATGCCGCTTCCTTGCATAATATGACCAATTGCTCCGAGAAAAGACATCAGTAGATGAAATCCTCCGAGTCTGATGATGATTTTGGATACTTCAGAGCCCTCTGGTGCGGCCGAAACGATTTCTCGAGCTTTTGCATACAGTGGTTGGTCAAAAGTCACGATACATACAGTGTGGCCATACCGTTTCGCATTCTCTAATGCACAAAGTAGTGTTGTATAAATAGTATTAAAATTACTCGCTGGCTGGTGAATAAATGGTAGAAATGAAATTTGTGATTGTCGATGTAATGTCTTGCATCGATTAATGTCTTTAGACCACGTTCAACAGTAACAGTTTCACTTTCAGTCAAAGTTTAGCACAAATAAAACAATATTCGGACATTTTTATTATAAAACATAAAAAAACTCGAAATAGGTTAGAATGAACACGTGTTTTCACTTCAGAGTGACGCTCAAGACTAACATTATTTTATGTATTGAGTATTTAGACAAAACAGGTATACGACCGTAGCCACGCACACAACTGAACAGAGAGACAGATGTTGCCTCAAGGTTACACTATTGTATGTATTAAGGGATCGAGTTTCATTATACCTGATATTCTCAGAATAATACTCATGAGTATTTTATATTTTAAATGTAACTTAAAATCACCGACAGAAACATATTCTTACTTACATTACAGCTACAGAAAGTATATGGGTGAGGTACTTAGGCATATTATGACGCTCGCAATTTTTTGCATCGTTATATCTCAGAAGCGGTGGCTTTTAGGGAAAAAATTATTGATACCTTTTTTATAGGAAATTCCCTGATCTACAAATTATGTCTGGGGTAATTTTGCGATAAAACTTACCGTTTTCAAGAAAATCGCGAAAAACTCATTTTTTGGACCTTATTACCCCGCTAAAATTTTTTCCTTACATGGGATCGGTTGGGACTTTTAAGACAATGTTTATAATTATAATTTAAACAATTTTAAGAATTTTCAGCTTCCCCTGAATTTGTCGTGGGTTTACTGATTTTTTGGTCTAATTTGACCGGACTATGTCTTAATGGTTTTCCTTTATTTGTTTTATTATACAGACTTGTTCCATTAACGGAGTCAAATAGTTCATCAAAAAATGACACTGTTTCTGCAGTATTAATTATTGTTGAGCTAACTTCATTTCCATTGGCATAATGAGCTGCAAAATAATATATGTAATTAGTACATTTATAACACAAAAATAATTAGAAAAAACATTATATACAACATACAAATACTTACAAAACTGTGCAGTGTATAATAAAGTAGCTGTACTGTTTTGCTGAACACTCTTACACAGTTTTTCACCTGAAATAAGATATTTGAATTATTGACATAATATTAAATAAGATATTTGAATTATTGACATAATATTAGATATTACATTCTATATTTATATAAATTTAAAAATTAAATAAGATTTAAAAACATTAATCTACAGAAAATTATTTCATAAGGGATCAGCTATAGTCGGTGGCGTCGCTCACTGGTTCATAAATTTCGAAGTGACAGGCAGTAAGTATGTTTTAAATACATTACAAAGTGCATATTATTTTCATATAAGATATAGGTTAGAATCTATAATGATTACCTTCATCTTTTTAATTTTATCAGGAATGACATGTTCATCATTTAATTTATGTAGTAACCTCATATGACCATGATTACAATCTGTTTTGTAAACATCTACTATATCATTCCATTTTGAGATTTTTTTGTTAAATAATATATTTTTAGTTAAAAAATTATTTCTCAATCCTTTAATAAGATGTGGTGGGTCATAAATCACACTCAGTGAATGCTTGTTAATTACGATCACGTCATCTGAAATAAAAAGTAATGTTATTATCCACTTTTACTTAATTCTATTATAGATAAGTTCATCTGTTTATTTTACGGGCGGTAGCCCGTACTGGGTCGTGACCGCAGTACAAGGGTGGAAAGCCTATCATAGTGAGTTGTTATGGGATCAGGTTGCATAAGTCGAAGTTGTTCATAATGTCTACAGACCTTTTGTAGTAGAATAAAATAATAAATAAATAAGATAGGTATAATTTATTTAAGATGCTCATCAATTTTTACACCAGCAATTATTTGTTCTCTTTGTGTGTCCTCTTGAAGGGTTCTTATTGCAGATTGAAATGCTGTACCCTGATCACAGACAAGAGCAATGGGCAAAAGTCCAGCCTTATCTACAGCAACTACTAAATTTTTAATGATTTTTTTAACATTAACTGCTGATGTTGCCCCTTTACAAAAATAGAAAGCCACAGGCTGCTGCCACTTATAAATAGCTCCTCTTAACATGAACACAAGTGCATGGTCAGCAAAATCATTTGTTTTTTCTTCTAGATCAACAAAACCATCTATGGTGTCTTTGTGTTTGTCATATGTCAAGGCAGCTTCAAGAGCTATTTCATCAAAAAGGATTGAGCAATATTTCTTCTTTTCTTCCCAAGTATTCACCTAAAAGCAAATAACTATTTAGTCATGTTTCTATAATAATAATAAATATTAGTCAACGCAATATCTCTTTCGGGTTGGCAATACATTGAATTAATGATAACTTTTCTTTATATTAGAGAAATATTATTGACCCAACTTGGACTTTATTTTTTAAATTGAACAAATTTCCCTTTTGGTTGTTTTGGGAAAGAATATCAGATAGTTCAACAAATTTTATACACACAAATTGATATACAGGCATATTAGCTAAATAAAAGCTTGCACTCTTTTTATAAAACAATTATGTATAAACTCATACATTCATATATAGGCTATATAGTTAATGGAGAATTAATAAATTTTGGCACAAAAATATACAAGCATAGCATTGTTTAAAGGTTTAATAGTTACCTCTTGTTTTATAGCTTCAAAGATTTGAGGATTGATCCCTGTTTCAATGTTTAACTCAGAAATAATTTTATTAAGAGTGCATTTAGATGGCAATATAAATATCTTCTGTAAAAATTTGTAGCATTTTGGGCTTTGTTTAATTATAGACAGTGCTATAAGTTTATCTTCATAAGAAAACCGTCTCCCCTTAGATTTTTTAGTACATTGTTTTATTTGCATCCACATGATTCTTTTTGCTAATAGATTAATTTTTTCTGTCATTCTTTAAAAAGAGTTCTCTTTTGAAAATTTCAATGCTCTACGTGCTCTATGTGTAAACTCTAATTGTTTTCGTGACTTTATATATTCAGAGTAAAGTCGGCAACAATTAGGTGTCAAAGATTTTTTCATAGAAATGACACGTTTTTTTTGTCTTGATTTGGGAGTGGTGTGAATAACTGAATCTACAACAATTATTAATGATTATAAAAACTGAATTAGTACAAATGGAAATGAAATCAGAGATATAAATTAGTTTTAAAATAAAAATACTACCTCTTATTATCATTGTTTCTGTAGGTACTATTAAATTTTCTGTAGGCACAGAGACAGATGTGGAAGGTAAGTTGCAATTAGCATCTAGCTGGTACGCTGGGATTGGTTCATATTTCTCTGAAATTAAAATATTTTTCACTCATTTTCAATTAGCAGTTATGGCCTACATTTGCCTGACACCACCTTTAGAGATGTCAATCAGAAGTACAAATTGAGTAAATTCTTACCTGTTCCAAATTTAGTACATTTGTTTGCAACTTCATAGGTACAATAGGTATGATCCTCATGCCTCCTTTTCTTAGAATAGTCATGGTCATGGTGTGAAGTTTCTATAAAATACATTAAATTTGAATTATTATGGATCCTAAGTACTCTACTAAGATACAAAGAAAATAAATAAATGTTTATTATATATAGCCTAGGGCTAAAGAATAGACAAAAGACACATTTAAAGAGTTGGTTTTAATTTTAACCTTTGAATGATGACAAATACTTATTTAAAAAGATAATTTTAAACTAATTTTCATTAAAATAAAGTAATGATTATCAATATGTAATTGTAGTTCTAAACAATAGATAAGTAGGTCACCGGTTTAATAGCCACCTGCATTCAAGATAACTTGAGCTTATTCTGTTTTTCAGTTATTTCAATTATTGTTTTTTTTTTTTTACATTTCTAATAATTACATGAAGTAACAAATTATTGTATCCTAAAAACTGTCCTTCGTTTAGAAAATGACGATGTATATTCAAAAGTTACAGCTCATATTGTTCATCATTTTTATTAATAAAACAATATTAATACACATGTCTGATCTACTTCTTTTATATAAAGTATTAAGTAAACTTCTGGATTCAGAGGATTTGTTAAGTTGTTTAAAATTTACACTCCATCTCTGCTTCTTATCTTTAAAGAAAATCGCATTTGGGTACTCATTTTAAAATAAATCAAACCTGCGTGGTTAATTTATCTAAAAACTTATGCCCAAAATACACTAAACATAGAAAATTACGAAGATATGTTCATTGGAATTACATACTTTTGTTGATGACGGTGCGAGTGGTTTGAGGGATACCACTTTTTGAGTCCTATCTCATTCTTTGGAAAAGAATAAAAATTAACGTCCTTTCGTATACTATCACAACACTTCACAACACAATGATTATACATTGTGCAAGCTTTAAGGATATTATTACAATAACAGACACTGAGAGGATAAGAAACGGAATTAAAAACTCAACGCAACTTCACTCGATCAACTCTGAAACTGTAATAATGGCGATTATTTCATATTCAAATAATACTGTACTCTGTCAGTTCAATGTCAGCGAAAGGAAGGAAAGAGGAGAGAGGGAAAGAACTGTCAATTTCGATATGTGAGCCTTTTCGTAATGCGAGTTTTTTTGGTATGAAGTTATCCACCCGTGGTAAAAGTCACTAATTTCGCCAAAATATCATCTGTGAATAAATTACAAAATGTTTCTAGCGGCGTTGTCGAGTTCAATGCTGTTAGACAAGGCCCTGGCACTTCACGTATGATATTATGACTTCTTGTTCTTATGTTTCTTGCGGGTTCTTCAACATTCCATACGGTAGCTTTATCTTTACCTAAATAATAGCCATTTTGTAAAATTGCCAATGGAACACAATCTAAATCATACAATCATAACAATCATAAAGTTTTATCTGACAATAATTGTTGGCTTAGTAAATAATACACTTATTTTGCAAAAACATATAGACATTTTTTGCGTAATGAGCGTAATTTTTATTTTACGTCTCACATAAAATGTATGTATTTTATTCAAATAAAACAATTTATAATTAGGTACAGACGATGAGATAATATTACCAATAATTTCGTAAATATATTTTTTTATTACACTTAAAACAATAATTATATCTAACATGAATGCTCTGACTCTTGGTATATCGCTAGATTGTTCAAATACTGTCAAGAATTTGAAAAGAACATGAAGTAACCTCAAGGACATTAACACTATTTTATAGATTATGTACAAAAATCAATTACAGAAGATACTACTGCTATATATACTTAAATACTGGTTATATGGGTTAGGTGCAAAACGTTCATTTTCATTCCTATTGGTGTTTTTTTTCAAAATTAGCACTTTCCTAAACATAGGTTTTCTTTTTACCAATCAAAATTAAAAATTATCAAAATGGTGTATTATGTGTGTTAGACTGATACTGCCACTGATGATTTTAAAACAATCACATTTATAAAGAAATAAAGTTTCCCATACCCGAAACTTCATGAATTGTCAAAGATGTACATAAGAAACGATCAGATTTTTCAATAAAAGCAAAGGGAGTACTATTTTCTACTTTAAAAGACTTTAGGTGAGCACAGTAACCTAACGTTTTTAAGACAAAACTATAGCTAGGTATAATTACTATACTAGGTATAATTAATTTATCAATCTTATAAGATATAGGATTATCATTCTCATATTTATAAACCAAGGAATTTTGATTACTATACTTAACGCCATTAATTTCATACCAGGTATAGCAATAGTATTTACAGTTTTTTAAATATTCAGGGATAATATTCAAATCATATGCCTCGGTTTTACCATATTTTACTCTATGTTCGAGTCCTGTTTAAAACAAAACCCTGTACGAATGCTGATATTGACATCTAACAGCTAAGGAATAGGGCAAGTTCTTTCGACTACTAATAGACTGTGCCACTTTCTTCAAATTTCTATGTTTCGCTTCAAATTTAAAGACACTTATTAATACAGGTGGTCCGATTTTCTCTATAATTGTGCAATAGTGAGTCAAAAAATACATCGGTTTTAAAGATTTTCCATACAAAGTTAAATATGAGGAATGATCTTCCTCAATTAGTGTTCGCAAGTATGCTAACATATCTTGACTAACAACTTGTGCCATAAGAATGTCTGTTATTTCACGTAATTGCAAATAATTTTCCCAGATCAAGTTGTTGATAGGTATAAGGTCTCCGACTATATACACAAAATTTCTAACTAAACACAACATTTCACTTGCAGATACAATAAGGTAACCATTTATTAAACGATTTCGTGTTATTTCTGCCGGAACGTTTTTCTCAAAGCCTTAGTATGTGAAATATTTAATACGGGAATTGAGAGTTTCTTATGAGAAATATCGGTCTATAATCAATTTATGAATAATAAATGCCATACTATATTTGTGTACTCCCTTTTTTTTATCATTGGAAACATGCGTTACTCCCTCACACAAATCGTGTAACCTTTGTAGCCAAGAATTCGCGGGCAATAAGCGTCTTTTCGGCCCAAAAAGCATGCGCAAAGATAGTACTTTCCCCACATGAGTAATAAAAAATTCCTTTCCGTTACCACTTCTAAAGATTTTAATTTTTCTGTTAGTTAGTTTTTAAATTTTCTGCCATCACCTTAAATTCTTTGAAATATTTCAATGCTTCATTCTTATGTTTTAAAAAATAAATGAAGGTCATCCTGGTGAAGTCATCAATAAATAATAGAAAGTAGGATGCACCTAGTAGTGAAGTTTCTTCCATAGGTCCACAAAGGTCACTGTGTATCACATTTAGTAATTCTGTACTTCTTGTACCACTACTTGTGAAAGGTAATCGACATTGTTTACCTTCACAATATGTCTTACACTTTGATTTATTTATAGTGAAATAGTCATCAAAGTTCATTACTTCAACTGCATTTTTGGTTTTTCTTAAACTATCACTGTTCAAGTGACCCAATCTGCGATGTCAAGTGAGACTTGAGGTAGTCACTGCAGTAACCAAACATTCTTTCATATTTAATTTATAAACACCATTAATCAAAGAAGCAATAGCAACTAACTCACTATTTTTATTATAGATTTGACAACAATCATTTGTGAAAACCACTTTATTGCCCTTTTCTATCAACTTGCTTACTGAGATCAGATTGGTTGTTAAGTTTTGCACGCAAAAGACATCTTCAATGTTTATATCAAACTCGCTGCCCTTTACTGAGGTTATTATCTTATCATCGCCAGCACACATAACTGATACAGTCTCTTGATTTGCGACTACTATTTCTTGTTGAACTTTACGATGTCTGCTAGTAATCCAATTTGAATTAGCCGTTAAGTGAACGCTAGCACCGAAATCAATATACCAATCTCTTTTGTTAAAAGTTCTACTCAAAAATACAGCTGAAAAAGCATTGGTTTGTTGCCGTTGTTCATATTTACTAAACTTGGGATTATTCGAGCATTGCGATCGATAGTGTCCAATTTGTTTGCATCGATAGCATCTGACATTGGCAGTTTTTATGACGCCATCTTTGTTGTTAGACATGATAGTGCTGTCACTCGTCGACGCATTCTGTGTTGATTGAAAATTATTCCTTTTTGACACTGCTAACGCACCTTCTATACCATGTATGGGCAACCTTTGACAAGTTGTGGGCCAAACTTTAGTGTGCAAATACATTCGCGGGCCGCGTTTAAAAGTAGTTCATTTTAAAGTAGTGTTGTCAAGTAGTGTTCATAATTTTTTGCACTATTGCAAATATCTATATATCAGACATGAAATAATACGACAATATTATTATAATATCAATTTATTAAAATAACAAAATGAAATGAAAAAAATTGGTACAACATTATAATTAAATCGTTAAATTTGGTATTTACAAACTACGAAAGTTAAATAGCAACACCGAAATCAATGAGACACTTGAGCTTTAATTTGGGAAACTAATCCATCGATGTTTGGATTAATTCCACTGATACAAAGACGTAAAGAATTTTCCAAATTATCGTCAGTCAGCCTTGTACGATGTTTTGATTTATTAACTTTCATCATTGAAAAGAACTGTTCGCATTTATAAGTACTGCCAAACGCACAAATCAATCTTCTTGGGAATTTTCTAAGTTGCGGAAAATGGTCTTCTTCGAGGTATTTTTTGTAGAAATCGCACAACTCCACGTCTTCAAATTTAGATTTTAGGAGTGAGTTTTCTTGAATCTCGATCAACTCCATTTTCAAGTGTATTGGAGCATTTTGTACATTACTTTTTGTGGGAGTAGCAAATAAATTGAAACAGTCATCCATGTTTTTGAAATCGCTAAATCTGTTCGAAAATTGCTCCGACAGTACCTTGAGTTCTTCAGCATATTGAGTATGAGCAATGATGATGAGCAGAGAGCGTGGGGAAATGGTAACAGTTACCAGACAGCATCTGTGCCTCCCACAAGCGGATTTTATTCTGAAACGCTTTCAAATGGCTGTACAAATCATTAACTAACTGTCCTTGTTTTTGAAGTTTCAAATTTAAATCATTCAAATAGCCAGTAAGGTCGACCAGAAATACTAAGTTACATATCCATTTTGGGTCACTCAATTCAGATAGTGGTTTATCTTTTATTTGCATAAAGTCTTTTATCTCATTTATAAGCTCGTAAAACCGTTTCAGCATTTTCCCTTTGCTTAGCCATCTGACTTCACAATAATCGTCATATTCGGCTGATATTTCATCCAAAAACGCCTTGAACTGAATGATTAAGTCCTCGGGATCGAATAAAATTGATGGTTTTTACCACATTCATAACATTTTGGAGTCGAATGGACTTAGAACACAAGTTCTGTTGGTGGATAATGCAATGAAGGACTATCAAATCATCTTTTTGCTCATTTAGTTCAGTTGCTTTTTCATTCAAAATTCCGATGAAACCTTTACGTAAGCCGACCATAGAAGATGCACCATCTGTGCATACTCCAACTAATTTTGACGATGGCAAGCCAAAACTTGTGAATATCTTTTGAACTTCATTAAAAATGTTCTCTCCTGTAGTGGTACCTTTTAGCGGCTGTAAAGCAAGCAATTCCTCAGTACCAGTTAACTCTTTATCAACACCTCGACTAAATATAGCGAGTTGAGCTGTGTCCGACAGATCGGTGCTCTCGTCTAATGCTATGGAAAATTATTCAAAACCAGCCATACGGTCAGTCAATGTTGTTTTGATATCATTAGCCATCATTTCTATACGTCGGACAACAGTTCGTCTTGACAAACTAATTTTTTCAAATTCATTTTTCTTTTCAGGACACAAAACACTGCAAACTTCTAACATACACTCCTTGATAAATTCTCCTTCGGCAAATGGTTTTAATGACTTTGTCAATTTTGAACTAACTATAAAACTAGCTTTCACAACATTATCAAGTTGTGTTATTTGTTTATCAAACATTTGCTGCTGCTTTCCCAAATTTGCAGTAAGCTTCTGTATTTTGTATTTTCTTATTTGTCCTGTCAGTGAGTGCAGCGTAGGATGCTTAGTTGAGTAATGCCTCTTTATATTGAATTCTTTCATCACTGAAATGGATTCATTACACAGCAAACAAATAGGCTTACCATTGTGCAAGATAAAAAAGAATTATTCAGTCCATTTTTCTTGAAATTGGTGACCCTCTGCATCTACTTTTCGTTTCTTTCCACCAGACATTATTTTCGTATACAAAATATAATTAGTAGGCACTTAAGATGCACACAAAGTCACAAAGCAAATTGACGGCACTAGTTCAGGCACGGCACGGCAGTTCGCTAGGATATCGCTTGTCGAAGCTATCACCTCGGTAGCTCAAATAGAACTGAACTTAAGTTCGGGCCATCCACCCGCTTATATAGGCAAAATGAAGGAATGATCTAGAATCGTCTAGTGTAGAACAGTTGAGAAGATATTTCTTCTCAACTGTTCTACACCTCTATCTTTTGTTGCGCCGCCAGTGAGGCTGCAAACATCAAAGGCTTTTATGTTTGCCACCTCACTCTTTGATGATCGCCGCCACTCGGCTTGCTCGCTCACTTGATTCCGTGAGTATGAGTAAGTAGTGTAATATTTTTTTTTTAATTAGGTTTTACAAAATGTCTTGCGGGCCGGATCAAATCATACAGCGGGCCGGATCCGGCCCGCGGGCCGGTTGTTGCCCACATATGTTCTATACTATCTATGTTTCCGGTCTCCATGTCTAAAAGCTTACTCTTATGGCGTCTGCCGTTATTTACATGCCTGAGTGCTCGATGGCCATGATCATAGGAGAGAACTTCTCTGGTAATCCTGCTAATAATAGAGAACCAATCCACTCATCATTAATTGCAAATCCCGTTCCACAAAGTTTCTGACCTGTTTCAATAATTTAAATTAAATTAAATTAAATTAAATAAACTTTATTTGGACGTCACATAACAGAAAATACAAAAACAAAAAAAAATCAAAACATAAAATCAAAGAAAATTGAATAAAAAAAAAATATATAAAAAAAAACACAATAAAAAGAAATAGTAACTGTGACATCCAAAACGGTTAACCACTCAGCTTTTGCTGGAGTAAATGACTCCAGCACTGATTTTCAGTGGCCGCCGTGCCATGACGGGACTAACACTAGTGACAGATAAGCTAAAAAATATTTAAGGAAACAAAAAAGACAACAGCATGCTTAACTATAATAACATAATAATAATAAAGATGTAAATGTATGAACACACACGCATAAGTATATGTGTACATACATATACGCAAATATATACATATACACTTACTAATAGATATGAGAAAAAATATATATATAATGAATACGTACACTATGTAACAATAAACATGATACTTGTATTTAGTAACATACAAGGTCATGGAACTGCAATTGTCCAACCGAATTGATATGAAATTCCGTAAAAGACTTATCCTTCTGATAAAACCGGAATCATCAAAGAGCGACATGAGCTCCAGCACACAGCTCCTTTATAGTATTCACGGTTTTAATGTGAATATAGAACGATGAATCTATCGTTAGTACAGGCTTCGCTCTCGTTTTCAAGTCATCTGCCGCCGATACAATTATTTCTGTACCATTCTCATTCCGCTCGGACTTGATACATTTCATCATGCCTTTAAATATCAGAAAAATTTCTGCCGCGAACATCCATTCGTCGTAGTTATCACGGCCACGCAACTTTCGTACGTTCATTATATAGTTAGCCGCCATTATTCCGAACCGGCACACGCTTTCACACTTAGCTTCACGGATATAATAATTCTGAAATTTGGCTGGGCCCATAACCTATTAAAACGACAGGTTGTATTTCTGAGAACAGACTGACTTTTTTAATTTTTTCAATTGTCATGTACACAACTTATTACATCAGTTATAATAGATGTCGCTACCAGTTCTTTATATACCACATTATTTTGATATACAATCATTAAAATGTTATACAATTTTGCTATAAAATGTCGAACTGATATCATTAAGTATATTTTTGAAGTCATCTAAAAAAGTTTCAGGTATTTTTTGTTGAATTTCTTTACTATTAACAACATGGACAGCTGGTGTCATGTTAGCTTTGTCTGCATTTATGTCGCAAAATTCTAAATTAATTAAAGGAAATTTGCTGTTAGGTTCTTGTGCTTCTAAAGTGTGCTGTATATTAATGGTAGTTTAAAGAATGACTCTTATGATATATTTTACTGCACCCTTGAACAGGACATGAAAATGAATTGGATATTTAATGAAAAACTTCAATATGGAATATATATTTTTTGAATTCTGATTTTTTTTTACTACATTTAGGACAATTTAGTTGCTTCTCGGTTTTATATTACAGTTGTAACCAATTTAGGCAAGGTTTATCACATCTAAATATATGAAATCACTTTATCATACTCTGTTTTGATTCCATAAAATGATTGTTGAATGAACAAATATAAATGTTCAGAAGGTACTGGATACCTACAATTAAAGGTGTGATACAATTTAAACAAGGTGTCAAAAGCTTTCCATGTAGATGTGAAAGAATATCTTAGTTTATCCACAACTTTATAAGTCGTCTGTATATTGTCTAAACTTACACCCTGCACCAGAACATATGGTTGCACTGCTTGTTTTTTTTGCAGGTTCTTTCTTTTTCTGGGATGTAATTGCATCTTCTATTTCACCTGGCTTCTGCGAACAAATAATAATGGAATTATGAACAATTTGGAGTTAAGTTGCTCTTAAATTTGTAACAAATGGATAATATGTTTACCTTAACATGTATCATCAATCCCTCAATCGCCTTTACTGTAGAAAATTTTCACTTTTTCCCTATACGACCTTTTGGTGGGATTAAGTGTCCCAATAATGTAATTTGCATAGGAATTGTGCAGTCTGAAAAACAAAGATCTGGCTTAATATAAATCATTATCATTCTACGTTTTATTTGTCACATAAAATACCTATTAAAGCAAAAGCCCATGCTTGATGTTAAAGACAATAATGCAAAGATTGAATGTTTCTAGCAGTAGTTACAGTATCTATAACACTTTCTAGAAATTGGTCAATATGTTCCTTTAATTCCAGTAATATTGGGCATAGTACTTTTAATTCCGACTGTGTTAGTTTGGGAAAGTGCTCTGAACTTATTTCGTTCCCTGAAAAAATTAAAACAAGATCACACTCTGAATATTGTATTGAATTGTGTATATTTTTTATATATTTACACTGAAGAATTCTTACATTCGTCTTCAGTTTCATTTTTTGGGTGTTATAACATAACATAACAGTGAATTATAATTCACAAATAAATATGCTACACTAACGCCTGACAGTCGTGTTACAAATGATACTAAAGTCTAGATAATTTTGAAACCAAACTGAATGGCTGACAGGCAACGTTAATTTAAGCTAACGTACTATAAATGGATTAGTAGTCATTTTACTTACTTCTAAAACTATCAATAACATCTAATGGCATATGCCATTTAGTCAGCAAATTAAGAGTAGCCTTCTGACCAAAGTATTCATCGTGAAGCGTTTCACCGGCGCCGGCGTCCATTTTTATGCCCGGGCTACTACAGAAAAAGTAGTAGGCACTAAATATTCTTTTTTCCACGAGATGCAATTAAATTTTATAAAAATATATTCACTAATTAACAATTGACTGGGGTGTCTTTAGAAGTTAACCAAGATTATCTAATTCTAACGATATTATTCAATATTTAACTCAACAACACCGAACACGTCCGATGTAAAGCCGCCACACAGAAAACAATAAAAAAGAAAAGTGTTGCCAACCACGAAAGTCAAAATTGTCATATTTTTACCTAAAAATTATCGTTTTTGTCTAAATATATCACATGTCAAAAATAAAAACATGGAATATATTATTAATTTCTGCAGCGCTTTAGCCCGAATAAATAAAAAGTAAGTTTTAATGTCGAGATAAGAAATAATTTGTAATTTAATAAACCCAATCCAACAATTGCCTCGTCATTAAAAGTTAAATTTGTTTAATATATGAATAAATGATGAATAAATGATGACTAGATGGTCCAAAGAGCTATTGATATTTCGAAACAGTGGTAAAGATGACTGACAAAAGTTTTCTTTATCAGTTTTTGGCAAGCGACCAGAAAGCACAACTAATGGAGGGGTAGAAAGTGACCCGCTCAGCAACCCTGCCGTGAAAATCCAATTTAGCCTGAGAATTGTACACTTACTGGATCTCAAGACACAGTACTTAAAATCAAAAACTAAACCAAATAATAAAACGGTAGAGAATCGCCGTGGACCATTTATTTAACAAAAATATCGTGCTGTTACGGTAATTGTCAAGTATCTGGCAACACTGTATTAAAACTAATTGTTATTTCGAGTAGCCATATAACAATATTATCGCATTGATAATATTGTGTAAACTTTGTTCTATGATTTGCTGCTTTATTCAAATAATATATAAATATTCTGAAACAACCAGACGTCACAACTAATTTGAAAAAATAGGGATTTTAACTGAAAAATTGATATTGTTGTCCTAAGAAATAATTAATTTTCTGTTAAGGCCACCTGTAAATTCTAGTAACAATTTCACAAACTCTTGCACGGCAGACGTTTAAATCTTATTTGCAATAAACTGTCACTCTTATATTAAGATCGCTAACTAATCCAAGTGACAATTTTACATATTGTCTAGCTAAAAATCTCAAATCTTCTCCTAATAATATTTCAGTAAATTTCAAAAGAAATCCTTGTTTTAAAACAAAATGTTAATCGGATAATGTAGTTTTCCAGTAGAACAACGAAATTGTCAGTCTAACAATAAATTTGTTTTATTATAACAATTTTCATTATTCGTACGAGATTAATCCTTGTCTTAGATTTAAGTTATCATAATGTTCACCTAAATATATTTACTTGAATTGAGACTATAAAACAACAATATTTTTTTTGTAAATTTAACGAAATGGAAAATGTTACAATGACAATATATTGGTAAGTTAAGTATATATTGTCTTGGAATTGTTAACAATTTTTTTTTTGTTGATAGGACAATTGCTTTTTTACCGTGTACTCTAGACCCTGCAAAAACTAAATCTTATTAATTCTTGGCTTGCAGTCTGCTTCTCTGTTGAGTTAGACCCTGTGCGGCTTTAGATAAAAGTCTTTCAGATGGAACAGAGCTAGCCACCATAGTTAATAATAAATAATAATAATAATTCTTTATTGCCACATAATAATACACTTTAATATAAACAGTACAAATAAATGTTCAAGATTAAGACTAAAACTATTACTATTGTCAGCTGGTACTTAAAAGGATAACCTGTGCTAAAGTACCAGTAACCTTCCTTTGTCGCAGAATCATTTGGTAAGATCAAAAGAATAAATAATAACAATAATAGTAAATATTTATATGCTATTTTATATAACTTTGGGAACTGTACTATGTAATCTGGCCACACTTCTAATGGCTTTTCATTAAATCTACTAACTGGTGCCCTCATATAAAGCGATAACTCTGACAACTTTCGTCTGTTTCATTAGTTTTCCAATTTCGCTGAACCACTTTATGATGATCACTCCAGAGGCTCTAATCCAATAGGCTAATTTTATCGGAACAGTCAGATTCAGATTCCGCAACAGTACATAATTCATCCTGCTGATTATTTTTTTTGGTATCTTTAATTTTACTAACTGCATTTTCACAGGCTAACGGATCTTCAAAAGGTTTTTTTGAATCTTGGGTCCAATATTGTTGCGATAGCTAGTGATGATACCCGTTCGATGGTGATGATAACCATTCGTCTCTTAATCTCGGTAAAAGACCGTTTATGTACCTCCTTGATTAAAGTTTTTACAATAATAAGTTTTTCAGTTTTGATACCATACAGTGCACTAATGGAATGACCTTGCTGCTAGAGTAATATTTGTCGCCAGATATTTCGCTGTTTCCAGTGGTCATAATATGTTTAAGAAGCGTTGTTAATTGACAATTCCATACCAGTTAACATTAAAAATTCACTTACAGCATTTCTTAAATCAAGAAAACGTACAATCATATAGTACGTGCTATTCCAACCCGTAGGAACGTCCTGAATTAGTTTTGTTTCAGCTTTAACTGATATACGCAATTCGTCACTTGCCATACACAACTTTGTTTAAAAAAGTAACAACATATTAACTGTAATTCTGGAATTCCCAAAATATGTTGCGCGACTAAATTAAGTGTATGCGCAACGCATGGGATATTCTTTTTATTTAGAATTCTCATTTCAACAGTCTTCACCATATTTGCAGGATTATCAGTTACCACTGCTGTGACTTTTTCAGTATTGAATCCCCACTCTTCACATGTTTGTGCAACATATTCGGAAGTATGTCTTTCATCTAAGTGGTACACACCCGAAGTTACGAAGTGTAATTCTATTTGAATGCCAAAGTGAGCAGTTATTCCTAGGTAACTTCTCATTAACCCTCGACTCAAAAAGAGAGATGTTATAAGTTTGACCTGTCGATCTGGGTATCTGTGTATCTGTCTCTGACAACGTAGCATCTAAACGCGTGGACGGATTTGATTGCGGTTCTTTAATCGAAAGCCTGGTTCATCGAGATGGTTCTTAACTATTTATTTTTCGAAATAGAAGCAGTCGTCTCCAAGATATTGGTGCGTCGGGGGACCTCTTAATAAAGGAAGTAATTAAAATGCAAGTAATTTATAGTCAAATAAAAATATTACGATATCGAATCGTGTAGTCTAAGCCAGGCCTGTCCAACATAATTTTTATGGAGGGCCGGATTTGTAATTTTGTAACTGTAGCGGGCCATGACAAATTCACAGTAAAATTAAATATAAATAAAACGACAATTTGAATGTAAATTGTTTTATTTATTAAGGAAGAAAGCCTTAGTTTTATTTATCATTCTAAAAACTTTATTACTAATGAGATGTTTAACATTTTTTCTGTTTGCACAGTGTATCTATGTCAGCTGGTATTTTAGAAGTAGCTATGCGCAGAATGCCTGTCAGATGATTGTCTGATAAAGACGATCTCGTTCTCGATTTATTATATTTCATGCGAGAAAAAAGCTGCTCGCAAATATATGTACAGTAGAATCCGGTTATAACGACGGTCAAGGGACCGGTGACATTACGTCGTACTAACCGGAAGTCGTATTAAACGAACAGAAAAAAAAATGTTTTTTATTTATCAGATATTACAGTTAAATGCCTGTTTAGCTTATGAGCAGATAAAAAAAACTCATTTTAATCAAAATATTTATTTATTTATTATTCAAATTATGTAAGGATGTGTAATGTACGTACATAATGTACCGCTTATAATTAAGTTTAAATCTATTCTAACAACTTAACATTTAGAGCAAAAAGTCTGTAATTTTTGTTTGTTTACTGGTTTTATTTGTATAGTAGGAAGTACGAACTGCATTATATAAACGAGACACTTGGCTTTTTATGGTGTCATCTTCAAAATTAGAATGTACAAACACATTTAGCACTTCTGCTGCTTTTATAGCTTCAGACACACTAGGAATAGTACAATATTCTTCCAGGACATCCTCATTATCATCGTTGCTATCTTGGCTGTTGACGATAATATTTTGCACAATATTTTCTTCAGTTAGCTCCTCACACGTTGCGAGATCATCATCAATAGCGGAATATTGCTCAAGTTCCTCGTTTCCAATGGGCAGTTGATTATTTAGAGCTCTCGCCAAAACAGACAGCGTCACATCATCATCAGCATCATCGTTGTCAGCAACTACACTAGCACTATCTCGAACAAATCTAGCGTGTTTAAAACAATTGAAAATTGACGCCGATGTAAGCTTATTCCAGGCATCGTAAATCATTAAAATAGCATCCAGTATTGTGATCTTAGGATGTTTGCCGGTGTTAGTGTCGACATTAGCATCAAGACTGGCGACAATTTTGAAAACGAAGTTTTTGCGAAAGTTTGATTTTAAAGCTCGAATTATTCCTTGGTCCATCGGTTGCAATACAGATGTTGTATTAGGAGGCAGGAAAATGAGAGTTATGCTTTTCAAGTCGCTGATTAAGGGATGAGCTGGACAATTGTCAACCAGAAGTAGGATCTTTTTCTTCTGCTTAGTGAGGTCACGATCCCAATTGCGTACCCATTTGACAAGTCAAGTCAAGTTACTCATACAATTATTGCGTATTTCGCTTTAAAATGAAACAAAAATAATATCTCCTGATTCTTTTTATTAAAAAATAACAATTTTAGCACTTATACTGAGTAACATTTGTAACAAATAATAGTTTTTTTTAAATCTTTTATACATTTTCCACAAACAGCTTTTTTACAGATTGTGCAGTTGTCACACGTTTTTTTTTTTTACAATTATGATTGATTTGACATTGCCGCCTCTTATGGTTTGTAGAACACTGTCCACTTGTTTCAGAATTACTTTCTTGTATTTGAGTCGCCGCAGCTGAAGTAGTTATTTTTTTCGCATACTCTGCACGTAGGTCGTTCACTAGTAAAATCATGCCGAGAAATATTTATTCCGGTGACTTTTCTGTACAGAATCCATGAGTTTATAGCTGATAAATCAAGTATATTGTAAAAAACATGAACAGGCCATCTCCGACTTCCAGCTCTTACGGTGTACTTTCGTGCCATTTGATCGATGATGTCCACACCAAATTTCGTTTCATTATAAAATTTAACTGTTTCGGGCAGCTTTTTCCATCACTATTTATGCTCACGTTCGGGTGCAAAGTACTCAAAATAATAACATTTTTTCCTGGTTTTCCTTGATAAACAGTAAGGGTTGTATTGGTCTCTGTTTTCATTATAAACGTTTCGTATCTTGTAGTACGAATAGCTCTACAAAAAAGCGGTATTTCTCGTCTTGCACGCCGCATTGTTCCAACAATACTAGTCTTTTCGACCATCAATTTTTTAGCCAAATTTATCGACGTGAAAAAGTTGTCAGTTGTAACGTTTCGGCCCTTTTTGAAATAGGGTTGTACCAATTTCAAAACCACATATTCGGGTAATGAAATATCGTTGGATCGGTTCTCGTCTTTTCCTAGATACGGAAATCCTCCACATAGGTACTTACTCTCGACATCCACGAGCAACCAAAACTTTATGCCAAATTTATCAGGTTTGTTTGCAATATATTGTAAAAATGGACAGCGAGTTTTTGATGGAAACAACTGCTCATCGACTGTCAAATTTTCTCCAGGAATGTAACACATTTGACAATTATCTATAAATTTGTTCCATATGTCCGAAATCATCGCAAATTTATCATTAGCTAAACGAACAGAACGCGTGCTTCTCATATCAAAACGTAAGTATTTCATAATTTCCTTGTATCTATTTTTACTCATAGTATTTTTGAAAACGGGTGGTCCCCAATCCTGCGACCACAAGATGTCCAAATCTAGGTGACTCATGTTATAGGCTCCACGGGCATAAATCAAAGCAATAAATGCATCTAGCTCGTCCAGGGATAAGTTCCAAGTGTCATCTTGACTCTTGTCATGTGCTTCCTTTTCAGTACATTCTTTTATACGTCGAAGAATGTACTCATGAATAAATAGCCTCCACGCAGAAATTGGCTTTTTATTTTCAACGTATCGTTTGGAGTACGGAGTAGGCCCTGACATTTCTCTAAGTATATTTTGCTGACTTCGACGTCCTACTTCACTAGCGTCTGCAGAAATACAAGTCCATTCTGTGCCGTCACTTGCTACTTGTAACATACCAACTTCTGGCAGTGAAGATGTCCTAGCTGAACGTCCACCACGCCCTGCTCGTACGCCGCCAATTGATCTACGAGATACCCCGCGTTCTCTGCGCAAATTTGCAATACTAATGTTATCCGTAGCAAGGGAACCTGGTTCGGAGTCTTCAGATGAAGAAGTGACCTGCTCCGGCTGAAATTCAGCATCACGGTTTTCACAAAGATTGTCTGATAAATCGTCACCACTTTCATCACCTGACACATCTTGTTGTATATCACGATATTGCGACAGTTCTTGTTCTATTTGGGAACTATTGAGAACGCGACGCATTTTAATAACAAATCACGGCTGCTCACTAAATGAATCCAACGTCTACTAAGTGTAATGTAAACAAGGCGTGCAATAACAACTTACTGAAAACTCAAATAAATAAAACAAAAGTACCCTCATTACTTCGTAGAAAACTTTGTTTACAGTTCTTATCGCCGCCGTCACATTGACGGTGTGCGGTCTTAGTAGGTATTTGAAAAGGAATCTCGTAAACTACATATATATTAATAGTTTTATAAATGGATTTAAGCTAACAATAACAAATCAGGAAAAGTAATAAAATATGAAAAGAAACAAAAACATAGTTTGTAAAATATTTAAGAATGAAATCGCCGTGCCGTCAAATTTGCGGCGTTGGTCTTTCTAGTGTTAATGGTTGATATTGTCGAATGATTCACACCGAATTCCTTCGCAATCGTTACATTTGACTCGCCAGCTTCTAACCGTTGTATTATAATACTTTTTTCTTCAATGGAGAAACATTTTCGTTTAGCGGAATTAGCGGAAGCCATTTTTTACATGTCACTCATTACCCGCCAATTCGTACTGCCGTAAAATAAACATTCAATTTCCAATCAGAGGTGTCGCACGGGGCGATAGAGGAGATAGCTATTCATTTATTTCATTATTTTCTAGGAATTATTTGTAAACACGGCAACGCTGGTCGTTGTAACCGGACAACTATGTGTAAAATTCGGTCGTTAAAAGCAGATGGTCGTTGTAAGCGGAGTCGAACGAATGTCTTTTCATTCAAGGTTATACTAAAACCAAACAAATGCCTAAGCTTTCGTCGCTATAAACGGTTGGTTGCTATATGCGAAGTCGTACTAAACGGACTACACTGTACTACCAAATAAAGAAATTTGTTGAAGAGCTCATTTGGTAAAGTTTGGGTATTGGTTCCGATTAATATATTTTTTATAAAACTCAATTAATCCGTTCGGAAGGCAACCTTGATATGCCGTTTTTAGAAGAGAGTCACTTTGCAGTTCAATCAATTCCATCTGTAAGTTCAGCACAGCACCATCAATTTCAACTTCGAACGGATTTTAGAACACTTTTATGTTAGGAATTTGTAATTTGAAGTCTACGAATCTCTCTTCAAACTCATTCCTCAATCTTTGCAACAATGACACGTACTTGACTAAGTCCAACATTTGTTTTTCTAACAATATGAGCTTCTTTGTGAAAGCTTGAATGTGTTCATATAACTGCGTACATAATTGATCTTTTCCTTGCAGTTTTAAGTTAAGATCAGAGAAGTACTTAGTAATGTCAACCAGGAAGGTCAGATCAGTTAGGAAATCAATTTCTGTAAAACTGCTCATCAGTTAGGAAATCAATTTCTTGACCTTCTTACTTCGTCGAGCAACGAATTGAATCGTTTAAGTGGAGCTAGTGAACGCGACTGAAGTACACGATGTCTTCGCGATCTGAACCGACATCAGACAGAAAAGCCTGGAACTGCCAGTGATTCAGTCCTCTTGCACGTATAAAATTAACTGTCTGCACTACTTTGTCCATCACGAGTTTCAATCCAAGTACTTTTGCACACAGCTGTTCTTAATGAATAATACAATGATGCTGTATGATTGTATGTGAAAACCACTTTTTCTTGATGTCATTGCTGGCGCACCATCTGTAGTAAATCCGCAAAGATTTTCGATTCGTAGATGAACTACGAATTTTCGTCGAGTCGAGTCGAGTGCGATACTGTAAAAAACACATTTCTTCAATTGTGTTTTTTAAGACGATTCAATATCTTCCGTCATGTCATCAATTCTTCTTGCCGTGGTTGGATGCGACAAGCTTATATTTTTAACTAATGCTTTTTGCTCCGGACACGCTACCGATGCAAACATCTCCAAGCATTCCTTGACAAATTCTCTGTCTGATAGGGATTTGCTTCGCTTGGCAATGGCTTCTACTATCATGTAGCTAATTTTTGTGGCTGTCTCGGAGTTTTCTGTTGGTATTCTGAACAACGCCTGTTGACCGATCATATCTTGAAATAAACATATTTTTTACGGATTTAACCTCCGTATATTGAATTAAATTTTAAATTTACATTTTAAATCTAACCCGACGTTTCGAATGCTTTGCAGCAATCGTGTTCACGGTAAGACGAGATGGAGGTGTTTGTCAGTAAGTCAGTTAATTAGTCATCTACCTCGCAACGGTTTCTAAGCTTCCGGGCGTACAGTTCAGGATTCACACAAAACGCACTAACAGTATCTTGAGGTCTTACAGTGCGGTCACAGACGTGGGATTTTATATTTTTCAAAAGTGGGTCCCAGGTGTTAGATAATCCCCAACCATCTTCTCTATTAAAATTAGGATGTTTTTTAATTTCAATAGCCTCACGAACCATTCTTGGAATGTAACGTTGTTCTTTAGCGAGGATTTTAGGTTTATCAAATCTTATATAATGATTGGGCTTGTCTATGGTATGTTCACACACTGCAGACTTCGATGTACGCCTATGCTTGATATTCGATATGTGTTCCTTAACTCTTTTACCGATGCTCCTCTTTGTTTGACCTATGTATGACAAGCCACAATCGCAGTCAAGTTTATATACTCCAGCACATTGTAAAGGAATATTACTTTTGATAGGTCTCAAGAATTGGCTCACTTTCCTTTGAGGTTTGTAGATAGTTCTAATAGAAACCTTTTTTAAGATGTTGCCGATTCTGTCAGTAACTCCTTTCACATATGGTAGTAGGGCCGGTTGACGCTCAACTGTGGGTGGCGTCGCAGAAACTACATGTTTCTGCGACGCTGGCGAGGTACGGCAGGTGGTTGTTGAACAAGGCATGCTTGACTTGTTGCAGCTAACCCTCTAGGTGTTCAGCGTCACAGATGTGTTGTGCTCTCTGAAACAAAGATTTGAAAAACGGTAGCTAACTGGCTAGGGTGGTGGTGTGATTTACCATTGAGGTACCTATCTATATGTGTGGGTTTCCTATAAACAGTGTGTCCTAATGTATTGTTAGGATTCTTGATAATAAGAATATCAAGGAAAGCTAAAGTATTATTTGACTGCAATTCTATTGTAAATTGTATTTTGTTGTTAATGGAATTAAGGTGTTCTAGAAAAGCAGATGTTTGATTCATAGGTAGTATTGTGAAGGTGTCATCTACGTACCGTTTAAAGATGTTCGGTATAGCAGGTGCAGAGGACAGGGCCCTCGCCTCGAAGTGCTCCATGTAGATATCAGCAACAACGGGGGAGACCGGGGAACCCATTGCCACTCCATCAACTTGTACATAGAATTCATCCTTTCACATAAATAGCCAGATGTTAAGCAATGTTTCAGTAATTCTGCATATTCTACAGGCATGTTGTTATCCTCCAGCTTTCTCTTGACAATTTCAATGCAGTCAATCACTGGAAGGCTAGTAAATAGTGACTGTACATCGAAACTAACCATAATGTCGTTGTCATTTAATTTCCCTTGTTGAATATCATTAACAAACTGGTAAGAATCCTTGACATAAGTTTGTGTATGTCCCCGGAGTGGTGTCAGTATCCTTGCAACGTGTTTAGCCAGTTTATATGTAGGTGTATCAATCTGGCTGACTATGGGACGTAGTGGGACATTCTGTTTATGTATTTTGGTAACCCATACAATTTTGGTGGTTTTGCACATGATGGTACGAGTGATTTTTTGTCTAAATTTAATTTAAGACTATTTTTGTATTAGATCGGCGGTTTGTTTTAAAACTTTATCGGTAGGATCTTTTTCAACCTTTTTATAAGTGTTATTGTCCGCGAGTATTTCTGATATTTTACTATTATAATCACTCGTATCCATTAGCACAGTCGCGTTCCCCTTATCTGCACGGAGGATGGTAAGGTCTTCATTGCTGCGTAGGTGTTTTAGAGCAAGATGTTCGTCACGGGAGATGTTATTCTTCGGCTATTTGCTCCGGCGCAGAACACAAGAAATATATATAAAGACACTCCTCAACGTTGCAAATAATGTCTTTGAACGGTATTTTAGTTCGAGCTGGTGCAAAATTTAAGCCTTTTTCTAGTATCTCAACGGTTGGTTTATCCAAATGTTGTTTTGACAGATTGACAACTGAGGTATGTGTTGCCAGACTATTACTAGTTAATTTTGTTTTATTTGAATTAATATCCGATTTATCCTTTAAGAGTTTCTCAAATTTATTTATTTGCCTGTCTTTAAATTGATTATATTTAGTTGTGGCGCGTTTATTAATTATATCAAAACATTTTTGCCAAACTGCCTTGGACAATTTTAATTCTACATTTTTGTTAAGGATATCAATCTGATTTCGTCTTACCGTGAACACGATTGCTGCAAAGCATTCGAAACGTCGGGTTAGATTTAAAATGTAAATTTAAAATTTAATTCAATATACGCGAGTTAAATGCGTAAAAAATAGTTTTATTTCAATGTGTAGTACTCGTGAAAACCTTAGAAAACACTACGATCATATTTTTTTTCACCAATTTTCTCGATATAGAAGGAAAATGCGCGCTCTACGAAATTTGAAAAAGGCAGGCAGAGTAACGCAGTTGCAAACTTGGTTATATATTTGAATCTTTTATTGCCCGCTGCATCACCGTCTTTACTAACTTCTGCATAAAATGCTTCTGTACTTGGTAAATTTCCCCATCATTTATTCTGTAGTTGAGACTACTCATTTAGAATCTCTTTCTTGCCGTAGATATGACTCCTGGAAATTTCTTTAAGCATTTTATGGAGGCCAGGTTTCATCTGAGTTGTAACAATTTTAGGGTCCAAGTTTGCCATAATTTTGAAATTAATAAAATTTCATGCAACCTATGTTTAATTTGCTCAGCTAAAGTAACTAAAAAGGTTTCACATCGTTTCCTAATGTCATTTATTACTTTTGAACTGATTTCATGACTTATAGATTCAAAATCATAGCCAAAATGAATTCATGAAATGTGCATCAGATGTGGTTAAAAGTCAACATTTGGATCATTCCATGTCAACTCTACCCACAACCCGACCCCCTCAAGATTCAATGAAATTTGGTCCATTTAGTGTATCTATATAGAAATGGATAAATATGATGCTTTGAGTCCTTATCATATTTATTTTTTGAGATATTTAACTTTAAAGTTTGTAAAATTAATTAAATTTTAGAAGTTCTTGCATTATATAATCAGCTTTCATTTCTGTTCTAATTACAGTAGAGACTTCATTAAAGTATCTTTGGGATATGATATGCACTCCTACACATGATCACTGCCGCTGTAAAGTTTGTCTCACCATCTTTAAGCATTGTAAAATATCGGGTGATAATGTGTTCCTCAGTTTATTCTTAATTATAAAATAGAAGGAAAATGCGCGCTCTACGAAATTTGAAAAAGGCAGGCAGAGTAACGCAGTTGCAAACTTGGTTATATTTTTGAATCTTTTATTGCCCGCTGCATCACCGTCTTTACTAACTTCTGCATAAAATGCTTCTGCACTTGATAAATTGCCCCATCATTTATTCTATAGTTGACACAACTCATTGAGAATCTCTTTGTTGCCGTAGATATGAGTCCTGGAAATTTCTTTAGACATTTCATGGAGGCCAGGTTTCATCTTAGATGTAACAATTTTAGGGTCCAAGTTTGCCATAATTTTTGGAATTTATAAATTTTTATGCAACTTACCTTTAATTTACTCAGCTAAAGTAACTTAAAAGGTTTTATATAGTTTCCTAACGTTATTTATTACTTTTGAACTGATTTCATGACTTATAGATTGAAAACATAGCCAAAATAAATTCATAAAGTGTGCATCAGATGTGGTTAAAAGTCAAAATTTACGAGTTTGTTGTTTTTGCAGTTTTGCCAGTACCACAATCTTTTAAAGTAAATCTTTATATAGAAAAAACAAATCTTCGGATAAATTTGCAGGTTTTGCTTGATTGCTTTGAAATAGCTGGTTTAATTGAGTGACATTTTTGAGTAAATATTTTAATAATATCAGAAAAGCCTTCAATGGTAATCTCTTCATAATGTCATGTAACTGATTAGCCATAAAGTATTTCTTTTCAGTCTTACTTAATTAAAACGATTGTTTCAAATCTGTCTATTGGTCGAGGATTGTGTTGATTGCATTAAAACGCGTCAACCATCGAGTTCCACTAAGCTCTTGCTTTTTTTTAACACTACGTTTGTTATTGATTGTTTCGTACAAATTTCTATACTCTTCAGTGTGTTTAGAGCTATAAGAAAACCAGTTTTGAATTTCGTGTTTTAATAATTCTAATGGTCTGGGCACAATTTCAGCTTTCTCTGCACGTAAGTGCAAAGAATGTGAAACACATTTAACAATGATAAGATCCGGTAATTCTTTTCCCAGAATAGCTGCCACTGATTTATGTTTACCCACCAGCATATTAGCACCATCTACAGCTATTCCAACTGAATTTAGAATATTTAAACTTTAAATTTAAACTTTAGAATATTTAAACGATTTCTAAGTGGCTCATATATAAGGCCGGCTCCGCTAAATAATTGCTCACTTGGTACACTGGCTGGTGGAACGCTGAGGAACTGTCGAGCAAGATACGCCAATCTTTAGAATGATTTACAATAATAATTAAGCAGTAAGCATTCGCCTTTGACACTTGTTCACCAGTGAATGATCAATGAACAATCACTGCGTAATATAATTTTTAACAATAACGAAAACCGAATACACTCATAATCTACGATGCAGCAACCGTAAAACGCTTCCTATTGGTCTACCATGGCGCGCAAAACCCAATCAGGTGAAACTGTCATCTTTTTGACACGACGTGCATGTGTTGATACGAATTCTTAAAATGATGCGAATCTTTTGCATATGCGAATGCGAATGCAAACATTCGTAACATCCCTGATTTAAAGCCACCACTTTTTAACCCCCCGACACAAAAAGTTATAAATGTTAAGTTAGACCTGTGTATCTGTACTTCTGTCTGTGGCAACGTCGCAGCCAAACGTGTGGACGGATTTAAATGCGGTTTTTTTAAATCGAAATCTTGGTTCGTCGAGATGGTTCTTAGCTATGTTAGGTCAAAATAAAAGCAGTCGTCTCCAAGATATAGGTTTTATTGGTGAAAGTGAAATGTTATTATGTAATAATGATAGTAAAAACCTAAACAAATGAAATTAGTGTGTTCGTAGGTTCATTAAGTATGACATGGTAAAAAGTAAAATATTTTAAAAAGCAGAAAAAAAAAATAAAAATTTAAACCCCTCATACAAAAAAGCGTCTAAAATGAATAAAGGAAGAATTCAAAATGCAAGTAAGTTACCAAGGAAAATAATACAAAATATCAATATCAAATCGTATAGTCTAAGTCCTCATAAAATAGACGCCATCGTCTACGTACGTACAACGGGTCCCTGACGTTGCAGCGATAAAAGCTGCAAGTTTCAATTCAGCAATTGTAGTTTTGTTACAAGAAGTCGGTAGAAATGTAGATGTATTTTTTCGGCACTTGGTTTTGCACTCCTATCTGTCTCAATAGATTGTGCAATGCAATTTGTAAATCTAATATTATTACGAAACAAAACACTACTTGATTATAATTAATATTTTTTAGTAATAAAAATAAAATAAAAAAGCCCTTTTTTCCCTGCCAAGAGTTTGCATATTATTATATTATAATATATATGGGCCAAAATTCTTTTTAAGGCCTAAAGAGAACACAAATTTATAAAAAAAAAATATATTATATTACATTATATTACTAATACAGATTAATATATAGTTACTCTAGAGTAGGTAACTAGCAATTGCAGCGATGTTTTTATGATATTTGTATTTTTTAAGCAATTTATGGTAGACATAGTAGAAAAATGAACATCTTCGTTACTCAACTTCAAAATTCAGATTTATTAGTTTAATCTTAATAAATAGTTCTTAAACATGGCTCTTTATAAAAATAACGTAGGTTATGTTTTATAATAAAGTAAAATAACAGATATAATCAGTTCTACTGAAGATTTCCTGCGAATAAGGTCACTGCGTTAACTAACGCTAATAAAAAAATATTTACTTTGAAAAAAAAAGAAAAAATTGTACATAAATTTTATTTTATGTACAATTGTTTCCTTTTTTTTCCAAACCTTAAACCTTACTAGTGAGAAAACCTTTGGCATAAAATTTAATAAAAAAAAACAAGGCCAAAAGATCCCTAAAACGCTAACGAAACTTAGAAACACAAAAGTAACGCAGGAGTAATCATAGTTACACAGCAGTAAATTACCATATTGTTGAAGCACTTTGTACTTTAATTTTCCTGAACTATCTACTTCTATAAACAAAACAACATTTAAAAAAATAAACACAAAACAATCTCTCAAAATAATTCAAACGAATCTTACAGAAATAAAATATTGAAACGAAAAATCAACACCAAATATAATTAATCAACATCTTTAAACCTAATAGGGACTTTTGAAGCAGTCTTACTTTTCGAAAACGTTTAATGATTGATCGAAGAATTCGGGTTTACCTTTTATTATTCGTTTAGGTGCAGGAACTATTTTCAGAATGTTTTTATAAGGTTCGTATGAAACATTAGTCTTATCAGCTTTGAACCTCTTACCAGTAGAGTCTGCAGTCTTATAAAACATGATAATTACATCTTCTTTTTCGTAAACTTCACTTTTAGCTCCGCCTAGGTAAGTATAATGTTTGTCTTTAACGGAAGAAACTTTGAACAAAACATAAACGCCTTTTGATATTTTCGAGG
Source organism: Napeogenes sylphis (assembly GCA_959347405.1). Taxonomy (NCBI): domain Eukaryota; kingdom Metazoa; phylum Arthropoda; class Insecta; order Lepidoptera; family Nymphalidae; genus Napeogenes; species Napeogenes sylphis. The sequence continues at coordinate 14,383,775 of OY365785.1, read as the reverse complement.
GATGAACGTTTTCCAGTTCAATAAGTTTTTTTCTCTTACGTTAGAAACTGATGGTTCAGTCAGTTTTGATATGACGAAACTCAACTTTTATGGTTGTAATTATAGGATGAAGGTGTGCCCAAATAGAAGCGAGGTTGTGGGAATTATTGCTTGAAATGGTACAAAAAGAATTAACGGTTGGTTTGTCCCCTGTCTCAGCTTTTGTATACATGACTCCAGTATGTAAAGTTACTTGTTTCCTAGAACCACCAAAATTCTCTTATTCTTTTCTTAACATTTTATTTATGTTCTTAAAATAAATTAACTAGTTAATTAAATCGGCACTTTCAAAACTTTTTAAAAAAATATATGTTATTATTCTAGTAATTGTTGAGAATATCTAAAACTTTCATTCTGGGATCACGATGGTTTTCTGAGTAAAAAATTCAAGAAAATTGCTAACATCTCTATTTCACTGTAATACTAAAAAAAAATTACCGTATTTTTAAGTAAAATTTCATTTTTAGATTCCAAAAATAGCATTTTGAAAATGAAGACAGAGAAGCTTATTGCTTTAGCTTTTTAAAAGTTAATCTTTTTTTGTTTTCAATTTATGGGATGCAGAAAACATTTCATCATTAGATAATATGTATGTTCTTTCAGTAGCAGATCTGATTTCAAGGAAGAAACTTGATTGGAAAGATATAATCCCACTTCGTCCTTTTCCCCTTCATCATATCTCTTTCTCTTATCATTTACGAGTTTTTTATGGATGTTCCAAAAATCGTAGTTATCGCTTTCCGACCCTGATGACAGCGCTATTGGACTTGGGCTGTCATTTGCTTTGATAGTACGTCGGATATACGAAATCGAACGAGCGAAGGTATTGGGGTCAGAAAAATGAATACTTTGGAATCTAGGATCCAGTAAAGTGCTGACTGCTCAAATATGGTTCTGTTCAATTTTACCAAATTTTTCTTGAATTTTCTTTAAGGCACGTTATTTCAAAGGGTCAATTAAACTTCGTTCTTCACCATGAGCCTTAACTTATTTAATATGACCACGTAGACAATTTATGGTAGGAATTATTTTGCTAGCTGTAATGTATTTTTTACCGCATAAGTCCTTTGTAACAAACTCAAATAGATTCAAAATAATCATAATTTTTTGAATAATATTATTTTGTTACCACCTGCCACCATATTAATTCCATTATCAGTTACTAAAACTGATAAATTTGGTTTTTGATCCCAAATTTTTGGCATTCTTCTAAATATTGAACAATATATTGTGCAGTATGGCTTTTATTTAGGAGTTGTGTTGTTAAATATTTTGATTTTATTTCATTATTTTCGATAAAATGAATTGTCACGCCCAAAAACTTTGTGTAGTCATCATTTCAGACCAGATGTCACACGTTAAAGCAACATCTTGGTCAACAAGACTATTGATTTGTTCTGCAAACCTTTGTATGTACCTTTGTATGTATGTACCAAAGTATATATCATAGATGTCATCTAAACGACGCTTAAGAGTGTCTTCTGATGGTAATTTTACGTTTGGTGCCAAACTCTTTATCAAGCGACGAAATCGTTTACCTTCGACTACGTGAAACCTGTCTATTGTCAACACAAATGAAATACAGCAAATCCTTTATTAATTTTTTGTATTGAGATCCTCCTTCTGAAACAAAAAAAAAAATATTTTATTTGCCGTATTTTTACAATCTTTTTTCTTAATAAATAGGTATTAAATACAATCTGTATCGATCAAATCAAAAATAAATAAAAACAAATAAATAGTGCGCCACTTTTTTATCACTGTGATCAGTGCCATAATGTCAGATTTCATATATTTATAAGTTTTTTTTTACAGAGGTAGGAATAATATATAAATAAAATTACATTTTAATTACCTATAAATGATGCAGCTCTTTGCAGTATTTCGGTAAGTTATAGCTGAGTGATAAATCGGTCAGTAGCTGGCCTTGATGTTGACGGTAGTGGTGCAATTTCATCTACTCTAGCGCTTCCACTAAAATCTGCTACTGCAACTGTTGTGCTTGCAATTGATGTAGAAGTAGAAGCTTCATTCTCTTTCGAAGTAGAAATTATTTTAATGTCTTCTGTTAGGGTCATTCTCTATGTGGAATCTTTGCTGCCTGTGACTGAACTCAGTTTACTTTGTGATTTCAAAACATTCTGCAACGAGCTATAACAGAAAAAATAATATATAAAAAACATAACAGTCTTTCTACATTTAAAACCATTATTTTATATAAATATTATCCAGGCCATATTATAAGATATCAGTTGACATTTAAAGTACATTTTAAGTCTTGCAGTAGCAGTGTTAAATATAAATAATCTACAGTGATGTATAAGATACCCTATACAAAGTATCTGAAATACAAAATGCAAGATACTTAAAATAAATCATTTCAGATACCAGATACAAATAATTTTCTAAAAAGGTATCTGAAATACTAGATACAAATTACCTATCTTTCAAACACTTTCTAAAGATAAAATGCTTTTGTAGGAAAACAACATTTAATTAAACTGCCAAGTTTATTTATTCAAAAAAACAATTTTCTATAATACAGGAAGTTTTAATCTTTATATTTTACTTGAGATTTTAGTATTAGTAATTCTTCAAACATATTGTCGCTCATCTTCCTTCTATGAGGCCTCATGAACATGCCCCCAAAGGAAAAGAGTCGCTCCACAGGGGCAGAGCTGGGCAAACAGGTGTTATATTTTAAGAATATTTATTTTTATTGTAGGATAAGCATTTAAGCTTTTAAAATTTGCATCTTTATTGTTCAGGTACTGTCTTTAAATCAGTGGAGCTGCTTGTGTTTTCACCACTAGCAATAGAAGAATCAGAGTCCTCTAGAAACATATAATAAGATTCATCTTTTGGTTTTTTTTTGGTTACACCTTCAATGTTGTTCAAAGCCTCTGATTTTTGTTTTTCAGATCGATTGATCTTTCTAGTTTCAGACAGGACAAGTTCTTTTACATATTCCTTTCGCGCTTTTGGTACCTATTTCAGTTTAAACATTGGATGGGACACTGAGGCTAATATAGCATCGTTTGCTGCTGATTCCAACTGCAAAAACCGTTTAAACCGTCTATCTAAGTTTTCTTCTAATACATCTAGCAGAGGGCTACAGTATTTCAGATTTTCCTTTCTGAGGCTTTTGATAACATGTTGGATTTTGTATAATTCCGGTAACAGACAGCCATAATAAATATCTTTTTCCCCTTGCAGGCTTTGAATAGCTTCTGCTATTGGCTTTGAACAGTCTACATATTCACTTAAAAAATGAATATCATTTTCTTTTTGCAGAGGTAACTTTAACATTTTTATGGCTTCACAAGGATGGTTCTGAACGGCTAAAAGATCTTGTATTGAATTATAGTAGGAGTTCCATCGAGTTGCACATGGAGAAGTTGGTGACTTCCCTGTTATTTGTAAATATGTCTCGCATGCCTTCGGGGATCTAGCACACAAGTTCCACAGTGCTTGGCACTTTGATAATGCTGAGTCATGTAGTTTCTTATAAAGTGTATTTTTGATTCTTGCTTGTTTGAAATCAGTACTAGCAATCAGGTGTAGAGTGTGTGTAGCACATCTTTCATGTCCAGGCAGAATCCAATCACCTTCTAATTCTGATGAAGCATCCGGAAAAGCTTGTAGTACTAAAAGTGAATCATCATCTTCACTACCTTCATCAAGTGATGTCTTTTCAAGATCAAATAAATCAAAAGCCTTCACCATATTTGAGCCGTTATCTGTAACCGTTTGAACAATTTTGGATAGTTTCAGATTATAGTCTGAATGTATATCAGCTATCATTTCAGCTACTTTTTCATATGTGTGAGCCCCCTTAAATCTTCTGCAAGCAATTGCTGCGCTCTTCCTTTCAAAAGTCTCACTTTCAATCCAACGGACTGTAACCCCCAAGTAACTTCTTTTTGATGACGACCAAATATCAGCTGTCCTGCACACAAATTCAACATTGTCCAATTCAGGCTTAAGGTTTTTCTTAAATTCATTATACTCGTCACTAATTTTATTCTTAGCTGTAATACGACACATAACCTTGGGAGGCTTAGTTGCTGTGAACCTTCAATCAATGCATTAAAAGGCTTATTCTCCACTATTGATACTGGTGACATGGTGTCAACAATAAATTGTACAATTAATGAACTATAAGAGTAGACTGCTTCATTTTTTTACATGTTGATTGTGAACCACTGGCACCACTGCTACTAATCTCAGTATTTTTTTTTAAAGTTGTACTTTTAAAATTTTCATAATCTTGCAATTGATCTGAGTGGCCTTTAATCTGTAATAACATAAAAAAGTATATAAGTAATAATATGGAAGCAAAAGCCTAGTAAGTAAAGTAAAAATCTAGCACAAAAACACCAACCTTTAAATGCTACAGGAAATTTGTAGAAGAAGTAACACTACCCTTTATCGTTTTCGAAAATAGATTGCATTCTGCAGATACATTCACATCACTTCCATCCATTTGCTTAATATTTTTAAAGCAGTACTTTAAAATGAGTGGTATACTCAACTTGTTCTCTTTACCCCTGAAAACACAACTTAAACTTTCTTAAGTACCTACTATAAATTTTATGTGACGAAGCAACGGGTTAAGTGGCCAGAATAACACCTAACATAACATAATGAACTCTGATTCGACTAAAACTTAATATTAATGAACTTACTCACACATATCTGTGATTACTAAATTCGTGTACATACAAAAATAATCTGTGTACTAAATTAATAAATTGTTATTATTCTAACCTAAACTTTTTCCGTTCTGTTCGCAAATTACCTACATACACATTTCTAACAAACATGTAATATGCAACTTAGTAAAATAAAATAGGACTTACGTTTCCATGTTCGCGATTCCGGAACGTACAAAGCGATATTGTTGTTGATAATAATTATTATATAAAATATAACACCATACAACACGCAAATATGAAAAAAATAAGGAATGAGTAAAGGAGTGACAGTGGGACCAGTGTTACCAACTCGAACTTGAAATATCCTTAAATAACCCTAAGGCAAAATATAAAAGCCCCAAAAAAAACTTGCGTTAGGTACTTATTCAAATTATTGTTTAAATGAGTTTCCCGTTTTATTAAGACAAATAAAATAAAACTTAGCTTTAATTACTGTTTATTAGTACTTATTAAAACTAATTTATTAAAGATCTACAATCTCAATAACTGCGAATAAATCGTTTAATACCCGATTTGGCGTTTCACTTGAGCTTTCGGAATTCTTGAAGTCATGGATGTTAAACTCGTATAATATTAATAGACGTTTTGCTATTTTTTTACAACTTTTGTTTAGCCAATGTGAGAAGTATTATTTATGATATAAATAAAGAAAGATAGTGTCGCCGGCAATATCGACAAAATATTTAAACGACGCGCTGCGTTTAGTTGCGTTCGGAAAGAAAAACTGAAATTTATTTTAGTAAAAGTATCTTGGGGAACAAAGTATCTTCAAAATACTAAGATACCAGAAACATGTATCTGAATGTAAGATACAAAATAAAAAATATAAAAAGTATTTCAAATACAAGATGTAAATACGTATTTTGTATCTTGTATCTGTATTTCAGATACTTTTATCTAAGATAAGTCACATCTCTGATAATCTATAATATTATTTGACTTTTTTTAACTAATTGCTTGCTATTGATTTTTATTATTGATTTCCACATTAGAAATTATAACAAATATTAAAACTGACATGTATATATTAAATACTTTTTATACTTACTTTACTTCTATTATTTTTAATAATATTTGTATATGGATTATAATGTATATAGGAATTATTTAGTAACTGCAATTATAAAGTCAGATAATAGAATTAATATGAGGTAGGTAGGCCTTGTAAGGCCCATTTTTTGTAAAATTTAAATAAATATTTTTTTTGGTATAATATAGAGAAACCAACTTAATAAAAATATTACTCATTTATTTGTGAATAAATTCAACATACGAATCAACATATTTATAAGAATTTAAAAAAAATAACAATTGTTTTTAAAAACCTCTTAAGTGGGCCTTTTTAGGAACATAGGTACATATCTAGGCCCATTAATAATTATGTTAGTTATTAACGTTATAAATACAAAATATATCTACTAATGTAAAACTTAATCTAACATATGATATTCTTAGGTAATCAGTCTGTTACAATAGTTTTTTGGTCGTAAATTGGACGGTGGGCCTACTTAGGCGTAGCAAAACTAAATACTTCTACAAATAAAAAAAAAAATAAATAAACAACTAAGAACACTTTTGTGGTGCTATTCTAACGATCACTTTTGGAGAGAACAACAATTACTTAACTTATTCGTAAAAAAAAATACTGTCATAATTTCGGCGGGCCTTATTAAGGAGTATAGAAAAAATAATCATCATTGAAATAGGGGCTAACTAAGAATGACGTAGAAGTTTTTATGCCCAGATTAATAACTTTGTGCGTTTAGTTACAATCTGGGCATAAAAACTCTTCTACGTCATTCTTCGTTAGCCCAACACATTCTTCGTGGTACCACAAAGAACAAATAAAGCATTGCCGCATATCTGCGACTCGTTCAACTTTACAAGCTCGGCAATACCATGTTTCGGTCTGGTTTTCTTTTGGCCTAGTACCTCTTTTGTTAACAAATGCTCTTTTTACTTTAACCCTCTTTTTATCTGCGTCTCCACCTCCATTATCATTTTTGTTTCTTAGGTTATTTCTTCGGCTGTTATCTTCGGTATGTTTTGTCTTCGGTTTTGCTATTTTTGATTTCTTTTCTTGAACAGCATTAAACAGATCTTTGGTTACTTTTTGACCAATATAATTAATTGCTTTTCGCCTTGGTTTACTTTTGACTGTTGCAAAGTTAGGTGTCGGTATGAATTCGTGAAACGGAGACCTCTTTTGTCTTTTCTGATTAATGCTTCGTTTTAAATTTGATAATGGCACATTATCAGAATCATCGGAATCACGATCGTCTTGTTCGATGTCCCAAGTCTCTATTCGATCCGGCTCTATTCGAGGTGGTTCCACTCCTTTATCTTCTGATTCTGATTCTGATGACGTATAAATCTTATGGTAATAAGCAAATTTTTGAATGGGTGGTGTGGGTGGGAATTGCAGAAGCAATCTGTTTATATCAATAATAGTTTCATCATGTGCATCTGATGAAGACGAATGAATTACTGGTCTTCGTTGTAAATGGTGTCCTAGTCCAGACGTGCTTGGAATAGGAGAACGATATTGTCGTTCCCTATCGCAAATAATCTCTGATTGTTCTATATCTTCAGCATCAGATTCACAGGAAGAACTGTAGTCAACCAATTTCTTAACTGCATTAGTTGACGTTTGATTTTTTGACTGCAGATTTAATGGAGGTGGAGATGAACATTCAAGCAAAGATAGAGCCAAAGGCTGTAATCTTTGTGACTCAAAGGTACAGTAAGGTACATCATGATCTTCAGCTAATAAAGACGGCGATGTGCAATCATTTTCTTCACAATTCGTGTCAGAGCTGTTTTGTTGCTGAGCTGTCTCGTGCATAGGAGGCCGTTCTGAGAGGATAGAAGGTGCAAATGCCTCTATGGGAATTGCACTCGGATTGTAAGGATGAAGTCCAGTTGCTCTAAACCCGTTCTTTATATTTTCTGGGGTTATAGACTTAGGCCATACCCTGGAGAAAATTTTATTAAATCTTGCCTTGGTGATTTTGCGTTCTGGATGACGATAGGCGTACGATAATACTTCTTCATCCCAGTGGTGTTCGTATGATTTATTGACAGATTTATCCAATGGTTGCAACTCATGAGTGGTGTTGGATGGTAAACAATATAATATTATGTTATTTTCATCTGCAGCATCGACAATCCTCGCATCTAGATGCGAAGCAGCTCCATCGAAAATAAGTAAACATTTCCCAGGCGACTTGTAGTTGCCGAGATAATGGATGAAGTCTACAAACAATTCAGTAGTCATACTACCTTTTGGTGTACATCTTGACAAGAGTGCCATCAGGCAAATTATCGTTAAATTCTGGGCGTAGTCTTTTTCCTTTAAATAAAATCATAGGTGGAACTGAATTACCAGAAGCGTTAACACACATTGCGATTGTGACGTTTTCAGCATGTTCATTTGCTAGGAAATGTACTCTTTTGCTTCCCTTTTGTGCAAGAACTTGTTGCTGGTGGTGCAACGTTAATCGACATCCTTTCTCGTCGATATTGTATAATCTTTCTGGATGTTGGGGAATGTCTAAATCATCATACAGTTTTTTTACTGCTTGAAAATGCAGATGCACAATGTGCTTGTTCAATTTCTGAGCCCTTGCAGGGTTCATAAACTGTGCTTTGCGAATAGAAATTTCGGGGTTTCTCTTCAAAAAATTGTTCAGCCATTTTCTGCCAGCTATGCATTTTGTGTCATTGAAGGTATTTGTTATATCATGGGCTTTACAAAATAAGTAGGCTTGTTTTCTAACAATCTTGCGGGTCAACGGCACTCCTACTTGAGCCAGTCGTATTATTCGTTTTGCTAAACCTTTTTCTTGGTCTTTAGTTAGTACAGTTTTTCGTCCAATGCTCTTTTCCTCGATGACAGATTTTAAATGGTTTCGTAAAGTTCTTCTTGGGATTTTGAAGGTTGCTGCTGCTTGTCGTTTTGACATTTGCTTGCTTTTGACCGATTCAATAGCTGATTTAAGCTGTCTCTCAGTCCATTTACCACGTGTTTTCTTATCGGTTGATTCCATTTTATAAAACCTAAAATAATAGTTAAATATTTATTTTTAAGATACGACAAAACCGTTTCAAATTAACAACATATACTTATAACGACTTTAACATAAATTCACTAAATATTAACAAATTTAGTATCTGAACTGAGTTAAGTTAGTTACTAGTAACTTCTTATTAATTTTATCTTTAATATCTTAAAAAAATGCCATAAATAAACAAATAATCTCTAAGTTTCCAAAACAACAATGATTTTCCATAGACCTATAAAGGCCCGGGCCTTATTAGAAGCACATGTAGTGGGCCTTGATAGGGACTACATCCGATATATATAACTTCTTGTTTTAATTGAAAACTATCAGAGAATTCAAACAACACTTACCTTGCCAGTCGTGCCCACAAGTTTAAGTAACGTTGTATATAAACAGAATTACGAAAATGGCATGTTTTCCTTAGGAAATACTAAAAAGTTTGTGAACATGAGGTTATAAACCGTACGCGATTTGCAACTCCACTGACAAACTGTCAAACACTGAAAACATGGCGCCACTTTCCTTTAGATATGAAGTTGCAGTTTTGTCTATGGTACTAACCGAACATTGGCGCGAAATTTGAACTCATTCGAACTTACAACTTTCAAAATATTAAAAGTGGGCCTTTTTAGGCACAGGGCCTTATTAGGCGTACCTACTTGTATTGAAACCTGACATTTAATGTATTATTAAAAATGAATGTGTAACGACTATATATAGCCATATAAATCTCAAGCAAGATAATAATGAATTACTACTATTGTAATTCAATGTACTTATTACCTTTCCGTGTGAAGTTTTAAATGCTTTCTCAAATTAGATGTGTTTCCATTTGTCTTAAACACTTTAAAACAAATTTTGCAGGAGGCGGTCTTATTTTCGTTTTTCGGAAGTATTTCCACACGTCACTCTTCAATGATAGAGGCATCTTATATTCAATATAAGTACAATAACTATTTTTATCATGATAGAGAAATAAACGTTATCTACTAATTTTCGACGAGAGGAGCACTTGCTACACAGGTCACAGTGCGGACTGCAGAGTGCTTAAAATTTAAATGCAAATAATTTATAATACAAACTTCTTCATTCACTACTGTATAATGTATTCAGTATTCACTTCAGTATTCTTGATCGCCGTTGAAACTTGAATATTGAGTTAAGAAGCGTCTGTTGTTCATGATTTGTGTTGCCACTTCTTACTTTGAAAAATAGAATATAGTAATATTAATACAAATTTTAATAATATAAATATATTGTTAACATTAAGTTTTAATACAGTGTATAATAATACAAGTAAACATTTAGTTTATAGTGAAATATTTACCATATTGAAAGATATTGATACTTTTAAAACGTATCGATACTTTTAAAGAGTATCGATACGTCAAAAGTATCGGAGTTAAAGTATCGATACCAAAAGTACTTGGTATCGCATAAAAAATATCGAGTACCGCTAGGTATCGATACTTTTTGAGTATCCCTACGCATCGCTTTATCGATTTATTAGTGATGTACTTGGTTATAGATAAACAGATTAATAGGGAGTTATTGCATTAACCCTTAAATGCATGGTTTTTTATTGCGGCCTGGAAAGAATGTTTCCTGGTAGGTATTTGGGTACATATAACATAAAAAATAATGAAAAAAATCTGGTACAAAAAATAGGTATTTATTATGAAAAAATATGTATGTCAAATTGCCAACACTATGCGTTAAGTACTAAATTTATGCTTACATATAGGGGCCTATATATCAACTTAATCTAAAATCAAAAAATATACAAACTATTTGGAGTGAAATTCAGCAAAACAGTTTCTATTTTTAGTGTGACACAATGCCACCTTACATTTAGTACACTCAGTCCGCGAAAAACCTTTACAACCGGAAAGCTTGCATCTATTTTTAGAAGTGCATCTTTTTTCATTGTGGCCTATTCCATCAGTCCGCACGTCTGTTGGAGGAACGGGCTTCATTGGACCCCGATGTCTTTTTGCTTCTATCTCCCGATATATATTACTGCTTGAAGGCCTTTCTCTTTTGGGTTGAGTATTTTTTTATAATTGCACAATGTCTCCGCAAGATCTGATCTATAATCACCTAGTGTCATGTTTGGGTGGTGTTTTTTATAAAGTACCCATGAATTTATTACCGCCATGTCGATCATGTGATAAAATAATCGAATGTACCATTTTCGACATTTGATTCGAATTTTGTAGCGGCCCAAATAACTGTCCATCAAATCTACTCCACCCATGTGGGCATTGTAATCTTTTACAATTTTTGGACAGGCAACAGCGACTTTTTACTTTTGTTTCTTATCAAATCTGCTGATAGTTTCAGCTGGTTCGGAACCAACATCAGTAGATACCAACGTAACAGGCTTATTATCCTTCCAACAAGTTACCGAGATATCCACACCTTCATAGTTTGCTACGAGTTCCTCATATGATCCCCTTGGAACAGAGTCCTTCATGAACTCTTTTACTACCGGTAACTTACAGGTTTTACCGAGACGGTTCCTCTGAATTGTGCCCAAAGCATATATACCTTGAGTATGTAGGTAATATAACAAAGGAATTGACGAATAAAAATTATCAAAATTTATGTGGTTCATTCTTCGTTTAACTGAACGGCACAATTTGATGACTGTGTTGCCTACTACACCAAGATCAGGTCATCACTTAAATATTGAATATCCTGTTTTCCAGAATAAATTTCAAAGTTGTGGTGAGCGTAACCAGACAATGAACACAGAACATATAACTTGAAACCCCACTTACGGAGGTATTGTTTCATGAAATGGGCTACTTTCGTAGAGCACATCTGTTCCGATCATCAGACGGTCGTGGTTTGGGTGACCAACGGGCTTGTGTAATGAGTTGTCATTGAAGTGAATGACGGATCGTAGTTTTTCAAATCATTTAGCGTCATCGTTTCCATTATATGTTTGAAGCCATACTCACCCCAATATGCTCTTCCATTTGAAAAGTGATATACTGACATAAATATACAATAATACCAAGAAACTGAATTTCCGTGACATTTACAGAAGGGCAGTTGGAGATGCCTTTTTGCGTGATATACAAATTGGTCTCATTCACAATTCTTACTAATATATTATCGTTTAAAAATAGCGTAAAATACTGAAATGGTGTATTTAGTTGGTCAAATTCTCGGGAAAGGTCTGTATTACCTGTAAAACTTATGCGGTCTTCACTAAAATTAACTAAATTCCAATTTGCCTTTTTTCCATATAAGATGCCTATTTCGGTGCCTCCAGGCCGCTGCACCAATGATACCTGTTAGTGGGTGACTAAGTGAAGGCCCTGGAACTGAAAACTCATCCGGTAGATGGTCTTCTTCAATAGATAAATCAGGATTTGCATTGTACTGATCTTCTTCTGCATTTTCCAAATCCTGTATCAGATTTTGTGCATTCGAGTAGTAATCTATGTCATTTTCGTCTCCTATAGACTCTTCATCTTCAGAAATGTCTCCATTTTCGAGAACGGATAAAATATTTTCAATATCTTGCTCTGTCAACCGCTTAGACATCCTCAAAAATGAAAAAAAAATATCTAAAAGCTCAAATCCAAGAAAATAATAAGCATGCACATAATATGCAAAAAACGCATAATGTAGACAAATGGCAACATACAGTTTTATAATTATTTTTATACGGATCTAAAAAAAAATATAAATAAAATATGAAAAACCAATAATTTACCTTTTTTTTTATAAGAAATAGCATATCAATAAATACAAAATTACGGAGACCCTTCTTATAACGGAGACGCCGAAACTTGCATTATTTCTTTTTTGACACTCAATATATTTATTATTTGTGGTCGTCAAAGTGCGTTCGGAAACACATACCACACGACTTCAATAAAATAACGTGAAACATGGTATGTATACATTTGACAACAAGATGCATTTAAGGGTTTAAAATAGTATTAATAAAATAAGACTAACTAATTCCGAAACTCATTTATTTATTGTTTTTTTCTTAATCGTATGGTTTTATATTTTTTATATGCACATTGTTGAATTGGTATATTGGAAACGTGTCGTTTTTCTATATCACCTTTTAAAATTTTATTTAAAATTTTACACTAATTATGGGCATACAGCCTTATAATATTCTTTAAAAAAGTTTTTTTTAAAACAATATTGTGGGTTCGACAACAATTCAGACAGGAAAATCGTAAAGGTTTGTTAAATATTAGTTCTATATTTCTGGCAAGATTTTCTTTGTATCCATTTCCATTTAAGTAATTATGGACATAAGTGCTCGCATCCCTGTACATAATTAAAAGGTTTTCTGTAGGATATGTTAAGTTATTATTTTTTAACATTTAAAATTTTCTATATTTTATATATGAATATATTTTTTCATCTTAAGAGCTGCTTGTGTAAGTCATTAAGCAACTCTTTCATTGTATTTTTGTAGCCAGCAGTATATGCTAAACACTGAACTTTTTTTTTTTTAAACCACATGATCTTTTAATAAAAACACACTTGGACTACTAAGATATTCTCTTTCATGTTTCTGTGAAGTGGAATAAGTTGCAGTCCTGTTCAAGTTATCATTTTAACTACATAAATCTTAAAACAGAATGTTAAAATCAAGAAGTGTCTCTCCATCATCCACTTCACAGTTAGCACATTTCGAATGAGGGCTCAAATAATTGGATAACAACAAGGACTTAGAAGAATATAGGAATGTATTTGAATCAGGTTTAATATTTCTATAATTTAAAGCTCTCAAACAGCCAAAAAGGTTTTCAAGTGGGTCTTGGTTCATTAACCTTGGATAAAAATATTGTACACTATATTTGTCAAATAATAACTTAGATATTCTAAGTAAGGATTCTAAGGTTGTTATCCAAACATCCTGCTGATTTTCCTGCCTGTATAGCTATTTTACTCCTACTGTCTTCATATTTTAAATCTTTGATTTTCTTTATTGCCTCTGTCCAGAATAGGTGATGTAGTGATTTTTTTTTAACTTTACGTAGCTTTTCTTTAGCAGATCCGCCTGGATTAAAATTGACACTGTCAAAAAGTTCGTCAAAACATTGGACGACTTGTGCAGTTGTCTCTATACTGCTAGTATTTTCGTTTCCAGTTTGTAAATTGTTTAAAAATATTTATATCATAAGTTATTAAACAAATTAACATTAAAAGGTTTTTTTTAAACTACTATAAAATAATTTTTAATATTAATAATTTTATTAACACAAGTCATCACTATTGTGTTGATCTGTGAGAGGTTATACATTTTTTATATATTTACTGAGTGCATTCGTATATTTTAGCATGGCAGTAGTACGCTGGCTAAACACCTGAGCAGCAACACTGACTTTCATTTTTTGGAACGTAGTTCCTTATCGCGCTTGTTGAAAGGGGGCTAGACGGTAAAAATTCTTTCAAAAAGTTGGCACGACATGTTTTGCTATCTCTCTCTCTCTCTTATAGAAAGCAAGCGAGATACTTTCATTTCTATCATTATTATTTTCTGTATTATATTAAATTGCTTAGTTCTTAATTATTTATTCGATATTGGAGTTTGTTCTTTTAGAATAAATTTACAAATAAAACAGTTTAAATGAAATTAATAATACTAATTTGTGATCAAATATACTTGTAATGTTTTGTAACAACGCCATTTATTTATACCTTAGGGAAACATAACTACATCTGTTATATAAACATATCAGTAAAAAGTGAAACCGCTAGGTGGCGGGACAATAACTCATGGGTTTATTGATTAACACTTTTAAAATTTTGTTATTCATTTTTTTTACATTTATTATAAATTATCGGCGAAATATCATACAAAAGTAGAATACAAATATTATTAATTAGCATATTAGCTTATAATAATAATTTAATATTTCTTTATTACTACTCCTTCAATAATTAATCGAAAGGAACTTCGTTCCATCCGGGTGTCCCTTGACACCTCTTAGTTTTTATTTTATCAGGGTTTACATGTTGTGCCGTTAACTTTGGTAGTACCCTAATTTACTATCCAAGTCATATATAAATTGAATATTTTTCCAGGATGCTCTCTTTCCTTCCCATATAATATCCTTGTTAAGTAAGTTATTACGTAATCCTTTTAAAAGATGTGGTGGGTCAAAAAATACACTGAGATTGTGTCCAGCAATACTAATGGAACCATCTGAAAACAAAATAAAATAGGTTATAATAATACAGGAAATTAAAACATTACGATTAAAATTTATATTTTCTCAAGTAACGAGCTAACAGTAAATATTATTTATATCTTATTTTTTTACAAACATTCTTTAGAAAAAAATGTGTTGCTTTAGAAAATAGATGCAGTTTTTAAGTCATCTTTACAATAAAATAGTTGCTGAGAGATTGCAAGATTGCAATCTAGGTAATCAAATACATTTACCACCTTTTTCATTGTCAAATATTCTGCTTCGTACTGTATTATCCTTAATAGGTTTCATCGCAGTTCTAAAAGTGGATCCTTGATCACAGACAAGTCCCTAAGGTATAAGTCCAGTTTGAGCTACTGCTGACACCGGTTGCTTCAAAATATTTTGAAGTGCTGTTGATGGTATTGTTCCTTCGCAAAAATAATAAGCAATGGTTTGCCGCCATGACGAACACATTCTTCTGATCATAAACACTAGAGCGAGTCACAAAATTTCATTTTTCTCTGACTAGCTACATCCGAAAAGCCACGTATCTTATCACTTTTTTCATTATAAGTAAGGTCTGGCGTTAAAGAAGTCTCAGCTGCATTAACAAAAATGTCTTTACCTGTTTGGAAAAGAATTTAAAGTTCTTATTTAATTGCTCATTGTTGCTATATGTAATAGCTTTTTTAATTCTTTGTGGTGTTGTTAGTACCACACTTTCTGAGGCAATTATTGTCACTTGTTTAACAATCTTTTTCTTCTTAATAGAAACTGCAACTTGAACAATTTTTACTTTCCGTGAAGGATTGGATTTGATTGCTGCAAAAAACAATAAATTTTTTTTTAACATATGTATAATATGATTTAATAAAAATTAAATAATAGACAATTTGTTAAGTTAACGACATAAATAAGGTAGATAAGTGAACAAACAAAATAATATATTGCAACAAAGCATATAATATTGTTTTTTTTTCTCAATAATGTATAAATAATATAATACCTACTGTATAAAAAATAAATCCATTAATCCGTATGTACTGACTTAGAAGGGACTTCAATTTCTCTAATGGAAGAACACTTAAATTCTTCTGAGACTACATCTGAAAAAATAAACAATTGTTTAGATAAATAATCTTACATTTTTAATTGAACACATGCATTAAACACAGAAAGTTAATTTTGGTACTTTTGTCACATTAAACTAGGAACAAATAAGCTGTTTTATTATTAACCATTTAAGTCAACCAAATATTTGGCTAATAACACTAACATTGAGCAGGAAATGTGAAACTATGAAACAATGTATACAATAATCTCCCAGCAAACATTCAAGTATGTATAGAAGTATATACTTCTATATATATATATATATATATAATTATTCTCTTAAACAAATAAAAAAAATAACTAAAGAACAGAAGAAATAACTAAATATTCTGCAATTTTGTAGAACCAACAGTTCTACAAAATTGGAGAATATTTAAATGATGATGTATCATATATACAAAATGAAAAGATTGGTTCAAGGCAACTGCAGGATTTATACAGGGTATTATCCTTCAAAGTTTTACAATATTGTACATGTTTTACAATAATTTAATTGATTAATAATTACATTAACAACAGACCATGAGATATTAACTAGTAACATACGCGATTTGATTGACATTGATGTTTGTAATCTTGATCAACTGCATCACACTGTTTTCTTAGAAGCCATTACTTGCGGTAGTAGGTGGGCCAGGTCACTCCTCTTTCTCAAATATGGCAACGAAGGTTATGGCTGAGCCTTGTGTTGTACTCTTGATGAACGGGAGCTGCTTGTGGTGACTGGTTGTCTTGCTGGTCACGGTTTTTTTTCCTAATTTAATTTACTTTTATAATGACTTCCAAAGGAAATTATTGTGCTGGTTCTTGCTAGTTCTAAATTAATAACTAAATATTGACACATGTGAAACAGTAATCACAATAAAAATCTATTGAGGTTAGGTATAGCTTTCAAAACAAAACAAAGACAAGCCCACTGACTCTATGGCCCGCTCTTCATAGATTTGTGGCAACTATTTTTCAGATCTGGTTGGTAATTTTTTGACTTGTATAAAAGTATTTTTTTTTTATAAAAATTGCTTTAAATAAAGGTTTTTTTTAATTTTTATTGTTTACTGAAATTAAATTTGTTTTCTTTAAATTACTTAATTAATGATTTGATACAATTTAAAAAAATATGTTCGTGTATATGGGGAAATTGTCTCTACTGACATGTAATTATTATTTGGAAACAATCAAAAGCTTACATTTGAATATTGCATTTTTAGTTATATGAAAATTTACTGACCTGTTACTGAGATGGTTTGAGAATATGAACATGACGGATGTTCATGAAAATTATCACCCGAAAATAAAAAACAAACATCATTTCATAAATGTTACCAATATGAATGTTGGAAAGTTTTGTGGTTGGTAATAATATACAGAGGTTGTGGGTTGAAGTTTAGCATACACCTTTCACTTTTTAACATTAAATACAGTTTTTAAGAAATTTAATATCACTTTCTTTAAATAGCAAAGGAAAATATTGAGATTACAGCAAGTGAAAACAGCAGTGGGTTTCAAAAGGTTTATGTGGTAGTGTTAGGATATATATAAAAGCATCACACTTTTAAGATACATAAGTGCTTTCCTAATGACTAATATAGAATCATCAACTTCATCGTCATCACTTTGCAATAAATTGTGATCACGCAACTGAAGAGAAATATATATAAACAAACCATCTTCATACATAACATATGTAAAGTGTGATCTTCGGATTTCAATGCAAGCATTGATTAAAAAAAAAGCTATATTAAACTGCTGATTGCAGGCTATTTGACAGCTCAGAAAGAAAGTCAGGAAGCTAGGACTCACCAATTTTAGCTGAAAGAAGAGGTTCACCACCTGTTATTTCGGCATCCGTAAACAAGCACGGACACGAAAATCGGAGTCTTTTGCCATCTTCATCAAATTGATGTTTGTCGAAATGTTTTTCGCAAACACATTTTCTCAGCAGTTGCTCTTTGAGAGACCGATGAGGAGAGAGTTGTTAGGCACTAGGAAGGATAGCCACAAGTTTATCAAATAGTCATTTTTTGGAAAACAAAATGTTTATGAGTAGCACTAGTTGTGTTGCAACCACTGACACAACATTTAATTAAACTCATAATGACCGATTAGCAGTTAAAGTATCCTTTCAAATCGCGGAGGAGAAGCTCAACTCAACAATTTAGAACTCAACAATGACAATAAAAATTCAAAAGTGAAAATAGTTTGCGAAAAGATGGCTGACTCCAGATTTACTTGTTTATCTGTGGGCTACGAGAGCGTTGCAGCGCCAAAACGGAACGTTTAGCAACTAGGCTTTCACAGCCCTGATTAACACCCACAACACATCCTAAACACCATTTTCCATTATAATTGCAAGTTATGTAATCATTTATATCATTGAAGTTCTCCTTCTTCTTTAGTTATCCTTGTTATTTTACTAATTTCAATTTTGCTGTGGTATAAAGGCATGAAATTTTTGTGTTCCTGGTATTGTGCAGGAAACTGAAAAACGTTTCCGTATTTTTTTTTCTACTTTCTCATACTATTCCGAAGTTACATAAGCAAATTCAATACCAGAAATATTATAAGATGCCCATTCATATAGTTGACGGGGTGTCATAATTTGATCATTAAATACAAGTTATACCACCTATACCATCTGATGCTCCTTTTCCATGTGCAGTGGCAAAGAAATGCCATTCAGCAGGGATGTTAAAGTCGTTTTTGTGCAAACATAAATTAAAGACATTTTTGCGGTTCTTGTAGTGAGCTGCTGCCCCATCAGAAAAGTAGAAAATTCTTTTAAGATTGTCATCCAATTTGTTTTTTAAAAACTTCACAAGCTGTTTCTGAAATAGACAGCAGTGGAATAGAAGCACTCAAAATTTCATATTTATCCATATCTATACAGATACAACAAATGTACCAATTTTTTTTATTTGATTTCTGAAAGGGTCAGGTTGAAAATACCATTTTTTTTGGTTGATTTGATATGGAATGACCCCACATGAGTATCTCACAGGTACCATTTCAGTTATTTATTATTTCGGAAACAGGTATATAACTGTCTACTCACCATGGTTGCGCAGGGCATCCAGTGATATCTCATGCCTCGCTTAAGGTAATATCAAGGATCCGCGGGTAGCTCAAGGGAAATGCACATTTTAGAGATACTACTCTTTAGATATTTATAACTGTAGATGTTACTTGAAGGCTGTTTCAGATTATTCGAAGGCTTGTTGCATTGTCAAAAAAATTCTTACCGTATACGGTTCGTTAAATTTGAGTTCTAGTTTGGTAGGGCAGTTGGTTTTGTAACCCAAAATTTTATTAGAGAATTCTAATAAAATTTTAAATTTTATCTTTATGCGGGTAGATACACAATCTACTTGTAGTTAGATAATACGAGTCGTAAGATAGTAATTTCCAAACTTGTTATTCATGTGTCGCCCCGAAAAGAGAAGTGAATCCTTGAATTGCGTCGTAATTCAAAGATTTGACCCTCACGAACATAGGACCGGACTTTGCCGAAGGGATGAGATATCGCTTGCGCCTCGTTGTCATTTCAGCTCCCGTACTATTAATCTCTCTGAGACGCACGTCTCTGTGTGTAATTCTGAAACAATATTCATCAGCATCAAACAATTCGATCACTCCTGACTGAACATCACTTAACAGTTAATGACTATCTAGCTAAAAGAGAAAATAATTTAAAATAAGATCGTCAGATCAAATTATTTCACTAAAAATAATTTTAAATTAAGAATGTTAAAAGTATATCAATCATTTTAATATAAACTTAACAATAAAATTACATTAAAAACTCTCAAAATATTACTGACTTTATTGTCACCGTATCTCACTAGAGATACCAATCAGACAGGATACACTGATAAACTTAAGCTCTACATTTATAGATAAATATAACCCAGTAAGCTCCAGTTACTAATCCTATGCGAACCACCAAAGTAAACGTCAAGTCTATCATGGAATCCATGGTTCCTACTGGAACTGGACCTTCGCAACAGTTGACCCCTTACCGCGTACTCACAGACTCCAATTAGTAAACACCGATTTCTACTGAGCTACGGCTACACGACAATTTCAGGTACGGTCCAATCATCTTACCAATCCAAGTATTCTAAATAATATCAATATAATATTTTACTCCACATCGATGATATCGATAAATATACCCTGATTGTCTGGCGTTTTTTTTGCAACCTGTCATGAGTACTTGTAGGAACAATTACAAATAGGTGCCCTTAAATTATAACGACCTATCGAAAACATCTTGAAAACGTTCTTTATATTTCACATCTAACTTGGTGTGAATAACACGGTTCCCGACTGGATACGGCGTCACTTTTTTTTTTAAATAAAATCAAAACGCGTTTATCCATATTTTTACCATCCTACTAAACTTTACAACTTATTGAGAAAGGAAAAAGCAATTATAATAAACTTGTCTTTACAACTTTGCTTTTATTCAAATTAATCTAAAAGCGTAATGAGAATTCTATATTCAAATAAGTGAGACAACAAATTATTCTATGAACATTATAAAACACAAAGCATGAATCTTATTCTTAACATTTGGCTTTTCACTAAGCCCTACCAACAAACTTCTTATTTGTTTCATCGCATTGCTCTCAATGTCAAGTCCTTAGGACCTTCTATTTCAAGTTGTCTAACAGCCACAGACCAGCCACACAGTCTTCAGGTATATCGTTACACACCAGAAACATAAGTCTTTCAACGTCATCTATATAGAAGAGAAGCTTTTGTCACCCGGTTTGTCGTACAATTCAACACAACATAAAATTTACCTACTGCATCTTACCACAAACTATTACCCCTAGTCTTTATCGCGATAAACGTTGATTTAATACCCTCATACCTTTCTATCTGCCTTTTAGTACAAGACTAGGCAGTTATTAAAACATGTAAATAGATTAACTTATTAGCGAAATTATTCACTATGAAAACATCGGCCCTGATATGCAATAGTAAAGATATGATTACGATAAATAAATGCTTTTGAGTTGTTACCCGTTTTTATCCGAATCAATTGTAGACCGAAAATTAAAAATTCTGAAAATATACTGCAGAATAGAATATAGTCAACTTATTAAGAATGTCGTCTTATTGCACCCGAATCAATCTGAATAGATAGCTTTTAAATTTTAAAATTGTCGCGCAATCATTCAACAAATTTTGTCATGTAAACCCTTTACTAAAAAACCGTGATTTATAATTTCGCGACGCGTAAAATTCGACTTAACTTTAAATATCAGGTAAAACGTTAAATAAGGCAACGAGAGGGTGATCGCTTATCATTATACGTCATTAAATCTATTATTGAATAGCCACGTACTGAAGTGGAAGTATATTACTAAATACTCGCGCTTGACTAATACCAGTCATCGCATTACTAAAGTATTATCTATTCTATTCTATTCTCTAATTATTTCTTTTGATAAATTTGAAATTGCATCACCAACAGCTAATGGTGACGTGACATATAATTTTTTGAATCGGGTATATAAAATTGTTGCTGTTGCTAAGAAAATGTTTTCCTGAAGGCACTAATCTAGCTTCTATACTTTTAGGTAAATCTTTTTGTACTGAAGCTCCAATAGCAGTTGATATTTTAATTTGTTGTATTTCTTGTGTTAATAAATTTGTCAGGGGTATAATCAAACTAGCTGTGACGTATTTCTCGGCACTTAACTCTTCAGTAACTATTTTAAATGGACCTAAAAGCGTAACGAAGTCGCGCAAAATACTTAAATGTGAAGTAGCTACCATATCCGGTACACTACTTTTAGTTCTTGATGCTAATACTTTTGCGACAGTAGAAAATAATTTTAAAAATCTTTCCATCATGTCTAAGCATGAGTTCCAGCGAGTACTCACTGGTTGAATAAGCATCAATATTTGTCCTTCATTTTTTCCTTCTGTTAGTTGCTCAGATCGTAATTGATCTGAAGCACTTACAGACTGTTTAAAGTATGTAACAATTGATTTTATTTGATCAGCTAAGTTTGAAAAGTTAGTATTTTTTTTAATACTCCATCTATTATTAAATTGATGGTGTGCGCAACACAAGGAATCCTTCTTTTTTCCTCCTAAAAATAAGTTGACGGCAGCAATCATGTTGCTAGCATTATCAGTTGAGAAATTGTCAATTTTTGATTTGTCAATAGAGAAATCACTCGTTATATTTTCAAAGCAATCTTTAATATATTCTCCTCTATGTCCCTAAAAAGTAGTTGTATGTAAAGCAAAAGTAATTATAGACAATTGATATAATATATCTTAATACCTAAAATAAAACTTCAAAAGACATATTAAAAAATATTTCACCTCTGTCATGTAATGAGCAGTAAGACAACTGTTGAGACTTGCATCATCAACATTCAGGAAATGAAATGAATTAGAAAAGTTCTTGTGGAGTTTGTTACAGTAACTATGTCACTACTCATTGTAACATAACTTGTTTCTTGTAAATGATTTACTAAAATAGATTTTGTAGTACTGTATCTTTGTTCTATCAAATCAGTAACCTAAAAATGAACAGTTGTTTGTAATTACAGTCAAAACCGTTTATAACGACTTCGAAGGGACCGTATAGTTGCCGTCCTTACATCCGATAGTCGTTATAAGCAATACAGTTATATACACAAGTACAGTAGTTATATTATCATATTTATCTATCTAGTATAAGTATAGGTTAAGTATTTAAACGAGTTAGAAAAGAAATTAAAATATTTATTACGAAATAATTAGAATACAAAATGTATTTAACTGCTTACAGTTACGAGTTATAAAACTACACTAGTTTTCGAAGTACATATAATCAGTTATTTTGGTCTGTCTTTTTTTTAGGCCAGTCTCAAATATTTTTTGGATTTTACGTTTCATACGCCTCAAGGTATGAGTATCTTCAATATCAAACTGTTCGTTAAAGGCAATAATTTTTTGCAAAACTGTTAGAGCGTTTAAGAGCCTCGGAAATTGTTGTTGGCTGAAACTGAAACTGTTCTTCAGGGTCTTGCTGGTCTTCGTTTTCTTCGTCAGTGTTACGGTTGTTACTTTCAGCTTCCGCGAGAATTTCTTTTTCAGTAGCTAAGGCGCACACGGCGACACTCATCTATTCCAATAAATACCTCTATCTCAATTCTTTGTTCTGTAGCAGTAGATCTTTGCAACTGAGTAAACAGCTCAGCAAGTGGTACGTTGTCATCTTCATCTGTAGATTGTATCAGTCTCGCTAGTGGAATATCATCGTCGTCCTCCGCTTGTGATGCAGAGAGTTCTTTGAAACCTGCATGGCGAAAACAGTTAGCTATAGTGGTCTATGTAACCTTTTCCCAAGCTTCCGATATCATTAGAATTGCATCCATAACAGAAAGACTTTTAATACCTTGGCTGTTTTCAATATTCTGTATCATTTGTAACACTTGAAGTTTTCTGTATTGTGTTTTTAAAACTTTTATCACACCTTGGTCCATGGGCTGTAAAACAGAAGTGACATTGGGCGGTAAAAACACAGGGTGAGCGGGACAGTTGTCTAGTAGGAGAAGAATTTTATTTCCTCCAGACTTCAATTCCGCATCCCAACTACGCAGCCATTTTTCAAAAATTTGCGATGTCATCCAGGACCTAGTGTTGTTTTCATAAAATACAGGCAAAGATTGAATGTTCTTAAAGCAACGAGGTTTTTTAGATTTCAGAATCACCAACAGTTTTCTTTTACATGAACCAGTCATGTTTGCCGCAACCAATACTGTAATTCTTGTTTTAGACAACTTTCTGCCCTTGCATTCCGAGCCTTTGAATTTAAGTGTTTTGTCAGGGGTTAAATTATAAAACAATCCTGTTTCATCAGCATTAAATTTCCTCTGGCGTGTATCCTTCGCACAGTGCAGGCCACTTATGAGAGAGCCACTCTTCAGACACTCCTTCAGGAACGCCAGCCGCTTTACCGCAAACTTTTCCTGCCCCAATATTATGACGAGCTCGAAGACGCTGTACCCAAGACGACGAACACTCAAAGTTTTCCTTACCCATAAGACGAGCAAAGTCATTGGCTTTTTGTTGCAGAATCGGACCACTTATTGGGAGGTTGTTTGCCCTCTGATGCTTATGTACCCAAGACGACGAACACTCAAAGTTTTCCTTACCCATAAGACGAGCAAAGTCATTGGCTTTTTGTTGCAGAATCGGAACACTTATTGGGAGGTTGTTTGCCCTCTGATGCTTAAACCATGTTAATAAAGCATCTTCTATAAATTTATGTTCACTTGTCCTAGCGCGTTTAAGTTTTAAAGAGTTGTTTTCGAAAAGAACTTTTATTTTATCTCTATTCTTCCAAATTGTTGATATTGTCGAGTGCGAAACTCCACACTCCTTTGCAATTTCACTATTCGATTCGCCATTTTCTAACCTCCATATAACATGACATTTTTCTTCAATAGAAAACGTTTTCCTCTTTTTTTGTGACATGATAACACATAAACGCACAGTCTAAACAACACCAACAATTGATGTAAAATATGCAAGGTCAAATGGCCGCGAAGAGGTTCGGATGTGGTGGGAGAAAGTGCGTAGGTAATAATATGCTCAAATATTCCTTCAATGCTTATCAATAAGATTTAAAATCGTTTGTATTATTTTGTTTTGCTGAGACAACGAGCGGTTGGTCGTTATAGCCGATAATTATCGAAAAAATTTCGTCGTTGTAAGCGATATGTCGCTGTATCCGATGTTGTTATAAGCGGTTTGTTTATTAAAGAGTCTACTAGAGATTCGGACGGGACCATACAATCTAGCTGTAATAACCGATAGGTCGTTGTAAACGATGTAACGACATCGTTTAAACGGCGATAAACGGTTTTGACTGTATAATAAGATTTCAAAAGGATATTATAATATTGTTAAGAACTAATGCTCTAAAGAGCTCTTATACATATATTCACCTTAAATCTTGATGGTAATTTATACCGAGGACATGCTGTATGAACAAACTGCTTTAGTCCTTTTTTTCAACACAGGAAAGCGGCAAATTGTCCATAATGATCATGTATATTAAACTTTGGGTGATTGCAATATGACGTTCACCTCCATCTACATTTTTCAAAAAATGTTAATAAATAAGTCTAAGTAAAAAATTTATATTTACAATAAAAAATTCAAATATATTACCATCAAAACTTGTAATTTTTTCAAACAATAGGGAACATTCATGTAATTTTTTTTTGACGTAAATTAATCATTTATCTCTCTATATCGTAGAAAAAAATATAAATAGGTTTGAAAAGATTCTAGTTTTTTTTCAAATTAAAAATTAAAACATTGAGTAAATTTGAGCCGTTCAAACGCCGTCATTTTGCGCGCGCTTTGCGTGACGTCAAATGACACATCCAGTGAATGTTTATTATGAACTTTTCAGTTACTTCATACATATTTTAAGTTTTAATTGCTTTACAAGTCATGAAAGAAGATAAAAATCATCTTACAAATATTGTATAGTACCGGAGTGCAAAAATAGTATTAGAAAAACATCCGACAAAGTGTTTTTTGTATTCCAAGAGCCGCGAAAATACAAAAACAATAGTGTATGGTAATTAAAAGGGATAATATATGTCCTAAATCGTGTTTATATTGTTGTGAAGATCAATTTAACGTAAGTATACTTTATTTATAATAAGTTTAATCAAATAGTTAAAATTTATACTTACGTATTGAACATTAGAAAATTTGAGTTTAAAATTAACCTAACCTAGCTTACAAAAGTTCAGTATAAATTTCTATAAAAACCGTATTCTTTTTTTGGTTTTACGAAATTTTTATTTTTGTCGATTTATTTCAGGTTAAGGAAGATACAGCCAATTGTATTGAATATAATATGTATAACGAAACAACAAGGAGAAAAATGTAATCTAAGTTTGAAGAAAAGAGTTGTGCCTCATATATTTTTGTGGCAAATACACCAACTGAGAGAACATTCTCATGAAAGTGCATAGTCAAAAGGCAAAGATTGACATCGGTTAATGAAGCCTTTTCAGAGTTAGTTATCAACAGTAGTGTTTAAAAAATGATGAGCTGTGCAAGTTAATATTAAACCGAAGTATGGAAGTAAAGGTGTCAATGTAAATATACCTGCTGAAAAACAAAATGTAGCATTGTCACCATTTTCTCATTCAACACACAACATTGGTACACAACAGTTTTACCAGTAAAACTATATGTTTTAAAAAGAAAATTGTTTACCGAAAACACAGCTGATAATACTTCTATAGCATCTTATATCTTATATATCTGCTGATTATCAACCAAGTTATTTATCTGAGTCAAGTGAAGTGGAAAATGATTCAGAGGAAGAAACATTTTAAAAATGTAATGTGTAGTAACATGCTAAATGCTATTTAAAAAGGGTTTGTAGGTATTTGTTTTGTTAGGGTTGTTTGAGGATTGAAAAAATGTTTTTAGAATTACCTAAACGATTGTATCATTTAATAAAAACTTTAAGACGAAAATATAGGTTTAAATTATTTATTTTTCTCAGTAACACTGATACCACAGTATGAACTTCGACGCCGATAATTTGAATGGCGTGTCAAATGACGTCATATTTCCTTTCGACCAATGGTGGCGCGTTTTGGAAATTTGAATTTCGCTCCCTTAATTTACACTTTTCATAAATTATTTTATGGCCTTAAATGGTTAGTAAATTTAAAAAAAATGATTTTATTATAATAAGATGATAATAAGAAATCGAAAAAAAAATATTTGGAACCATTTTAAATTTTTTGCATGTTCCCTATTGCATAACTGTTTGTTGTTTTAATTTCGGTGATTTTGAAAAAACTGAAATATTATCTCGAATAAATAAATAAAGAAAAGCACCGGAGCGATTATTTTTAATTTAGGGGTAAAACCCCTAAGTTGGCTACACTGGTGGCCAAAAGGAAGATAGTATGTATAACCAATTAGAGTAATTGGCTATACAATAAATTTAACTCTCTCTTCTTAATTTTAAGGTTTTTATAATGTATGTTTTTATATAGTTATTACAGAACATATAACATTCTTATGATAAATCTACTTGCATGCAAACATATCTGCACTTCTTTTTATTTGACATACATTTAACAATAATTTCCTCTATTCCAGGTCCTGAACCACAGAAATGCGAGGATTCCCTCTCCTACTTCGATAGGATCTTGTGCCCTCGTAATATAATTTTGCTAAGTGACTCGAAATGTTCCAGTGAAGTGTGGTCGGCTCTGGCTGAAGTACTCGTGTTTTTGTTGAAACAGCACTATTTGAGCGAAGACAGCTTGACGGAACAGTGTTTGGCAGTTTACAAACAGGATTGGCCTCAGGTATGAACTGACCTTGACTCATTGGATGTAGTTACTAGTAATATTGTAATTAAAACCAAGTCATTGATATGGAAGATAGAGATAAGGAGAACAGAAACTTATATACACAATGATGGTTATCATTGTGTATATAAGTTTCTATCTATAGTATCAAAACAACATAAATTGAACCAATGTATATTAGTATTTTTTTTTTAAACTTAGCACTTTTTATATACTACATACAAAAACGAACTTCACAATATAGTTGTCTGGTGTATTACAGTGCTATGTAGATATTAAAAACCTATTTTTTTCCACTTCCCTTTCTCTTAAAATGGTTCTCCTTACCTATAACTTTACTGGTTTAGTTGGAACATGGTGGAATTGTCATTCATCAAAGTCGGACTAAATATATTTTTTACCCGTTATTCAGGATGTGAATCCATCTACAATAATAGTGTTATTTATATTTTGAATGATGTTAAATGATCTTTTACCATTTCAAAACTGATTCTTTACCACACTAAATACTCAGTGGATAATTTGTTGAGGTTTATTATTAACATGAAAATATTAATTGAAATTTGTCGTTATAATTTTATAAATTCCGTCTTAATATTAAATATGTGATGTTGAATTGTAGATATAACTATATCCAATTATAATTAATTATTATTTTCTTTGCAGAACATTCTAGAAAATCTCTCAACATGTATGAAGACTGTGTCATCTAGATGGCCATCTACCGGAAAATTTACTTTATTTTTAGATTTTTTAGCTGATTTTTGTAACGATATGGACTATGATTTAATTGAATAAATATATATCAGTTCACTGTTTTAAATTTCAAAATTAATGTTGCCAGTTATATTATTAAGTAATGGTAATATTTAATAAGTTATGGTAACATTGTTACTACGTGTTTTATTATCAATACATAAAAAGTCAATGATTAATCAAATAGTTATCATATAAAACTATATTGTGTATATGAAAATATAAGAAAAATATATAATATTCGTTTTTGTTTTTGGTAGGTCTTAATATTATTATGTAATAATTCAGTCTGAATTTTACATTGGATTGATAATACATAGTTTATATATAATAATAATGATCAAAATTCTATAATAACAAAACATACAATTTTAAAATGCTAATGAATAATGATTATTTAAATATTTGTGCTAGTTACAGTAAATTACTAATAATAAAATAATAAATTTATTAGATATATCTTATAATTAGAATTTATTAAACTCTTAGAAGAGATATTTTAAGAGCCGCTATATTATGAAGTTTTGTAGAAGTTTTTGATGTTTAATAATAATAGTAGGTAATTTTTAAACTGTGACAATATTAACCAGACACCATATTGATGAAACGATTTTGGAAACATTTTGTGAAATTAAATAAATAGAAATTATAGAAAATAATTTTAATAAAATTTTGGCGTTATGAATGTATTTATATTATAAAAAAAAATTAGATATTTTAACAGTTTTAGTCGACTTATGATTATAAAGAATTAAATCCGTCATAATTAAATATATATACATATGTTTAAGTATATTATAATATGGTAGCTTAAATATATATTTGATTTTATCAATATGATAGGTCTGTCTGTTTGTCTGAATGTAATATTTAAAGTATTTCTTAATTTTAAGTTTTTACTTTTTGTGGTATTAAAATGTCAAATCTGCATTTTCATTTATGAAACAATATTGTTTGTGATTGGATTAATTTGGAATACTGATTCCAAAGTGTTCGTCGGTGCAAACATTAAAAATATGTCATTTTTTGTCAATGTGCATGAATATTTTAAAATCTCTACTGTACTACTAATTACCGAAAACATCTGAAATAATTAAGGGTTAATAATAAGTCTGTTGATCTTATGAGTAGTTGTGAATTTAGCGCAAACGTTTTTGGTGTCATGTACAAATTGTGTAAACTCACACATAACACAAACTGAAATGTCCCCTGAAAAAATATAATTGCATAGATGTGACGACACATAGTGTTTCGTCCAAAATGGCCGATTGCTTGTAGTTTATCTTGTATTCTATGATATGGGTTTACTAAAATTCATCATCTGCGTGAAAAAGGTTACATCTAAAAATAGCTGGATACACCTCGGAAGAAAAGAATGAAGATAAAGGAGATAGAGAAAGAGATTGATATTGTAAATATTTAATGAGATCTGAATATGGAAGTCTGCTACGTTACGCTTATTGTAATATTATAATAATTAATGCAATAAATGTACATAACATGATTGTTTAAAATTATTTTTAATATATTTATAAAATTCTTTTAGGGATATTTTTCTTTTAATTTTTTTAAAACAAAGGCTTTGTTCACATTTCATAGATATTGTCATTTGTCACTGTACAATCTGACGGTTCGCTTCACACTTTAATAAGATAAAGGATCTTAAGTTGATATTTTTAGTGCTTAAGTGGTTAGGTGAACATATTATATTAAAAAAAAAATCACATTTAGGTTTTCGTAATATTTTTATTATTTATAAATGTAAAACGAAATCAAATCATATTATTTAATAGTTTTTCTTTTTAATTTGTTTACTTGGCAGTTCGGTCTGTTTTTTGATTGCTTTTGTTTTGTGGTCTATTGGCTATACCCCTAATTTAGGGGTAAAAAGGTTTAGAGTTTTGTTAGGGGTTTTAAAATTTCATTAATATTTTAAACAAATCGGTATAATCAGTATATTTGTGTGGTAATCGGTATAATCAGTATATTATTGATACTTGAACGCATTTGTATTTTATTTTATTTTAATTTTTAAATATTTCATAAGAATTAGACTTCTGGTAGTGGACTAAATAAGGTTATAACTGGTGACATGCGTTGTGCGCGTGCCAGATATTATAAGATTCTACAAATAAAGAATAATAAAATTAAATATTATAAGGTATTTAATTAAGCTACTTGTCATTAAAAAAAAAATATATATATTTATCTTATATATAAAATTCTCGTGTCACAATGTTAGTCTCCATACTCCTCCGAAACGGCTTGACCGGTCTCCTGTTTCTCTCACTCCCTCCACTGTTGTCGGCCATCATTAATGTTTATGTATCAAACTTAGTAGTGACGTTTAGAATTGTTGTTTTTTTATGTCAGTGTAACTCTCATTATTAATTATAAATTAATACTACAGTGGACGCCGCTTATTGTGATCGCGGTTAATGTTATCAGCCGGCTATTGTTATCGAAAATGGTCGGTCTCAAATTTCTCCTTAAAAATACATTTGAAAAAAGCCGTGTTATCGATTTAGAAGGGTACAAATGCTATTTATAGAAATATTTATTACTAAGGTAATCCTCATTCAAAAATCCTTTTGTTTGAGTTTACAATCTTTACCTATTGTACAAATTCCGACCTTCCGATTAAAAGTTTCTCACTTTTCAAAAAGAAAAGAACACCTGGTCCCTTTCGTTAATTACCTTTTTGAAAACAATTAAGCGATGGTCCTGCATTTGTCTATAAAAGGCTTGAAAATTCAAATTTCCCTCAGTTCTCCTCAAACTACCGATAGAGTTGAAGTAATCGTATCTGAGACAGTTTTTGAAACATTTTTTGAGTTTCATTTTTTTTTTTTCTTTTAATTTGTCCTGTCGGACAGGCTAAGGTATTATATCGGAATAAGGTAGCAACATATCAAAGTTAGCAGTTTGAGAAATCGAGTTGTTAATCAGTTTTGCTAAATAATCAACCTTTTCATTCCCTACAACTCCTATATGGGATGGAACCCACATGAAACTCACTGTTGTATTTTTATCACTATAGAGATCATAAAAAATCTGTTTTATAGCATAAATTAAATAATTAGTCTTAGTATGCAGTTTGTTATTGTTTAGATTGGTAAGTACACTCATACTGTCGCTAAGTATAAGCCAATTTTTGAATCCCTGATTATGATTTTTAATATTTTTTAGAGCAGCTAAAATAGCTACTGCTTCAGCTGTAAATATGCTAGCATTACTATCCAACCTATAACCTATGCAACGGTTTAAAAAATTATCATAAAATGCAAAAGAAGCACTGAAGTAATTTTTTGACCCATCTGTATATATAAAGCGATGATTTTTCCATTGTGACAACTGACTATATACCTCTTCCTTACAGGTTAGTTTGTCATTAATGACTATGTTCATTGCTGGAAATTTGCTTAAAAAACACCCTTCATAACAAGGAAAAGTGGAAGCTGGTTTATAAATGTTAAAACCCTGAAGAAAATTAATGAATTGAGAAAGATCTTGCATAATGTATAAAGGTTTATGTGCTAATGAGGTTAATAAAATAGAAAGATTATGTAAAAGCTGATTGTGTGGAATGGAATAAAGTGTTAAAAGGAATTTTTCTTTTAAATAACAAAATCTAATAGAGATTGGAGGAAGGTTACATTCAATTTGCATTACATTTATAGGTGTGCTCCTGAAACCTCCAGTAATTAAACGCATACTTTTATTTATATTTTAATTTTGTATTTTATCCAAGATATCTACCAGTTTTTTATCCCCAGCAAAACATAAGAAACCATACTCAAAATGACTTCGAATCAATGATTTATATAAAAGTAGTAGAATTTTGGGGTCCGCTCCCCAATAAGTTGAAGCTAGACATTTCAGAACATTAAAAGCTTTATTAGCCTTGATAGTTATACTATCAATATATTTTTTCCAAGATAGATTACTAGTTAAAAGAATTCCTAAAAACTTTGTTTCTAGTGAAATGGGAATAGCTGTATCATTATAAACAATTGGAGGCAACATAGAACTGTTCCTACCAAAGACAAGTAATTTAGATTTTAAAGGATTGATATCAAGATTTAAGTATGAAAAGTATTCATACAAGGCCGACAGAGCAGTATTGATTTGTTTAAATATATTGGGTAGATTTTTACCAGATGCATAAATCACAAGATCATCTGCATACTGTAAATTGTTAACATTAGAACTAAGGATTAAATTCAAACGACGAATATACAGAATAAAAATTAACGGTGATAAAATACCACCCTGGCAAACACCAGCAGAAGCAAATCGAGGGCCATAAAGATAAGAGTTATATTTTACAAAAACTTTTCTTTCAGATAAAAACTTTACAATCCACTGCACAACTTTGTTTGGCAAACCGATAGAGATTAATTCTCTACAAAGAATATGCACATTTACACTATTAAAGGCTCCAGCAACATCAAAGAATACAGCAGCTGTGGAACTGTTATCAACTATACTATTTTTAATATCTAAATGTAATTGGCAAAAGCTCTCTCTAGAAGATCGACCTCTTCTAAAACCAAATTGATTGGATGGTAAAATATTGTTTTTTCTACATAAAATTCAAGTCTATGTTTCAGAAGTTGTTTGAAAATTTTGCCTACACAGGATGTAAGTGTAATGGGTCGATATGACTCTACCTTTAGTCTAGGTTTATCGGGTTTTATAATAGGAACTATGCAGTCAGTTTTCCAGGACAAAGGTATTTCATTATTTTCCCAAAGACAATTTAATATGTCCAAAAAAACTTGCAAACAAAATACATTAAGTGTTTTAAACATTTTATAAGGTATACCATCTAAACCAAAAGCAGTATCTTTTCTAGAAAAAACAGCAGATTTTAATTCTTGTAAAGTAAAAGGTTGCAATAAAAAAATTTTATTAGAGTTAATGTCAGTACCAGTAGGTTCAGAAAAAGTTTCATTATAGGATACATAATCTGGAGTATATTTTTTAAGAAAATTATTAACCCAAGTATCATCATTGTGGTTGCTAGGAACAAATGTTTTATTAAATTTCCGCATGTATTTCCAGATGATAGAAAGAGGTGTGCAACGATGAAAGGACTCACACAATGACATCCAACTACTAGTTTTCTCTTGTTTTAAAGTAAGTTTCTTTAAAGCTTGTAACTTTTTAAATTCTATATATGTTTCTTCAGATGGGTTTTTTTTTAAATTTATGTAAGCTAGTTTAGAATTTAACACTGCTTCAGAACATTTATTATTCCACCAAGGTAGAGGAGGCCTTTTGCCCTTCCTTTTATTAGTATGATTGTAGTATGTAGGAATAGATGAGACAACAGCACTACAAAGAATTTCACAAAACAAGGAGTATGCTTCTAAAGGAGGAAATGACTGAATATGAAAATCCAATAACAATCTCTCGACATTTTTTTCGTACACTTTCCAATCAACTAACTTATAGTTGGGAGGGTTTGGAAGTCTAATCAAGTCATTTAAATCAGGATTGTTATTAGTATTATCATTCTTTAAAACAACTTTTAACATTACAGGGAGATGATAACTACCAAGCGGATCATCATGAACAGACCATTCACAAGATAAAGCTAACGAAGGACTAACTATGGACAAATCTAAAGCATTTCTACGCCAAGTTAATGAGCCTACTGTGGTCATCTGACCATCATTAAGAAGAACCAGATTGTTGTCATCAATTACATCTAAAACATCTCTCCCCCGAGGAGACGTAGAATTACATCCCCACGAAGAATGATGTGCATTAAAATCACCTGCAAAAATCATAGGGCCAGGAATAGATTTAATTAATGAATCAAATTTAGTTTTGTTGAAAGAAGGAATGCAATTGGCAGGACTGTAAAAACTAACAATACTAATCTCTTTATTACCAATAACAATGCGAACACAAATATTTTGTAAAGAGTCATCAAAGCTAGTATTTATTTTAGAATAGATAATGCTGTTATGAATTAATATTGCAACACCATTATGTTTGTTGCCAGTGTCATTCCTTTCAATGCTGTAACCTCTTATATTGAATCTCTGATTGGGTGTTAACCAGGTTTCAGAAATGATAGCTATATGAATATTATAATTATGGAGAAAGTAAGTAAAATATTCCTATGACTTAATATACTCTGTGCGTTCCATTGAAATATATTTAAACTTTCCATTATTATTTGTTATGGGATGTTTTATTGAATGTAGATCGTAGAGTATCCTTTATAGAATTGGAATTTATCGGTACATTTTTGTTTGATATTATTTTCATAATCGACTCTGCTATTAAATTCATAAATAAGTCAGATTTCGTTAAATTGCTAATTTGAGTTTCAATAGATTTAGCTGTTAGCAATGGAAGTGACTTTTCGTTAAAGAAATCTGAATATCGAACTGCTCGTGTCTTTACTTTATTTTCTTCAATTTTTTGCTTTTTCAAAGGACAAGAAGCTGAGATGGCTATGTGGTTACCACTACAATTAGAACATTTGGCGTCTTGAGAATTAACAGTGCAATTACGGAAGTTATGGTTGGCTGTGCATATAGAGCATACTTCGTCATTTTTACAATATTTGGCAATGTGGCCAAACCGCATGCAACGAAGGCACTGTTTTACAGGAGGAACATACAGACTGACCTCGTGTCTCCAGTGGTCCAGGTACACGTGCTCTGGTAGCTCGGTAGAAGCAAATGTTACCGCCACGGTCTGGGTCGGCCGATACGAGACCGCGCCACCTTCAGCTCGTACACGCCGCATGAAACGACGGACTTGAATTATATTTCTTGAACTGCTAATTAAAGAAAATATTTGTTTATTACTCAAAGAAATAGGGACTGATGTCACAACCCCTGTTATTTCTGTGTCTGCTGCTGGAATAGAAGCCGTCATGTTTAATTCTTCTAAAAGCTTTTTGTTCTGAATAAAAATATTTGCATTGTTAGAGAGATCGAAAGTAATTCCCACTTTGTATTTGTTGATTGGCCTGAGATGTAGCACACCTGAGACACAATGCTTCCGAATACCTTGAGATATTTTTAAGCGGTCTTTGTCCGAGAAAGGAATATTTTCTTCTTTATGATTTAGAAAAACAATAAATTCAGATTTTTTTGAGTTTTCAGAATATTTTCTACAATAGGTTTCCACTTTAAATACTTTGTACGGCTCGACCTCTTCGTCAGAAAAATCTTCCGACTCACAAGAGTCCGGAGTATCTTTTTTACGTTTTTTTTTACCCACCATCTTCGAAAATAACAATTATTTTTTACTGTTAACTATTACAAGTCGATATTTGTACAAGATTGACGAAAAAAATACAAGTTATTATATTTATTACAATAAAATTTGAAAACTGGCGCCTTTTACTTTGATGGTTCCCGCCTTTCCTTTATTTGTTCTTTTGAGTTTCATTTTTTGACGTTTAGAATTGTTATTTTTTTATGTCAGTGTAACTCTCATTATTAATTATAAATTAATACTACATAATAATAACTCTCTTAAATTAATCATACAATTAATTAATTAATAGTAAATTAATAATATAAGATAATATTAATAATATCTGTTATTATTAATTATAACCTAAAAATACTCATCGCGTGTCAGGGGCTCCTACCAACAACGACTTTTGTGTTGTTGTAAGTATATATTTTTTTATACTCAAATTGTTGTTAATAACAATATAATTACGATGTTTTTCACTCTAAAGTAATTTTGTTAGTTCTAATTATGTGTATTTTGTACAGCGAACAATGCCACGAAAACGCAAAGGGGCTAATTTGAGCCGTAATACAAGTGAAACCAGAAGCAAGAGAAATTTAAGATCCGAAAGAACTGAAGAAGAAATCCAGCAAGAAAATACTGATGCACGTGTGAGCATGGCGCAATTGCGTCAAGAACAATCTGAAGATACACGAGCTGAACGCAATAAAGTGATAAGATTACAACAACGACAATCACGCCGATTCACAGCATATAGACGCAGAACAAACAACCAGCAACGCCAACAGATACACCGAGCATTTACATATGATTCATTCCTGCGGCTAGCATTCCAGTATGAGCCTGATGTGGAATATTATGCCCATACAAAAGTGGTGATTGGTGCTATGGACAACGAATGTTCAAATTGTCATGCTCTTAAATTTAAAAACGAGCCAGCTGGGATGTGTTGCGCGTCAGGAAAAGTTCAACTACCCGACATTGAAACACCACCGGAACCATTGAACGGTTTACTTATCGGCACGGATCCAGATTCTAACGTGTTCTTGAAGTCCATTCGAACATTCAATTCATGCTTTCAAATGACATCGTTCGGAGCAACAGAAATAGTTCGAAATACTAATTCACTTGGTCAACAATACAATTCTACATTTAAAGGTAGAGGCCAAGTTTATCATAAAATAGGCTCATTACTGCCAATGCAAAACGAAGCACATAAATTTTTACAAATCTACTTTATGGGCGGCGAGAATTCCGGAAGCGCACTTGCCAATCGTGTGAATGCACGTTGTGACTATAACAACCTTGATTCATTTTTTGCCAAACGCATCGTGAGCGAACTGGACGCTTTACTGAATGAGCACAATGAATTGTTGAAAATATTCAAATCACACATGCATAAATTACAAAACGATAACCACGCTATTGTCATTTTTTTTTTTTTTTATATGATCTAGGGCAATGCTTGACTACATTCCACCTGATGGTAAGTGGAATGTAGTCTTAGATGGTAAGTCGCATTGCCCTAGCAACCTATTCACTCTTCTCTTGAAGACACCCACATTATATTTGGCCGGAAATACCGACGCAGGCAAATTGTTCCAGTCCTTCGCTGTACGCACTAAAAATGAGGAAGCAAAGCGCTTCGTTCGGACAGGTGGAATGTCCACAACAAAAGGATGGATACCTGCCGTGCGTCGGGACGTCCGGTGATGGAAGGGGGACGGGGGAATTAACTCGTGTAATTCCTGCGCACACTCACCAAAATGTATCCTATAGAATACTGAGAGGCTAGCAATTTTACGCCTGTGTTCAAGGCTTTGGAAGTCGGCTTCGACCAATTCGGGATTGCCTATAAGCCTCTTTGCTCGCCTCTCAATTGAGTCCAGAACCGCAAGATGAGTCTTTGCGGCACCAGCAAATATGTGGCCACAGTACTCTACACACGACCGGATCTGTGCTTTGTATAATACAAGAAGCTGTCCCGGTGTAAAGTACTGTCGCACCTTCGCAAGTACGGCAAGCTTTGCTGCTGCTGCTCTTGCTCTGGACTCAATGAACCGACCAAAGTTGAGGTTCGAGGAAATCTCTAAGCCTAACAACTGAAGCCGGTCACTGTATTCCAAGGATACATTTTGGAAAGTAGGAGCCAAGGTGAAAGGGCTCCTTTTGGCGGTGAATAGACACGTCTGCGTTTTGGTGGCGTTGAACTTAACAAGATTGGCATTGCTTCATGCGGAGACTGCCTGAAGTTTGTCATTCAAACGTTGCACCATGGCTTCTCTTTCAGACTGTACTTGATCTCGACTAGCCCGAGTACTCGGCCGATATCTTTCTACAACTGTGCTGTCGTCTGCATACCCATAGATACCGGGCTTCAACAGATCATTAATGTGCAGCAGAATCAGAGTTGCAGAAAGAACGGACCCCTGAGGCACTCCGGCATTTATTGTCAAGGGTTCCGAGGAACACCCGTCGACAACTACTCGGAGAGATCTGTGGCTCAGAAAGTCCGTTACCCAGCCGATCAGACCAGGAGATATACCGTACGCTGAAAGCTTGCATATAAGGCTCGCATGCCAGACCCTGTCAAATGCCCTCGAGACGTCCAGAGACGGCGACCGCTTTTTCGTTCTTCTCGATGGCCTCGCTAAAATGTGAGTAGCATACACTAGGAGGTCCCTAGTAGACCTATTACGGCGAAACCCGTACTGTCGGTCACTGAGGAGATCGTTACCTTCTAGGTATGCTAGTAGGCGCGAGTTCAATACACGCTCCATAATCTTGCAGAGTATGGAGGTGATTGAAATCGGTCTGTAATTGACAGGGTCGGCACGGCTGCGTTTTTTTTATGCACGGGTTGCACATTAGCAAGCTTCCAGGATTTCGGCACTATTTCAGTCATGAAAGAGAGGCGATACAGACGTGTCAGTACAGGAGACAACTCAGCTGCGCATGTCTTGAGCAGAATGGCTGGTATACCATCAGGACCACTGGCTTTATTCACATCTAAACGACACAATGTTCTCCATACCTCTTTGTTAGTGATGCGGATTTCAGGCATCGAAATACCGCAGTGAGGAAGATGTGCTGGAGAAGCATTGCCAGTGTCTAGATGCGAATTATCAGCAAACAGAGAAGCAAGTACATTCGCTTTCTCTGTTGCTGTGTGGGCCAGGGATCCATCCGGCTTCAGCAGAGCAGGCAGTGAGGGTTGGCAGAAATTCAACTCGATCGCTTTCGCAAGAGACCAGAAAGCTCGACTGCCAGTTGGTTTGACAGAGAGCTTTTCGCCATTCCTAGCGATTCGATCGAGACGAGCCTTCCGCAATGCCTTTTTGTAGGACTTGGCAGCTAAGTTAAAGGCTCTCTTCTTTGTACTTACATCCGGAGTTTTGCGGCTTCGAGCATCAGCCCAAATGAGGTATGCCGAATGTTTTCGGTCTTGAGCATGACCACATTCGGCATTAAACCATGGGCGAGCTTTGCCACCGATGGGTACGTCAGCAAAAGGAATAAAATACTCCATTGCCTGATGCACCACATCGGTTATAGCATCCGCGCAACTCGACGGATCCAAAGAAGAGAAGCAGACCTGCCGCCAAGGATAAGACGCAAAAAAGTGTCGCATCTCATCCCAATCTGCTGACTTGTATTTCCATACTCGCCTAACACCATGAGGTTCGAAAGCTGGTGGGGAATATGTAAACACAGATTTCACCAGACAGTGATCGGAGGTTCCCAAGGGGCAGGTGACTTCTACACGATAGCCCAAATGAGGTATGCCGAATGTTTTCGGTCTTGAGCATGACCACATTCGGCATTAAACCATGGGCGAGCTTTGCCACCGATGGGTACGTCAGCAAAAGGAATAAAATACTCCATTGCCTGATGCACCACATCGGTTATAGCATCCGCGCAACTCGACGGATCCAAAGAAGAGAAGCAGACCTGCCGCCAAGGATAAGACGCAAAAAAGTGTCGCATCTCATCCCAATCTGCTGACTTGTATTTCCATACTCGCCTAACACCATGAGGTTCGAAAGCTGGTGGGGAATATGTAAACACAGATGTCACCAGACAGTGATCGGAGGTTCCCAAGGGGGAGGTGACTTCTACACGATACCTGTCCGGATCAGTTGTCAGCAGAAGGTCCAGGCAATTGGCTTTATGGCCTACCACATCTGGTACCCTTGTCGCTTGCTTCACCAGCTGAAAGAGGTCCAAGGACAACGCAAATTTCCGCGCTTCTCTTCCAGCATGGTCGGTCTCCTGGTACGGGAACAGCCAGTCCTGATGACAGGTATTAAAGTCCCCCAGAAAGACGAGCTGCGCCGAAGGGTACTGATACAGAGCCATATCTGCAGCCTCACTGAGATACTCAAATAAACGAGTTGTCTCCTGATAACCGCTTTGCGAACGCGAACGGTAGACACAGGAATATAGGATTTTTTCGTTTCCTGTGTCCACTAAAACCCATAGGGAAGAAAAAGTGGGGTCTTCAAGGTGACGGAGACGCTGAATACAGAGGTTGTTCCGCGCGTACATACTGACTCCGGCCCGTGAGCGAAAGGAGGAATAATCTTCAGTTCATTGCTGATACACATCGTTCATATGATGCTCTCCAATATCCGCTAATGTTCTGGAAGGGACAAGACGGATACTGCATAAATATCAAACAACGCGATCCCGTATCAGGTACTTCATTCATTTTAAACTTGATTACTAATTAAAAAAAAAATTAAATTATTTATCGTAATTGATTTAATCTAATATTTAAAAATATATTATTACAGGAGCCGAAACAAACAAGAACGTTAGCTCGAAAGATGCGTTATGCGTATACGCTCGTTATGCGTACCGATTGATGATTCGACACGGCCGGGACAACGTCATTCTACGATGTCGCGAGCTTTGTCAACAATTCATGGTCGACATGTACGCCAAGATAGAAGGCGAACGACTACGATACTTACGATATAATCAACTCAAGCTGCGTGCGGAAGAGTACATTCACTTGGGGACGCTATTAACAACAACGCTGACGCTGCCGAAATTGGTAACTCTGTCATTCTACCATCATCGTATGTGGGCAGTCCACGTCATATGCAAGAATATATACAGGATCCTCTGACTTTCGTGCGCGAATATGGACGACCGTGTTTATTTATCACGTTTACATGTAATCCAAAACGGCCAGAGATTGAATCTTTGCTATTGCCTGGCCAAAATTCAATCCATCGTCATGACGTTACAGCACGTGTGATCAAACAAAAGTTGAAGTCTTTAATAAGTTTCAATACTAAATTACATGTGTTCGGCCGCACACGTTGCTGGCTGTATTCAGTTGAGTGGCAAAAGCGAGGATTACCTCATGGTCACATTTTGGTTTGGTTAATCGATAAAATCCGTCCTGAAGAAATCGATAGTATCATTTCTGCAGAACTTCCAGATCAGTCTACTGACCAACTGCTGTTTGATATTGTTACAGCGAACATAGTCCATGCGGTACTCTTAATCGTACATCGCCTTGCATGGCAGATGGAAAATGCACTAAAAATTTCCCTAAAGATTTCACGAACGATACGATCACAAATGTCGACGGATATCCAATATATCGTCGAAGAAGTCCCGATAATGGCGGATCATCATTTATAAAAACATCAACAACACAGACATTGACATTGATAATCGTTGGGTGGTACCATATTCACCTCTGTTGAGCAAGACATACAATGCTCATATTAATGTTGAGTTCTGCAGTTCTGTGAAGAGCATCAAATATATTTTGCAAGTATGTCCATAAAGGCAGTGATATGGCTGTGTTTAGAGTGGAAAATACTAACGTGAATGCTCAACCAGTGAATAAAAACGATGAAATAACACTTTATCAAATTGGTCGGTACATCAGCTCCAATGAAGCTGCTTGGCGTATCTTTGGTTTCCCGATTCATGAACGGGATCCAGCAGTTGTTCAGTTAGCCATCCATCTCGAAAACGGCCAGCGAGACAGCAATTGATCGTGCTGTAAATCCACCTAAAACTACACTCACTGAATTTTTCGAATTGTGTAATCGTGCGGATGATTTTGGTGCCTTTGCACGAACGTTACTCTATTCACAAGTACCATGCTATTTCACATGGGCTCAAACAAAAAAATGGATGCCCCGCAAGCAAGGCTCCCCAGTTGATGCATGTCCCAATTTATTTAAATCAAACGCTTTGGGGCGAGTATTTACAGTCAATCCAAAGCAAACTGAATGCTTTTATCTTCGATTGTTGTTGGTTAATGTTACTGGCCCATTGTCATTTCAAGATATACGGAAAGTGAATGGGCAACAGTATTCAACGTATAAAGATGCGTGCCTTGCACTCGGCTTGCTGGAAGACGACAAACAGTGGGAATGTATGTTTGCTGAAGCAGCATTGAATTGTACAGCAATACAAATTCGTCTACTATTCGCTATAGTGTTAACTACATGTTTTCCAGCTCGAGCACAGATATTGTGGGATAATCACAAAAATTCAATGACTGATGATATATTGCATCAACATTGTACACGATGCAACGATGTAACGATAACGTTCAGCGACGCTATGTACAATGAAGCATTGATTGCTATTGAAGATCTCTGCATTATAATTGCTAATTTATCACTCAGTCATTTCGGTATGAATTCGCCAGATCGAGCTGTATCTGATTTCATGAACACGGAAATGAATCGTGAAATGCAGTACAACACTGTAGAAATGGCGGCGATTGTTACTCGCAATGTCCCATTAATGAATGAGGAACAAAAAACACATTTACGACCGCATTATGCTCGCAGTTTCAGCAGGACAAGGTGGATTCTTCTTTTTGGATGCACCAGGTGGAACTGGAAAAACATTCCTTATTTCGCTAATTCTTGCTGAAATACGATCAAATAATGGCATCGCATTGGCCGTTGCATCGTCAGGCATTGCTGCAACTGTATTGGATGGAGGCAGAACAGCTCATTCAGTATTTAAGATGCCATTAAATATTCAAAATAACGCTGACGGAGTGTGCAACATAAAAAAACAATCGTCCATGGCCACCGTGCTGAAACAATGTAAAATTATCATCTGGGATGAATGTACTATGACGCACAAACATTCACTTGAGACGTTGAACAGGACGTTAAAAGATATCAAAAACAACGACAAACTATTTGGCGGCACTCTGTTAGTCCTTTCAGGTGATTTCAGGCAAACACTTCCCGTCATTCCACGTTCAACATACGCTGATGAGATTAATGCTTGCTTAAAATCATCTACACTGTGGCGTAATGTTGAAAAAGTACAGCTGAAAGTAAATATGTGCGTTCAAATGCTTCAAGATCAACTTCAAAAACAACTCCTAGATATCGGTGATGGAAAAGTAACTATAGATGAGACTGGATGCGTAAAATTACCGACAGATTTTTGCACAATCGTTGACTCGCAAGACACTCTCATTGAAAAAATATTTCCTAATGTACACACACAGTACTTAAATCATGCAGAAAGAGCAATTTTAGCGGCAAAAAATGTAGACGTTGACAATTTGAATCTGAAGATACAACAGTTATTGCCAGGGAACTTGGAATCATATAAATCTATTGACACAGTTTGTGATGCGAGCGAAACAGTAAATTTTCCGACAGAGTTTTTGAACTCACTGGATTTGCCAGGTGTGCCACCTCATAATTTACAATTAAAGGTTGGATCTCCGATTATCATGCTTCGCAATTTGAACCCGCCACGGCTGTGCAACGGTACGCGATTGGTCATTCAAAAATTAATGAAGAACATCATCGAAGCTAGCATTTTAAATGGAAAGTTCCGAGGTGAAAA
Organism: Napeogenes sylphis; assembly: GCA_959347405.1. Lineage (NCBI taxonomy): Eukaryota > Metazoa > Arthropoda > Insecta > Lepidoptera > Nymphalidae > Napeogenes > Napeogenes sylphis. The sequence continues at coordinate 14,340,441 of OY365785.1, read as the reverse complement.
CATATTAATACCACGGATTACTATAATACCTACGGATGTGCCAATTCAATTAAAACGTGTTCAGTTTCCAATTCGATTGGCATTTGCCATGACCATCAATAAATCACAAGGCCAAACGATGTCGGTTTGTGGCTTAGATTTAAGCACGCCATGTTTTTCACACGGACAATTATACGTGGCATGCTCTCGAGTGGGTAAACCATCAAGTTTGTTTGTGTTAGCTAAAGATGGGCTAACAAAAAATATTGTTCACGCTGTAGCATTAAGAGACTGATATTTTTTGATAGTGTTGCCGTGCTTATCGAATAATGATACGTATATACAAGCACGCACTATATTTATTAATAATTCATTATAATTTATTTCTGTAATATATATATATATATATATATATATATATATATATATATATTAATAATTCATTATAATTTATTTCTGTAATATATATATATATATATATATATATATATATATATATATATATATATATATATATATATATATATATATATTACAGAAATAAATTATAATGAATTATTAATAAATATAGTGCTTGGCGTTTGTTATTTTTATATTCCCTTATCGTTCACAGCATTACACACATATTTCGTGCATATACCACATCCTTACAAACTTAAAATAGGTTAGTTATTTTCTGTCGGCACTAGAAAGTACATAGAAATTATTTATATGGCAAAACAACGTTTGCCGGGTCAGCTAGTATATATATATATATATATATATATATATAATGAAAGAACTAGGTATACAAATAAAATATTTAATAACAAAATGACTCCCGATACATAAATATAGTAAAATCAGCCATATCTATATTAAAGTTTACTCTTATCTTGCAAGCCAATACAGATTTTTTTAGTAGAGGTTTACAGCCATTTTATAACATAATAACATCGACAACAGCGTCAACAGAAGCTTCTGGAGATTGGTCATTCACAACTTTAAACATCATAATATGTCTTATGATAACAATATTTTACGGTCCGTACAACCTTTTAGTGATAGTTATGTGGAATTAAAGTCTGATATGAAGTATTAATAGATGTATTGATTGATAAAAGTAACTATGTAATAAATGATGGTGTGATTGCTAGCCTTACACGAACTGATGAAATAATGTAAAATTGTTTATAATGAAATTTGCTTATGCGATGAAACATAACACTGTACGCGGCACCTAACCGGGACATTATTTAGTTTAAATTTAGGTCCGAGTCTACGGTATCGTAACTTTCCTCTTCATTAACAGAATTAATTTGTGGTTTAAATTCCGTTTTCGGTTTAAAACCAGATGTACTTGGTTGTGCATTCTGGTTACTGAATTTGTTATTAGTTTCAAATCTCTTGTTGTTATGGTCACGTAATTTGCAATTCTCTAACAAATGACCGGATTTTTTGCAATATCTGCAGAATAAATCAGAAAAGGATGGTTTTTGATGGCTTGAGTAACTGTTATTATTTGAATTACTTGTTTTGAAACTGGTTTTGTTAAAATCATAACAACGAGTAGTCCGGGAGCCAGCGACCAATTTTCGTCATGAATTTCCTCCCGACTGAAAATTTGTAAACTGCAATAGAAAGTTGTGTTATGAAGCTTCGCGATCGTCAGCTGCGACTCCGGTGGTGGAGTAGGCAGTGGCAGCCTCCCACGCACGAAGAAAAAAAAAATTTTTTTAATCATTTCCTCCCATTCTAAAATTTCTTGAATAATAGTTTATCTAATATCTTGAAGGGAAAATAAAGTCAGCTGACCATAACATGGTGGATTATACGTCAGCTGGCCACCTGAATATGAAAAAAAATTAAAAAAATTCAATGATTTCCTCTCAACTAAAAATTTATCTGGTGATAGTTTATATGTTACTGTGAATGAAAATTAACATCAGCTGGCTGTATCTCAGTGGAAAGTTCGTCAGCTGGTTACTTGAAATGTGTAATGTAGCTGCATTTATCACCTACTGAATCTTATCAGCTGACGACTTTTCCCTTTACTTAGAGCTAGCTGATTTGTTTTATTATTTACAAGAGTATATTAACTATTTTCTTAAAAATTTTCATCCAGGAGGAAATCACTTTTCTCAGGTTGTTTGGCAGTATATTTGATTTGATAATAAATATGCAGGTTAATAATGAAGGAAATATAGTTATAACTAAAGTTTAATTAATCAATAATTTATTGAAGCATAATTTTATAAATTAATGAAATTTTATTTTAATATAATGAATAAAAATACTAACAACGGTTATTCATTTTCGCTCTCGCTTTGGCTTGAGTCGCATCGACGCAGTTTTAGAATCATATAGAATGTAATTTAATTATAAAATACATTAATTTTAAGTATGTCTTATTTCACACTTATTACAAATAATTAATTATTAATTAATTAATTAATTAATAATTAATTATTAATTTAATTAATTAATTAATTAATAATTAATTATTTGTAATTTATATTATTATTACTTTTGATAACAGCGCACATATACACTTAATGCTTAAGTAAAAATTATATATGGGTGTTTCTCTACTAACGGGAAAGTTTTGCATGAAATTTGTCCGGCTCACTTTTTGTTTTAAAATAGGGTTTTAAATATATAGAATGAAAGCTAATAACAAGCGATTTTCAAGTCTATAAAAGGCTGGAAGATTACTCTGCTGTTTTCAATTTTAGAAGTTTTCAATTTTAGAAGACTTCACACTGTCAGCGATTCATTCAACACAAAATTGAGTCGTTATCATAGACTATATAATTTTGTTTTATTTTTTCAAATTAACCAGAGGATTGTGTTCAAATATTTAGGACAACATTCAGGCGGTAATTTCGAATAATTAATATTACATTTACGTAGTGTTTGTTCAACATACATATATGATTTTCAGTATATTTAGTTTTAAAATGTACTTTAAATTTATTACACGCACTTAAATATTATTTTAAAATTGGATTTAAAGTGAAGATTCTGGGATGGTTGGGATTAAAAGAAAAAAAGATATAAAACATTTACATGATCAACAGGTAGCCTCAAAGATACTGAAATGTACCTACTATAGTTTTAGATATTTTCTTAAATAAAAAATATCCAAAACAATGTGCAAATTGCTTGGGACATCAATTTTCCCGTTAGTAGAGAAACACCCATATATATATAATGTATATGCCTACTGTAGAAGTTCTCAATAGTGTAATTCCCTAGTTGGAATACATTACACTAAATTATACTTTTTCTTACAATGAATTGTTAAAAAATTATAATCGAAGTAGTAGAAAGAAATAACATTCTACCCATATATTTACGTTAATGTTGAAGGTGTCTCTTCTGATGTCGTTCTTATTTTTCCGATATTTTTGCGGCAAAGCAGTATAACGTCGATAACACTCACTATGATACAACTGAAAATGGTTAAGTTGTGTAGGAAGCACATTATTTTGACCGGTTAGATTATTAACTTTTCGTATTGTTAATATAGATCTACACTTATTTTAATTATCTTCACTAAATAATTTTGGAAGAACATTCGTTTTTTTTACAAAAGGTGCCACGTTAGACATTTTTATTTTTAATTATCCGTTACTATAATAACACTATGTTCGACTGACCAACTTAAACATGGAATCTTTCACTTTCCATTCGAGTCACATTATAATTTCAACTTACCCTCTCGTTAGTGTGTTTTACTGTTTTATTAGTGTGTTTATAAAATCTGGAGAGGGTAATTTGAATCTACAATCTAGCTACAATGTAAAAAGGGCTCATGTATTACTTTAATTTATATAAGAAAAAGAGATAAATAGAGAAAAGTGATTTCCTCCTGGATGAAAATTTATAAGAGAATAGTTAATATACTCTTGTAAATAATAAAACAAATCAGCTAGCTCTAAGTAAAGGGAAAAGTCGTCAGCTGATAAGATTCAGTAGGTGATAAATGCAGCTACATTACACATTTCAAGTAACCAGCTGACGAACTTTCCACTGAGATACAGCCAGCTGATGTTAATTTTCATTCACAGTAACATATAAACTATCACCAGATAAATTTTTAGTTGAGAGGAAATCATTGAATTTTTTTAATTTTTTTTCATATTCAGGTGGCCAGCTGACGTATAATCCACCATGTTATGGTCAGCTGACTTTATTTTCCCTTCAAGATATTAGATAAACTATTATTCAAGAAATTTTAGAATGGGAGGAAATGACTAAAAAAAATTTTTTTTTCTTCGTGCGTGGGAGGCTGCCACTGCCTTCTCCACCACCGGAGTCGCAGCTGACGATCGCGAAGCTTCATAACACAACTTCCTATTGCATTTTACAAATTTTCACTCGGGAGGAAATTGGTCATGAAAATCTGTTACTGGCTCCCGGACTAGAGGTTGCGTTCTCGAATTTGGGATCATGTTTTGTTTAAATGTATATTGTTGGATTTTTTCTTCCGATATCGCGTAGTTAATGGCCTCATTTAGATGTTTCGGGTCTCTACATCTAATAATATTTGAAATACGAGGAGTTAGACCCATAGTGAATGTATGGAGGGCAAGATCCTCCATTGCGGCTACTCTACCTGACAGTTCGCTTTTCTTATGATTAGTTATAGATATTTCTGTCAGTAGTTTTGATAGACAGGTTTCGACTCGAAGGGAAAATTGATTCACATTCTCCTGGGCACCCTGTCTACAATCTTGAAGGTCTGTTAGTAAATGGGCATAATGTTTTCTTTCACCGAATTGGTTCTGTAAGAATTCACGAAGTAATGGCCAAGAATCGAAATCTTTTATAGAACATGCTATTTCGGCTTTGCCATCTAATTGGCTCAAAATATATTTAAAAAAGATGTTTTCTTGGTGTGAGGAGGCTAAAGAAATTGCATTATCGCAGTTGTTAAGAAAAGGATTTAATTTTTCACGACTTCCGTCAAATCGTTTAATGAATTTAAGAATTACTTCTAAAGAAACTTGTTCTTTAGACTCCTCTTTAACATTCTTTGAATCCTTAGACATTTACAATGTAAAATAAAACACAATAAAATAAAATACTCAAAACTAAATAATGAAATAAAATTACAAGCAAACCCTGGAAATATGAATAGTTCATCAACACGATGTAAGAATATAAATTCGTAGAACTGACGATAAGAGTCGAGCGTCGGACGTCTAGCCTAAATATTAACAGGTGAGATAAGACGTTGTTGAAAGTTAGTTTGTATTTTAGAAAACTGTGATTGAATTATTTATACTTGAAACGACTCACAGAATCACGATGCACACGTATTTCATGATGCTCACTAGGTACATGCAACTGGAAAAACTGGAACAACTGGAACTGTTCGTGATTGCTGCGGTCTGGAGCCTGGATCGTCGTAGACCTGGTCGGTGCTGGCTTGCCACTTACTGCACAGTGGACTGGGTATACTTCGACGTTTCCGAGTCGCTTTTGGCTCAGGATCGATTTGGTACTTCTCTGTGTTATTTAATTCACTACACTCACGAGGAACCAAGGATTTTTCAATCCCACCGCTGCCACCAATGTTAGAATTCACTTTTCAAGAGTCTTTTTAAAAAAGAAACAAAATTCACACACGAGAATAATATATTTTATTAAAAGATTTAATTAACTTTTACAAGATGTGAGTAATTTACGGGAGAGAGAAGTACGCGACAGGAAGGTTGGGAAGCGACTGACTGTCAGGGTGATACGTGGTTAGAGTCAAGTGGATAGGAATGTGTGATCATCAGATTGGATGCTGAGGAGGCAGAAAGGGGTACAGTCTAGGGATGTAACAGTACGACTCGATTTGTCGCGTTTATACAGTTTGACATCACATTTATACTTTAATAAGTTATTCAAAAATTACTTTGATTTAAGCTGTCGTGCAAAATACTCCTTGGGAATTCATATTTTTATGAATTAAAAGTTTATATTTTTTATTTCTAACATTACTAATGCGTTGCGTAAAACTAGTTTTCTTCTACTTATCTTTGAAACGAACACTTGTATTAAAATAATTAAAATTGAAATGTTATGGTTTCTATTTCCTTTTCTCGGCTATCTGAATGGCTTTCAAGATTGTAACACGCACTTTTTAAAACATAAACAAAAAAGGTTCATAATAGTGTTTTGTTTATAAGTGTTCGATTTCAAGCGCCCCGCCATTAATTGATTACCTCACCTCACTACCTCATCTGGATATCATTTGTATGTCAAATAAGTGAAGTGTAGAACTACAAGTGTTGACTAAATTCGGGATTTACTAATTTGAAAATTTTAACTATGAGCTTATGTATTTTCAATTTTACATAATATTTTATATATAACATCGCAACCCATCGATAGAAATGAAAATCAACAAATTAGTATAGATTTTTTTTTTGTGAAATGAATAAAAAAAATCTAACAAACTACACTCATGGACATATTTAGGGGAACGCAAAAAAAAGGTCGAATAACGGAAAATATTTTCATATTTTCGTACTGGCCACTATACCAATATTATGTATTAAAAAAAAAGATGATTTTAAAAATAATTTTATTTTAAATTTCATTTGTTTTTTTTTGTTTATCTGCTAATTTCTGAGACACGTAGTGTATGAAATTTTCGTCGGCTTTTGTTGTTTTTAATAAAAACTTTATTTCTGTTGTTTTTTTGACGAAAAATTGTCATTATTGAGTGAAGTGAACTTAATTCGATAAATTTAGGCGTTAATGCCGGATCTCAGCGTTGCTCTGGTTTCTAAAGCTGTAACTTTAATTGAAAATGTTTACACTTACAATGAAGTGGCTCAAACATTACATGTTTCCAAGTCTGTGATTTTCCGCAATGTTAAACGATACCGGCAGACTGGAGAGTATACCAGGCGTAAAGGACAAGGTCGCAAAAGAGTAACAGGAGAGAGAGACGATAGATTTATTGTCAGCAGTGTTCTCAGAAACCGTACCTTGACTTCTTCTGAGGTACGAAACCAGCTGCAGGAAGTTCGACAAGTGATAATTAGTACCAAAACCGTCAGAAGAAGACTGAAGGCAGCTGGTATAGGGGCGTACTTGCCTGCCAGAGGTCCACAGCTCACCGCAGGTCATCGAGTGGCTCGGGCCAGCTTTGCTCGTTTCCACCTAAATTGGAATAATGACGCTTGGGGAAAAGTTCTTTTTAGTGATGAGTCCAGATTTTGTCTCAAACCAGATGATGGAAGGACCAAAGTATGGCGACGACCCGGAGAAAGATACGCTCAGTGTAACATTATTGGGAGAGAGCCGTATGGTGGAGGGTCAGTAATGGTATGGGGCGGTATTTGCTTAGGAGCACGCACGGAGCTACACATCGTAGAAAACGGCTCCCTGACTGCGGCAAGATAGGTAACTTTTGCCCCTTTCATTGGAGACAATTTTCTTCTAATGCATGACAACGCTCGACCTCACATTGCGGCATTAGTTTCGGAATATCTTAATGAGGTCGGAATCCAGGTTTTGGGGTGGCCGGCACGCTCGCCAGACCTAAATCCAATAGAACACGTTTGGGACAAACTGGGAAGACAAATTAAACAAAGAAATCCATCACCTGTCAACGTAAGAGACCTCAAAACCGCATTGGTTGAAGAATGGAACTCAATGCCGCAAAGTTTTATTGACAATTTAATAGAGAGCATGTCCAGACCCATGCAGACAGTTTTAACAGCAAGAGGTGGCAACACTAAATACTGATTGTATCACCCATCGCGAAAAAACTAGTCATTTGGACAATATTAACTTTTCTTTAGTTTTCATTGTGTTAGGTCAAAACTCTTCAGAATTAAGTCACTGACCTTATTGTATTTAATTTCGTTTCTTTCGCTTTAATCTTGTGATTTTTTATGTTCAAAAATGTTAATTTAATTAATTCAGAATAATAATCAAATGTAGGTATTGTACAACAAAAATGTGTTTTCATATGATCTTGCAGTCTGTTTTTTGCGTTCCGCTAAATATGTCCACCGGTTTATTTACATAAAATACTTGCTTAGAATAAAATTGAACATACAATAAAAAATAAAACATGTTTTAAATTAAATTATAACAACAACAAATATTTTGTTCCTAGAAATAAATAATACATAATAATAAAATAAAAACGTATAGGTACGTACAAAAACTAAAACAAGCAGTAAAAATACATATTAATTTTAAAAAATTATGTCAGGAACCTCTAATTCATATTTAGAAATAAAATCTTTTCCATACGCTTGGGTTGAATAGAGCTGCTCCTCTCACTTAATATTTGGCCCAATTTAGAAAAAGCTCTTTCCGATCCTACTGAGGTAACCATCACTGATATATATTTCTCAGCTAAGTTAGATAGTTCAGGGTATAGAAATGTCCGCGCCTGCCACCATCTCAAAGGACACTCATTTCGAGGAATAGGAAATACGTTCTTCTAAATATTGCCTAATTTTTATTATGCTGCTACTAACAACACAATTCGAAACAGACGTCGACGTAGCCAGAGCGTCGAAACCTTTCCAGATTGAATCATTATTACCGTCGGTGTCGCTAGTGGATATAGGTAACGCCGATTCGGTCTCGGATTGAATCGAATTTTAAATTCTGTCACTATTTTATTTGCAAGTTTTTTTCCGGTATCTGTTATAGTATTTGCTTCTATATTCTTAAAAATGCTAAACAGACTCTTTGTTGATGCCAAGACCATTGAAACAGTCATTAGTTCTTCTGACTACATTTCTTCAGTGAGCTGCTTCAATGGCTTTAGAATTTATATTATTTCCGGCAGAGTCTGCCATTCGCTTTCAAAAAGATTTTCCACTGGATTATGTAGGATTCCAAGAGATACTTCTAAGGGTTCTTGAAGTGCATACGGATGTATGTTTGAATCATATTCAGAGTACTGTTCCATCTGGTCACTACATACATTATAAGCTTTAATGGTTTCTTGCTAGGTGTCAACTGCTCCTGAATACCAATTAGCTTTTTGGTAGCTATTGAACTCTTATAGAAATGTTCCACAATGGCTTTTTTATTATTTTTTACAAGCTGCCCGAGTCCACTGTCCTGGAGACCAGCACGCACGACTAAATTAAGAGTATGAGCGACACACGGCAAATGTTCATAATTTTTTAATCGTATAGCCGCTTACATATTCGCTGCGTTATCTGTGACGCAGTCAAATATTTTGTTTTCTATGCTCCAATGAAAGAGCAACTTATACAATTCATTTTTGATATATTCGGCAGTGTGTCGCTCAGCACATTCAAAGCATCCTAATAATGCACTCTTCAACTCCCAATTTTTAAAATAATGGCCTGTAACAGCTTGGTAAAAAGTAGTTATTCTTTAAGTCCAACTATCGGTGTTGATTGATACATATTTAGCATTTTCTAATTCTAATTTTATTTTTTTTGGATTTTCAAATATTGGGCATCCAATAAACTATTACTTAATATATACCTAGATGGCATTTTGTAGCATCGTTCTAAATAATTAATACGATCTTTAAAACCCGCGTCTTTGACTACAGAAAAAGGCTGAAGGTCTAAAATAATCATTTTAAAAATTAAATCTTATTTTTTTTTTTCTGGCGACTCCTACTGGACGTTTAACCCTAGATAGCTAACGTTCGTCAAAATGACGAGCACCTCATAGAAATCCTCCTCTCTCTTTCTAATGGTTTTACCTACACACTTGCGTATTCGTTTCGTCTCAGTGACCGCTAGACTTCGTCGTGTGGTGGTCGTGTTTAGCTGCTAAGTACTTAAATTATTGAGATACCTATTGCATGTTCGTCATTTTGTCGAATGGTTAGCTTATTCGTAATTATCCGTTATTAGACTCGCAAATTATCATGGCGTTCAGAGCCAGCTGTACTCTCTAAAACTGACCATAAACCATTATCCAGCGGATTAAGATTGGAACTAGACGACGGCCAGTCTTCAGCTCTGATGAAGTCCGAGACGTTCGCTCCCAACCAAGACTGCGTGGACCATCTCTAAAGTCGGATAATGCTCACGTTGCACTCTGTCGACTAACAGGGAAGCTTCCTTAGAGCTTTGAGTATAAATACGGTCATTTTTTTTGTTAAAATGTAGCTCAATTGTAAAAAAAATCTCATCACTAAACATTTTTTTTCTGTGACCTCAATTTGCGTACCGCTTCAGTAGTTGTTTCGATAATTCAAATCTCACTTGAGTGATAAAATTCGCTTCACAGACAAATGTTCGTATATGAGTAGTTCTACAAATCAAGGCATTTTATGGGGCTCACCTTGTAGCACCTTAATTTACAAATAATGCTTTTAGTTTTAGAGTATTAATAAAGTTCAACTTGGATGGCACTTGGTCACTGAATTTCAACACAGTAAAATAAAAAAAATCCGGACAAAAATAGCTTCAAATAGTGAAAATTTTCACTTCCCTGAGAGGCGACATTTCCGAATTCATGATATTAATTACAATAAAAATATATTAAAAAATGTATTTACTCAAAAATAACTATAAATTTGAGGTAAAAAGAACCATTAGTGTAACTTGCATTTAATCTATATTGTTTATATTGAAATTCACTATTTACATAATTTTTCTCTTTATATCTGGTACGTATTTATAAACAGTATTTATTATTATTTTAGGTAATTATGACACAATATTGTTACGTTCGCTTATTTCCATTATCAGATAATATTAAATTTGGTAGGAAGTTTACATATTTCATAATTTTGCCAAAAAAAATCGAAAATCTCACTTCCCTGTTGCAAAATCCAGACAGGGAAGTAACAGTCCGCCAGGGAAGTGAGACTTAATTTAACGTAAGTAGTTATTAGATCACTCTACTTCTTTATGTTTGTTACAAAATTTTTAACAGTCGAAGTTGTTTTTACAAGTTTTTATTTAGTTTCATCGATGTGTGTGTGTATTACTGTGCAAGTTAAATTTGTTCCACCACTCGGCTTCCGATTGAGCTGAAATTTTACAGAACCCTAAATTTTTCCCTTTTTTACAGAATTCATTATGCCTCCAAAGAAAAAGCCTTAAAGTAGAGAAGATATATTAGAGAGGAAACGAAAAGGGGAAAGAACTTTATGCCAGAATAAAGAATGATCCGGTAAGATTATATAAAAAACAAAAAAAAAATTTGAATGGATAAGCTACAGGAGTAATAAAAAAAAATCAACGAAATGACAGACCGTGAAAAAATTTTGGAATTCGTGAAAAACTAGATCTTCTAGATATTATAAGAAAAATGTGCTGCTAAAAAGGCTACTGAAAATTTCATTAGAGCTAATACACCGTCAAGTATGTGTGAAGAAGATTTAATTCGCAATCTGCCCTCACCACCTATTCATTCTCATTGCTCACACCCTGTTCAAGATCAACCCGCAACTCAGTCGCCTAGAATGCTTGAGTGAATCAAAAGTCAATAATACAAAGACGTAAAAGTAATAAAGAAATAAAGGAGAAAGACAAAAAATTTCAGGAACTTAAATCTAAATTAAACAAATATCGAAAGAAGGTAAGCAAATTAAAGAAGCAAAAAGAAAAGCTTAAGGTACTAACGCCAAATTCAAAAATATCACAAATGGCTAAAAATCGAGAAACAAGAGCGGAAGTTGTAAAAAAAAGCTTTATTTTGATGCAGTATTGAACAACAGATTTCGGAAAATATTTCCAAGCTTAAAACAAATCAAGAAAAAGTAACAGCAAACAAATTGCTTTTAGGACCTGTTGTGAAGAATAGAAAAGTTTGGAAAACCGGTACAAAAGTAATAACCTATAATAAGATATGGAAAATGGAAAAAAGAAAACACAGACTAAAACGTCAAAACGAAGCCTTAGAAAATATGTTCAAGAATTTCTAAGGTGATAAGTACGCCGAATAGGAGCAGGAAAAAAAGAATTTATTAAAAGGAATAAGATTAGGAAACAAAAGCGTTATAGATTAGACACCCTTAAAAATTTGAACAAGGATTTTTTTAAGACCAACAACGTCGTTATCAGTCACTCAATATTTACACGACTGACGCCATTCTGGATTGTTCCTGCCAAAGTAATAGATAGAGATACATGCATATGTACCTTACACAGTAACATACAGTTAGTTATTACAAGTCTAAATAAGGCGAAAGTTCTTGAGGTCTCCAGTTACCAAAATTTATTAACTACGGTTTGCTGTGATCGATATAATGAACGTTGTTTAAACCAAACATGTGATAGTAGAAGCCCGCCTGACCCCGACACGACTCCGTCAATCTTCTCCCCTGGACATATCAGAAAAGCAATCAGCAAATTGAAAGCGAGAAAAGCCCCCGGTGAGAACCAAATTTCCAACGCAATGTTGCGACACTTGCCTCTCAGAACCCAAATTGCTGCCACACGCCTTTTCAACTCTATCACTCGCCTGGGATACTTTCCAGAACCTTAGAAAAAAGGGCTCATAATAGTACTCCCAAAACTCAACAAAGACCCTCGCAACGTCAAAAGCTACAGGCCGATCACGTTGCCTGAGCGCCCTGTCTAAGCTCTTTGAAACCATCCTCTTATCATTTTTGAACAAGCACCTGGAACCAAGGGTCGAGCAGTTCGGCTTTAGTAGAGGTCATTCCACCACCCTGCAACTGGCCAGGGTAATCCATTTCGCATCGAAGGCGGCCATCAGGAAGGGGACTTGATGACTTAATTGACTTGATGTCGCCAAAGCTTTCGACAAAGTTTGGCACCCTGGCCTCATCGTCAAGATCCAGAGAGCGGACGTCCCTCTCTACCTTGCCCGAATTATCGCCGACTTCCTCAACGGCAGATCTTTTCGGGTCAGGATTGAGGGCGCCTTTTCAAGAAGCCGCAACACCTCTGCAGGAGTACTTCAGGGTAGCACTTGGTCTTCTACCCTTTACAATTTTTACACGAACGACATCTCGGTTGGTCAGGACGCTACGTTGGCACTATATGCCGATGACATAGCGCTCCTGGCCAAAACTAGTTTCGGTATCGCACGCAGTTAGAAAATTGCAGAGATCACTGAACCTACTCCCAGACTGGTTAGAGGAATGGAGGCTGGCCCTCAATGTCAATGGTCAAAAACACAAACAATATCCTTCGGCCACCACTACTAGCAACCGCCCTTAATAGTATTACAGGAGACCAGTATACCCTGGACTAATAGAATCACGTACCTCGGAGTTGTACTCGATCGTCAATTGAATATTTCTTCACAGATAAAAAAGGCAACGACAGTGGCCAAAGCAGCCACCCACAAACTGAGATCAGTTCTGAACTCAAAATTACCTTTGAAAACTAAGTTTCTGATATACAAGATTTACATTCGCCCGCACATAGTATACGCCGCCCCGCCTGGCTAGCATTAGCAAGCACTACGAAACGGAAGAGACTCCATAAGGTCCAGATGAAAACTCTGAGAAGAATTGTCAAAGCTCCGTGGTTTGTACGAAACACAACACTTGAGCGTGACCTTGCTACCGAGCGTCTTGAAGCACATATAGCACGCCTCGCTGAAACGATGTTCACCAAGGCTGATAATTCGGAGTTCGTACATCTCCGCAACATTTCGCCCCAACATTCCCGCCCCCCTAAGACAACAAGAGGCTAATTGCCAAGAGATATAACCAACACCGATGGCCGCTGGTCGTCTGAACTGGGCCTCCTCTGGTCCTCCAGAGGTCTCACCCGGCTGGAAAGACCGCCCTGGTGTCCAGATTTCCTTTCAACACACCACTTAGTGAAAAGAAAGTACATAGGAATTTACGTCCACCCACAGGCCACGCCTTTATTGATAGGCGTCGAACTGTTACATCCCTAGACTGTAATTCTTTCTGCCTTCTCAGCATCCAATCTGATGATCATACATTCCCATCCACTTGATTCTAGCCATGTATCACCCTCACAGTCAGTCGCTTCCCAATCTTCCTGTCGTGTACTTCTCTCTTCTCTCTCTCCCGTAAATCACTCACATCTTGTAAAATTTAATTACATCTTTGGATAAACATATATAATTTTCAAATTCGAGAAAGCAACCTCGTCGTAATGATTTTTCCAAACCCAAAGTGGGTTTGGAAAAATCATTCATCATCAAAACAATTAATTCAAATACTAACACTTACCTAAGTCATCAAAAACCATCCTCGTCCTTCTCTGATTTATTCTGTAGATATTGCAAACCATCCGGTCATTTGTTAGAAAATTGCAAACAACGTGACCATAACAACAAGAAATTCGAAACTAATGACAAGTTCAATTACCAAAATGCACAACCGAGTACATCTGGTTTTAAACCCAAAACAGAATTCAAGTCACTAATTAATTTTGTTACTTAAAAGGAAAGTTATGATACCGTAGATCCCAACTTAAATTTAAACTAAACAATGTCCCGGTTAGGTGCCGCACGGCACATGCTTCCTCTTTAATAGACGACACCAAAATTCCTATAAAAATAACTAACGTAAAAACCCATGGACATGGTAACCAGCCCATAACTCAAGGTCTCCCAAACGGAATCCAAGCCCCAAACTGTAGACCCAATTCCAATTCGTAGAGCCATTCGGTTCGTGGAAACCTGAAAAATCTGTTAAAGAAAATATCATCAGTTATAAAGAATATAAATTCACATCCAGTATATTCAATAAAAATTTACCACATGTAAAAGTAAATTCTCCTGTATCCTCTAATCATTTGTCCTTGCTCGTCAACACTGGCGCAGCTATAAGTATAATAAAGAAATCTTCAACTATAGATATGCCTTATATTAATGAATCAATTAAATTCAAAATTCAGGGCATAGACTCGAAAGACGAATGTCCCACGTTAACACTAGGTCAAATCCCTATATCAATATTGACATGTGTCAATTATCATGGGATTCATTATGTGATGAATCCCATGATAATTGCAAACATCTCACGCATATACTCGTATTTGTAAGAATATCACTACACTAAGTGTCATTTTTTCTTTATGCTTTTATAATCTGTGGTAAATGTCAATATAACGGAAGTAACTCCGACTGTGAGGCGAAGTTATGACTTTTTATAAGAAACGTGGAACGATAAATATTCTCCTGTATAATTAAAAGAAAGTATATAACTAAAATAGAAATAAAGGCTTTAAATGTTGGTTTTTGTTATTTCAGGTAAGTTAGTCTGTATGGAAATGTAAATTGGATTAAAACTTGTATTTAATTATGTTTTAAATAAAGTATTTTGTTATTTCAGAAACGCAATTTCGTCTTTATTTCATATTACCATTATAAAACAACATTTTCTGCAAAAAATGCAAGAAGTATGGAAAGGTTAAGATTTGATTTTTGTGTGAAAACAGCAACAAACGGAAAATCAAATGTTATTTCATAACCTCAATAGGAACACCTGATGGTCAAACTTTTGGCATACCGACGGAATATTAACCTGCAAGCTTACATCAAGTGATAACAAATACAAGTAACTAAGCCAAGATAAAAAAAACTTAAATAAAAGACATCAGACAAGGAAAATATGGATATCTTTAAACGAGGAGATATCGAAGTCATATTTGATGAAGAAAATAATATACAGTTTAATGATTTTTACCTTGAAGAGATTGTAGAAAACAAAAATGATAAAAACCTTTAATTGGAAGCTCAAATGATACATTGGAAAAATTATTAGAAAAATTATTTGAAGAAAAGAAAGCATGGACAACTACTGCACAAAAATGTGTAAAAGAAATATAACGAAACAGAAGATACAGTCACTAAGTTTACTCCAAAATATCTTTTGGGAGGAGGGAAAATGGATATTTTGCCACTTTTTTTTTTTGGAGGGTAGGCAGCTACAAGTAAACAACTGTTTGTGCTTTATATTAACTTTATTGTAAAATCTTAGTGGTTTTTGTATAAAACTAGTACCTGTGTTTAATTCCACCTACTTACAAAGTGTAGATAATAATTTGTAGTTCATGTATCTGATTTATCTATAAAAGTGCACCACACAAACCTGCCTGTAACATAACCTCTCACAATACAACAAAAGTGGTTATATTTCCATTTATAAAAAGCCAATTGAATTGTGAATATGGCAACCATTCAATCCATCGCAGATGCACAAAAGTCCTTGAGCTCACAACTCATGACTCGAATGGCTGACTTCGAAAAACAGTTGGCTGGTAAAGCTACAACTAGTCGTGATCCTGCTTCCCGTCTTACTGAAGAATTCTATAGCTTTAAACAGAACGTTTGGGATATTTTATCTATTCTGCAACGTCAATTAGAAGAAATTGTCAAGTCTATTGATATTGCTGAGACAAGACACCGTAATAAATTTTTACTATTGTCTGGTGTTCCCGAAAAAGTTGATGAGGACATTTCTGACACTATTATAACCATTTTTCGTGACAAATTAAAGATTAACAATATAGTCCCTTCTTCTATTAAAACATGTAGTGGCTTAGGTAAAGTGTTCTCAAACCATAATTGTTGGCCAATTTTGGTGAAGTTTAGTTTACATCAAGTGATAACAAATACAAGTAACTAAGCCAAGATAAAAAAAACTTAAATAAAAGACATCAGACAAGGAAAATATGGATATCTTTAAACGAGGAGATATCGAAGTCATATTTGATGAAGAAAATAATATACAGTTTAATGATTTTTACCTTGAAGAGATTGTAGAAAACAAAAATGATAAAAACCTTTAATTGGAAGCTCAAATGATACATTGGAAAAATTATTAGAAAAATTATTTGAAGAAAAGAAAGCATGGACAACTACTGCACAAAAATGTGTAAAAGAAATATAACGAAACAGAAGATACAGTCACTAAGTTTACTCCAAAATATCTTTTGGGAGGAGGGAAAATGGATATTTTGCCACTTTTTTTTTTTGGAGGGTAGGCAGCTACAAGTAAACAACTGTTTGTGCTTTATATTAACTTTATTGTAAAATCTTAGTGGTTTTTGTATAAAACTAGTACCTGTGTTTAATTCCACCTACTTACAAAGTGTAGATAATAATTTGTAGTTCATGTATCTGATTTATCTATAAAAGTGCACCACACAAACCTGCCTGTAACATAACCTCTCACAATACAACAAAAGTGGTTATATTTCCATTTATAAAAAGCCAATTGAATTGTGAATATGGCAACCATTCAATCCATCGCAGATGCACAAAAGTCCTTGAGCTCACAACTCATGACTCGAATGGCTGACTTCGAAAAACAGTTGGCTGGTAAAGCTACAACTAGTCGTGATCCTGCTTCCCGTCTTACTGAAGAATTCTATAGCTTTAAACAGAACGTTTGGGATATTTTATCTATTCTGCAACGTCAATTAGAAGAAATTGTCAAGTCTATTGATATTGCTGAGACAAGACACCGTAATAAATTTTTACTATTGTCTGGTGTTCCCGAAAAAGTTGGTGAGGACATTTCTGACACTATTATAACCATTTTTCGTGACAAATTAAAGATTAACAATATAGTCCCTTCTTCTATTAAAACATGTAGTGGCTTAGGTAAAGTGTTCTCAAACCATAATTGTTGGCCAATTTTGGTGAAGTTTAGTGATTTGCAAATCAAAACATCTGTGTGGAATAAGAAATCTTCTTTAAAAGGCTTCTCTTATGTCTTGAGTGAGTATTTGACAAAGCATAGGCAAAACTTATTTCTATCGGCCCGCAAACATCTTGGCATGAGAAATGTCTGGATCCGCAATGGAGCTATAGTTTCAAAGCTACCTAGTGGCAAGGTGCAGAGAATCTTCAATCAAGATGACTTAGATGCTGTAATGCTGGAATTTCCTAATATTTGCTTAGACTCTGAAAAGTCAGCCCAAAATGTGCCTGCATCCGAGTCTATTTCTGAGCCCAGTCGTGCTAGAAGGGTGAATAATAGTAAGAAAAAGTAAGGAATTACTTAACATTTCTTTTATGAAAGCTTTTAGTTTTACTTGCTTTTATATTATTATTATTATTATTTTTTACTGCTTTTTGATACTTACATTTTATTAAGATTGCTTTTAAATTTATTGTTATGCTTATGTATCATGTTATGAAACTTATTTGTATCGGCCTGCAAACGTCTTGGCATGAGAAATGTCTGGACCCACAATGGAGCAATAGATTCAAAGCTACCTAGTGGTAAGTTACTGAGGATCTTCAATCAAGATGACCTAGATGCTGGAATTGGATGATGATGTTGGAATTTCCTAATACTTGCTTAGACTCTGAAAAGTCAGCTCAAATGTTCCTGCACATTATTATAATCATTTTTACTACTCTTTGATAAAGATTGCTTTTAGACTTATTGTCATGCTTATGTATGCTTATGTATCATGTTATGTAAGGGTGTCTATGCTTTGGAAATGCTGCTTGGGAGCAATAATTGCTTTAATTTAATTAACTTTCTCACTGTTGTCTGTTTTTAATCAATTTAATGTGTCCAAAATTTCTTTAAACGAAGTAACTTTTTATCTATTTAATTTATTTATCTTCATAATTAGTTAATCTTCACTTGTTTTATAATATTTCTTTACTAATGTAACGTGAGACGTTTGCCTCATTTTCATATTAATAATAAAGTATTATTTTTTATCATTACATATTACATGTCAAAGATGTCATTTGATGATGTGTCAGATCTGTCTCACCTTTCTATAGACTATAGAAACCGAGTCTATTCTTGTTGCTAAAAACCGCTATTTTCTCAGAAGCAATTTTTGGCTTAGTATTTTTTTTAACATCATATTACTTCATTGTTTTATAAGGTTCGATTTTTCTTTTTAATAACTGTTCATAAGTTTTTTTTAATACTGTTTTTTTTTTATTTAACAGTTGTACAGAATGTTGTTTTTTCATTATTGTAGCAAAACCTTGTTGCGATGTTAATAATGCTTTTGATAATTGATGTTCTGTTTTAAAAGCTTAGGCTTATTTTTATTTTATATATATATATGTATAAATTGTCATGTTATATTAATCGATTTTTATTCTATGGCAGGTTGTTTAGGTTTTATTATATAGATTTTGATAATTATTATTACTGTTATTATTATACACATACATATACTTTTATATAAATAAAAGTATATGTATGTGTATATATTACATAACATATTCACATTTCTACGCATTAACTATGTCTTATTACTCTGCACATGATTCTGATTCGTTTCACTCGTTGAATGATACGGATACGTCAACTCTTTTTCTTTCCGACATGTTATCTCTTTAACTGTCATCTCATCCGGATTCCTTTCATTGCTGTCTTATTAACGTACAGGGCATACCTCAACACCATTCAGATCTACTTAACAGTTTTTCTAATACTAAATTACATGCTATTCTCGTGTCTGAAAGTTGGCTGAAGCCTCACTTATGCTCCTACACTTACTTTTTGCCTGGTTTTGTGTTAATTCGTTGTGACCGTATTGGCAAACGAGTTGGTGGAGTCGCAATATACTTGAGGTGCGAAGTCCCCTATAAAATTTTAAGTAGTTCACAAAATCCTTACTCAGCCTCGGCGGAATTTCTGTTTCTGGAAATCAGCATAAAAGGAGTCAATGCTGTTCTTGGAGTTGTGTACTGTCCTCCTTCCACTAACGATTTTTCAGACCTTGAGTCAGCACTCGAAATTCTTAGCTCAGAGCATATACATCAGACAGTGATGGGTGATTACAACACAAATCTTCTGTCTAATTCCCTTTCTTCTCAGAAATTAAAGTCTATTCTAAATTCACTTAACTTGAATATCCTACCCTTGAATCCTACTCATATTAATGTTAACGTTCCCGACACTTGGATCGATCTAATTGTGACTTCTTACGATAAAGTAATGTCACATGGTCAGTTGTCCGCTCCTGAATTTTCCAATCATGACCTATTATATCTATCTTTTACCCTTAAACCTCCTAAACTTAAACCCCCAGTGCTGCACTTGCGAAGCTTTTCTAAATTAAATGTTAAAAGCCTTTTAAACGATGCTTCATTTATCGATTGGGGTGTCATTCTTAGTATGAGTGACATTGATGGCATGATATTACATTTGAATAAGATTATTTTAGGTCTCTACGATAAGCATTCACCTATTAAAGCCGTTAAAATAAAACATTCATTATCGCCGTGGATTGACGAAAAGGTGCGTTCAGCAATGCGTAGTCGTAACAATGCTTTTCGCAAATTTAAACTCAATTGTAATGAAGTTAACTGGTGTCATTACAAAGTTGTCAGAAATCGCTGCAATCAGTTGGTAAGAGCTGCCAAAACGCAATTCATTCATAAAAAAAATATTAAACTCTTCTACTGCAGTTACATGGAAGTTTCTTGGAGAATTAGGTGTTACCCATTCAACCAGAGTCCCTAATCTCTCTTCTTTTTCTCCTAATGAATTATATCTACATTTTTCTAACATTTCCATTTTTAACAGTAATGTAAAATCTCAAACTATTTCATTTATATCTTCCCTGCAAACCTCTAATACTGACCCGTTTACTTTTGTCTTAGTCTCTGATGATGAAATTAAACGAACGTTGCTTGCTATTAAATCCAATGCTGTTGGTGATGACGATATTAGCCGATTTATGATTGTGACATTGCTGGATGTAATTCTTCCTACTTTATCTTATATCATTAATGTTTAAGATTGAGATGGTGTAAATTATAAAATATTTTCCAGTACAAACATTTATTTCTGAGCTTGACAGACTATTACAATATTAGGTTTATTTGAATAGAAATATCGTGTGCGTATATGCTCCACGCACGACTTATTGCCTGTGTCCTCTCGCATTCCCCTGTCCGGTTCGCTTATCTACCGCGCAGGTAGAAATTGTTTTTAGAGATCCTTGAAAATTAACATTTCTTTATCGTCCGGTTTATTTCCAAACATCTGGCGAACAGCCCATATCCTTCCTTTACCAAAAGTTCCCAATCCTACTACATGTAATGAATTTCGTCCTATTTCCATACTATCATACCTATCCAAAGTTCTTGAAGCAATTGTCCAAAGGCAGCTCTCTAACTTTGTTTTCAAGAACAATATCCTCAGTGATTTTCAGTCTGGCTTTCGTCCTGGTCACAGCACTTGCACAGCACTTCTCAAGGTTACAAAGGATATGAGGTATGCAATGGAACATGGTCAATTAACTGTATTGGTATTAATTGATTTCTCTAACTTCTTCAATACAGTTGACCATGACATACTCATCACCCTCTTAATTCACTTGAACATCTCATCAAAGGAGCTAAATTGGTTTTCTTCATACCTTCGGGATCGCCAGCAGGCCGTTTGCATCGACAACACTTTGTCTGACTGGTGTGACTTGCAAGCTGGTGTCCCGCAAGGTGGTATTCTTTCTCCACTTCTTTTTTCTTTGTTCATTAATTTTATTACTAATAATATTTTTTCCTCTTATCATCTGTATGCAGACGATCTTCAAATTTATGCCCATGCAAAGCTTGGAGAAATTTCTTTGGCTATTATTAACATTAATAATGATCTCCAGTACATCAGTGACTGGTATTTCAAATTCGGAATAAATGTCAATCTTAACAAATGTCAGGCAATTGTTATTGGCAGCAAATATGGGCTTTCTAAATTTGACAGCAGTAATGTGCCACCTGTTCTATATAACAATATTACAATACCTTTTATGCCATCAGTCAAAAATCTAGGCCTTCATATTGATAGCACCCTTAGTTGGAATGTACACATCATTGAACTAAGCCGTAAGGTAACGTATTCGTTACGTTCGCTTTATCGCTATAATTTTTTTTACCCATTCGGACCAAAACTCTGTTAGCGCAGTCACTAATCATCCCACTCATTGACTATGCTGATGTATGCTGCTCTGATTTATCTGAAGCTTATTTAAATAAACTGGATCGACTTCTTAACAATTGCATTCGTTTCATCTTTAATCTCCGTAAATTTGATCACATCTCTCAGTACCGTGATAAGCTTAATTGGCTTCCTATCCGCGAAAGAAGGCAGCCTAGAACTTTATGTCAGTTTTTGAAAATATCTTTAAACATGTATAGCCATGTTAAGCTTATTTAAATTTATATAAATATAGAATAAAAAATAAACCGATACGGGCAGGGATTCGAACTCGCGACTACTGGGAAACCGTCCCGTCGCTCTACCAACGATACGGTACGGTACGGTACAGCGATACGGTAGCTCAGTTGGTAGAGCGACGGGACGGTTTCCCAGTAGTCGCGAGTTCGAATCCCTGCCCGTATCGGTTTATTTTTCATTCTATATTTATATAAATTTATGTCAGTTATTTTCCATTCTAAACGATCTAACTTCTCCTCGTTATTTAAAATCAAAATTTCAACTACTGCTCATGATTTGCATCTCCGGTCAGCTTCTAACCTTCGTTTATTTGTACCTTCTCACCATACTGGTTTTCTTTCTAACTTTTTCACAGTACACGCTATTAAACTCTGGAATAGCCTGCCTGATTTGCTTCGACGTGCCCCGAATAAACAGGTTTTTAAAAAGCATGTTCGTATCTATCTTTACGAAAATTTAATTTAATAATCTATTTTTATTATTATTATTATAATTTTCTTAACCTTGCGTAGTGATACTTGTATTATATTTAAATTGATTTATTTTCTCATATTCAAGTAATCGTCATACTATTTCTCTCTGTATATATCTAATAGTTTATATACATATATATTTATGGTTATATATTTCATGGTTATATATTTGATGGTATGGTTATGTATTTTTGATGTATTTTGTGTGTGTGGAACATATAATATTTATAAATGTTTTTGTTTTCTATTGTTATAATTTTAGATCGTGTTTAATCTTGTCGATTTTTATTTTTATTGTTTTTTTTTTTATTCTCTATTGTACCCCTCATTTGTGTTTTTTCTGTTCATTTAATCGGTTGACTGGTAGAGAGTGCTATAGCATTAAGTCCGCCAATTGTATAAATTTCTTTGTACAATAAAGATTTTATAAATAAAAAAATAAAATAAATAGAAGATCTCAAAAAAGACAGAGAACTAGCATTTGAAAATACAATAAAATCTCACAATTATAATTAAAAAAAAATATAAGTCTGTTTTAAGTTTACTTTAATTACAAAATATTGTTTCAGTTAACTACTTAATAATAAATTATTTACCGAGCGGATAAACAGATTTGCCACATTTTACAAGTTCTTTATTATTTATTTACGAACCTTTCTTTGGGTTCGAGTCTTTTTCTAGAATTTTGGGTAAACTGAATGTATTTTTTTAATATGTCCGGAGGGCATAAAGCTTCTACGACTTCATGTTTGCTGGAATGTTAAAAAGTTCGCGGAATGGAGGGGTCGGTAGGGGTAGGTTTGGGGGGCAAACGCCGGGAACCTCCTCGTGGTGCTCCCTGGGCAACAACGGTTACTGAGAACCTTCGGGTTCTCCTAGTACCTAGCGCGGTGGGGGTCGGTCATGGGGGTTTGTGCCCGGTCTATGGCTCACCAGGGCGGGTAACCTTTCGGGGTGGCCTGCCCGCGGGAGGGAGGGCTCGGGCCTCTTTCCATCGGCCTTTGTTGGTGGAAAGTTGGCCTGGGTGTCGAGGGTGAGAGGGCGCAGGCCCCTTTTTGCTGGGGCTAGCCGTGGGAGCGCTCCTGGTACTTCTTTGATTAGCAGAGTGGATTGTGGAGTGGTCCCGCGGCTGTATAGGGAGGGGTGCGCGGCGGTCTCGGACTGTGCCCAGCTGGAGCTGGGCACGGTCGATGATGGTCGAGTCGGGTATTACACCTGATTCCCTGAGACCGAGTCCGGCCAGAAGGGGGTCTCGGCCCCCTTCAGAGGCAGCAGGTTTGGGGGGAAGGGGTTCCCTCCACAATCTATCAAGCCTGCGAAAAAGGGATGGGTGCTCCTCGTTGCGGGGTGCCCTCTCCGTGGATCACGTCGGGGCATCGCGGTGAGTGCGAAAGCGATCTCGTGGTGTCTCATTATGACGACGGCGTCAGGTTTAGTGAGTAGGAGTCTCACATAACCACCTTCATCATCCCCTGGATGGAGGTGTGTATCCATGAGGATTCCTGGCGTTAAAAAAAAAAAGGGGTAGGTTTATTTTTCTAGATAGTCACTAGTTGAACATCTCATCTTAATATATATAAATTACGTGTCACGTTGTTTGTCCGCGATGGACTCCTAAACTACTTAACCGATTTTAATCAAATTTGCACACTGTGTGCAGTTTGATCCAACTTGAAACATAGGATAGTTTATCTTAATTTATAGTCGCAATATTATTTTATTGCAAAATATTTGTTTATTTAGTCACAATTATCTGTTATTTCTAAACGATTCTAACAGATGCCAGCATCTGTTGACTGGATCAACACCAACATCAAAATAAACTACGAAAAGTATTGGAATTGATAGCTGAAAGGTAAACAATAACTATGTAATTTATCTTTTACATTCAATATTTTATTTTAATTTTTATTAGGTAAAGTAAATTTTAATTTTATTTCGCGCGATTTAAGTTAAATTAAAATGAGGCCGCCATGACAGATCATGACGTGCTATATCATTTAGTAGCTGTAAAGAATGATGTGAGCTATCTTACAATTGAAAATATAGTTAAATAGTAATACCAAATGAAATAAACCATTAAAGAGATTTCTAATCGATTTTAGAAGCGGTGTTTAAGTTTTATTTTGGTTTTCTTTTATTATGTAGAAAGGTCTCATTTTCAACAAGGCTTCATTGGTGCATTTATTATTAAAACATGGTATGGTACATTTATTCTTGCCATTGAAAACAAAGAAAATAAGCTTCACTTATTAGTTCTACGTTAGGTAGGTACTAATTTTTTCTTATCCCTATAGGTAAGTCGTGAGGAGGTTCCTAACGAATTTAAATATTTCAATTACTCATTGGAAACAACAAAAAATAAATTGAAAATTATAGTTGTATTATTTTCATATATTCGATCATGTCTTAACTGTATTATTTAGTAAAAACGTGTTTTAAAAAAAATTGAAATACATCAACAATAAATTACTTACATCAAAGTTATCCTAACGAAAGTAGGTATATCGTATAGTTATATTATAATTAATAAGGATTTCGTAGTCCTAACTTAATGCATTGTTTTTAGGAACATGTATAAACAGTGTATCAGGATTTATAAAAGCACATTCTTCTCAATTTCCAATGAAAACGTTTCATAAAACGTTCAAGTAGCTAATTCAATGGCATTACCACAACATGTCGCTAAGGCTAAAGTATAAATCAAATGTATTTCGTAGTGACCGCAATCAGTGAAATTCCGTTGTTCTTACTTTTTCAATATTTGGTGTTAGCATAGCCGGCCACGGGTTGTTTAGACTGAAGTATAAATTAAATTCATATAATAGTAAAAATAATGCAGTGGAATTATTATTGCTTTTCTATAGTTAGTGGTTCAATGTTCAAAAATCTTTACTTAAATTGTATACATCTAAGTATTATCACATAGTAATATTATTATATTTGCTATGAATGAAATCACACTGTATGTATGTCCTGAGGTACTAAGTCTCCAGGATCTGAATGATTCTGGTTATCTATCTATGTATTATCGGCTTGCTTCTCATATTATTGATTTATTATATTGGTAATGGAAAATCGATTGACAAAAATTTATTCACCATTCCGCAGATAATATATCGGAGATGTATAATAACAGTGCCATCTCGAAAAGTTAATTGATATATATATATATGAAAAATTCGTACATGGTCCTCAAATTTTTAAATAATTTATTTTTTTATTATTTTCATTCAACCTCTATTGAAAATTATTTTAAAATTCTCATTTTAATGTGCTATAATAGCACGCTTTTTAGTTTTTTCTTTTTGGATATCTGAATATTTTAATTACTTATTATTTGCAGTCTAATGCCACCGAAAAAATCTAACCTCCACAACGTGCGGAGCAGAGAAGCACGACGCAAACGTGCTGAAAGAGCTCATCAATCGGCAAATCAAATCGCAACAATAAATGCAGCTCAAAGTATCAGGACAGCAGAGAGCATGACGAACGTCTGCGACAGACTATTACAAGAACAAGAGCGGCTCAAGAACGAAACATAGCTACAGCACGAGGTCAAGAACGACAGAGACAACGGACCAGCCGCTCATTAACACGTTCATCGTTTGTTCGTCTTGCTTTCGAATATGCACCAGATATTAACTACTCTGCGCATTCAAAAATTGCTATCGGTGCAATGGATAAAGTCAATATTGTCAGGCAATGAAATTTAAGAATGAAACACCCGGCATGTGCTGCGCATCAGGAAAAGTTGTGCTGTCACCTCTACCCACTCCGCCGGAACCTTTATTATTCCTTCTTGCTGGCGAATCAGATGATTCAAAATTATTTTTGCGTAAGATACGCAAATTTAATTCTTGCTTCCAAATGACGTCATTTGAGGCAACTAAAATTTGCGATCTCGCATCCAATGGACGTAATTTTGAAACGACATTCAAAATACAAGGCCAGGTGTACCATAAAATCGGATCACTGATGCCAATGCCCCATGATAATCCGAAATTTCTTCAAATTTATTTTATGGGCAATTGTGGAGAGCGCGTGACGACTCGATGCCAGTATAATTTCATCGAACAAGCAGAGGAAAGAGCAATTGTGATATTGCTGGAACATTTTTTAGAAAATCAGAATCAACTAATTCGATTGATTAAAAGAGTTTCGCCACGATTGCAAAATGACGCCTATCAAATCGTCATAAAACCCGACAAAGTACCATTAGGTGAACATTCTGGCAGATTCAACGCTCCAACTGTTGATGAGGTTGCCGTTATTATAGTTGGTGATCCAGTTGACAAAAGAGCTATAATAATTACACGGCGAGACAAAACTGTCAGTACGATTTCAGATCTACACCGTTCATATGACGCACTGCACTATCCATTAATATTTTGGCAAGGACAGGATGAATATCATCTTAACATTAAACAATGTGATCCAAATACCGGTAAATTTGACAATTAACTATATATTTTCTTACTGTATGTACGAAATTTAATTTCTTTCTCCATCTTTTTTTCTTATTTTATTAGGTGCTGAAGGAGATAAAAAAGTTAGTTTAATGAACTACTACGCACACCGATTGATGATTAGACTAAATCAGGACAACTATATCCTTCGATATCCTCAGCTATTCCATCAATACATTGTTGATATGTACGCTAAGGTTGAAAGCGAACGCTTGCGATTCATTCGATACAACCAGGCTAAATTACGATCGGAAGAATACATTCACTTACGAGATGCTGTTGTTGGAAATATCGACGGAAATTTAAATCCCAGTGAAATCGGTAATGCTTTAATTTTACCTTCAAGCTACATCGGCAGTCCACGAAACATGCAGGAATACATACAAGATGCGATGACTTACGTACGTCATTACGGCCGACCGGATTTGTTCATTACATTTACATGTAATCCTAATTGGAAAGAGATACAAATTTTACTATTACCAGAACAACAAGCAATTCATCGTCATGATATAACTGCACGTGTGTTCAAACAAAAATTAAAATCCTTAATTGATTTTATTGTTAAATATTCAGTATTCGGTATCACACGTTGTTGACTTTATTCAATTGAGTGGCAAAAGCGAGGTTTGCCTCATGCCCACATTTTAATTTGGCTTCAAGACAAAATCCGTCCAAAAGAAATTGATCAAATAATTGTTTGATATTGTTACCAAACACATGATCCACGGGCCGTGCGGTGCTTTCAACATGACGTCACCATGCATGGAAAATGGGAAATGCAAGAAAAAATTCCCAAAGCCACATACGAATGACACTATCACGGATATTGACGGTTATTCAATGTATCGCCGCAGAAATACTGAGAATGGTGGCCACACATTCACAATGCGACTGCCGAATTTTACAAATCAAGTAGAATTTGATAATCAGTGGATGGTACCATATTCACCATTACTTTCAAAAACTTATAAGGCTCATATCAATGTCGAGCTTTGCAGTTCTGTAAAATCAATTAAGTACATTTGTAAATATGTAAATAAAGACAGTGATTTGGCTATATTTGAAGCACAAAATATAAATAAAAATGACGAAATAAGACGATACCAAATGGGTAGATACATTAGCAGCAACGAAGCTATTTGGCATATTCTATGCTTTCCCATACACGAAAGAGATCCCTCTGTCCAGCATCTAGCAATACATCTTGAAAACGGTCAACGTGTATACTTCACTGAAGAAAATGTTCTCCAAAGACGGTCACAACAGAAAATCGCATTGGCAGTTGCATCGTCAGGCATTGCGGCTACTTTGCTAGATGGTGGGCGAACGGCACATTCAATATTCAAGTTGCCGTTGGACATTCATAATAAACCAAATGCAATATGTAACTTAAAAAAGAATAGTGGAATAGCTGCAGTGTTGCGGAAGAGTTCAATCATAATTTGGGATGAGTGCACAATGGCTCATAAATATTCACTCGAAACATTGCATAGAACTATGCTAGATTTAAACGGCAACGATAAACTTTTCGGTGGTGCTACCTTACTTTTGTCTGGTGATTTCCGACAGACCTTACCGGTTATACCTCGCTCTACTTTCGCAGATGAGATTAATGCCTGTTTAAAACAATCATTTTTATGGCGAAGTGTTGAAACACTTCGATTGACTATAAACATGCGCGTACAATTGCAAAATGATCCGTCAGCACAAATATTTTCCGAACAATACTAGATTTAGGGAACGGTAAAATAGAACTGCAACCAAATACGCAATACATTAAATTGCCAGACTATTTCTGCACTGTTCTTCAGGGAAAAAATGAATTGATTCAGAGTATTTTTCCGGATATACAGAATAACTACTTGAATCATAACTGGCTTAGTGAGCGGGCTATTTTGGCAGCCAAAAATGTTGATGTTTATGACATTAACTTCCAGATCCTACAGTTTTTACCAGGCGATCTGATGTCTTTTAAATCAATCGATACTGATGTTAATGAAAATGATAGTGTAAATTTTCCAATTGAATTTTTAAATTCATTAGATATACTTGGAATGCCCCCACATAATCTTCGGTTAAAGATTGGTTCACCTATTATTCTCTTGCGTAATTTGAATCTTTTGTATTGATTTTTGCTCAATATCAACTGTGGTAGGAAATCAATCATGGGGCTCGCCATGTTTTTTTTTTTTTACAAATGGCATCTGTGTAAAAAAGCATGGTGGTCCCCATGACTGGTGTTCTCCTACCGTTTGCCTTGAATAGTTTATTACTATGTAATATAACAAACAAATTAGCCACAGCAACGCGTGGCCGGGTCTGCTAGTTAATAGTATATATACCAAGTTTGAACCTAATCGTGTTATTAACTTTTGAGTTATCGACCCTTAAAGAACTGAATCGGGAAAATTGAACACCTCCCCGTTATTAAGTTCCTTTCAAGTTCAAGAGCTGTTGGCGGTTAACGCGGACTCTGCCTTTCGTAAAACCGTGGTATACAAGTGGCATGATCTTTTCAAACAAGGAAGAGATTAGATTGAAGACGACCCTCGCTCTGGACGGCCAATTGAAACCACTACTCCGGTAATTGTCGAAAAAGTAGAAAAACTTGTATTGGAAGATGGCCTGTTGAAGAAGAAGCTGCTTGCTGCAATGATTAGAGTATCCTAATCAAGTATTTTGAATATTCTACTTCAATATCTTGGTATGGGTAAGGTCAGTGCAAGATGGGTTCCAAAAATGCTCACGCCACTTCAATAACGTCAGCGTGTCGAGTGTTCTCGTCAGTTTTTGAAACTCTATGGAGGGAGAAAAGAAGAAGTTATGGCCCGAATCGTTACTGGTGATGAAACCTAGGTTCATCACAACCTGAGTCGAAGCAGAAGTCGATGCAGTAGCATAAAAAAGGCACACCTCCTCCAAATAATTTCAAAGTGACACAATCGGCTGGCAAGATAATGGCGTCTGTTTTTTGGGATACAAAAGTCATTTTACTGATCGATTACAAAGAACGGGGTGTGACTATAACGGGACAGTACTACTCTTTTTTACTGGAAAGATTGAAAAAAGCCATTTAGAAAAAAAGAAAACGAAAGTTGTCAAACGGTGTGCTCCTTCTGCACGACAACGCACCCGTTCACAAGTGCCATGTTAAGACGGCTGCCATTCACCGATGCGGCTTCGAACATTTGAACCATCCACCCTACAGTGTAGACTGGTCCCCAGTGACTATTATTTATTTCCAAAAATTAAGAAAGAGCTGCGTGGAAAAAATAATTGACGACGATGAAGTAGTGAAGTCGTCAATTTCGGCATATTTTGACACCAAAGAGAAATATTTTGTTTTCGATGGTATAAACAAGTTATTTGAGAGATCTAAAAAAAATATTAGGGTTAAGGGAGAATATATTGAAAAGGAAAAATAGTTTGGTGTTTGATTTCAACCACCTTTTCTCTCATCTCGCGAATTTTTTAATCTTCCCTCGTATTCTATGAGAAACAGATGGCTGCGACACGAAATAATTAATGTTCTTACGATTTATTCTTTGGTACCAAGAAGTCGGTCGCTAGCTAAGAAAGAGCGCATAACAACTGAAAAACATATAAAGTTAATAATTGAAAAAATATTTTTGTCGTTAATCAATATAGATAATAAAGAGTAATCTTCAAGTTTCATATTTAAAGGCAAAACTTAACGTAACTTGCAATTGAAAAGGTTATTCTCTAGTGGCCCCAATCCTTACTCATCGTTGTAAGTGCTCCATCGCATTTCATATGAATATATATTTTTTAATAGATTACGTACTAAAAATATGAATTAAGATTTATGAAATACCTTTAATCTAGTCATTAATCCTCGTCTCCGGCGTTTTGGGATCTTCACACTGAATATTATCGGATGGGCGATATTTGCGTGTTTAAAAGGTAATTTCGCGTATTAACGCTTTGTTGTCGACTTTCGTTCAAACTATTGGCATACGCCTCTTTTAACAAATTAAAAAGTATAAAAGAGCTAGCCATAATATTATAAATTGTTAATATACCGTATCTCACTGAACACAATGTTACAAATTCAACTACTTTAAGTTGACTGAAATTATGAAAAGTTGATTCTTGAGACGATTCTTGAGACGACGTTAAACTTGAGACGATAAATCTCAGAATAAAAGCTTAATATAAAATATTAAATAAAGAGCTTCATATTTTTAAAGAATACACTGCCGTAGACAACAGATTTTTTTCTAGTGATGTTGTGGCGTCTTAAAAATCTATTACCATATTTTTGGCGCAGTCGCGTAAGACTACTATAATCTGCGAGTGCGCAACCGCCACGACAACATCCGAACGTACTTCGTGCGCGTTCGGTTTTCTCCAACTCGTCAGTCTGTGTTACGTACCGACACCGACGCCGAGAGGCTGCGCGCGCGGATGGCCATTATAAATATATCGTATCTAGACTTTAGTTAATTTGTGTAAACCTAAATGCTTGTGCTTCTTCTCTATGCTAACTCTTTACTGTGCTTGTAATTGTGTACTTCCTCCTTCTATATAGTGTGCAAATAAACTGTCTAGTGTTTGTCTAAAGAACTCTTTTATTTATTCCGCTAGAACCTTCTAAGTGTAGCTAATAACACTATAGAGGTGACCCCGCAAACACTCAGGGTGTATATAGTATAGATAGATCGCGATAATGGCTAACTCCGGTGTAAAAGACGTTGCTAATGAAGAGTGCCGCGTTAGTGTAAAAATGCCGCCATTTTGGGCTAACGAACCGGCGTTATGTTTCTCCCAATTAGAAAGCCAGTTCGTACTTACGAATAAAACCGACGATATAATGAAATTTGACCACGTAATCGCAAACTTAGATTATAAATAGGTGAGTGAGGTGAAAGACATTATAAATAAACCATCGGCGGTAAATAGGTACGATAAAATAAAGTCCGAACTTATTAGTCGTCTTTCGGCGTCGCAAGAACAACGGGTGAGGCAGTTGTTGACTTTGAACGAGCTAGGAGATCGGAAACCGTCCCAGTTCCTGCGAGACCTGCGTAGCCGGGCAGGTTCGGAAGTACCTAAGTAGTAGTAAGTAAGATTTCATACGATCGCTGTGGACTAGTCGTCTGCCCGCGCATATGCAAGCGATAATGGCAGCGCAAGTGGACCTTCCGTTGGATACGGTAGCACCGATAGTGGATAAAATCCATGAAATAGCCATCCAGCCCAAAGCTCAGGTGGCTGCCGCATCAACAGTGATGCCTACATCGTCACGTTTCTAAACCAATAGCCGCGTACTGATTGAGCGAGCAGCCTCGCGAGGCAAATCCTCGGTCGGTCAAGACGTGCCTCGCCCGAGACAAACGTTGTCGGTTTTTGTCGATGTTCAAAGGCGCCTCAGTACGTTTCCCGCGCTCACTCAAGACGGTAGTGTTTTCCCTCGCTTATTCGTTGCGTGTTAGTTATGCGTCATGGATAAAGAACAGTGTCTTAAATTAATACAACTATATGGTGAATATAGACGACTTTGGGGTGCGCGATGTCCTGATTATACAAATAGAGGACTAAGGAAAGATGCATGGAGAAAAATAAGCCAGGAAATGAACCTTCCAATAGCTGAATTAAAGAAAAAAATGGACTCTTTACTGGAGGGAAAAAACGAGAGAAAAAAAAAGCCGAATCACAGGATCAGGTATTTATTATTTAATGTTTTTGATTAGGGTTAATAACATTCATTTTATTATATCCATGTTACACCGGTTTTTATATAATTTCTAATATTATTTTTTTATTTTATACTGCAGGTCGTGATGAAATATATTTTTCGAATTGGTATGACTATGAAATCTTCAGTTTTCTGGGAGATAGAAATCACCCAGGAATTACACAAGATACTTTAGGTGAAGAAGTGAGTACCTATTATTTACTGAAAATTATTCTGCCAAGAAATTGCTCCGTTTGTTAAGAAATGTCTTCCTAAATGTGAACGTATTTCTTTTATATTTGTTGATCCTCGCCGTGGTATGCCTTGAATAGATAGCATTGATGACATTTGTGTATCCTGTCGCCATCGGCCGGGTATTACTGTCCCATCAACTTCGGCATCGAATGATCCTGGGGGAGTGAACCTTTGTGAGGAAGCTTGATCTCTACGCAAGTAGTTATATAAGCATATGGTAGTCAATACGACTTTCGTAGCTTTTTCTGGTTCTAATAGTAGCGTCTTCCTCAGTATTCTAAAAACGGAGCTTGAAATGCCAATGGCATTCTCCACAACTCTTCTTGCTCTGGACAGCTTGTAATTGAAAACCTTTCCATTGAACCTCTTTCTGGAGTACCTTCATAAGGTTTCAATGTGTAATCATTGAGAGCAAAAGCTTTATTGCCTAGAATAAAATAGGACACTGCGATTTTATACGGTATTTGTAATATTTCTGGCGGAGGAATTTTCAATTCCTTCTTTTCTAACTTTTTATATAGATTGGTGTTTTTAAACACACCGCCATCTGATATACGTCCCTTGCTGCCAACGTCTACGTACAGAAATTTATAGTTAGCGTCAACTAAAGCAAACAGCACTATACTTAGAAATATTTTGTAACAGTCGTAATCATTGCCACTATTTATCGGCGACTGTAATATAATATGCTTTCCATCCATTGCTCCTATAACATGTGGAAAATTCCATTTGCTCTCAAACTCATTTGCTATGGTAAGCCACTCTTCTTCGGATGATGGTATCTGTAAATAAAATTAAGTAATAATTTCTATCTTTACAGAATTCAAGTCTGGATAATACTCGAAATGATAACGGTCATAACGAAGAAAAAAATGAAATTTCAAACTCGACGATAACGGAAGGACCTAAACAAAAGTCAACTAGACCTAAAAAGAGATCCAAAATGCACGAAAGTAATGATGTTACTGATAACGTCATATCTGAAGCATTAACACTTTTACAACAGTGTGCAAGCGATAATACATCGGAAAAAATTGATCCCTATAATATGTATGGCCAATATATAGGAAATGAGTTGCGAAAATATGATAAAATTACATTAGCATACGTAAAAAATGCAATAAATAAAATTATCTTTGACAGACAGACATGGGAGCATACAGTGGTTATGGTTATTGTACTCAATCATATGGTGAACACGACAATCTAAGATATATGTCTCATCCGTCTTCCTCATCGACGCCATCTACATATTCGATGCCTGCTGCCTCGCTAATGCCTTCTACCTCACTGATGCCTCCTACCTCACTGATGCGACCAATCTCACCAATTTCGATGCCTCCCCCTCCTCCTTCTCCTCATCATTAAATATTTGTTTGTTTCATTTTTTTATATTATTTGTCCAATTTTCTAATTTGATTAATAAAAAAATTATAAAAATATGTAATTTTATTTTACCTTAACATAATCCTTTAACACCTCAATTATAGCATCACAGACGTCAGGAACTATAACCGATATCCTTTGTTTTGATATACGAAATAAATACTGTAGACTGGTGTAAAAATCTCCTGTGGCCAAAAATCTCAACGTTACTAATAATCTCTCCCTAGCGGATATTGCTTCTCGAAAATTTGTGTCCTTCTTGCTTATTCTGGCGTTTATGAGAATACACATTGTCAAATTCGATTTTACTTAATCGAGTGAAATTTTTTTCTTCGTCATCGAAGCACAACTCTTCAAACAATCTGTTCCCATCCTGTAATCTATTTCCGTATAAGAGTTTAGTCCAAAAACGTTTAGTTATCTGTTTTCTTTTTTTTTGCAAGCCTTAGAATTATTAAAAAGGCAGTGGTAGCGACAGCTTTCCGAATGTGCGGCCTCATGGTGGTGTAAAGCAAACTATACGCACGCGCGGTCTCTATTCGACTTCAAGTTAAACTGAGCGTCGATGCTCACGGTGGCTCGGCCTTGCCGCGCGAGGCAGCCTCGGATTAGAAAACTTACAGACCGAGGCCGCCTCGCGCGGCATGCATGCAACGGCAAATGTCCGAGGCTGCTCGCTTGGTCAGTACGCGGCTAATAATAGGAATTGACTTTTTATCGCATTGTAATCCATTGGTGGACGCCAGACACCATCGCTTAGTGGACAGCATAACGTCATTAAGTGCTATAGCTAGACCCGCATCAGCTTCCATATGTCATATAAAATCTGTTTCTGGTTCATCGCTTTATCACAGCTTGCTCTCACAGTTCCCGGACATCACTCGTCCCGCTGGTGACACATCTACGCCCAAGATAATACATAACACAATGCACTACATTCGGACCACTATTGGGCCGCCAGCTTTTCGCCGTCCTCGCCGATTGGCACCAGACCGATTAGAGTTGTAGAGGCACAGAATACCATAAATATTAGTTTAATTACAGCTCGAACTAAGGTTGCCCCAGTCAAACAACAGTCTGTGCCCAGATTGGAGCTAATGGGAGCTGTTTTATTAGCCGAACTTATTTATGAAGTTGGGGAAGTAATGAATATACCGCATGGTAATATTCATCTCTGGACTGACTCTTCTGTTGTGTTGGCATGACTTAGTGGTTATCCTAGTCTCTGGACTGCCTTTGTCGGGAACAGAATATCTTTAATCTTGTCTTATTTTAATAACAACCACTGGTCACATGTACAGTCCTCGCATAACCCAGCGGACATAGCATCGAGAGGAATCATACCTCAAAAACTTGTAAACAACGCTCTGTGGTCTCAAGGGCCAGCTTGGCTAAAAATGAGACAATCGAATACAAAAGACCTAAGTCGATTATAACAAGCATGGAACTGAGATCAGTAAAATCTCATGCAATCACTGATCTCGAGGTGATACAGGACGATCTCGTTTGGACAAAATACTCTACTTTGTCTAAATTGTCGAGAGTGATAGCATATTGTCGAAGAGTTTTAAAGTGGAAAAAACAGAGTACAGGAAACAAAAGGTATGAGAATTATATTGAAAATCACGAACTAGATAATGCTATGAAAATTTGTATAAGACAATCTCAAACTAAAGAATTGACTGACGAAATCAGTGATATAAAGAAATTGGGATATGTAAAATCACGTAGTAGACTCAACTCGTTGTGCCCATATATAGACAACGAAGGAATCCTACGTGCCAATGGTCGCTTAAATATTGCGAATTTGGAAATGGCTACTAAGCAACCAATTATTTTGCCACACAATAACCATTTCACTACATTGATTAAAAAAAAAAAAAAAAATTGGTTACTGATGATGCCCACAAGAAGACCCTACACGGTGGTTTAACTTTGATGGTAAGCCAATTGCGAACAAAATATTGGATTGTTTCCGCTAAGTCATTGGTTAAACCCTTTGCTCGGAACTGTGTCAAATGTAAAAGGTAATCAACGTCAAATCAAACGCAATTAATGGGTCAGTTACCACAATGTAGAGTTACACCAGCGAGGCCATTTTTCAGATGCGGGGTAGGTTTCGCGGGTCCTGTAAATATTATAAAGGTTATATTTGTGTCTTTGGTGTGTATAGTATCAAAGGCTTTTCTCCTGGAGGTTATCAGCGATTTATCAGCTCAGGGTTTTATTGTTGGTTTTAAAAGGCTTGTAGCACGGCGAGGATATGTGTCAGACATGTGGAGCGACAATGGCATCAATTTTATTGACGCTGCTAAGGCTCTTCGACATTTAGTTGCTTCTGAGAAATCCTCAGTTGCTGTGGAAATTAGAGAGTGCCAATCCACTCTTTAATTTCCACAGCAACTGACGATTCACGGAACTTCATGGCATTTCATACCTCCTCATGCGCCTAACTTCAGAGGGCTTTGGGAGGCAGGTGTATAATCAACTAAAGGTCATTTGCGACGTATTATTGGCGATTCAACACTTACTTACGAAGAAATATCCACCACTCTGATTCAAATTGAGGCATGTCTAAATTCGAGACCATTGTCAATATTACCAGACAGTCCTGATCAACCCATGCCCTTGACCCCAGGACATTTTTTAATAGGTGAACCTCTGATAACGGTGCCTGAACGTAATTATGAAAGTTCAAATGTATCTAGCCTAAGACGATGGCTGGTAACGCAACGGATGGTGCAATGTTTTTGGCGACGTTTGTCCACTGAGTTTTTAATTCATAAGCATGAATCCACTTATGCAGCGGCATAAGTGGACAAGGTGTGTAACAGAACCGGCAATTGGAGTCGAGTCGTAACTCTCCGTTGCAACGGTTCTGTAATAAAGCGCCCCATTTCTAAATTATGTGTTTTACCTGTTAGTGTATTTTTTTATTTTATTATCTGTTGTTTATATTTGTGTGTATTTTAAGTGCGGTAGGTTCATGGTGGGCGGTTAAATGTAAAGCACATGTGCCGATGTCCTTGGTGGGCGGTATGTCTATTCAAATAATGTAACTCTCTTCGTAAAAAGTAGATGGCGCTACTTGTAAGTTAACACGCGGTAATAGAATGTATTTTTTAAACTGATAAGAGTAATGTGATGTTTGTATGAGCTGCTAAAGGTACGAATTAAAGTGTCGATACTCAAAGTGCTTGCGAGTTTAATTTAAGAGTAACAACCACTTCAATTATACTACAATTATTAATCTTAGATCTGCTAAATATACATGATTTATTTCAACTTCATGACGCGACGGTGCCTTAGAGAAGAAGAATAGGCATGGCGATTCTTTTTGAAAAAGATCGATTTGTAAATCGATTCATATCGTAATCAGATAAATCGATCCACAAAAAATCGAGGTCTAAAAGATCGATTTCTGAAAAATCGATTTTTTACTTAAGTTTGTAATTGTAATGAAAATATAAATCCATTTCATTAAAAACAAGAAAGATACCATAATTAACCATATTTTATCAATAAAATCAGTTAATTCCATAATAACAATTATTTAAATTACCATATAAGAGTATAAGATCAGGTATGGAAAAAACATTTATTTTCTTTATGTATTTATTACATTATAAAATAAAAAGAAATATATAAGAAAATTAAAAATAATAAGAAAATAAATAACAAAGCTCAAAGTTCCCAATGCTTAATATCTAAACTTTTCAAAAACAATAGTCTATCAAGTCTACTAGGATCTAAGCGATTTCGCTCATCACTGACGATGTTGCTGGCTATTGAAAAAAGGCGTTCACAAGGAACCGATGAACCCACAATACTCATATAAGCCATGGCTATTGAGTGAACGTGGTGATAAATGGAGTTTTTTTGTTCTCGCCAGTATAGTATAGGATCATATTTCAGGTGCACAACTGCCTGCGATAAATAGTGCTTAAATTCTTCATTTAAACCTTGGCTTTCCAATGCAAGTGCATTAAATGTAGAGAGTTGCTTTTTGACAAGCATTTTATGAAAATCCCAAATTCCCTTGTCTATATCACTACCTTCTACTGCGTCGACTTTTTCAATGTAATTTTGTGGAAGTTGTTGCTGTTTTTTAATATCTAAAATTGAAGTATTTATCCTATTTATTGCTCGAGAGCAGGAAATATGATCCGCAAAATTAATTTTTTTAAATCTAGGATCTAAAATTGTCGCAGCAGCTAACAAATGCACTTGTTCAACATTTCCAAATCTTTTTTTTAAACCATCTACAATTAAAGTTCTTGTCTTAACACCAATATCACTAACAGTTTTCAATGTGTTATATGTTTCAGTCAGACATGATACAATGGGTATAATTTTACTGGCAGTAACATATTCTTCTCCCGATATTTCTTTACTTATTACTTCTAATGGTCTTAGTATATTTATAAAATCTTTTATGAATTCTAGCTGCTGTGCAGTTAGCATTGTTGGCGCTTTAGGATACTTAAGTAATATTGGTGCAATTATTTCCGATAGCTCCACAAATCGTTCCAATTGATAAAAAACAGAATTCCATCTGGTACACACAGACTGGATAAGCCCCAAAGGCTTTATTTGGTGATCTTGAGCTTTTTTTAAAGAATCGGCAGCATTTGTATTGTGTTTAAAAAATTTAGTAATATCTTTAACAGCTGTTAGCAAATTCTTAGCCTCTTCCAGTCCATCCTTATTGTCAAATGGTTTTGATGCTATTAAATTTAGAGTGTGGGCAAAACATGGCAGGTGTTTATTTTTTCCAAAAACATTTGTAACAGCTTTAACTATATTTGCGCCATTGTCCGTGATAAATGCTACTACTTTGTTACTTGTAATATCTCATTTTTCTGTCATATTAGTTATTACTTGTGCTAAGTAGTCAGCATTATGTGGTTCTGTTAGAGCAGTTACACCAAAAATTATGTTCATTAATTTATTTTCGTATATACAATGACCAGTTAAGCCTAAGTAGCTTTGACTATTATGCGAATCGGTCCAAACATCTGCAGTTAAAGAGAGTGCTTCTACCTGTTGCATTTTTAATTTAAGCTGTCTCGAAAGAATGTCATATTTATCATCTATCAAACAGGTAATTGTCTTTCTGGCTGGAACTTTATACAGTGGTGCTACTGTTTTCATTAAATAATTAAATCCTGTTTTTTCCACAGTATTCAGAGGCATGCTATCCTTTGCGATCATAAAAACTATTGCATTGTTTATTTCACCACGCTTAACACCATTATCTGAAAATTAATAAAAAAAAACCATAATTACCAATCCCATATAAATCTCACTTTCAAATGAATAAAAAAAGATTTCAGTTATGTCTTACCTCCATATGATTTTATATTTGTTAAGCAAGAAGTCAATGTTTGCTGTTTTAAGACAGATATAGAAGCAGTAGAAGAAGCCACGCTTTCAGTTTCTGAATTATCAGCATTTTGCAAATCTGGAACTGGCACGACACCTAACGTCGTATCAACAATCTAAAAATCGCACGCGGGATCTCGGTATTTACGGGAATTTACGCATATTAAAAATATTTATACTTATGCTTACATAACCATAATCAACTAACTCCATATTTAATTAGGCATTAGGTACTATTAGTATGAGAACAATAAAAATCAACAATAAATACTGGAAAAACAAAAAATCTATCCTTTAGAAAAAAAACAGAAAAATATTTAAAAAATCAAACAAAACCCATTTTTAATTTTTAACTCTAGGCCATGATAATTATTTAAAACTTTATAATTACATACATTTGCACATACTATTGCGTATTTTGGAGACAATATGGCCGGCACCAGAAAAGGCCCTTTCGGTTTCTTCGGGTTTTTCAGTCCCTCAATTCCCGCGCGGATTCCGCTCCCGTAATCCCGCATCATGCGGGATTGAAAAATGACGCGGGATCCCGCAATACCGAGATCTCGGGATTGGAAGCCCTAAAGCAAATAATGCGATACAAGGAATAGAGGTTTCACTGACTTGTTTATTTCCATCATCATTTCGTGCATTACTACATTTACCACCACCACTTTCACTCTTCTTTTTGAGACTTACGGTCTTAATTGTTGGATGACGTCTTAATAAATGATTACGCAAGTTTGTTGTATTTCTTTTAGTTTTTACTTCCTGGTGACCATATTTACATGTGCCTCCGAAGTCTTTTTTTATGAAATGATTCCATAGATCACTTTTGCCCGACATCCTACAAAAATAAATTTGTCCCTTATTATGCTTGATGAACAATACATTTTCTATTAATTAGTGATATTATAACCCTATCAGCATCAATACATATCATTTAAAAGAATATTTTGACATCGTATGCATAAAAAACAACTTTAAGGCGCATAGGTTAAAAAATAACAACATAAAACGTAAATCTATCGAGTTACGATTCAAAGCTGTTGTCTAAGCAACAAAAACTATATTACCAACACGTAAACTGATTCTATTTGGTTAAAATATAATTGGAGTAAAATCGGCAGTTGATTTTTAAAAAGATAACGGCCAACGGGTGGTGATATACTCTTTGTATATAAACAATAAAAACAATTGGACGTTATACAGATGATGGACGTAATACATAATGTAATAGTTGAGTATGAACATTTCATCAATTAAGAATTCCTTACAGCTATATCAATGCTCATTAGTGATTATTCGTAAGTAAACGTAAATTAAGCCTTACATACATGGTTCGATTCAACAATAACAATTAACAAAGGAAACTGAAAATAATAGCATCAAATTAAAAAACAAGTAGTACTTTACTTACCTTTAACTTAAAATTTCCTCACAAATATCACATAAACACAAGTATTTGTTTCGCTAATTACAATATTGAATATCTATATTACGACAGTCACTCAATCAAGGTATATTTAAACCATAGAGTATGAGGATATAGAGAGCCCTCTTCCATGATTTTTATGCAGACAAGTAGAACTCATTAAGATAAGGCATAAAAAGAAGAAGAAGCAGAAGCATATAAATTTACGAGAAAATATTTCTACTTATTTATTTTGATTATTTAAAACCATTTGTAAAACAATAAAAATTTAAAATAAAAAAAACAACTAATAAACAAACGAAATAAAAATAAAACACGTTTTGTTATATCTAGCTTTTATTTTTATAATGTTTATTATAATACATGTGTGAAGCAATTTATATAGTTAATGTTCTAAGTTCTAGTTTTATGTCCTAAGAATCTTAAGATTTTTTATAAGATGCGGAGCAACACCTGAAAATAATAAAGAAAGTGTCTGAAAGTATATGAAATTCATTCAACATATAATATTGTGTTAAATCGTCGTAATGTCGTGAAAATGGTATAATACGGGTAATATTTTGAACAAAGTATAAGCAAGAGGTAAAAATAATTCACTTACGTCTTACTACTAGTAATTTAGGCAAGCATACAAATAAGCACAACTTAGACGTGTTCAAGTAAAATAGTTTACTTATAAACGACACAAAAACAACACTTTTTTTGTAATCAGCTCAAATATAGTCAAGAGGAGAAGCAAAAGAAACTTGACTCAAGCACTTGCTTGCTAAGTTTTGCAGCCAAAAATAGAAATTAAAAATAAATTAAGTTCTAGTTCCTTTGTGACATTTAGTCAGCCGACATCTATCTAGTGATTGCAATAATTACAATTGGAATGTTTCTGGATTTTTAGTTTAGGTAGCGCTTCAATTTGAAGAAGTCCTTGCACTGTAACTGTCATAGATGTTAGACTGTTGTTATGGATAACTGTCTTATCCCTGACAAAAACAAACAAATGATCTTACTCTGTGCAAACGACACAATTATGATTAAATATTATAAACATTAAGTGCTGCCAGCTTGGATTCTGAAAAAGGTGTGAACCCGATGAGCAAATTACGTAGAATTAGTAAAAAATCGCATATGAAAAGTTAGTTGATAGAAATAGAATAAATAATAGTTAGTAGATAGAAATAGAATGAATAAACATAATAAGTTAGTAATAGACTACGTACTTTTTTTCTTAGTGAAAACCGATGAAATAGCAGATCGAAGATACAACGAGCATACGCATTATCGTTTCACAATGTATAAATTATTTAAAATATAATTGAAAAATAAATTCATTTGTTTCACGAAATCATTATACGTCAACCCTTGATTTTTTAATTTAAATTTTATTAAATATTAATAAATATAAATGTTCAGTATTTTTACTTTTCTGTAATTTTATTCTTACGGGACGAAGTATTTATTTTATGACAGAGGTTTTATGAGATGAGTCACAATTTGTCTATTTACTAATTAATTTCACAGCATCTGTCAGAAAGGGACGGGAACGTTTGTTGAAGTCCGCAATCCGCGTCAAATTTTTGTCAAAATTAGTCCACAGTTCAAACAGGTTAGTGCCGCAAACAGGAGAGCCCTGTCGGTTGTCATAATTTAAAGAAAATACATAGATTCTGGGACTGTTCTTTAGGAAAGGCCTAAAATACGTAGATCTACGTAAAAAGACCTACAGTCGGCAACGCTGTAAACATTACACTTTACAGACGTAACTTTATTTTTACGAAATAGAGGCGAAAGAAGCTAAGCATACAGCCATCTCGCGAATTTTTGAATAATGTACAGTTAATGAGCAACTGTTGAGTTACTGGTCAGAAACGAGCTGGTATAAGTACCATTGGTATAATAAGCTACCATTCACGGACTGACTATACTGATCAATTTTATGTAATCATTGACGATTCAAAAGTGCGTGTAAATGCCTACTTGAATAAAGATAATTTGAAATTGAATGGTTTTTACCAAAACAGAAAAAATCAAATGTCGATTTTCACGGGTGAAATATCGATTCACTGAATCGAAGCAGTACTACATATGGATTAAAAAAATATCGATATTTGGCTAGAAAAATCGATTTTTCAATTAATCGATCTCAGATCGCCATCCCTAAAGAAGAATATCTCATATACTCAAACCTCGAATAACAATCCAAATACATTTCATTTCTTGCTTGTGGACACTGCAGAGATAGAAACACTATTAAAATCTCTCAATGAAGACTGTGCTCCTGGTGAAGATAATATCTCAGAATGGTTACTACGGAAAAGTATTCTTTATTTAATATTGCGATATTCTCACCCCTCACACAACATTTATATTTAACCTAACTCTCAGTACTGGTTCCTTCCCTAAAGCTCTTAAGATATCTCTCGTCAAGCCGATA
Organism: Napeogenes sylphis; assembly: GCA_959347405.1. Taxonomy (NCBI): domain Eukaryota; kingdom Metazoa; phylum Arthropoda; class Insecta; order Lepidoptera; family Nymphalidae; genus Napeogenes; species Napeogenes sylphis. The sequence continues at coordinate 14,296,858 of OY365785.1, read as the reverse complement.
CACAAAGGTGGTGATAAAAAATCTATTTCTTAATGAAACCTTCAGCTGTACACATACTGGCTTAAACGTAATTTGCTCCTGGTTACAAAAAACTTACTCACCCTAAATGTCTCCAAAACCAAAGTCATTGCCTTTGCTTTTTCTAAACGAGGTCTATCCACGGATCAAACAATGCGAGTCCACTATTGTGGTGCATCAAAGAGATATAGCAATAGCTGTTCTGGGTGTCCTATTTACATTAGTTAATAGTTGCAATATTGTGATATCGTCCCGCATAATGGCTGACATAAAAAAACTTATAGCAATGCGGGGATATGTAAAAGGCAGCATTACGAGGCTGTCACTTCAAAGTTTCATATTAGACTCTTACGAAAGTTTAATAGCAAAAAGTGAGCGGTTAATTAAAACATTTGATGAGTATGATGAATATAATAAAATGATTTTGTCTTTGGATCCTAGTTATGCAGAATATTACAGTGAAATTGAAGAGTAATACTATGCCATCATCTCTAATATATATATTGAAATTGATAAAAAACAAAGCCAAATGGGGCGTCAGGATGTGCAAGGACATGTGCAGAGTAATAAAGCTAAGCTAAGCTAAGCTAAGCTATTCTGTAATAAGTAAAGATGTAAACTTAGATAATGTCTCAAAACTTTATTACTTAAGGTCATTTCTTAAAAATGAACTCTTCGATTTGATTAAAAACTTGCCACTGCCAGTGAAAGTTATCCAGAAGCCCTCAGATTATTAGATGAAAGGTATAACAATAGGTTTCTTATTGTCAATGAGAATATTTCCTATTTTTTACATTTAAAGGATTTGGCAAAGTCCTCCCTCAAAATATTAGAGATTTTGTATCACAAGTAAAGAATGTACTTACTGCTTTAAAAAATCTAGGGTCTAAAGTGGACAACTGAGATGAGATTGTGTTATGTGTCTTATTACGTAAACTAGATAACTACACTCGGCGGGCCTACCAGTTAGAGCGAGATGGGGATAAATATCGTACAGTTCAGGACATCTTAGAATTCCTGGAGAAAAGGGCATTGGCTCTTGAGAATTCTGAGCCTGTGGCCCTGCACAAGAAAGCAGTCATTTTACGCCGCTGGATCCTACCAACGCTCGGTTGGCAATATAAACAGGCATTCTATGGCAAAACAAACTGTGTCATCGGTAATTTACGAAGTCACAAAAGCTCTCAACACGTCTACAATGAGAAAAAAATATATATATTTTCCAACAAGCATGCAAGATTGGAACAGACTAAAAGTAGAGTAAGTTAATTATAATCACTTTTTATAATATAAATATTGCTGTTAGCTACAATTTCAGATTTCAGATATACAAGTCATAAAATGTCTCAAAGTAGCGACACCCAGTATTCACAGGGTCAAATCCTGCCTGTGTAAATGAATGATTATCTTATTCTTCATAGGTTTTCTTGTCTTTTTTCTTCTTAACAGAAACATATTGATATTTAAATGCATATTACAGATTTCACAAAAAAAAATCCAGTGTGTTAGTGTGCATCGATTGCTCCCATGTAGCCATAGTACGTCCAACTGACAATGAAGAGCGATACTATTGTCGGGAGCATTACTATTCATTGACAGCTACTGAATCATATGTTCAAACCTAAACAGCATCTTTTCTTGCAATAGATAAAACTCAGCATATTAATAATAAAAATGTTTAATAAGCACAAATGAAAATTATCCATTTTAAATTTATAGATTTGTGATACACATATGAACATTATTAGCGTTTATACGAGTCATGGGGGTGCTAACCATGACTCCTTTATATGAATCAATCATGCATTTAGATAACATGCTTAATATAGAAAGAAATTGGCTTTTGAGTATTTATTTATTTTACTTATTATTAAAGTAACAAAATAGTCGCATAAGAGATTTTATGAAGTTAATAAAGTATTAAAAATATAACAAAACAATAAAATGTAAATACATTATACAATTGATTTTTGTATCTAAGGTGACTCGGGTTATCCGCTAAGGAGGACAATGATGATTTCAGTTTGAACGCAGTGCTAAAGTCACCAGAGGCACATAACACGAATTTACATGTTCGGGCCAGGAACTGTGTTGAGCGAACTATTGGGCTTCTTAAAGCATGTTTTCGTTGCTTAATTATACACATATTGCACTATTCCCCGGAGGTAGCTGGTCTTATTGTAAATGCATTGTTATATTACACAACATTTGCAATAAGGCAAATACTCCTGTGCTACAATTAAGCGACGAAGAAGTGAATGAAGAAGTCCATTCACAGTTAGACAACACTAGAGCTGAAGTGGTGTTACCCAACAGAAATAATGTTTGACTACAGCAGGGTTATGCTATTCGCAATGCACTTATTCAGCAGCTCTGGGAAAGGCGCCACATGACTTAATTTGTTTATATTTATTTCTTTTTTATTAATAAGTTTTAGATTTTTGTTACTAACTTAGGAAAATTTAGTATAATATAGATATATGTACTGTTTTCATTTTAGTAGTGATAAAAATGATAGATATATATGATTTTTACGGAAATAAGTAAGTTTTCTTTTATATTTGAATAATTGGTGGCAACACTGACAACTAGTCGTCAGAAAAATTCTCTGTACATTTTAATTAATATTAAATTACTTTATGTATATTAATTAAGTGCAATTATCTCATTTTGTATTTAAAAATACCATTTTACTATAGTGCTATTGTTTGTACTTTGTCTTCGTGCTTAATTTCATAAGAACAAAGAAATATACTGAGCTGTCAACCAACGGATGTCGAATTCAAATTTCTTCAATCCCGGGGAGTATTTTATTTTACTTTTAATATAATTACACTTACATTAAACTAACAACTACTCATTTTATAGTGAGTTACGTCCATCCACAGACTCTGGCACCGTTATTGATTCTCTTTACTTGACTAGTTGGAAGTAAAGTTGAAGACAAAAACATTGGCCTCATACAAAACTATTACTTTCACTTTACCTTACTTATATACATAAAACAAGCATTTTGAAACTCCCATTTGTATCTAAAAGGTAATTTGTACCCAGGTTCAACAATGGAAAGAGTAATTGCAACTCGCAAGGCCTCTGCAAAGGATTTGGAGCAAAAGTTAAAACTGGCTTTAGATGAATTAAAATCTTCTAAAGATTTATGCAACAAGCTACTGCAGGAACGAGAGGACAGTGAAGAGGAAATTAAAGATATTGTAATAAAAAACACTAATCTTAAAGGTAAGCTCGCTGAACTACATACCAATTATTTGGATATTGTGGCTCAGCGAGATCAGTTAAGAAATATAGTGACTGCATTTGACCAGTGCAGCAATGAGCATGAGAGAGCATTAGATCGCATATCAGAGCTTGAGTCTGATTTGGTGCAGGCTAGGATAACTATTTCAGACCTAGAAACCTGCAAATTAAATGTAGAAAGTCAGCATACTCATAGCTTATATGAGGAGCTGGTTGAATGCAACTCACAACCTACTCAATCAAATTTCATAAATGTAAATTCTACTATAATTGATCTAACAAAAGATGAGTCAAGTATTGTGCACCCCATACACTTTTCAAGTCATAAAAAATTAAAAAAGTATATGAAGGTTAAGAAATTAATTAAAAAATGTAATAATCTCATCAAAAACAAGTTTCCTGCAAAGAAAATAAAGAATTTACAAATTGAATGCTCCACATTAATTAAAAAAGTAAGTGTTTATAATAGGAAAATGATTGAGAGTAGGTCACTGTATGAGCGAGACACCCAAAACTTGCATGAGGAAATCGCTCAATTAACTTCTGCATTGCATTCAATAAGTAAAAAATATGAATCTTCTCAGAATCAAATTAAGGAACATATTGAAGCTACAGGTAATTTAGTTGACCTATGTAGTTATAACTTAGAGCGGTTTGAGTCATTAACTAATAATTATGTTAACTGTAATTGTTTAAGTGAAAAATTAAATGTTGTTTCTAAACTAAACTCTGAGGTGTTGGGTGATTCGGCTATACATACTAAAAGTAGTAATAAAAACATAAATATAATGAATAAAAATCAAATTAATAATAGGTCCTCTGTTGTGCACAACCATAATTACTTTGTTTTTTCTGACCAATTAGGTCAGGGCTTTGGGTCTCTTTTTAGTAGGGAATTAAATAATGTACATAATATATGCTCACCTGGTGCTAGTTACCAGCACAATATAGATAAAATAATTAATTTTGACTCAAAGTTGACTGAAAACAGTACTATTGTACTATTACATGGAGATGGTTTGTCGATTAAGAAAATTGAAATAATTAGTAATATTGAAAAATTATTGAAATTACATAATAAGAATAATTGTAAAATTGTAATTTGTGCATTTCCATATTCATCTTCTTATTCAGACAAACAAAATAAATATATATATAATTTAAATTTGACATTATATAATTTGACATACCGTCATAGTGATGCATTCTTTTACTTTGATGTAAATAAATTTATTTATAATAGGTTTAGGATGACAAAAGGTACAATGTATCTGCCTTTATATTATAAAAAACAAATTGCTACTTTAGTAGCATTTAATTTAAAAAACTTCGTTATAACAGATATAACGAAAAATAAGTGTACTTTAAATAATATATTACTGACAGAACATAAGCGTTCCACTTTAAACTAATGGATAAGACAAAGCCTAAGTTGTTAAATATTGTCCATCAAAATATACAAGGCTTAGGTGGCAAGGAATTGGAAGTGGAACTCTTTGTTCAAAAATATGACATAAGTTTATTGTGCATTACAGAGCACTGGTTATCAAAGAATAACAATATTATAAATGTAGAAAATTATAAATTGTCAAGTTCGTTCTGTAGAGAGAAAGCTATTCGCGGTGGCTCACTTATCTTAGCTCGTAACGATGTAGTGTTAAAGTCTCGATCAGATATAGTGTCGCTCTCTGTCGAGCGAATTATTGAACTATCCTGCATTGAGCTCAATGAACATATTATTTTGTGCGTGTACCGACCCCCCTCTAGTGACTTTGATGAATTTGAAAACAAAATGGAGGATATTTTAACTAAGCTTTGTCATAAAAACAAGTCCGTGATTGTTTGCGGTGATTTCAATGTAGATATATTACAAGAAAATTCGTCTAGTGTACGTTTATTAAATTTGTTTAAATCTTTTAACTTACTGAACGTCTTTTTTGAACCTACTCGTATTACTAGTATTTCCGCGACTTGTATTGATAATGTGTTCTGTCGCTGTAACATTTATGAAGAAACAGTAATGACAAATTTAAGTTCAGACCACTGTGGTCTAAAATTTTCTCTATTAATTAATCACGAAAGTGAAAAGCCCCAAAAGTTTACTTGTAGACCAATTACAAAAAACCGGGTCCTAACATTTAAGAATACTGTTCAGCAAAAAGTAGGTAAAGTAGACATGAGCGATGATAATCCAAATAATTTATATAATAACATTTTCGGTTTTTTGTTACAAGAATTTAATAATGTTTTCAAGCCAAAAACTATGACTAAATACCTAAAACTTAAATTTAGTGATTGGGCTACCGTGGGAATATATAAAAGTAGAGATAAGTTATATGATTTATATAGTGAGAGGCAATGGAATCAAGATCCGGTATTCTTGAATAAAGTTAGGATTTTTTCTAAAATATTTAAGACCGTTACATACAAGCTAAGTCGATTTACATAAGAAATAAAATCTTAAACTCAGAAAATAAAATAAAGGCAACTTGGGATGTTTTATCTAGTGTTTCTGGGAAAAATAGGGCTGCTAATGTACCTATTAAGTTAAAAATTGATAATATTGAAATAAATTCAAATTCAACTGTGGCGGCTATTTTTGAGACTTTTTTTAACGAAATTCCTTTAACAGTCACGGGTAATTTAAATTCTTCACCACGTGATGCAATCGTCGAATTGACGAATAACGTAAGAGTCAGTAATAAATGTTTTGTTTTTAAACCTGTTACATCATATGAAATTGTTAAAACTTTTAGAAATCTAAATATGAAAAAAACCGGTGATCTTTGGGGTATGTCAGTAAAATTACTAATAAGTATTATAAATGATATTGCTCCACAATTATCCTTAATTTTTAACAAATGTATTGAAACCGGTACTTTCCCAGACTTAATGAAAAATAGTAAAGTAGTTCCTTTGTTCAAAAGTGGCGATAGACTAATTCCCGGAAATTATAGACCTATCTCTATTTTACCCACTTTAAGTAAAATTTTCGAAAAAATTATACTAAACCAAATGTCAGAATTTGTTTATAGCAATGAAATCATGCATAGTGAACAATATGGTTTCACCAAAGGCAAATCAACAACTGATGCGGGTGCCGCGCTTCTTAAGCACATTTACGACGCATGGGAAAAGTCACAGAATGCAATCGGAGTGTTTTGTGATTTATCTAAAGCCTTTGATTGCGTGGACCATCAAACATTACTTTGCAAACTTAATCACTATGGCGTGCGTAATGCTGCGCTTGATCTTATTGCCTCTTACTTGAATCAAAGAGTTCAGACGGTTGATGTAAATAATTGTAAATCGGTTGGATCTCACCTAAAAATGGGTGTTCCACAAGGATCTATTCTAGGCCCTTTCTTATTTTTACTCTATATTAATGATTTGCCCTTTTACGTAAAAGGACTATGTGACATTGTACTTTTTGCTGATGATACCTCACTTATTTTTAAAGTTGATCGTAATAAACCTAATTTTGACAAAGTTAACTGTGCTATGTCACGTGTTCTTCATTGGTTTGAAATTAATAATTTGGTATTAAATACTAAGAAAACTAAATGCATGGAATTTACACTTCCTAATGTAAAAAGTCGGGATTGTAGTTTATTCCTTAACAATGAAGTGTTAGAACTGACTGACTCGACAACTTTCTTAGGTATAACTTTAGATAAAAAGCTCCAGTGGAACCCCCATCTCTCGACACTCGCAAGCAAACTTAGCTCAGCCGTCTTTGCAATTAAAAAAGTAAGACAATTAACAGACGCTAATACGGCTCGACTCGTTTATTTTAGTTATTTTCACAGTATATTGTCTTACGGTATCTTACTATGGGGCAGCGCTGCCGAAATTAATTCTATATTTATTTTACAAAAACGAGCTATACGGGCTATTTGTAACTTAAAAGCTAGAGACTCCCTAAGAGAAGTTTTTAAAGAAATCGGTATTCATACGGTCGCTTCTCAATACATTTTTAATAACTTACTATATATACGCCAAAATTTAAATGACTATAAAAAAAACAGCGACAGACATATTATCAATACAAGAAATAAAAATAGGCTTGTAACGCCTAAATTTAGACTTCAAAAAGTTAAGAAATCCTTCATGGGCTTGAGTATACGCATATATAATAAGGTTCCACAAGATATCTTAGATCTTCCTTTTCTTGGTTTCAAATCTAAAATTAAAAGTATATTATTAAATAAATCTTACTATAACATTCAAGAGTTTTTGGTTGGTCGAAATGTGTGGAACTTGGGTCATTGTATCATAAATCTTGGGTCATAAATCTGTATTGTATTGCGAATAGCTAGTAATCTCCGCAATTTGTTTTTTGTTGTAAATTAATTTTTGCTTTATCGACCTTCTGCATCACACCGATTCCTTAGAAGTCACTACTTGCGGTAGCATCGGGAGTCGGGTTGCCTCCCTCCCTCAAATATGTGCGAAGGGGGTGATGGCTGGCTCTTGTGTTATGCTCGTGAACGGGTGCTGCTTGCGGTGACTGGTTGTGTGGCAGGCCGAAGATTTGTGTATATATATGTATATATATCTATATATATATATATATATGTTTACTGTTATTATTATTTAATTTTCGTTGCCTGAAATCATTGGGCTTCTTTTCCGATTGATTGCGACGGTTCTAGTTGTTCCAAAATTGCATTTAAGTTTATAAAATAAATAAAATGGACTCATTTGCAGGGTTGATGTTATAATTTATAAGTCAAACATTGTAAAATTTTATTTAAAAAGAGCAACTGTTGAGTTTCTGGCCAGCTCTTCTCAGCAGAACAGCATTCCGAGCTGGTGGTAGCTTACTCACAGACTGACTATACTGACCAATTTAATGTAATTGACGATTCAAAAGTGCGTGTAAATGCCTACTTGAATAAAGATATTTTGAATTTGAATTTGAATTTGAATATTTAACGCTATGACTATACTTAAAATAATAATATTTTTTTTTCCTAATATTAGATCTATTTTATTAAGTGCATGTAAACGAATACAATAAGCAACGTGGTGTAAAAGAGATGCCGCTATACGAAATAATACATATGTCTCATTCCCTCATATTGCAGAAATAGAAAAGCATTCGGTCATTTACGTCACTAAGCAGGTATAAAACAATATTGTTTTATAAAGTTCAAGTACGAATCAAAGTAATATTATTGTAATATTGCTACAAAACGTCGTTAAACTATGATAGTTTTTACGAGTTCATGGTAGGTTACATACATAGTCAGTTGTTATAATGGAATAATCATCGCTTTATATGTATATGTTACGGGTAATGGTAGATGGAGTAAACTTTTTTTTTTTTTTTTTTTTTTTTTTTTATATCGTTGGAAAAATGCGTTACGCATCATCCCTGCGGCCAGGAAGGTGATGACCGAGGGGGTATGTGGGACTACCCGGCAGCATAGAATACGCTGCCATTTTTAAGGCTACCCACTAAAAAACCAACGGTTGATCATCGCCTTGGTGGGGCGCCACGGGATCGCTTTCGCACTCACCGTGACGCCCCGGCGGAACCCCCTGCGAGGGGCCCCGATCAACTTAGGGACACCCTCACCTCGTAGGCCTATAACGGGCGGGAGAGGTCACCCCCCTCTCCCGTCCAGGCACTACAGCTGGGGAAGGAGGCTGCGGGCGTAATCCCGCCTCCTTCGACCCAGCCTACCCCTGCGAAGCGGTTCAGAGGAGGCTGCCTCTCTGTCCCGCTCCGCGGCCTCCTTCGCGGCAATGACTTGCTCGCAGAAGGAGGCCATAGCGACCCAGGACCTCTCGTCGTCGAGCATCGCGGAAACAACGTTCGGCAACGAGAGGTCGCTGCCAACCACGGCCGTCAGCTCAGTACGCTGACGGTCCCAGGCTGCGCACTCCGCCAAGGTGTGACGAGCCGTGTCCATGGGCTCGTCACAGTGGTGGCAGGAGGGGGCCGCCTCTCTGCGTGCGATCTTGTGCAGGTACTCACCGAAGCACCCATGCCCCGTGAGCACCTGCACAACTCATTTGGCTGTTGGACATGGAGGAAAACATCGGATGGAAAAAGAATGTAAGAAAAAAAATAAAAATGTTACTCAAGAAGTAATAAAATTATATTTACGACTATGCGAACCATGTCAAAAAAAGTTAGTCTGCCAAGAAAGGAATTGTTGTCAAACCATTGCTGTCAACAGAAATGAATAGTCGCTGTCAAGTAGATTTAATTGACATGCAGTCTAACCCTGACGGCGACTTCAAATTCATAATGGTCTATCAAGATCATTTGACAAAGTTTGTGAAGCTGCGCGCGTTAACATCTAAACGAGCCGTAGAAGTCGCTTATAAGCTTTTGGACATATTTTGTATTTTTGGCGCACCTTCAATTCTTCAATCAGACAATGGCCGTGAGTTTGCAAATCACGTAATAGAAGAGTTGTGCTCGATGTGGAGCGGCCTTAAAATAGTACATGGCAAACCTCGCCATAGTCAGTCTCAAGGTAGTGTGGAAAGAGCAAATCAAGACGTACAAAATATGCTTATGACGTGGATGAACGACGAAAATTGTAAGCGTTGGTCAGAAGGTTTGAAGTTCGTACAATTAATGAAAAATAGGGCATTCCACGATGGAATAAAACGAGCTCCTTATACCCCCATGTTCGGTAGTGATGTCAAAGTGGGTTTAGCGTCGTCTTCTCTTCCAAAAGAAGTTATTGCCAGTATTCACACTGAGGAAGAGCTCGAGAAAATGATGACGGAATTTACTACCGGAGCAGAACCTAGTGCAGAATCCCAAGAAGAGAGACCGGAATCTAGACAAGAATCTCAAGAAGATTTACATAATGTAGAGCTGGAATCACAGAATTACCACTTACAGAACAAGGAGATGGGGAACGAAATCGAAACAGAAGTTTTAAATACAAAAGAAGGTGAAAGGGAAGTTTTACTAGAAATAATTTCAGAAGAAACGGCCAAAAAGAAAGACGAAATGGAGTGTTGTAGATGTATGAACCCAGGCACAAGTACACAAGAAATAAACTTGTGTGAAATTTGTAGTACTCAACAAAATATAAATGAACATAGATTATTTGCCCGATTGAGCTTAGAAAATCAAGCTAAAAAAATGAAAGCCTTATCTAATTTAAAAATGCCTCCATGTTCTGTTGGAGATACGGTAAGAGTCCAAATACCAGATGTCGATAGACGAAGAGGCGAGTTTCGGAACGTGCTTATAGTTATAGAAAAAGCTGATGATCTGTATAGGCTAGGAAACGAACGTGGTACTATTGAGGAAATGTTCTCAAGGAATCAGTTTTCTGTGTGTCATGATAAACTGATTGATATCGAAAATATATCACCAGAAAAAAAAAGCTTACGAGAGCTTGCAAATGAACAGTCGCTTTCAGGAGGCCAGGGTTATAAAAGATGTAATTGCAAAACAAAATTTGCTACAAAGAAGTGTTCATGGAAAGCTGCAGGAAAATTTTGCAATTCAAAATGTCACAGTAGTTTATCTTGCTCAAATAAATAATTTCAATTTTAATAACAACGACCGCTATAAGTTTATGCTATTCAAGTGATTACGTTCGCCTTTGTATGTTTTTTTAAATAATAAATGTTTAAAATGTCCTTGGATTTTCATTTCACTAATTAATTAGACAAATTTTTAACATTACCCAGCCAGAGTTGGGTAGACCTAGATGAGTATGGATAAACCCCGAATTAAAATTTATTTTACTTGTTAATCGGACTTTGCCCGAGAAGCTTGGGTAATACTAAGTTAACTCGGGTAAACCTAGGTTTACTCCATCTTCTAGCATTACCCGTAACATATATACCGATGGGTTTAAAAAATGACTTGCATTTCAGGATCATTTCAACTTCAATTGCATAGGTTAGATAGTAAAGTCAGTGTATTTACAGCCGAAGCATTAGTTTTTTTAGCTGCTCTAAAACATATTAAATATTAAAATCCGAGATTAAAAAACTAGCTTGTACTATGCGACAATATGACTGTACTTACTAATCTAAATAATGAAGTAGGCTAAGAATAATTACTTAATTTTTGTCATAAAACAGCGCTATAGCGCTATTCTGTAAGAACATTTTATAATCTCGAAAGCAGAATCCGAGATGAAATATAAAATTTGTATTCTCTAAAATTCGACAGCGCTCGTAGCGCCACACTTTCGGGTGTGGAAACAAGATGAACTATTCTGTATGAGAAATTCTGACCTTAACGATTGTAGGTATATGGCATGCCGTAACCCCGTACGTTTATCTTCTCGAGCGAGGAGGTTCGTCCGGTCGAAACAAGAATCAACTTGTCATAATTTCAATCTACTACGCAGTCGAAATTGTAACATTGTGTTAAGTGAGATACTATTATTAATTATTTATAATATTATGCCTCGTTCTTTTATACTCTTTAATTTGTTAAAAGCGGTGTATGTCATTGATTTAAACGAAAGACAAAGTGTCAATATACGCGAAATTACCATTTTAACCACGCAAAAGCATATCGTCGAAAATTATAGCCTTTATCGCTATCGATCAAATCTTCGGAGATATTCAGTGTTTTTTTTAAGAATTCACAATGCCGGACACAAGGATTAATAACTAGATTAAAAGTATTTCATAGAACTTATTTTATATTTTCAGCAAAATAACTGATTAGAAAATGAATAATCATTGAATGCGATGGAGTCGGAGGTAAGTAGGTAAGTGCACGCCGAGTAAGAATTGGGGTCAATTAAGATAACCTATTCAAGTGCTAGTTACGTTAAGTTTTGCGTTTAAATATCAAAATTTTAAGATGATTTTTTTTATAGCAATACGAAATTAATAACAACAGAAATATTTTTAAATTATCAACTTTATAAATACTTTTTTAAGCTGTTAAGCGTTTTAGGTACCTAGTGACCGACAGCTTCCAAAGAACATTTAGAAAGACCATTAATTGTGTCATGTCGCAGCCATTTGTTTCTCGTAGTATACATGAAGTCGTAAGCGCGCTCTACACTCGCGCCATCGCGTTCGCGCTTCGCGGCGTTCCCCATCCGGTGACGGTTTTTCGATCCGCTTCAAAGGGTTTGCGAAGCGCGAACAAAGCGCGAACGCGAACGCATCCACACTCGCGCTGTGTTCACAGTTGTGTGCGAGACGCAGTAGCAAGCGTACGTCAAAATGAGCACCCAGTGGAGCAACGATCGTGAATTAGTGTTCATGGAGTGCTATCAAGCAGAATCCGTGCTTTGGCAAGCCCAACATGAAGGGCATAAAAATAAAAATAAGATACACGATGCATGGACGAGAATTAGTGCAATCATGGAAATTCCAGTGCCAGATTTGAAGAAGAAAAAGGAGTCCCTAATGTCCAGCTACAGAACTTACAGAAAGAAAGTAAAGGATTCAATCCACAGTGGTTCCAGCACAGATGAATTAATACAGTTGTATGGAACAAAATTATTAATTAAACAAATTTAACGGCAACACTGAAATATATCCTTGTCTATGGCTGGGAATTCCCTGCGAAATAATTTGTTAATTGTAGTTAACTTTACTTTGTTTATACTGTTCCGTCAGTATTTCAGTAATATCCTATCGCTTAGCTTTGACTTACTGGGACCCGTTAATATGAGTTTACCTGTAGCAAAACGTTTAAATTATAAACAAAATAATAGCAAGGAGCAAAATAATTATAAACACTGGTTGAAACCCGTGTCTGGTGATACAACGAAAGGTCAATGTATATATTGTAAGCGGGAATTTTTAGCTCGAATAAGTGACATCAAGCCACATAGTGAAATATCATGTCATAAAAAAAAGGCTAAACCATAGTTAGACAAATCTCAGACAAAAATAGGTTGCAACGAGTAAGCCAGAATAGTCAAGCGTCTTTGTCTCTCTTCATTGCTGAGCATTGCGCTACCGCTGCAGTGGACCATTTAGGATGTTTGTGTGCGAATATTTTTCAAGGATCAGAAGTTGCTAAAAATCTTAAACTTCATCGTACTAAATGTACAGCTATTATACAAATGGTTCTGGCACCTCATTTTAAAACCCAACTCGTAAATAATATTGGTAATGAATCTTATAGTCAAATTTTAGACGAATCTACAGATATCTCAGTAAAAAAATATGTGGGAGTGGTGGTGAAATACTTCAGTCGCAGTATAACCAAGTATGGATCTTCCAGCAAGACTCGGTGCCGGGTCATTAAGCTCGGTCCACGCAGTCTTGGTTGGAAACGAACGTCTCGAACTTCATCAAACCTGAAGGTTGGCCGTCGTCTAGTCCCGATCTTAATCCGCTGGATTTAATAAATAATTACATATTTATATTACCTACATACCAAATTATTATATAATAACAATCTTATATGTAGCAATACTACAATAATACATATAACAGGCTCTATTCAGATTTTGAATCTAGGTTTGAGGATATTTTGACTAATGGTAATACCACCGTTGATAATTAATTCATATGGTGACTTAGAAGAAAGGAATGTCATAGTACAAGAGGAGCTGACTGAACTAATCACAAACGTAGAACTTAACGTTCAGTTTCAAAACGGATATCAGCAATTCTGGCTGCAAAACAACATACCCATTAGGGGGAGGGGGGGCACATTGATTCACGGGGCACATTGGTACAGTATCTATATTTCAAAACCAATAAACGGCACACAGTCCGGCAAATCACTTGAATGCTCAAGGACATTCACAAGAATGACAGTTGTGACACCGCTCGCCGCCAGTTTGCCGTTGGGCCTCAACGGTCACTAACGTGTTGGAGGTGGTGTGAGCCGCTGCCTACAAAAAAAAATACGTGAAATGTATTTGTGTCTCAGGATACTTTTAGTTGTTTTTGTTATTATTTGTTACTATTATTATATTTTAAAATGTTTTTGTTTGCAAGATTATGATATCTATGGATCTAATATCGCGTTCTGAAACTCAACAAAAGTGAAAGTGAATCGCGAACGCGACAATGTTGCAAAGTCTCAGTACATAAATAGTGGTCGGCTTCGAGAAACTCAATTTTAGCTAACTTCAGTTGTTAATCTGTCCGATTATTTTTTTAATAAGACTATATAGAAATCAAAAGATAAATCTTAAGTTATGTCACAAATTAAATTATAAATCTTAAGTTAAATTTCTGAACGCAATCATAATATGTGACATTAGATTTGACAACCAACTAATATGTCAATCCATCCTGTCGCATTTCAGAGCACGGAAAAAAGTATTACGATATTATATTTATCTTTGTGGTTACGTGCGCGAGAACTTTCTTTACTTTGGTGATGCTTTGTGATACTGACATTTCAAGTAATGTGCTTTTTTTTGTGATAGTGACACTTTACTGCTAAATGAGCGGGAAATTTTCTCACTTTGATTAATTACAATTTACGATGCCGAGGAAAAGACGACCTGACTTAGGTCGTCGTAGTCAATCAAATGTGCGAAGAGCTACCTTACGTGCTAACCGCACTGATGACCAGAGACAGACAGATCAAGAAAATAGTGGTATTGCTATGTCAGAATTGCGTTCTTTAGTGAGTGACAATGTAGGAGATAGGGTAGAGCCCCCGCAGACCACAGACTTTCGATCGGCCAATAGTTTAGTTGGGCTCTTAATCAGTACGCAGGTGTATGCAAGTGCGCACACTATGACGATTTGGTATCGGCCGATAAACAAGTTTGATGGGCATCCCGATTCCCTTCAAACTAAACATTCAGTATTGGCTCTCTTCCACGCGCGCAGATACGACGATCTTTTAGTCGGCCGACTGAAGCCGATAGCTCAGTTCGCTCTGAGGTTTGACACGGAATGGTCGTTCGCGCTTTGTAAAAATATGGCGTCGCCCAATTCTCAGTTGCTGATTTCGGAATCGTCGATCGTAAATTTGATCGCGGAAATCGAAAAACGCCCTGCACTTTATAAAAAAAACTTAAAAGAGTACTCTGACGTGAATGTGAAGAAAAAACTGTGGGAGGAAGTTTGTGAAGCTATTGTTCCTGATTGGAATGAGCTTAGTGCCCAAGATAAAACAAGTCAAGTTACGATACATTTTATTTATTTACCTATATTACACTTTATTATATTGACACGGAATTGCGCCTCCAGGAGATATAAAGTATGACGACATGTATTGCCGCACGTTATTCATATTATTTCTTCCTCGGTTATTTCCATTTGTAGTGAAGTTATTCATAGTACAACTGTAGAGAGTGTCTTTAAAATGTATTCCATCTTTGATTCATACATAATTATGTAGGACACAGCAAGCTTTAATAATTTTAACACAAAAATTGATATTTACGTCAATTGGACGGTGAAAAATACGCCATTTGTTAGCTAGAATCCCGAAAGTACATTCAACCATGCGTCGAGCTCTTGTATGTTTATAGTTAAAAATTCGCTTGGTGTAGTTTAAATTTCTTTTTGCATAAGGGCGTAATATATGATTTCCAAGTCCAAAGGCTTCATCGCCTACGACAGAGAATGGAATAACATCTCCGCCATCATCATTAGGCAATTGCCTTCCGGAAGGAATATTTAGTCGGTTCTCGGAAAGCCGTTTACCCATTTTTGATGTTTTAAATATTTCCGAATCACTAGCTGTTCCATAAGAACCAACATCAATGTACACAAATTTATAATCGGCATCTGTCCAAGCCATCAAAACGCAGGAGAAGAACTTTTTGTAGTTAAAATATGATGAACCGGAATGTTCTGGCTGTATCATCCGTATATGTTTGCCATCGATCGCTCCAATGATGTTTGGAAAATTTGTGCGACTGTAGAATTCGTCTGCCATTTTAATCCAGTCATCTTCTTGTTTGGTTGGCATATATAACGGTTGAAGCATATTCCATATTTGCTCACATGTACTTTTTGTAATATCTCGTATTGTAAAAGCTCCCATCAGATAATCAAAAGACAATGAATTGAAACTAGCTCTAGTAGCCAGATACCTGTAAAGAATTTATTTTATTTTATTATTTTTCAGCTCGCGACATACAAAAAAAATGGGCCAATTTACGGACTTGCTTTCGCCGAGAATTAAACACACAAAAGAACACAAAGTCAGGGCAGGCTTCGATCAAGAGGCGTAAATATGTTTACTTTGAACAATTATTATTTTTACTTCCATGCATTGAAAATCGTCCAACGGAAGGTAACCTGGGACAGGATAATTCAGAAAATGAAGAAGATGATGAAGAAGCTGGTCCATCCACTTCCGCACCTATTCGCCAGAAGAAGACTCGTGTTTCGAAGCATACGGATTTGGACGAAGCAATATTAAAAGCTTTAAATGAGAATAATGTTGATGAAGATGTAAACTTTGCATTGTCTATTGTCCCATCCCTCAAAAATTTAACCGCAGATGAAAAACTCGATACTAAGATTGGTATTCTTAACATATTTAAACAGATAAGACTTGGTAGGCGTGTTCAGCCTCCTTATCAACCAACATACAACATACTGCAGCAACCCTTAAACACTTTTCCAGTTTATCAACGAGGGACTAACATCTTGCCGTCACAACAACAATTACAGGCTTATACATCCGATTCTACACCATCCCCCACTTTACCACAAACAAACATTCAAAATGTTACATCACCAGCTGATTCCAACCTGTCAGCCCAGTCTTATTATTCAAATTTTTCAGATGATTCCCAAATATACGACTTGTAATTTTGTGATCTAAATTATAATAAAAGAACTAAAAGTATGTTTTGTGGTTTATCTTACCTTATCGTAACGCTCAATATCTCCTCCACAGGTATAGATAGTCTTAAATTTGTATCCTCCTTCGCTATTCCTGGTCCAATTAGTTTGACAAGTTCGTTGAAGCTGGGTATGCTCATTCGATAAAAGGCGAAAAATGATTTCGAGTAATCGAGTAATTTGGAGTATTGTGTAAAATTTTCCATTTAATAATCTATCACTAAAGATAGGATGCACCCAATATTCTCGGGCTCTCTTTTTAGTTTTCCTCCTCCGTTGTATGAGAGCAATAATGACAATTCTATACAATGTTTTATTTATTTTCATTGTGCGACCACTCTTTTCAACGGTTGGATAGAAACTAGCAAATATTTAGTCTCAACTAGAGAATAGTCGGGAGACTGTTGGCTAGTTTGCGCACTCATCACCGACTAAACTGTTTAGTTGGCTCGGTGTGCGTACTAGCAGGCCAACCCGACTAAACTATTGGCCGATAGAAAGTCTGTGGTCTGCGGGGGCTCTTAGAATGCAACGAGTTCGTGCACATCAAACACAACAACAGCAAGCTAGACATAAAGAAAATGAGCGAATCCGCAGACGCAGTGCTCCTGTGATTCTTGAACGAGCTGCATTCCACTATGATCCGGCAATTGATTATTGTGCCGACAAATCGGTAACAATTGGGGAAATGAAAACAATTTGTAAATATTGTAAGGCGTTAAAATACTCTGGTGAATCTACTGGATTATATTGTGCTGAAGGCAAAGTAATATTGCCACAATTGGTCCCACCACCAGATCCTGTACGCTCTTTAGTTTCTGGGATTGGAAATGATTCTAAGCACTTCTTGACCAACATTCAGAAATATAACAACTGTTTCCAGATGACACACATTTGGTGCTACACATTATTATACAAGACAATTTCATGCCCACTTTCAAGGTATTATATAAGAATATTTTTTTTATATTATTCAAGTTTGTACTAAAATATATATATATCGGAAATAATTAATGGACAAAATTTAAAAAATTACAGATACAAGGACAAATTTATCACTTACTGGGAACTCTGTTACCACTACCTGATGCAGATCATCAATTTTTACAAATTTATTTTATGGGCAATTCAGATGCGGAAATTATTAATTGTTGTGCTCACAATCCAACAGTGAAGAGAAGTGATGTTCAAAATAGCATTGGATCGGATGCCATCTGATAGCCATAATATTATTATTCGAGCTGACAAAACACCTGCCGGTGAACATACAAGGAGGTTCAATTCACCTACCATTGATGAAGTGGCTGTTGTCATTGTGGGAGAAAATTTACAATCTAGAGATATTGTGCTTCATCGTCGGAATAGTGATTTAAAACGTGTATCTGAAACACACAGGAGTTATGATGCACTACAATATCCTTTGATCTTCTGGCAGGGGGAAGATGGATACAATTTTAATATCAAAATGGTAAATCAAGTAACAGGTAAATGAATTGAACAAGATTTAATAATATTTTTAAACTCAATTCATCTAAGTAACAATTTAAACATTTATCATTTTTGATTGCAGGTGCTGAAACCAACAAAAAAATTAGTGCTATGAATTTCTATTCATACAGACTCATGATCCGTCAAGGTGAAGTAAATCATATTTTGATGTGTCAACGACTTTTTCATCAGTTTGCAGTTGACATGTATGTTAAAATTGAGACTGAACGATTGACATACATCCGTTTGAACCAACGACGGCTACGGTCAGAGGAATACATCCATCTCCGCGATGCTATAAATGCTGATGGCAATGTGAATAATGTAGGAAGAATGACAATTTTGCCAGCTACATATATAGGAAGCCCACGCCACATGCATGAATATGCTCAGGGTGCTATGTCATATGTTAGGCATTATGGCCGCCCAGACTTATTTGTTACATTCACATGTAACCCAAAATGGTCCGAAATCGAGAAGGAATTACTACATAGCCAAACACCAGTTGATAGACATGACATAACTGCCAGAGTTATTAAACAAAAATTAAAATCTCTCATGAATTTCTTAATAAAGCATTGTGTGTATGGCCGAGTCCGTTGTTGGATGTACTCTGTAGAATGGCAAAAGCGTGGATTGCCACATGCGCACATTTTAGTCTGGTTAGTGGACAAAATAAGGCCAGATGAGATTGATTCCATAATTTCAGCTGAAATTCCAGATGAAATAGTTGACCCAAAATTGCATGCAGTAGTTACCAAACACATAATACATGGACCTTGCGGACATTTCAACTACAATTCACCCTGTATGGTCGACGGTAGGTGTTCCAAGCGATACCCAAGAGACCTGCTTGCTGAAACCATAACGGGAAATGATGGATACCCATTGTATCGTCGGCGATCAGTTGCGGACAGTGGGCGATCGGTAGTTGTGAAGGTAAGAGGACAAAATGTTGATGTAGACAATCGTTGGATTGTGCCATACTTGCCAATATTGTCCAAAGCTTTTGAGACTCACATCAATGTGGAATATTGTAATTCTGTGAAGTCGATAAAGTACATATGTAAATATGTTAATAAAGGTAGTGATATGGCTGTCTTCGGTGTAACCAATGCAAATGATAAAATATCACAGTACCAGATGGGTCGCTATGTAAGTAGCAACGAAGCTATTTGGCGTTTCTTTTCATTTGTGATCCATAAAAGACACCCAACAGTAGTCCATTTGGCAGTCCATTTAGAAAATGGTCAACGAGTTTATTTTAATGAATCTAACGCAGCAGACAGGGCGGCACCTCCACCGTCAACAACATTAACAAGTTTCTTCACAGTCTGTCAAACTGATGATTTTGCTCGCACTTTGCTGTATGCTGACATGCCACGCTATTACACATGGAACGCATCATAGAAATCGTTTCAGCGTCGAAAACAAGGAACACCAGTTGAAGGACATCCAAATGTATTTGCTTCAGATGCTCTGGGTCGCATCTACACAGTACATCCAAATAACGATGAACGTTATTATTTGCGGTTGTTGTTGGTGAATGTTCGTGGTCCGACATCGTTTAAACAACTGAGAACAGTTAATGGACAGCTGTGTGCGACTTACCGTGAGGCATGTCAACTATTGCATTTACTTGAGAACGATTCGCACTGGGATGATACGCTCAAGGATTCCGTAATATCTTCGTCGCCGCATCAAATTCGTACATTGTTTGCGATTATCATATCGAAATGTTTCCCCTCGAATCCAAAAGATTTGTGGGTAAAGTATAGAGATGACATGTCTGAGGATGTTTTGCATCGTGTGCGCCGTCAAACTTTGAATCATACACTACAATTGACTGAAGAAATTTACAATGACACATTGATCATGATAGAAGATATGTGTTTATTGATGGCAAATAAAGTATTGTCGTGTTTGGGAATGACAGCACCCAATCGTCATATGCACGATGCATTAAACCACGAGTTGCAAAGAGAACATCAGTACGACATTGAAGCATTGGCCGAAACAGTTCGTACAAATGTTCCACAATTATCAACAACAAAGAATTGCGTACGACACTTTGAAAGAAGCTGTGAACAGTGGATCTGGTGGAATTTATTTCCTTGATGCTCCCGGAGGAACCGGAAAAACGTTTTTAATTTCATTGCTTTTGGCGAGGATCAGATCGCAAAATGATGTTGCTCTAGCGTTGGCTTTATCTGGAATAGCTGCAACTCTGCTAGAAGGCGGGCGAACTGCACATTCTGCCTTGAAATTACCACTAAACATGCAAATCACCGAAACACCAATTTGCAACATCGCCAAAATTAGCGCAATGGCCAAGATCCTACAGGTATGCAAATTGATTGTTTGGGATGAATGCACAATCGCCCATAAAAGGTCACTGGAGGCACTGGACAGAACGTTGAAAGGTCTTCGTGACAACCAAAATATTTTCGGTGGGGCCATGATTCTGTTGTCAGGTGATTTTCGTCAGACTCTTCCAGTTATTCCCCGAACAACTATTGCTGATGAACTAAAATCATCAAATTTGTGGCAGTACGTAAAGACACTCCACTTAACAACTAACATGCGAGTATTTTTGCAACAAGATGAAACTGCAAATGTGTTTGCGAAGCAGTTGTCAGACATTGGAAATAATAAAGTTGCAGTGGACACCTCGACCGGATTTATCACATTACCTACAGATTTCTGTCACATCACAGACTCAAAAGTGGAGCTTATTCAGCGAGTTTTCCCAGATATAGCGCAAAAGTTCAATAACCATAATTGGTGAACGAGCAATATTAGCAGCGAAAAATACAGATGTCGAGGATCCTAATGCGACCATTCAGAATTTTCTTCCAGGATAGTTGGTTTCCTTCAAATCAGTCGACACCGTAATGAACCAGGATGACGTAATCAACTATCCCACTGAGTTCTTAAATTCACTGGAATTGCATGGATTACCACCTCACAATTTGCAGTTAAAAGTAGGATCAGTTGTCAGATGCTGCGTAACATTAATCAACCTCGACTATGGAACAAGACTGGCTGTGAAAAGACTGATGAATAACGTCATTGAGGCGACAATCATAAAAGGAAAATACAAAGGAGAGGATGTCTTGATCCCGCGGATACCGATGATCCCAACGGACTTACCATTCGATTTTAAACGCTTACAATTTCCAGTACGTCTGGCCTTTGCGATGAACATAAATAACATAAATAAATCGCAAGGACAGTCGTTAGAAGTTTGTGGAATCAACTTGGAGTTTCCCTGTTTCGCGCATGGACAATTAACGTCGCGTGTTCGCGCGTCGGAAAACCGTCTTCTTTGTTTATTTACGCATCACAAAACAAAACAAAAAATATAGTTTATGAGAAAGCTTTAAATTAATTTACAGACTGTATTTTAACAGTGTGTGTCTGTGAATATCAAATTTAAACCTTATAAATAGCCAGTATTTCAGGAAAACTCTGTTTTCTAAGTAAGCAACATGATGTATCGAAAATAATAATAAAACTTCATGATTTATTCAATAAATGCTTTTTAATTAAATACGGATTCGATTTGTTTGTTTTAAAATCATTTTATACAAAAGATTAGGTCTTTTATTTATCGATGAGGCAGTACGAAGTCTGCCGGGTCAGCTAGTATTTGATAAAATTGTTTATGAAAAAAGTCCTTTGGGGCACTTTGATACGGTAATGTGCGGGGTACTATTATACGTATCAATCTGCCCTTCTAGTGTTTTAAAGTGCCCCGTCGAAAATAATAGTTTATTTTATTGTTTTTTTTTTTCAGAAAATGGCGCGCACGTACAAACCCAAAACTGACAGAAAAAATATCAATGAAGAAAACATTGAACATGCAATACGTGAAGTATTGTCAAAGACTTTATCTATACGTAAAGCAGCCGACAAACAGGGCACCAAAACTGCATCCCTACAACATCGCATAGAAAAAGCCAGAAAATCATTTGAAGCTACCAGAATATTATCTACAAATGAAGCATCCTCTTCATTACCAGCAGAATCTTCTTTATTACAAGCAGGTCCATTTTCACCACAAAAAGCACCATATATGGAGATGGTACAAATACTATCATCTTCAGTACACACTACTACTGCAGCTTTATCATCACACACTGCTACAGCTACTTCATCAAACATCTATAGGTCCAAGTATACCGTTGCACAAGTTTTTTCAACCGAACAAGAAAAGGCATTGACTCAATATTTATTCAATTGCAGTAAAAAGCACTACGGCCTTACATTGAAACAGCTTTTGAATTTGGCATACGAGTACGCAGAATCCTCAGGGTGTAATTATCCAAAATCCTGAAAAGAAAACAAATGCGCTGGAATAGATTGGGCAGCTGGCTTCAGGAAGAGAAACCCAGAATTGAGTCTACGCAAACCAGAAAACACAAGCGCAGCAAGAAGCTTTGCTTTTAATAAAGCTGCTGTAGCTCAATTTCATGGTAATTATGGAACGCATAATGAGACAATACAATTTTACACCCGATCGAATAATAAACATAGACGAAACAGGCATAAGCATAGTCCTTTTCACTCCTAAAGTTATTGCTGGAAGAAAACAAAGACAAGTGGGACAAATAGTTTCTGCAGAACGCAGTTAGTTAGAACGAGAGTTAGTTACTTTCTGTGGTATTATTACTGCAACTGGTTCGTCTCTTCCTCCAGTTTATTTCTTTCCAAGAGTTCACTATAAAGACCATTTCCTAAATGGTGCTCCTGATGGAAGTCTAGCAACGACTGGCACATTCAAAATGTTGGGAAAACTTTGACCATATACAACATTGCTGAACTGTCAAAATTTGCATATTTGGAATCATTTACACCAAAGAATATCATTTTTCGAAACCTGGAATATGGCCAATTAATAAACTGATATTTGGCGACGACGACTTTGCACCGATAGACATTTTCAGCACAGATTATTACGATTTGACAGATGAAAACACTCACAACACACAAGATTTACATTTTGTAGATTCAGAAACAAGACAAAATAATGAGGTTGTTGATAGAAAACAAAATAAAACTCCTCCTTTGGATGCCAACCCAGTTTCAGTGTCTGATGCTGACGATCCTCTACATGTTTCTTCATGAAAGGCTATTCTTACTCCTGAAGTAGTTAGACCTTATCCAAAAAAGACGATAACTGACAGTGTCTTAAAAAGAAAAGGAAGAGAAAAGGGACGATAAAGAATATACACTGAAACACCGGAAAAAAATAGATTAGGAAGCTTACATAATGAAAAGAACAGGAAAAGAGAATCACAAAAAGCAAAACAGCACGCAAAAGAATTAAAAACAGCAAAAAATCTGTTGGGATTAACTGAGCCAAAAAAGAAAAAGAGAGTGACTTCTTTGCCTGCAGAAATAGATTCCGATTCTAGTCAAGATGAAGTCGTGATGACGAGTGATAGTGAAGAAATTGAAATGCCGTCGGAATCGGAAGAAGAGGTAATTAATGAAGAACTAGTTAATCCTGAACACATAAATATTGGAGATTTCCTGCTAATTAAGTTTGAGAAGAAGAAAACTGTGATTCAATACGTTGCCAAAGTTAAATTTAAGTATAATGTGACAAAATATGAAGTATTATATCTTAGAAAAAGAGCAGGGTCTTCTAAGTTTATATTTCCAATTGTGGAAGACAAAGCGAGAGTGGATGTTAGAGATGTAGTTTTGCAATTACCAAAACCAACTTTCTCCAAAGGCACATCTCGAAGATTGTCGCTTTATTCATTTTCAGTAGGTCCAACTCGATATAATATCCTGTAGATTGTTTTGTAATTTATATGAGAGTTTTTATGATTATTTTTGTTAAATTTTTGATGTTTGTTTAATTTTTTTAGAAAAAGATTGTTCATTTTCATAGGAGGTTCTAATATTATATTTTCAATAACAATATTCAATGTTAAAGTCTGATTACTTAGTAAGTATATCATTGATTATATAATTAAGTATATAATGTAATTAAGAAAATAACAGATAATTAATCTTGTTCTATGATGACAATATTGTTTTTTTGTGATTTTATTCCTAAAGTAACTTAAGAGACTGATTATGACTAATGTGCACTCTTAATAAAAAAGTATTTTGCGATCTCAATCAATAAAATTGTTTTATTTCTTAATTTGAAGTAATAATCCAGTTTATATTGCGTTTTTAGTCAGTTTAAATTTACATTTCATATGGATCTAAAATACGTATCAAACTGCCCCACCCCATGTACCAAAGTGCCCCACTGGTGGGGCAGAATGAAACAAAAATGCTTTTTTCTTAAAATCAGATTATCTCTATATGTCGCCAGTTTTTGCGGTTTTTGGGTAGCCAAAATATAAACTGACATATCAGCCAATGCACACATTAAAACAAATATTTAAATATAATGCTTTATGGTCCTCAGAAAAGAGATTGAATTTTTGTTTATCAAAGTGCCCCCCTTCCCCTAGGTACTAAAATGGCGGTTGAGTAGAAGACGTAGGACAATATATTTTGTTTTATATAATAATGTGCGGCGCAGTTGAGGTTGAACATTGAAACAGTAAACATTATTTTGTGTTGGTATGCTTTTGTATAAAAGGGTAAGTTTTCTAGGTTTCTTCAACTTTTTAGTATTGCTGTCGATATAAGTTCTATGAAGATTTATTTTTATGTTTCAATTGAAATAGCTGCGCAAAGGGGCGGCGGTACGAATCCCTGCCCGTGTCGGCGATTAGAATGTATTTTTTTTTAAATATGATTTCAAGTAACTAGATAGATAGTATTTATTAATCGGCGTCACAAAAATCGCACCTCTATGTTTTTTTCAGTAAATACGCAGAAGAGTATACCGAAGACGAGGAGAGGGATTTGCCCAGGCTTGCATAG
The DNA here is from genome assembly GCA_959347405.1 of Napeogenes sylphis. Taxonomy (NCBI): domain Eukaryota; kingdom Metazoa; phylum Arthropoda; class Insecta; order Lepidoptera; family Nymphalidae; genus Napeogenes; species Napeogenes sylphis. The sequence goes on along the minus strand of OY365785.1, from coordinate 14,271,457 downwards.
AGGAATCCGTCGAATACCGAGGTGGTTCCAGTATGTTCTGGGGTGGCATATCCGTCGAAGGGAAAACGGAGCTTGTGTGCGTCTCTCGGACTGGTGGTGGTCGCGGGCAAGGGTCGCTGAATGCTCGGCGGTACATAACGGAGATCTTACAAGACCATGTGGTTCCGTATGCTGGTTTTGTTGGCGATGGGTTCATGTTAATGCATGATAACGCCCGTTGCCACACTGCGTTTGCTGTGCGGGACTATTTGGAAGAGGTTGAGATCCCTGTTACGCAGTGGCCAGCACGAAGTCCAGACCTGAACCCGATCGAGCATCTCTATGACGATGTAAAGAGGCACGTACGAGCACGAGATCCTGCTCCCACCACTCTACAAGAGCTCCAGGATGCCGTGAAAGACGAATGGGACAACATACCCCAAGCAAGAGTAGTGACCCTCGTGAGCTCCATGAAGGATCGGCTGGAAGCTACCATCACAGCAAGGGGTGGAAACACTAGATTTTAAGGCCTTATTTGTAATTTTTTATGATGTTATTAATTTTATTTTTTGTCACTTTGTCATGTTTTAAGTTTTTTGTTATTAAAGAATTAAAATGCATACACATGTTTTTTATTTTCTAATAGGCAATTGAATCACCTTTCCAATGATATCCTACAATCATATCCTTACAATTCACAAAGTTTGAGTAAAATTATTTTGAAGTTGCTTTTTTAAAAGGTGCGATTTTTGTGACGCCGAGTGTATATAAACTAAGTTACGTGAACGGTTATTTCTGTGTTTCAATTAAAATAAATATAATTCGTTATTATTTTTACTAGGTGTAGTTTCTCAAACGCCATTTTTTAAACACAAGTGCAAGGTCAAGCTACATTGAGAGAGACCCTGTCAATCATGACAGACCTTATTATTACCTCATTTCTTTTAATAAATGTAATAATTGATTGATCAAAAGTCACTTTTTTTTTGTACAATTCTTGAATCACCTAAATTTTCGCGCCATTTTCCATGCCTTGTTTCCATGTGAAATCATAAAATATGGACGTGGCGGGTGGTCGAACATAATATAAGTTCGTGACAATTTCTGTTTTATTGATTACTAATACTTTTTTTAAATGTACGTTAATTTTTTGACAGGTATCGAAAAATTACGCCACTTCGGTGGGTGTTGTACGATCTGCCTATCTTTCACATTCGTTGGCATCTAATTTGGACTGATTGAAAACATTACTGATTTTATTTTGTACTAGCTGTGCCCGCGACTTCGTACGCGTTAATTTTAATATTTAATTTTGAAGATTTATAAAAATAAATACTTAAAAAAAATAAACCGTTGAAGAAGTTGATAAGTATAATATTAGAAAAATTATATGAAAATTATATGAAAATCTTTGTTATATACCTAACTTGTGCATGGAAACGCAACGTAATTTATTGTAATGCCTCTGTGTAAACTATATTAGATGTATAGCCAGACGGGACCAAAACAAAAAGATTCCTAGGATCGCTAACACGGGATAGAGCCACATAAAGCTGGCCGTGCGAAAAGCAGCTTACGCTTAGATCCACACCCGCAATTTTCAGAGTCTGGCCTTGGGCTTTATTAATGGTCATTGCATAACATAGGGATACTGGGAACTGTATTCTTTTAAAACTAAACGGAAAATTGTTTCGTATCAAAGGTATCCGCGGTATAAAAACACAATCACCAACCCTGTTAAAATCCTGTTAAAATTTCCGCTTCTATCACGTTTCTTTGTAAACCAGTTACTTTTAGTCTGGTACCGTTACAAAGTTTTGGTGGACATAAATTTCTTAGGAGTATTATAGGTACACCGACTTTAAATTTATTTTATGAGCTGGCATCCCAGGCGCATTGAGGGATTCTAAAAATTCCACTGGATAGTTTGTGGATTCGTCTTCTTCTAGAACTCTATTTATTGAAACATATTCAATAACGTCCCCCGAAACCAAACTCAAAATTTCTGCGTTTATTGAGGCTGCTTGGTAGTTTCGGGGTGTTAAAATTGCTCTTTCACAAAGCCACGAATTTTCAAAATTTGTTATTTTCGTTGCGTTGCCATACACCGACGATATGAGATCTCGCATCTCACGTACTGTGCAGCAAAGGTTTTCATGTAAAACAACTTTTCCGTGTTCATGTGGATACACCCCGTTACATATATCAAGTAATAAATCTGAAAACATCTGTGCGTTTTCATTTCCCTCATTTTGCACCCGCATATTTATTGATAAATGCATAGGGATAATAGAGCGCCACAGTATAGAACTCTTTAAACAGGCTCTAACTTCGTCATCTCTTGTGCCACGTGGTATAACAGGCAGAGTCTGTCGAAAGTCGCCGCAAAAGAGGACTGTGATACCACCACCCATGATTTGGTCATTTTGTTTTATATCACGTAATGTTCTATCTACTGCTTCAACGGCTTTGCGGTTTGTCATTGTGCATTCATCCCATATAATGAGATTGCAATTACGCAAAACCTCAGCTTTGTCGCTGTTTCTAGAAACATTACATCTCTGAGCGGTCTAAGTCGATTGGAATTTTAAACATAGTATGGGCAGTTTTACCTCCAGGTAACAAAGTAGCTGCTATACCCGATGAGGCCACAGCAAGCGCAATTTTATCCTGACTTCTTACTTTCGCCAAAATCACTTTGGTGAGAAAAGTTTTACCTGTTCCGCCAGGAGTATCAACAAACAATATTTCTCCCAAAGCACTGTCTAAACTGCGACAGATACGATCGAATATTAATCGCTGTTCTGTAGTTAATCTCGAGGCATCAGATTTTAAAGTTTTAGCCAATTCTACTGGATCATAGTTTTTTTCAGTCGCGATATCCCTGTTGATGCGTTTACCGTTAAATGACGGTTCGCGCATCCCATATTGAGTTATAGGTTTACCCCCAATAGATATAACTATATCTTGAATAGACAGCAAACAACGATTCAAGTGAGTTTCACGTAATCTCTCACTAATTGCGTCGTCTCTATTTTCTTGACCTTCAGACCTGAAATAGTCTTCTGCTAATTTGTTCTGATATTTTTGCCACAACTGTGCTGGATCTGAAAGTGCACAGAACACCATCATGACTGCAAACAAATGGCGCAATCGATGAGGACTTTCACTAATGCTTGCTTCAGCCAAAGCACTATCCCAGTGTTGATCGTCGTCTAGTAGGTGACGTGCACGGCAAGCCGCTTTGTAACTAGGGTAGACAATATTATCAAACTTTGGGAGTTCAGCGAAAGAAGGGGGCCCTCGAACAGTGTGCAGAAGCAAGCGCAGGTAAAAGCATTCTGAGTTATTCGGATGTACAGTATAAACTCTGCCAATAACGTGTTCTTTAAAAATACTTGGTTCACCATCTACATTTGTTCCACATCTTCTGCGGTTGAACGTACGCTGTTGCTTATTATATGTATAATATAATGGAACTTCGTTGTATAAGAGTGTTTTAGCAAATGTATCTGTTTCGCAAAGTTGAAAGAATGCGAGCAGAGTTGTTTTTCTAGGGTTTTCTAAACGCTCCGTCACATTCTCAGTAGAAAAGTATACCCTTTGTCCACCTTCCAGATGAACATCTAGATGGATAACAGGTGGGTGCCTTTCGTGAATAGAAAAACTTAAAATACGCGAAACTGCTTCAGAAGAGCTAATATATCGGCCAGACTGAAACCTAGTGATTTCATCGGCAATACTATTTGTAAATCCCACTGTTGCGTGGTCGCTGCCTTTGTTGATATCTTTACATATATATTTAATGGAGTCGACACTGTTGCATAGTTCGACGTTAATATGAGCTTGAAATATTCGGGATAATACTGGTGAATAAGGTACTACCCATCGATTATCCAAAACAATTTCTTGCCCACGTAACTGGCTGTGAAACCACCTCGTTGGTATGATTTTCGACGATATCCATTTTCACCCGATATTGTTTATTTTGATAGTGCTCGAGGGTATCTTTTAGAGCAATGACCATCTTTCATACAAGGGGAATTCTTATTCAAAGTCCCGCATGGCCCGTGAATCATGTGAGTCTTAACAATCTTATGTAGCGTAGGATCTTCTGTCTTATCCGGAAATTCAGCACTTATAACTGTATCTACAGCATCAGCCCTAATTTTTTCCTCTAACCACAGCAGTATGTGAGCATGCGGCAGGACGTCTATGATTAACTAAGATCACAGCTACTTCGTCTGCAATGGGTGCATTGTATCTCCCAGGATGTTCTGCGGCAGGACGTCTATCAGCCTTCATTATAACTTTGTAATTGTTATTTTAGCCCTGTGGGATAGAGTCTAATGCGGTTTTGAAACTTCTGACGTACGGATTTACTTAATGCAACATATTCTGTAGTTGAGATATAAGGTTGTTATTTAATTGAGGAAAGATTTGATTCCGTGTATTAGCTTGTTCAATGTAATTTGAAACGAAATAAATTTGGAGAAATTTTGGCTTGTTTTGGGGAAGCAAAGATCCAATAAGGTGATAAACTTGGCCTTGTACTTTGAAATTGGGCATAAATGGTCCCTCTGTAATTTGTATGGCTCCAAAAGATGTCATTTGGAAAGCACTGTTTTATGAACGAATGTTGTCTAAAAAATGTTTAGACTGGGGATGCTCATCACTTAGTAAAGCTTTTATGATACATTTTGAATAAGTACTTTTCCACCTGAGCAGCATATTCCATTGGACTCCTTTCTCCATTTTAGAGCATTACAAAATTTACAACATATGACCATTCGCACTATATAACAGAAATCAGCGTAATCAATTCTGGGCGAATACATAAACCCCGCTTTCTCCTTGATAACCCATGGAAGTACTCCTCTCGGCTCACTCCTTTCGATTCCACTTTCCGAGTCTTCTATTAAAATTGGTGACGTTCTGTTGAGTGTATATTGAATGCAACAGTCATTTAATCGTAACTGACGTTGGGCTCCTGTTTCTACATGTCGTATTTCCCTTACCCTTTCTCTCTCCGATATAAATAGTTTTGTCGATATTCATCGTTGAGAATTCTAGCATTGTAATGTTGTTCACGATCAGTTGTTAATCGTGATGCACGTTTTAAACTGCTTTCCAACTCTCTAGATTGCAGAGTTCGAACTATTTGAGAGTTTAAGCGAGTTTCCCTGTCACTAAAAGTCTCAGACTCACGCGATAGAGCATGGACCTCGCGATCGGTAGTTAGCCGTGCTTGACGTTCTTCTGGGGATTCCTGAGAACGAATGTCTGCTGTTCGAACTCTCAGATAGTCCAAGCGAGTTTCCCTGTCAGTGAAAGTCTCAGATTTACGCGATAGAGCATGGGCCTCGCGATCGGCAGTTAGCCGTGCTTGACGTTCTTCTGGGATTTCCTGAGATCGAGTATCTGCTGTTCGAACTCTCAGAGAGTCTAAGCGAGTTTCTCTCTCAGTGAAAGTCTCAGACTCACGCGATAGAGCATGGGCCTCGCGATCGGTAGTTAGCCGTGCTTGACGTTCTGCCGGGGTTTCCTGAGATCGAGTATCTGCTGTTCGAACTCTCAGAGAGTCAAAACGAGTTTCCCTCTCAGTGAAAGTCTCAGAAACACGCGATAGAGCATGGGCCTCGCGATCGGCAGTTAGCCGTGCTTGACGTTCTTCCGGGGTTTCCTGAGATCGAGTATCTGCTGTTCGAACTCTCAGAGAGTCTAAGCGAGTTTCCCTCTCAGTGAAAGTCTCAGAAACACGCGATAGTGCATGGGCCTCGCGATCGGCAGTTGGCCGTGCTTGACGTTCTTCCGGGGTTTTCTGAGATCAAATATCTGCTGTTCGAACTCTCAGAGAGTCCAAGCGAGTTTCCCTGTCAGTGAAAGTCTCAGATTCACGCGACAGAGCATGGGCCTCGCGATCGGCATTTAGCCGTGCTTGACGTTCTTCCGGGGTTTCCTGAAATCGAGTATCTGCTGTTCGAACTCTCAGAGAGTCCAAGCGAGTTTCCCTGTCAGTGAAGGTCTCAGATTCACGCGACAGAGCATGGGCCTCGCGATCGGCAGTTAGCCGTGCTTGACGTTCTTCTGGGGTTTCCTGAGATCGAGTGTCTGCTGCTCGAACTCTCAAAGACTCTAAGCGAGATTCCCTGTCGGTAAAGGTTTCAGACTTACGCGATAGTGCATGAGCTTGACAATCTACGGTTAATCGTGTTTTACGCTGTTCACTGTTCTCTCGAATCCGAGAGGTCATCATTCGACAACGGTTTGTTGTGAGTCTAGACTCTCGCTGAGTCAAAGTTTCAGTACTACGTAACCTGGACTGATATTCCTGAGTTACAGCTAGTCTTGCATCATGTTCTTTTTCGGATTCCTGCAATCGAACTAATTTCATTCTTTTAGCATTTTTGCTGTACTGGGATAGGTTGGTTCTTTTTCGAGGATTTTTTAAAATATTTAAGACCTAGTAACACAATATTATATACTTTAATAAACAACTAAATGACTTACAAATATAAATTTTGAAAAAAAAATAAAATTGAAATCTGATACGATTTTAATTTTAAGTCTGTAATGTGCAACTTGTTTATGTAATTAACCAAGCTAATGAAATATTTTAGAAATTAAACAAATAGACAGAATACCTACAAAACAAATTTACAACTATCCAAACGAAATATTATAAAATTAAATGCCTTACAAATAATACAAATTTTAAAAATAAAATAAAAAGAATAACGATAAGATTTTATTTGAAAGTATATAACGTGCAATTTGTTTATGTAACAAAAACTAACCTCACGAAATATTTGAGAGAACAAACAAATAAGAAGAATACTACAAATACAAAACAAATTTACAACTTAATTAACTATCCAAACGAAATATTGTAAAATTAAATTCCTTAAAATTATAAATTTTAAAAACGAAAAATATGAATAACGATAAGATTTTATTAATGTAACTAACTTACCCCACGAAATATTTTAGAAAACAAACAATTAGACAGAATACTACAAAACAAATTTACAACTTTATCAGCTATCCAAACGAAATATTAATCAATGAAAAGAATATGCTTTATAAAAAATGTTATACGTATATAAGGTACTGAATTTAAAGAAAAGTAAACGTAAAATGTTTTTACACTGTGAGACTACGAATACAACTTATTAACCTAACAATATAGATAAGTATTTTTATAAATCTATATATATATAGAAGGATGTTTGTATATATGAAATCGATGAACTCAGAAACTATTGGACCGATGATTATGAAAATTGGTATGTATATGTATTTTTCCACGGAGAAGGTTTATATGGTATGCCCATTGATGTAACTCACCACCAGGCGGCGCTGTCAAATATAGACTTCCGCCCCGTTCAACCGATTGTCATAAAAGTTGGTATGACCATGTATGTTTCCTCGAAGAAAACGAATATGCTATGTCCATTGATGTAACTCTCCACCAGGCGGCGCTGTCAAATATAGACTTCCGCCCCGTTCAACCGATTGTCATAAAAGTTGGTATGACCATGTATGTTTCCTCGAAGAAAACGAATATGCTATGCCCATTGATGTAACTCGCCACCAGGTAAAGTAAGGGTTAGCCCAGCGAAGCGGGCTGGGTTCGCTAGTTCCTTATATACCAAATATAGAAAATAAAAAACAAATCAAATCAAGAAAATAAACTTAGTTGTTAATAATACTTTAAAATTTTCAGTACTAAACTTCAAATTACAACCAAAAAATAAAATAGTATGAAATAAAAGTTTTTATTTATTTATATCCAAAATTTCTCTAGTGAACCTGAACAGCCTGCGTTACCTAAATAAATCTTAGAAAGTCTCGCAAAGTTCCTCTCTAAAACATGTCCGTTCACTACGAATCATTGAATACTATAGGCAGAGGCGCAGAATGCGTCGCGCTTTATATACCCACGCGAGACCGCGTGGCGTTCAGCTGACGGGTGTCCAGTCAAGCTGAACCCTATTTAATGTGATTTATCTTTTACATCTGAGCTCTATTTTACTTGGTACATATTACGCGAGTTACATAAATTGAAATAACTTCTTAATTTGTTAACCGATTTAAATTACAATAACACTAAATGTAAAATCAAGTCCATGACAATGTATTATCTTTGCGTGCAATGGCATACCGACATAGATATACAGACGAATAGACAAAATTAATAAGCATTGTTTTAGGTATTCCCTCATGTGATTGAAAATATTTTCTATGTACAGACAGCGATCAGTTACCGTTTTATAGTTTTACCGTATATAGATATTAGCCTCGTAAATTGCTAATGCGCTGGAACCTTGTCACATTAAAGTCATTATTACACGCGAAACAAAAAAAATAAGGTCAGAAAAAAAGATTTTAGTTTTTGAATTTTTACTATAGTCCGATTTGCTTGGAACTTTAAATAAAGCCAGTTGATTAAAATTTAAATAAAGCCAGTTGATTTAAATTTTAGTATCTAGTATTGTAAAAAGAGATATGCAAAAAAGATTATTGAATATAATAATATATTCAATTACAATATGTAGGTTGAACCTACATATTGTATAGTTTTTAATTGCATTTATTTCAAATACAAAATAATTTTTCATTTTGTACTTATTTGAATTACTAAATATAAAATACGTATTTGCAAATTACTTTTTTTCATTACTAACGGTACTGACAATTTAAAGTGTTCGGCATGACATGACGTCACCAAAATGGCGTCCAAGCACATTAGTAATTTACGCGGCTTATACTTTTCTTGAACGCTTTAATTACAAATAGTCCGGTCAATATAGACATAAAAAAGTGGTAAAATAACAAAAATTGCCGGAAAGCCAAATATTGGTGGAGACCTATAGTTTACCATTACGAATCAAGTTTTAAAAGTCCCCATCGATCCTATGTGTGCTTCAAAAGTTATTCGAGGTCAAAGGTCAAAATTTGAGGTTTTTTGGATTTTGCTTGACAACGGTAAGTTTTATCAAAAAAAACTCTAAACCAAAGTTGTAGATCTTAAAATCATCTACAAAAATGGTATCAATGATTTTTTTCCTAACAGTTACCATTCCTGAGATATCGCGATTCTAAGAGTCTTACTATACATGATATGCACTTATAAGCCACGTATATACATATTAGGCACATAATACAAGTATAAATACTTATTTGTGTCTCTTTTATAGATATTATACTATCCTAAAAACATTTATTCAAATGGTAGCCAGTCCCTAACTGAATTTCCTCTATGCACGGCTTGAAAAACATCGGGCTATTCTATTGTCCGTAGGTCTCGTTCATATACCTGTTTCTTTTAGTGCTAAAGGTTCAGTTCAAGTGAATATACGTACTTATTACAAGCGTCTACCATTTTGGTTATATGTGTTATTTTATAGCTTAAAAAAATGTCTCAGTTTTGCTTTATTTGCAATAAACTTTTAACTGAAGATAAAATAGTTGTGGTTGATCGTGGAATGCCAAGTTTAATCGAGGCTAGTGTCGCGAGAGGTGATGAATTTACTGAATATTTAAGAACTCAAAAATCCGTTACAATACACGTGGATTGCAGAAAATCATACACCCGAAAAACTTCAATATCTGCAATGAAAAGACAACGTGAGGAGAAACAGGCTAGTACTTCAAAAATAAGTCCACCTCGTACTAGAACGCGAGTAAGTGAATCAAATTTTTGTTTTAAAAAATGTTGTTTATTTTGTGGCAATGAAGCCAATGAAGAAACTGAGAAAAAAAAAGCACAGCATCTTCGAAAACAAATTTCTTGCGTGACTACACTAAAATTCAAAGAATCACTGTTGAAATTAGCTAAAGATCGTTCTGATGATGTTTCAAAGGCTGTTCTTGAACGTGTTAATTTTGAGTATGATTTAGTTGCTGCTGATGCAAAATACCATGATAGTTGTTACAAATCTTTCTTAAAACCTAATACTGGTGGTAAAATTGGCCGTCCACAAGATGAAACTATAAACTCTGCGATGGAGATAATTTTTCAATTCTTAGAAACGAGTGATGATTGCCAGTTTTCGTTGGATGAATTAAGAAGTGTTTGTCCAGATGTAGCTTTAGATGACAGAACTATAAAAATACGATTGAAAGTGAAGTATGGCAGTAGAATTATTATTACAGAGAAGCCTGGAAAATTAACATTTATTTGTTTTGTTGACAATTACCAAAATATTTTAAGTCAAGTCTGGTCTGATAAAAAACACTTGGATGAAAAAGACAAGCGGTTAAATACTCTGAAAGCTGCGGCAGCAATTGTTCGTGAAGATGTTCAATCTTGCGTTTTCGATAATACTATGTATCCCGCACCAGGTAGAATGTTCGAGGATATAAATAAAGATATTCCCGAATCATTAACATATTCTTTGGAACAAGTTATTTTAAAAAACAAGCGTCATAATTTAGATCATCTAAAGTTAGTTTGTACAAATATTAGCCACTGCATCATGGCTGCTGTTCGGCCTAGGACCTTTAAATCTAAACTACAATTGGGTCTTTCTGTTTTTTTTCATCGGCGATTTGGTTCGAAACGTCTCATACAAATCTTCTCGTCTTTTGGTTTATGCGCATCTTACAGTGAAACAATGAAGTATGAATCAGCAGCAGTTTTCAGTCGTCCACCTCATATTTTACCACCAGAAACAGGCACATTCATTCAATACGTTGCAGATAATGCTGACATTAATATAAATACTTTGGATGGTAATAATACGCTTCATATAATGGGTATTATCCAAATTGTGACTCCCAAAAATTCAGTATTACAAGAAGAGCCGATGCCACGAATAACTGAAGTTCTTTCAGCGAAAGATTTTGCAGCAAAGGCTCATGTACCTATACAGGTCTATCAAAACACTGGCGTGGTTGGGTACAGCAAAATAGATGTGCGAAATTTTGATTATGAAAATGAATCTAAAGTATCTTTTTTAAAAAAAGTTGATGTGACATGGTTCTATGGCAAATACAAAAATTTCTCTCTACCTGGTTGGAATGGTTACATTGAGTGCATGACACGTAATATTATAGATTTTTCTCAGTCAAAAATTACATTTTTAACATTTGTTCATTTACCAGCAAGTAATTACAATACAATATACACAACATTACTTTGTGCTTTAGAGAATGCTAAACGTTATAATCACAAAGTATGTATAATTACTTTTGATCAACCTCTGTATGCGAAAGCTCGCGAGATTGTATCTGCTGCCCCTGAAGGATCTGAAGTATCGAAGATTATAATAAGACTAGGAGGATTTCATTTGCTAATGTCATTTTTTGGAGCAATCGGTAATATTATGCAAGGAAGTGGTTTAAAGGAAGTGCTCGCTGAAGTTTATGCACCTAAATCATTGGAGAAAATGCTTAATGGCCATGCTTACGCGAGAGCAGTTCGAGCTCATACAATACTTCAACTCACTTTAGCATTAATAATATTAAAAGAACTCGCTATTGATGATGTAATGGATGCAAATCTTATTATTACCGTTGAAAATATTCTAAATAATATTCTTTCATACTATGATATTGAAGAAGATGATAAAATATGTGGAAAATTACTTGATCAATTTAATAACAAATTAATTGAATATCAGAAACGAGGGCCAACCGCACAATTAAATTAAATTAAATTAAATTAAATAAACTTTATTTGGACATCACATACATTGTTATGTAACAATACAAAATACAAAAGCATTAAAACAAAGAAAATTAAATGAAGTAAAAAACAAATAGAAAAAATAAATATCTACTGCGACATCCAAAACGGATGACCACTCAGCTGTTGCTGGAATACTTATTTGACTCCAGCGCTGATTTTCAGTGGCCGCCGTACCATGACGTAACTAACACTAGTGACAATTAATAAACCTAACAAGATTACTTAAAACAACATTTTACATTTAAAATATATATATATATATACATAGATAACATCAAAATTCTTATAAAGATAAATGATAAGATAAAAAAAAAAAAACATATGTAATAAAATATACAATAAAACAAGAAATTAACCAAACAATAGTATAAAAATCATTCCTACGTTCACCCTATCCAAAGAACGAGTGGGATGGATGATGTGACCTTGCGATATGTTTCAGTCGTACCCTTACACGTGTGACGTGGCTGAGACAAACGCAACTTAATTCACTAAACAGTAAACTATTAGACATTATACATGATAAGGATAAATATACAAATACATGATACATGATTCATGACGTGACTTATATTATATTGAAAATAACATAAAAATCAATTGGAAAACAAATAGGTAAGTACATGGAATTCTTGATTAATATCATAATTTAGTAACCTGCAATAGTGATTTCGTCAACATGTGTTAATGGTTGCGAAGATGTCAGGTAAGTCACCCATTTGTAATGTATTTAAAATAATATTATGAGTAATTAAGGTAGTAACAGTCAATTATAAAAACTAAATCGAAATAAGATGTATAAATATATTATTGTATATTATAACATTACTACAAAATAGCCTTACATGCTGATATGTATTAAGTGACATATATTTAATTTATTTATTCTGTTACAGACACATTAATTTGATAATGTAGAATATTGAAGAATGGTAATTAAAAGAAATCAAAAATAAATAATAGTAAAGCAATAAAGCATCAATAAGATTGATTGATATTGAGCCACTGATGATATGCAATGAGTTAAATGTTAAATAAATATATTTTTATATACTTTTATACATACATATACACATATATACATATATACATATATATACATATATATATATACATACACATATATATATATATATACAACACACATACATATATACATACACATATATATATATATAGTACTTAATATTTAGAATTATATAAATAATAACAGTATTGTAATAACTTTTTAAAATTGATACTTATAAAAGAAGTGATTGAATGTGATGGTAAATATATAAATGTACTCATGTGTCTATAATTTTATAAATTAAATAGAATAGTGTATTCACTTACAATGAAGATGCATTAACTGCTGTTTTTTTGCATGTTCAACAGTTCTTTTTTATATTTGGATTTAAATATCGTTTCTGATTTCAGGATACGCAAAGGGGGAGGGAGGTTATTCCAGCAGCTGGAGGCTGCATATTTAAAACTCCCTCGGAATGCAGCAGTTTTGTGCAAGGGAATACACAGCATGTTATTAGAAGCCCTTGTTTTATGAATAGGATTATAGTCACTTAACCATTTTAACTTATTATATAGATATACTGGGATTTTATATTTTATCACCCCAAAAAGCAGGCACGCCAAATGTAGTTGTCTTCTGTAGTCCATATTTAATATGGGTACAATACTTTCGGATGGTGTCCATTGCAAAGGAGTTTATAAGAGCAGAACGTATGGGAGATTGGCAATCACATTTGAACTGCGTTAAAGAAATGCTGCCTTATTTCCATGCATCTGGGCATTTACCTTATGCTAAGTCTGGGCACTTGTACTTACAAGACATGCTTCAATTGAACGAGGTAATGGATCCTAGCATTTATCAAAGGTTTACAGAAGGATTTTTTACTGTTCGACGTTCTAATAAACTTTGTTGTGGAACTTCAACAGATATGATTATTGAACAATCAATGATGAAATCTATGAAAACAGATGGGGGCATTTCTCGAGGAAGAAGTACAAAAGAAAGTGTTATAAGTAAATGGGTTTACGGAATGCATGCAATGAATACTGTGTGTGAAGGGTTGGAAGTTCTTGCTGATGTTCAAATGGACACAACAGATCAGCATGTCGATGCAAGTGATTCGCGGCGTAAAAAAGATGCTCAAGATATTAACAAACTTTTAAACTGGTTTTCATCACATGATCCTTTTCCTACAATTAATAAAATCGTATCCATTGCTTCTGGAGTTGTTGGTGACGATAAGATTAGTTGCCATAAAGCTCGTGAAGTTGGGATTGCTTCCATGTCTAGAATGGCAGGTGAAACATTTAATAATATAAAATTAAAACGCTCTGAAAAAGTACTTCCCCTGTTAGCTGTGAGTAGCACCGTGAAAGTTCACGAAGAAGAAGTAGCTATAGACCCTGTATTATTATTTCAACGTATGAGTATCACTAAAGCTTTTGAGGATGAGATTGAAAAATTTTTTGAGTATGAATTAGCCCCTTACCCCTTATCACTTTTCGATGCAGCCGGAATGCGTAAAACAACAAAATCAGCAATTTACAATTGCTTTCAATCAGTCAATACCGAGGTTGACTGTACAAACGCTACTTACATTATTGATGGAGGATACCTACTACATCACGTTGTGTGGGATCGAGAAGAAACCTTTAGCGTTATTTTTGATAAATATGTTCAGTATCTACGCAGACATTATGGGCTTAAAGTGACGGTAGTATTTGACGGCTACAATGACTCGACAAAGAATATTAAAGCTGCAGAACAACATCGTCGAACTACAAAAACATCATCCAGTTCAGAGATTATCTTTGATGAATTTATGACAGTTCCAGCGAATCAACAACAATTTTTCACTAACATTAATAATAAATCTCGTTTCATTTCAATGTTAAGTAACAAATTAATAGCTGCGAATATTGTAGTGAAACAAGCTACAAATGATGCAGATGTCCTCATAATTGAAACAGCAATTGAAAAATTTGATGCAATAAACACAACAATTGTAGTAGGTGAAGATGTTGATTTGTTAGTACTACTTACTGCAAGGACTCCAATGGATAAAATTATTTATTTTCTGAAACCTGGAAGGGCTCAACAGCAAACAGAAACATATTCTTCAAAAAGTTTATCTGCTTATCCCAAATGTGAAAACTATATTTTATTTTTACATGCGATAACCGGCTGCGACACTTCGTCAGCAATGTACAGAAGAGGCAAAACGTCAGTATTTAAACTATTCGAAAAAAATGATTTGACTAACTGCGCTAAAGTATTTACAAAAATTGATTCCACACCTCAAACAATAATTACAGAAGGAATTCGCTTTCTTCTTACGGTTTATGGAGCTCCAAAAAAAATCACTTGCATTGATAAATATCGATACTTAACTTTTGTAAAAAATACGCGAAACAAGAAACAAGTACAATTATCATGTCTTCCTCCCACATCGGCATCTGCTATTCAACACTTGTATCGAGTATATTATCAAGTTCAAACATGGCTAGGCAATCAACTGAATCCAGAAGACTGGGGTTGGAAATTGATAGATAATACTCTGGAACCGATTAAAACTTTACTCCCACCTGCTCCAGAAAAACTCCTCAACACAATTTTTTGCAATTGCAAAAAAGGCTGTAGTGCCAAATGTGGGTGTAAAAAAGTCGGGTTGCAGTGTTCTCCATCGTGTGCCAATTGCCAAGGTCAGTCTTGCTCAAATGCCTAGTTGAGTACAATAGAGGAAGATTCCTGTGATTTTGATGAAGAAACCAATGACTCAGCTACATTTGAAGAATTTATGAACATCCAGCAAGAGGAAGAGGAAGAAGCAGAAATCGAAGAAGATATGATTGTTGAAGTAGACTTTCAAGAGTATGATTCGGATTAAAATATGTAAAGAAATAAAAACAATAATGAATCTAATAATCAATAGAAATATAAATAATAATACGGTAATATCTAGAACTTGACGGTTATTACTCCCTTAAATTATCCTAAAATTTTTATGACAGTTAGTGGAATAGGCCTACAGGGGAAACCACGGTAAAAAAAACGCGCCAAGTACACTACCTCACTGGTGGTGTGGAAATGTGTGCATATCATGTATAGTATGACTCTTAGAATCGCGATATCTCAGGAATGGTAACTGTTAGGAAAAAAATCATTGATACCATTTTTGTAGATAATTTTAAGATCTACAACTTTGGTTTAGAGTTTTTTTTGATAAAACTTACCGTTGTCAAGCAAAATCCAAAAAACCTCAAATTTTGACCTTTGACCTCGAATAACTTTTGAAGCACACATAGGATCGATGGGGACTTTTAAAACTTGATTCGTAATGGTAAACTATAGGTCTCCACCAATATTTGGCTTTCCGGCAATTTTTGTTATTTTACCACTTTTTTATGTCTAAATTGACCGGACTAAAATATCTTTTGTTGCAGTGAACAGGGTGCAATGAAAGTGAAAAACTAAATGTTACTTAGAGTTACACACAATTTTTATATATAAAAGTTATTTACATGGGTAAAATATTTGATACGTTGAAATAAAACTGTTTTTATTGATTTATCTCTATATATAATTAAATTGTAAATTTACATTTTAATTTTTACCCGACGTTACGAAAGCTTTGCAACAACCGTGTTAACCGTTTAAGATGTTTTCGATTGCGGCAAAGTATTTGAATCGTCGGGTTAAATGTAAAATGTAAATTTAAATCTTTGTTATAAGCGAATAAGTACCTTAAAAATATTTTTATTTTTATCTGTTATATTAAAAAAAAATCTTAGAAATATATTTTAAATGTGTTGAGTGCACAACTAAAAGACAAACAGATAAACAGACAAAGATTTTTAAAATAATGGTAATGGATTTTGTTACTTATCACTTCACATCCTGGCTATATATTTTTTAATATTTTCAATGTACAAAGACTACTCCTCTACAGATTTATTACATGTATAGAATAAAATTTGCATGGTACTTATGACGTCATTGACATAAATTGACATAAATGTTAAGTGAAGACTGTAATAACATATTCCCGAACCGCATTCGGTTGCATTCGCAATTGGTTAAGCCGTTTCTGAGATTAGCGTGCACAAACATACAGACATACAGACATACAGACATACAGACATACAGACATACAGACAAACAGACAAACTGAAAAACTATTGTTTTGGGTTCTCTTGCTCTTATAAAGCCCCCATATGATGTTTTTTTTTTTGGTTCCATGTACAGGAATGGCTCAGCGACGATTTTATTATATGTATAGATAAAAGTGCAAGTTTTGCTAGGTTTTTTTACTTTATAGTATTGTTGGTTGTCGATATAAGTATTATTAACATTTATTTTCGTTTCGTAACTAGATTGTATTGTTAGTCGATATATATAAACTAAGTTACGTGAACGGCTATTTTTGGGTTTCAATTGAAATAAATATAATACGTTATTGTTTTTACTAGGTGTAGTTTCTCAACCGCCATTTTTTAAACACACAAGTGCAAGGTCAAGCTGCATTGAGTCCATGTGATGATTGTATTTAAAATGGCGGTACAATAAACCGTTTGGAAACAATGGTTCATTTTTAGTTAAAAACTGTTGGAATAATGATAAACGCAACACTAGAATAAGTTTTATAATATATTGTATGTTGGCAACATTTTTTTCTCTCGCTCTGTACTTTTTGGTCTCTTTTGCCTCACCTTCGCAATATACGACATTAGTTACAATTTTACTCTTTTATTTAAGTTTCCCACAGGTTATGGGCCCAGAAACTTATTTCAAAGGATATAAATGTTAATATACGTACCTATCGTACCGTATTGCAGTTTTGCACGTAAATATAATAGTGAAGCGTAATAATTGCCACGATGAATAACCTCCAAATAACCACACTCGCCGGAAGAGAAAATTATACGACATGGAAGTTTGCAGTAAAATCATACTTAGAGCACGAAGAATTATGGGATTGTGTTAATCCTGGAGGTCAAGATGCCAAGAAAGACTTGAAAGCCAAGACTAAAATAATTTTGTTGGTTGAACCAATCAACTATGTTCATATAGAAAATGCCACATCATCTCGAGAAGTATGGCATAACCTACAAAATGCTTTCGAAGACTCCGGGTTATCAAGAAAAGTTGGCTTATTAAAGGACCTAATTAACACATCATTAGATAATTGTGCCAGTGTCGAGGAGTACGTAAACAAAATAATGAGCACGGCTTATAAATTACGAAATATCGGTTTCGAAGTTGGAGATGAGTGGCTTGGGACTCTCATGCTAGCAGGCTTACCGGATAATCATGGGTTTAGAGAGTTCAAGCATAAAAATTTCATCAGATTTTGTCAAGACAAAACTGTTACAAGAGGTTAAGGTATCAGAATCCACAGCATTCCTCACGAAGCACAAAAAGAACTATACAACCTCAGAGAATAACTCAAAACCAAAAGGAAAAGGCCCACGTTGCTATAGTTGTAATAAATATGGACACTATAAAAGTCAATGTCGAGAAAAGAATAATAATCAAAATAATTTTTCAGCAATATTTTCAGCTTACAGCTCGTTGAATCCAGATGATTGGTATATAGACTCAGGGGCAACCATGCATATGTCAAGACGCTCAGACTGGATGTACATGATTGAACCACCTCCGATCCAAAAGATAACGGTGGCCAATAATGATGCAGTCTCCGTGCATAACATGGGTAAAGTAAATATTGAGACAAAAGTATGTACTGATGTGCATCGGATCCAGGTGAGAAATGTTTTATTTATTCCCGAGTTGAGCGCTAATTTGTTGTCAGTAAGTCAATTGACAAAAAATGGATGTAAACTAGAGTTCACTAATGAAGGCTGTAACATTTATAGTGCCAATAAAGTACTCATTGCAACGGCAAGTTTGACTGATAACATGTATAAACTCAATATAGCAACTCATAACGCATATGCCACCACATTTGAAAGTAAGGCAGATTTGATTACATGGCATAAAAGAATGGGTCATTTGAACATGGCAGATGTTAAGAAGTTAGAGGTATGTGCTGAGGGTATAAAAATATCAAATGAAGAAATTGATTCTGTTTGTATACCGTGCTGTGAAGCGAAACAAAATAGATTTCCGTTTCCATCATCAAATTCTAGAGCAAATGCATTGCTAGAGATAATACACACTGATCTTTGTGGTCCGATGGAGACACCTTCTGCAGGAGGAGGGAAATACTTCATAACCTTCATTGATGATTTTTCTAGAAAAGTATATGTGTATATTCTAAAGAATAAGTTGGATATAAAATCTGTGTTTATAAAGTTTAAAGAAGAGGTCGAAAATGAATTAGAAAAGAAAATAAAGATCTTGAGAAGCGATAATGGAAGAGAATATTGTAATAAAGATTTATCTGATTTTCTAGTAACCTCCGGTATCAAGCATCAAACCAGCGCTCCGTACACGCCTGAGCAAAATGGGCTAGCGGAACGGATGAACAGAACGTTGGTCGAGCGTGCCAAGTGCATGTTATTCGAAGCTAATCTGAAGAAAACATATTGGGCTGAAGCTGTTGTCACAGCAGCCTATGTTATTAATTGGTCTCCATCACAAGTTTTAAATGAGGTAACACCGTATGAAAAATGGACTGGTAAGAAACCAAACATTTCACATCTCAAGATTTTTGGTTCTAAGGCCATGGTACATGTTCCTAAACAAAATCGTTTGAAATGGGACCGCAAATCATATGAATTAACTTTTGTGGGCTATTGTGAAAACACAAAAGGATACAGAATGCATGACCCGTTTAATAAAAAGATGGTAATTAGCAGGGATGTGATTTTCATTGAGAAAACAAAAAATATCACACAGGAACCTGTATCCGTGCCACAACTTACCTCAATTACACTTAGTTCTGCTAATGATAGATTAGAGAGTGAAGAGAGAACTACTAGTGATGCATCATTTGATAGCTGTAATGGTTCTGATGACCCTACATATTATCCAAATACAAGTGATTTTGATGATAGCCATAGAAATGATGATGTTAAGAGAAATATCACTTTAAGATCACATCAAAGGCATAATATGCGACAAGGAAATAATTTTATGTGTCTCACACAGATTTCAGATCCGTTAACTGTAAAAGAAGCACTATCAAGTACTAATGCTAAACAATGGAAAGAAGCAATGGATGAAGAATACAGATGTTTATTAGAAAATGAAACATGGGAATTGACTAGTCTGCCACCGGATAAGCATTCAATACCGTGCAAATGGGTTTATAAGACTAAAACAAACTAAATGGTCTGATAGTTGTCAGAAAATGAAAATGGTCAGATAGTTAAATACAAAGCTCGACTTGTGATAAAAGGATGTTCACAAAAGTTTGGAATCGACTACACTGAAGTATTTTCACCGGTTGTAAGACTTGCATCCTTAAGATATTTATTTGCCATAACGGTGAAATATGATCTTGATACATGGCAAATGGATGCTGAATCTGCTTTCCTGCAAGGCGACATAGAGGAGGAGATTTATATGATGCAGCCACCTATGTATAGCAATGGTAAACAAGTATGTCGATTAAAGAAATCATTATATGGTTTAAAACAAGCTAGCAGGCAATGGAATAAAAAGCTTGATTTTGCATTAAAACAAATGGGATTTATACAATCAAAGCTAGATCCTTGTATTTACTATAAAAACGTAGATAAAGACGATATGACGTTTTTGGCAATATATGTTGATGATTTAATTTTATTTACAAATAATCAAGAGTCAAAATGTTACATAAAAGAAGAATTGCATAAAAGATTTAAAATGAAGGATATTGGAGAATTATGTTACTGTTTAGGAATACATGTGGAACGAGATACAAAGAAAGGAATAATTTATCTTGACCAAAAGAAGTATATACTACAAGTATTACATAAATATGGAATGTCAGATTGTAAAGCAGTGAAAACACCAATAGATTTGAATATTAAGATACAATAGTCAGAAGGAACTAACATTTTATATGACATTCCTTATCAGGAGATAATTGGATGCCTGTTATATATTTCTCAAGTTACTCGTCCCGATATAAGTTTTGTTATTAATATGTTGAGCAAATACAACAACAAACCTGAAATGCATCATTGGATTGCACTTAAGAGAGTAATGCGTTACTTAAAAGGCACTCAAGATTACAGACTCAGTTACAAACAAAACATGGATGAAAGTATGAGTCATGGGTACTGTGATGCTGACTGGGCCAGCTCAGAAGATGACCGGCGCTCCTGTACCGGCTACACATTCTTGTTTCAGGGAGGAACAATCAGCTGGAACTCAAGGCGTCAACCTACTGTTGCACTTTCTACAACAGAGGCTGAATATATGTCTTTGTCATCATGTGTACAAGAAGCTTTATGGTTAAAGCAATTTCAAGAAAGTTTCTGGCCACATATAAAAGGTGAGGCCATGATTATTTATAGTGATAATCAAAGTTCTATTAAACTTTCAAGTTCTGATAATCACCACTCTAGAACCAAGCATATAGACGTGAGGCACCATTTTGTTCGTGACAAAGTACTTCAAGGGGCAATTGATGTTCAATATAAACAAACCGATGTGATGGTCGCTGATGCCCTTACTAAAGCAACTTCACATTCAAAGTTGGCCTTTTGTTCGTCGAAGATGGGGTTGCGTTTAAGGGAGGATGTTGGAATAATGATAAACGCAACACTAGAATAAGTTTTATAATATATTGTATGTTGGCAACATTTTTTTCTCTCGCTCTGTACTTTTTGGTCTCTTTTGCCTCACCTTCGCAATATAAGACATTAGTTACAATTTTACTCTTTTATTTAAGTTTCCCACAAAAACAAGACAACAAGCTCGTTAGTTAAGGTTAAACTCCCACGGTAATAATATTTATTTGAAAATGGAAACAAACAACTTCCCGAAGGGAGCAGTTTCGAGGCTTTTATTTTAATTTAGATTTTATTTAATTTATTTTTATTTCATTTTATTTATTTTATGTGTTACAGGCAATAGGACGAGCACATCGAATAACGACTTGTTGCCTGCCTTCCGGTTGTCAGAACACTGGGAGGTACGGCGCAAGTGGTTGGTGATGCCCTTCTGATGGAGGTGACCCCTGGCGGTGGTATGCGTGTAAGTGTTTATATTATTTGTCTATTTATATTATTATCTTTATCGTATATTTATTGGTATCTTTTCTTTCTTTAGCCTTGGATACCTGCAATAACGCCAGAGTCAGCTTCTTCTTCGCCTTCTCGGAGGAAGAACAGGCCTGCCTCGTCGTCAAGCAGACCTGTAAGTAAGAGCCGTCGCTCCCTCAAACTGAGTTATACTCGGATTGAAGAATTATTACAGGATTCGGGGAGCGATGGCAACACTGACGACGATGAGGAAGAGGTTCAAGAAAGCTGTAATTTGTTTAAAGTTGTACGTCATGGTTTAATTGCGGAGGAGGAAGCAATACAAATGGGGGGAGATGAATGCAGTGATGGTGTGATTGAGGTCAGTGTGAGAGCATGTGCGCCTGTGAATCATACCTTCGACTGGTCGGAAGACATGCTATTCATTAAAATGTATTCACAGACATGTATTCACGGGCGCCCGGCCCGATTCAATTCGAATAACTGCGCAAAGGGGCGGCGGTTCGAGTCCCTGCCCGTGTCGGCGATTAGAATGTATTTCTTTCTAAATTTGATTTCAAGTAACTAGATTGTATTGTTAGTTTATATATATAAACTAAGTTACGTGAACGGTTATTTCTGTGTTTCAATTGAAATAAATATAATTCATTCAGTTCCGTGCGGGTAGTCACATTGAACGCACGTGTTTATGCCGCTAGACTCGTTATCGTGTTTTATAAAGTGTTAAAATAATAAATTGAATTTATTAGTTGATTAAAAGTTGATTGGGCAACTCCTGGTTAATACCAGGAGCCCCTTTATAAAAAGATGTTATCAACCCCAACGTTTCAAAACCACCCAATGTCCCAACAACCTTTACAGTCACAGCCAAGATTTAACACATCAAGTTATGCCAATGTTACGTCCTCAACGAGTTTTCCTAAGAAAGATCAAACTATCATATTGGACTCAATCGATGGAATAACACTCAGAGAGTACCTTATTGCCATGTCTTCTATTACACCAGCAACATGTATTCGATTTATTTCACGAATATCAAATGCACGTGTCTGTATTTACTTAGATTCAAAAAAAACTGCTGACAACCTTATCGAAGAAAAGAAAAAGATTAATATTCAACAAAATATTCTAGAAATAAAACCTTTGATAACAAGAAATAAAAGAATAGTATTATCAAACGTTTGTCCAGTCATACCAAATTTTGTCATTGAACAGAAATTTAAAGAATTAAATATAAATATAATGTCACCTATAACATTTATGAAGATAGGAGTGACAGACCCAGGATTCACGCATATATTAAGTTTCAGAAGACAATTATATATAAACCCAGATGACGAGTCCCTTGTTCCAGAATCTTCTCAGTTGACCTATGAAGGGACAAATTACTGGGTTTACGTATCAAATGATGCTTTAAAATGTTTTTCTTGTAACACTATAGGTCACGTAGCTAAGAATTGTCCTCAGAACATACCTAATGTTGAAAACTGCTCACAAGAAATGAATATCCAAACAGCGGAAGAAATAAATAAAATATTTGACAGAAATAATGACCTTATACAAAATCTAAAACCTACTTCACAATACACAATTACTTCACAAGACCTTTCTCATAACCAAGAAGATTGTAAAGCGAAAAAGCGAATCCATTCCCCAACTACCAGTGACTCATCAAAAATAGATTTCATCAAACCATGTACCAAAGAAACTGACACAGATATAATGGAAATTGAAACCGATGAAACTGGCAGTAATGTGTCCTTCGAGGAAGTAGATAGTAAAACCAAGACTAAGAAAAAAATAAGAAAGATTGGCAGAAGAACTAAAGAAAAAATTTGGAAAGACATTCAAGATAATATGTCAGAATTAAACAGCGACCAATCATTTCCTTTAAGCTTAGATCAATTTATAAGTTTATTGGATAATGCACGAGGTAAACAAAATTTAAAAGAATTAGTTTTTTCGTATACAAATAACGTAAAAGATTTGATTAAAATGTGTAATAAAATACATTGTAAAATGAATAAGAGTTTAAAAAAATAGAAGTTCTCGCCTCTCGAGAAAATTGCATGAAATGTTGAATCCTTCTATTATTTTATCAGATAAAGAAATTTAACTATTTAAATTTAATCGTAAGTAAAACTAAATTTACCTATACATCTATTTTCCATAATATTAATTTCTATATTATTAATTATAATAGAATATGGACTTTTTACAATGGAATGTTAATGGATATTTCAAAAGAATAGAAAACATAAAATTATTGGTAAATCGGTTGAGTCCAGACTGTATTTGTTTACAAGAAACTAATTTCACATCTAATTATTGTGCCCAAATGATTGGTTATGAACGTTTTTTTACGAATCGCTTAAGCTGTAACAAGGCTAGTGGCGGCGTAGTTATATTTGTAAAACCATATACTTTCCCTGAAGAAATACAAGTTAATACAAATTTAGAAGCAGTAGCGATAAAAACAAAATTTCCTTTTGATGTTACCTTTTGTAATGTTTATTTACCTAATAGCAAACCACTAAATTCCAAAGATTTAAATAATCTAATAAGTCAACTTCCAAAACCATTTAAAGTTTTGGGGGATTTTAATTGTCATCATTTTTATTGGGGTTCAGATAAATGTGATTCCAGAGGGAAAATGTTAGCTGAATGGATTGACGAACACAGTGATTTATTATTACTGAATAATGGTCAACCTACTCATTTTGATAGCAATACTGGTCGCACAAGCAATATAGATCTTACTTTGGCTTCACAAAATATAACACCATATTTTGAATGGAACGCCTTGGACGAATTATACAGTGACCATTTCCCGATTTCAATAAGATCCAATATTTCACATGACATCCAGAATAGCAATAAAATACCTAAAAGGTGGAAATTTGACCAAGCAAATTGGTTAATGTTTAAAGAAGAAGTTAATCTTATCTTGTCTAGATTAATCCATTTTAATTCCAGTCCTGACTACCCCATTGATGATATTGTTGATAAATTTACTGAAATTATCCTAGAAGCAGCCAACAAGGCTATACCTAAAACGTCGGGTGTATTAAAAAATCATAATATACCTTGGTGGAATGATAAATGTAAAATAGCACTTAATGTAAATATGTAAAATAGCACACAATAAATGTAAACTAAAAATGCTCTGAAACTTTTTAAAAAATATGCTAGTCATGACCCCAATTCTTCTTATAAAATCGAATATAAAAAAAGAGAGCCTACTATAGAAGACTACCTTAATCTTCCTATACCCGCGCGTTTGTCTGAGAGACCGACAGAATGATTTTTCGATTTTAAATAAAGAACGAATTATGCTAGTTTAATGAACTTTCTAGTACTTGCCTAATTTGATACGACCTTGAAATTGACCTGACGTGTGACCTTGTGTGGGTGCCCATTTGGGTGAACTGAGCGTCATTCGGTGCCAGAGACCGGCGCGGGTACACGTGTTATTATTTTTGGTGAGTAATATTTTTTAGTTTTCATGATTTTCGTAGATTTATGTTATAGTTTGCATATTTTTTGTAAAAAAGTTTACTCGTATACATTTTTACCATAGTTTTACATTAATTTTATTATGATATTTCAGAGTATTTATGCTATATATGAAATAAAAAAAAATATTGTGTTATAGAGTTTCGTTACGTGATGAAGCTGGACAGGATACAGATTACGAGGTAAGCCTGACTGGTAAGCCTGAAATTATCATGGACTATAACAAAACAAAGGGAGGCGTTGATACCGTTGACAAAATGTGTGAAACCTATAATGTCGCTAGAGGTACTAATAGGTGGCCTATGGTGGTTTTTTATAACTTGATGAATGTTGCAGGAATTAATACATATATTATATTTTCACAAAATAATCCTAACAAAAAATTTTAAAGAAGAATTTTTCTGGAAAAGCTGTCGTATGAACTCATTGACGCGCAGTTGAGGAGACGGGCGGGAACTTCTTCTTTACCGAGAATGATACGACAAAGGTGTGCTGGAATCTGCAAACTAGACGGTCCAGAATCATCAGGTACCGCTAACAACTTAGGCCAAGGTCGTTGTAGCTTTTGTAGTTAGAAAAAAACCGTAAAACGCGTTACAACTGCCTTACTTGCAAAAAATATTTTTGTTTGGAACACGCGGTTATGGTTTGCTCTTATTGCTATAGTAATGAATCTCAAGAGGATTAGATTTTATTTTATTATTACTAGTTCTGTTATCTAGAAGATTTACGAAGATCTTTATGTTATGTTGAAGAAGAATTTTAATTTTGGTTCATTTTATCTTAGTTTGTAAGAATAACTAATGTTTTTCAATGGCTGTTTCTGAAGACTGTGCAACAATAATAAATGCAAATAATTGTAAAAAAAATGGTTTAATTTATTAAACATATCCCTAACTTTAAATACAATATAAGTTTCCAATAGGTTTTCCCAAAAAAATCAAAGTTACGGATTTTAAGGTTTCGGTCCGTTACACCGTGCGCGGGTACAGGTGTTACACTATTTAGCGCGGGTACAGGAAGGTTAAAGAAAGGAGAAAATCTTATTGGATGGATTGGGTTTCTTCTATTAATAATAAAACATCTGTGGGAGATATGTGGAAAAAGATTCAAAAACTTAACTACCTAAAAAAACGCTTCAATAACATTGTTCTTGAAAAACCTGATGATTCATATACATCTGACCCAATTCAAACCTCCCGTATATTAGCTGAAACCTTTGCACTTAATTCTAGCACTACTAATTATAATGATAATTTCCTTCAAAATAAAAGAAGTGTAGAACACAATTTAAAACTAAACTTATCTGATAATTCAAATCACATCAATAAAGAAATTTCTATGCAAGAATTATTATTAGTAATGTCTCAATTTGGCAATTCTAGTCCAGGCCCAGACAATATATCCAATATTATAATTAAACATTTACCAATGAAAGAACTAGAATATTTGCTTCAAGTCTATAATCATATATGGAATCATCAGGTTTTCCCAAGTAGTTGGAAAGAAGCCTTAGTAGTTCCAATATTAAAACCTAACAAAATATCAAGTTTACAAACTAGCTATAGACCAATATCACTAACCTGTAATCTATGCAAAATTCTTGAAAAAAATGTTAGTAAAAGAATCAGGTGGTATTTAGAAACAAATAAATATCTTTCACCATACCAATATGGGTTTCGTCAATTTCGATCTACAATACATCATTTAATGAGCATTGAAAGTGAAATACTTGACAGTCTTGCTATAAATAATTTCACAGTTATCGTAGCTTTGGATATAGAAAAGGCTTATGAAATGGTTTGGAAAAATAGAGTTTTAAAATTATTACAATGCATTGATATAAAAGGAAATACCTTGGCATTTGTTAAGAACTTTCTTTCAAATAGATTAATTAGAGTAAGAATTAATGATACTATATCTAGTAGTGGTAGGACACTAAAACCAATGCTAAAGCTAGTTCAAAATGTCTAAGACAAACTTCTCAGTTGGTCAAATGAAACTGGTTTTAAATTCTCTAAATCAAAAACTGAGTATATTATTATATCCAATAGAAAAAATAGATTTAAAAACATACGATATATCTAAATGAACACAAAATTAAAGAGGTCAAAAAAAATAAAAATTTTAGGATTAACTTTCGATACAAAAAATAGATGGAATACACATATAAATGAATTGAAATCAGAATGTTATCGAAGACTAAACATAATAAAGGTTTTGTCATCAACTACTTGGGGATCAGATAGAAAATGCGTGATACACACATACGACGCTTTAATAAGACAAAAACTTGATTACGGCTCTGTTGATGATGATTCTGCAAAAAGTCACACTTTGAAATCCTTGGAGAGTATTTAAAATACTGCTCTCAGACTGAGTATTGGTGCATTTAAAACTAGTCCCATTAAAAGTATTTTAGCAGAAGCTGGAGAAATGTCATTAAAATTCAGAAGGAAAGAACTGGTTGCCTACATTATTAATATACTATCCCGACCCGAAAATCCAAGTTACGATTACTACACTAAAAATACATCATTGGACACGGAATACGAATTGAAACCTACCTTACCACAACCTTTAAGAATTAGAGCTGCTAGTTATTTAAAAGAATTAAAATTTAAAATCCCTTCAGTTTTTACTAAAAAGTTACTTACTAGTGCTCCATGGAAAAATATTTTATTGCCAATTAATCTAGAATTAGCTAAAAATACAAAATGTGAAACTCCTCAATATATTTATAAAAACCTATATCATGTAGTTAATGATAGTTATACAAAATTTAAATCTTTCTATACGGATGGGTCAGTAATGGATGGAAGAACCGGATGTTCAGTTATATCTAGTGAGAGTTGTCACCGATATAGACTCCCAGATTTTCACTCAATTTTTAGTTGTGAAGCTACTGCTATACTCAAGACATTAGATTTGATAAATAGTAAAAGTAACTCTGAAAAATATGTTATTTATACAGATTCAAAATCGTGTTTAACAGCATTACAAAATATAAATAATTCAAATCCATTAATAATAGAAATTGTAGGAATTTAATAGATAAAGAATATATGCAGCGTGATTTAAGTTTTAATGAGCAAAAGATGGTCTTACAAAAGTTTTACAATAGTGTTAAGTCAACGGAGAGCACACACGCGACATCTCTAAACGTCAAAATATATAGGAACTAATATTGGTTGCGTTCCATTTCAACACCCACCTCAGAACGCAATTCCATATTTGACACACAATAACAATGCTTATCTACAGTTGTTCCTTTGGTCAAAATATCTGAAATATTTTCTATACCCTTTACATAACAAAACTTTAATTTTAAATCACTAACATGTTCTTTGAGAAAATGATATCTAATATCAATGTGTTTAGATCTGGGTAGATAACAATCATTTGTAGTAAGTTTTATTGCACTTTGATTATCACTGTAAATAACTAGAGTCTGTTTACACTGCGCTTCAAGATCTCCCTGCAGCTGCTGCAGCCATAGAGCCTCCTGAGCCGCTGAAGACATACTCATTTATTCAGCTTCCGCTGTAGACAGGGCTACTGTCTGTTGTTTTCGTGAACACCAAGACACGGCACCTCCCTGTAACATAAAAATATATCCCGTGCACGATTTTCTATCTTGAGTGTCGCTTGCCCAGTCTGCATCACAGAAGCCCGTGATTTCACTCTGGCCATGCTTGGTATAAGTCAGTTTATAGTGTTTAGTGCCTTGTAAATATCTTAGGATCCGTTTTACTGCTGCCCAGTGCTCAGATTTTGGTTCCTTATTGAATCTACTTAAAGTATTTACTGCATATGCAATGTCTGGCCTTGTAGCTTGGGCCACATGGAGTAAACATCCAATTACATGCTGATATGGGCAATCATAAGGCTCTTTAACATTGCCATCAAACTTCAGTCCAACTTCTATAGGTGTTTTAACAGCTTTGCAGTCTGCCATGTTAAATCTTGTCAATATTTCTGTTATGTATTTCTCCTGATCTAACATAAATGTATCTTTACTTCTAGTTATGTTTAAGCCAATACACTGCTGCGCTTCGCCCAAATCCTTCATATTTAAGTTCTTACATAAATTGCTTTTCAACTCTGCAGTTAACATTGGCAATGAACTGAATATAATCAGATCATCGACCCAAACAGCAATAAGTATTCTTCTTTGGTCATCATAATAAACACAAGGATCAGTTTTAGATTTCTTGATACCCATCTCTTCCAATGTTTTGCTAAGCCTAGTATTCCACAGTCTGCTCGCCTGTTTGAGTCCATATATAGACTTAAGCAAACAGCATACTTGCTCACCTTTAGCATATCTCTCTGGCATATATATGTCAGTGTCTATTTTTCCTTGAAGAAAAGCAGATAAAGCATCCGTTTGGTGGACCTGTAAACCACGCTGGGCCGCCAGTGCAAACAAATACCGTATAGAAGTATACCTTACAACAGGAGAATAAACTTCCTGGTAGTCTATGCCACTCTTTTGTGCATAACCTTTAATAACAAGTCTAGCCTTGTGTCGGATGGTATTTCCTTGTTGATCGGTTTTGGTCTTAAAAACCCATTTGCATGGCAAAGCCCTTTTTCCTGCTGGCAAGTCTACAAGTTTCCATGTTTCATTTTCCATTAACGAATTGTATTCTTCATCCATTGCCTTTTTCCATTCCTCAGCATCTGTTGAGGATAAAGCTTCCTCCACATTTTGTGGATCTGACACATTCATATATAAGCACATTAATCCCTTATCTTGTTGAATATTTTTATTGCGTGGTCTGAGGGTAATGTTGCTATACTGTTGTTCTGGCAACATACGTGGAGGATGGTAGCTATCATCATGATCACCGGTATCAGTTTCATACTCTACAGAGCTTTCATCTTCACTCACTGATTGGCTCACCTGAGGATTATGGGTGAGACCTTCCAACTTTGCTGACTCATTATCAGTTGTAGGGTTTGCTGTAACAGTACATTCCTTAAGTTCATTAATATTTTCAAAGAAACTAACATCCCTACTCTTAATGACCTGATGAGTTATTGGATTCATGATGCGGTAACCTTTAGTACTATCACAATAGCCCACGAATATCATCTGCATAGCCTTTTTGTCCCATTTTAATCGTTTCTGTTTTGGTACATGGACCATCACCCTAGAACCAAATATTCTCAAATGACCCAGATTTGGTTCTTTTCCTGACCATAATTTATATGGTGAAGTGTCTTCCAAAACTCTACTAGGTGATCGATTGACTAAATATGCAGCGGTGGCTATAGCTTCTGCCCATATTGGTTTACTTGCCTTTGCATAAAACATCATACATCTCGCCTTTTCTACTAAGGTCCTATTCATACGTTCAGCGAGCCCATTTTGCTGTGGGGTGTACGGAGTGGATGTCTGATGGACGATGCCACAATTTATCAAATAATTTTCAAAATTGGAATTACAGTACTCTTTACCATTATCAGTTTTGATGGCTTTGATCTTATCATTCAATTGGTTTTCTACTTTACTTATAAAATCTTTAAAGATTTCCAAGACATTTAGTTTATCTTTCATGAAATAAATAAAAACCATTCTAGAGAAGTCATCTATAAATGATATAAAATATTTCATACCTCCATAGGATGTGTTCTCCATAGGACCACATAGGTCTGAATGTATAATTTCCAAAGGCTTGGACGCTCTGGAACCTTTGTGCTTAAATGTCAACCTTGTTTGTTTCCCTTCAAGACAAGAGCAACACTGGAAATTCTCGTCCAGCTCTTTTGTAATTTTCACTCCCTCCGTACATCCTGGTAATTTCTTAAGTGCTGAAAAATTTAAATGTGCCATCCGAAGATGCCATAAATGAATACTGTTTTCATTTACCTTGTTGGCAGCCCAATGAGCAGTTTCACTTATTTCTGAGTGAGTATTTAGAATATATAATTTATTCAATAAAGTTAATAAGTTTTGTTTTCTATATTACAACCATTTGCATTGAAGGTCACCTTGTATCCAGCTTGTGTGACAGTGCTGACCGATATCAAGTTTGCTGCCAAACCAGGAACATGAAGAACGTTTTTTAGTTGAATTTTACTATGTTGTGAAACATTAATACTGATGTCTCCAACGCACTCCACAGAAAATGGCTCTCGGTTCGCCACTGTAACTGTTTTTACTGATGGCTCTCGTACATTGCATAACCATTCCTTGTTGCTACACATGTGCATGGAAGCACCTGAGTCGATGTACCATCTCTTATTTGTTTTACTGTCAAACACTGAGAAAGCAGCAATAAAACTCTCTGGTTCCTTGTTGTCCTTTGAATGTGCTTTCTTTGGTTTCTTGCAGAACTTTGCAAAATGTCCATATCCATTACAGTTGAAACACCTGGGACTTCTGGTCTTCATTGGTGGCTTAGGTTTACTGTTATGTGTCTTGTCATTCCTGTAACTTTTTAGGTTAGAGTAAAATGCACTACTTGAATCTTCAATCTTAACTTCTTGCAATAATTTTGTTTTAATGAAATCTGCTCCAATCTTAGCACCATTGGTTGATACTCGTCCGGTAAACCAGCCAACATCAATGTTCCTAGCCACTCATCATTCACCTCAAATCCTATATTCCTAAGTTTGTGTGATGCATTAATTATTTTGCTCACATAATCTTCAATACCATCACTGGATTCAAGTGAAGTATTTATCAATTCTCTCAATAAGCTTACTCTTCTTGTCAGCCCATTATCATCAAAGGCTTTATGTAAGTTATCCCAAACTTCTCTTGCTGTCTTACACTCCTGAACATGGACGTAGTTTTGAGTGTTAATAAGCAAGATGATTTTGGATCTGGCCTGTATATCCTTGGCTGCATCGACTGTAGTTCCCGCGCTTGGTTCTATGCAAGTCCATAGACCCTCATGCTCCAGATATGTTTTAACACTGAATTTCCAAGTGGTGAAATTATCTCGGCCATTTAATTTCTCGAGATGAAACATATTTGAGCTCGACATGTTGGTTCTATTGTTTCTTTACAGTACAACGTACAACGTGTTGCAATTTTCTTAAACAATCCAACCTCAAAAACGCGCCAACTTCGTTCAAGTCAATCTTCGAAAAACTTCGGAATCACGTTATACTTTATCACCGGTATTCTTTATTTGCAACCACGCTCTGCTACCATGTAGGAATTTAATAGATAAAGAATATATGTAGCGTGATTTAAGTTTTAATGAGCAAAAGATGGTCTTACAAAAGTTTTACAATAGTGTTAAGTCAACGGAGAGCACACACGCGACATCTCTAAACGTCAAAATATATAGGAACTAATATTGGTTGCGTTCCATTTCAACAGAAATAAAACAAAAAATTATTAATCTCTTAAAAGACAATTTCCAATTTGAAATCGTATGGATCCCAAGTCATCAAGGAATAATTGGTAACGATAAAGCAGATGAAGAAGCTAGGAATGCGACTAAGGAAGAATATATTTGCAAAACAATCAAATCAATACCAGCGGAAGTAAAAAAGTACTTAAAACAAAACATTAAAATTCTGTGGGATAGTTATTGGAAGGAAGGTAATACGGATAAATTATTTGGTATAAGAAATTCTATTTTTGACAAGTCCCCAGTTTCATTTAGTTGTCGAAAAGACCAGGTAATAATTACTAGATTGCGTATTGGACACACAAATTTAACACACATCCATCTTATTCTTAAGACTGACAAACCCAAATGCAAGTGCGGACTGGACTTAACTGTTTTACATCTTTTAGTAGAATGTACAGCGCACATACGAGTATTTTAATTATCTACGCGGCCAAAACTCAAAATAACAAAGTGTAAGTAATGCTGCTCCATTTGATTAGCTGAGGCAGAGGACATTCCAACGAATAATAAGCCGCCTTCCCTGCTCCTCACCCTTTGCGCGTTGGCCGGTAAATTCAGTGAGAACTTGATCATTCAAAATCGTGCACGTGTGTCAGTTATCGGCGATTTTAAAAAAGCGGTAGTTTTGCGAGTTAATCTTCAGTTTTCTGTTTTATTTGGTGAAAAGAAGCAATGGATTCAGACACTACAGGTATGTGACAATCTATATGCAATATATTTGGTTAAGTTATTTTCCGTTTATTGTACTTTAAGCGATCGAGAACTATCGTCTGATATGAGATGTTTTTTTTCAAAGATATTTATTTTTAGACGTATATTTGTTATAGTATCCGAGTAGATCGTTCTTTATTTATTATTAAATGGAACTTTGATCTTTCATAATGAAAAAATCTTAACTGGTGAAAAAATATATTTATGTTTTAAAATTTGTTTTAGGTTCAGTGGCCTTCTCTGGAATGAGAACAGTGACTCGTAAATCATTCTTCGACATGATGAAGACTGAAAATTTACGCAATTTAGAAGAAAAACTGTGTTATTTAAAAGACCACCTTTTAACTCGTGATGACCTTACGAATAAGCAGTTAATTAAACTAAAAAACAATTTTGCACGTTTTAAATCAGAAATGAAGCAAAGGTGGATTAAAGCTCACAAAAAAGAAGAGATTTTCTTAAAAAATAATCAACTTTGGCTGGAAGGTACTTTTGAAATTCCAGTCACAACTCAAAATCGTCCAGGTCGTCCTAGTAAATCGTTTAGTGAATCTAGCGAAAGGAGTAAACGAAGAAAAACAGAAGAGTTCCGGTCCAATATAGAAGATGGTTTTATTCTTCACGCAGCTCAAGTTGAATTGAATAAGTCAGGAAAACGTCATGCTTCTCACGTACTCAAAGATATTGCGCGCTCTGCAACCCGTGCGACGAAATACAAAAAAGCTTACGACACCTTTAACAGTGCGAAACCATCACGTCTTAGCCCCATGGAAGCTTTGAAAATGTTCATAGATGCAGACTTGACACGAGGACAATATGAAATCATAAGAAACACGAATACAATTTTCTTTCCGTGTTATAGCTTAATTCAAGAAGCCAAGAAAGACTGTTATCCTCCGCCAGAATCGAGCACGGTAACGAATACCAGTGCTGAAATTCAACTACAACCATTAATAGATATTACCGTTAGGCGCTTATCGGAATTCTTGGAAGAGGTCTTATTAACAATAAAAGAGGAAGAGCGGAACACTTTGAAGTTAATATGTAAATGGGGCTGTGACGGATCCCAGCAAGCACAATATAAACAAAGACATGAAAACGAAACAGACTCAGACGCAAATATTTTTCAAAGCTGCTTTTTACCTGTGCGACTTGTTTGCGGGAAGGACATCCAAAAGGTGTTATGGGAAAACCCGACACCTTCATCTCCTCGATTTTGTCGTCCAATACGATTTCGCTTCGTCAAAGAGACAGCTGATATAACGAACGAAGAGATCGATTATGTTAAAAATGAAATTAATAATTTAGTTGCGAATGGCGTGAAGATAGACAACAAAAGCTTTGTGGTTTATTCCCAATTTTTAATGACAATGGTTGACGGCAAGGTTTGCAACTCAGCTACTGGAACGACATCCACGAGTCGTTGCTACATTTGTGGGAAAACTTCAAATGACTTTAACAATTTAAAGGACAAAAGAAAAATTTCAACGGATGACGTACTACTGAGTTCGGGCTGTCTATTTTACATGCTAGAATAAGATTTTTTGAAAGCATTCTGCACTTAGCCTACAAATTGCCCGTGAAAAAGTATCGAAAGAGGAAATCAGATGAGGAGAAACAAATGGAGTTGAAAAGAAAAAAGGAAATACAGACCAGGTTTCGCAATGAAACTGGCTTACTAGTCGATATGCCGAAAGCAAATTTCGGAAACACTAATGACGGGAACACCAGCAGGAGATTCTTTCAAGATCCAAAACTAGCTTCAGATATTACAGGGATAGACTACGAATTAATATATAGATTGAAGTGATTTTGGAAACTATTTCATGCGGATATGAGATAGATTTAATAAAGTATGATAAATTTGCAGAGAAAACTGCTTGTTCATATGTTAAACTTTACCCATGGCACCCAATGACACCCACACTGCACAAAGTACTTGTGCACGGATCAGACATAATAAAAAATGCACTGTTACCTATCGGGCAACTGTCTGAGGAAGCAGCAGAAGCACGCAACAAACATTTTAGGACATACAGACAGGATTACGCAAGAAAATTCTCTAGAGAGTCCTGCAATAGAGATATTTTGAATAGGCTTCTTTTAAGCTCAGACCCCTTTCTAAGTGCCTCACGGATAATAAAGAAAAAAAAAATGTCTTCTTTTCTTCCTGAAACATGAATATGCTTCTGTCTGCAACACCAAATCCAGTAGATGCATCAAAAAGTGAGGATGAAATAAATTGAAATATGGCATATTTTCTGATTTATTCATGTAAAAAACTTTTTCGTCTATATTGTGAAATTATAAATATTATCGTTTGTATGTAATTAGTTTGTTTTATTTTCGTCATTATAAACACAAAAATCCACTCAAATAATTTTGGCCAGCTAGATTAATTAAATGCCCCTATTATGTGCAGCGTACAATAAAGAAAAACAACTATGTAGTTTACCTAAGATCTTAAAAGAATGTTTAAATGACGATGGATGTATACAAACCCTTAAATTTCTCAAAGTAATTGACATGTATAAACTTATTTAATACACTGTAATAAATATTATAAGTCTACAGTGGTCGTTAATGACCTTGATGTTGAAAAACGACCTTAAATAAATAAATGAACAAAAAATATATATATATATGTCGTAGATCACGATAATTTAACGATAATTAGTAACTCAATTGATATCATTGTAACAGTGGGGTGTGAACATCGTGACGTAACGAGTCACGTGACCGGAATCGTTTGGAGGGGCACCGGAGACATTTTAAATATTGGGGAGCATTGAGTCGAGGAGAAATTGATTAGTGAGAGCCTTACAGTTCGGACCCCCAAACGGGATCGGTAGTTCACGCAACTCTGATAATTGTATAACTACTAAGTAATTTGTGAGAATTGATTACCTACATTTAATACAAGAATTGTCATATTGTGTGTGTGGTTTAATTGCCTGAGACCTACGCCTCGGATCCTGTACCAGAATATTCCATCAAGAACGAGCAAGCCACTAATATGCATCTATCTCCGAAATATATATAATTCGTTATTATTTTTACTAGGTGTAGTTTCTCAACCGCCGTTTTTAAACACACAAGTGCAAGGTCAAGCTAGCTGCATTGAGTCCGTGTGATGATTGTATTTAAAATGGCGGTACAATGAACCATTTGGAAGCAATGGTTCATTTTTAGTTAAAAACAATACAACAAATCTGTTCTTAGTTGAGGTTAATCTCCCACTTTAATAATATTTATTTGAAAATTGAAACAAACAACTTGCCGAAGGGGGGAGCAGGTTCGAGTCCGTTCCCGTATCGGTTTATTTTTTTCATCTAGGTATATTAAAATTTAAATAAATGTACGATATTACTGTTACTAGGTAATAAAATAACATTTCGTATACTAAAAGTAAATTAGAGTAGGTAGGTATATTTTGCATTCGCCGCAATACGATTTCAAACACTGATTCCTATTTAGGTACTAAAATGGCGGTTGAGTAGAAGACATAGGACAATATATTTTGTTTTATATAATAATGTGCGGCGCTCTTGCCAGTTGAGGTTGAACATTGAAACAGTAAACATTCTTTTGGGTTTCAATTGAAATAATTAGGTATAATTCGTTATTATTTTTACTAGGTGTAGTTTCTCAACCGCCATTTTTTAAACACAAGTGCAAGGTCAAGCTAGCTGCATTGAGTCCGTGTGATGATAAGTTCGTGACAATGTCTGTTTTATTGATTACTAATACTTTTTTTAAATGTACGTTTATTTTTTGACAGGTATCGAAAATTTACGCCATTGGTTTGTGTTGTACGATCGGCGCATCGTTCGCATTCGTTGGCTGATTAAAAACATTCCTGATTTTATTTTGTGTAAGTTTTGCTAGGTCTTTTACTTAATAGTATTGTTGGTTGTCGATATAAGTATTATTAACATTTATTTTTGTTTCTATTGTTTCATTGATTACTAATACTTTTTTTAAATGTACGTTTATTTTTTGACAGGTATCGAAAATTTACGCCATTGGTTTGTGTTGTACGATCGGCGCATCGTTCTGTTATAACCCTGTAATGTTGCCCCTATTGCTGACCTAGCATCTACCTCTGCATTCCATTCCATTCCCAGCATAAATGCCTAATCAGCTTCTAGCTTTCTCACACAATCCGACCACCCTGATCCTCAGTTCAGTCCCAGCTCTCTTACGTGACACTCCTTTTACCGAATTCTCTCACTTCATTTTATAAACTGTTTAATTATTTTATTTGTCAAGTGAATACACAGTGTTTAATAAATTAGTCTTTTTTTTTAAAAAGCCTAATCGTCGAGGAGTCCTTACATTTTGGTGGCAGCGGTGGGATCCCGGGAAAGTTCCGTTATTCTCGGGGTCGCCTTTAAATTCAGTGATTAAGAAACTTTATATCGGTAACAAAAACTTTAACAAACAAGAAAATCATCAAGTGTCATAAGAAAAAATCAAAATCCCGGCTTGGGAATCCAGGGCTGAACTCATCAAACCGGCTATATTACGCCGAACCTTGGCGACCGTCTCAGGGAGATCTTCGGATATCTGCTCTCCTCAGCGAGGGCCTTGCTGTCGACGAGATCGCCAACACCCTCATCGTGTCTACAATTCAAGAAATGTGTAACTTTTCTACCTTAGTTATCATCAATATACTGTAAGTGATTTTATGCTTGCTAATTTAAAGTCCATTAAAGTGAAGAAGAACCAATACAATTAAATAGTATATATAATTTTATAAAAGAAAATTATCAATTGAAATTTAATTTATAAATTTAATAAGATCTTTAAATTGTTCATAAAAATAAATTAATATTACGAAGGTGTAACATAATATTGTCTGTATCATTATCATCCTGGCAAGTGGCCGAGCCAACTTAGTATTAAATTACTTCCGATAAGTAGTCGAAACTAGTTATAAATTATTCATCATTATAAAATATAAATTATAAATTATTTATATTCTTTGCCGCTTTTGCTTAATTATACATATATATTACTATTTCTTTTAAAATGTCTAAATCCAAAAAAGAGGTTAAAGAAGAGTCAGAAGATACAATTTTAAGTATAAATTTCCTAATTAAATTCATAAAACCCTACGATGGTTCCAGAGATAAATTAAATGCTTTTATTAACAATTGTAATAATGCCTTTTCCTTAGCCTCTCCTTTACAAGAAGATTTACTTTTGAAATATATTTTAAGTCAGTTAGAAGGAAAAGCTGAAGTTGCATGCTCTATTAAAGAATTCGATAAGTGGAGGAGCTTGAAAGACTTTTTAAAGAACCAATTTGGAGAGAGAAAGCACTCAGCTCACCTTC
Organism: Napeogenes sylphis; assembly: GCA_959347405.1. Lineage (NCBI taxonomy): Eukaryota > Metazoa > Arthropoda > Insecta > Lepidoptera > Nymphalidae > Napeogenes > Napeogenes sylphis. The sequence goes on along the minus strand of OY365785.1, from coordinate 14,232,669 downwards.
TAGCCGACCTGCAAGAATGTAGGCAAGGAAGTTCTGAAACAGTCAATCAATTTGCTTTGAGAGTCGAGACTTGTCTTTCTCAATTGTTAACAGAAATTCAGAATTCCAATTATAAGAAAGAAGAATTACCAGGTCGTGTAGCCGGTATGGAGGACCTGGCATTGCACACCTTTTGTATAGGGCTTCATTCACGAATAAGTAATATATTAAGATGTAGAAATCCATCTAATTTTAATGAAGCCGTAAATTTAGCAGTTTCAGAAGAAAAGATCCAACAGATTTTGTTTAAACAGAATAAACCGATAAATTCTAATTCTAGACAAAACTATAAATCTAATTCCCCTACTTCTCACTTTAACTCTTACAGCAACAGCAACAGCAACAATAATAATTTTAATAAATCTTCTCCCTTTTGTCGTTATTGCAAAAGAATAGGTCATACCCTAGAAAAATGTATCTTACGTAAACAAAATAATAAGGAATATGGTAGACCGCAATCATTTACTCCGGGTAATCAAACTTTTAACCAAAATAGAAAGTTTACCCCTCGCGTTAATTATGTAGAAAGAGAACCTCAACCTTTTGAAAATCCCTCCGACGAAAATAATGATACTCAAGAATTTACTGAAGGAGATTTAAACGAGTAAATGTCTCGCCGTCGTGTCGTGCGGGACATCAGCATTCCAAAATCGACACCAGAAAATCTAGTAGCATTATACGACCGGGTAACCAGCCCCAAATAGGAAATGTTACTTCTAAATCCAGTAGCATTATACGACAGGGTAACCAGCCCCAAATAGGAAATGTTGCTTCTAAATCCAGTAGCATTATACGACCGGGTAACCAGCCCCAAATAGGAAATGTTACTTCTAAATCCAGTAGCATTATACGACAGGGTAACCAGCCCCAAATAGGAAATGTTGCTTCTAAATCCAGTAGCATTATACGACCGGGTAACCAGCCCCAAACAGGAAATGTTGCTTCTAAATCTAGTAGCATTATACGACCGGGTAACCAGCCCCAAATAGGAAATGTTGCTTCTAATCCCAATAGCATTATACGACAGGGTAACCAGCCCCAAACCGGAAATGCTTATAATAATCATTCTTCTTCTCCCGTCATATTAGGTGTTCCAAATACACTCATACAAGAAAAACATGACGAATATATTTATGAAATTACAAGGAATTTAACAAAAAAATACTTACCTTATATTTGTGTACCGACATCCGTTTCAAGTAAACCGTTGACCTTTTTAGTAGATACCGGTGCTTCTGTAAGTTTAATTAAACAATCTTCTATTGACAAAATGCCTAAAATAAATAACAATATAATTCAGATTAAAGGCATCGATTCTAGTAGTGATAACTGTGTTACAACCTTAGGTCATGTATCAGTATCATTCTTATCAGAAAATAGGACTACTCTTCATGACCTCCATATAATTCCAGAACTTGATCTTCCCTATCACGGTATAATAGGTACCGATTTCCTTAGCAAATCAAAAAGTAACATAGATTATACAAAAAACATTCTTACAATTAATGATGTCCAATTTAAAATATTATTTAATGAACCAGTTTACACAATTCCTCCAAGAACAGAAACTGTAATTGAATGCACAATTCTGAATTCTGATATTTCAGAAGGTTTAATTTTGGATCAAAGTCCAATAGATTCTATACTTATAGCCAATTGTGTAGTGAAAGTAAAAGCAAACTCACGTGCAAACATTTCGGTGGTAAATACGTCTGAAAGACCCATAACAATTCAATCTGACTTGAAACTTACACTTTTACCAATTATTGACAATGACATAATTCCTTATAACATCAATAACGTAACTCATTCAAATAAGCTCAATTATTGTAACACATATCAAAAAACACAACAAGTTCTATCACTGCTCCGCTCCTCGCATTTAAATAAAGAAGAAAGTAATTCCCTCTATGAAGTATGTTCCACTTACTCAGATATATTCTACCTACCAGGTGATAAATTATCTCACACTAATTCAATAGAGCATGAAATTAAAACTAATTCTTCTGTTCCCATTAACACTAAATCTTACCGTTTCCCTGAATGTCATAAGAAAGAAGTAGAATCCCAAATCAACAAAATGTTAGAGCAAGATATAATAAGACCATCAACATCACCTTGGTCATCACCAATTTGGATAGTTCCAAAAAAAATAGATTCTTCTAATCAAAGAAAGTGGAGGATAGTCATTGACTATCGTAAACTAAATGATATTACAATTGGTGAAGTATATCCCATACCTCAAATAAATGAAATCCTTGACCAACTAGGCAATAGTAAATACTTCTCTACCTTAGATCTTGCTTCCGGGTTTCACCAGATTAAAATGTCAAATTCAGAGAAAACTGCCTTCAGTGTCCCTCAAGGGCACTTTGAATTTACTAGGATGCCCTTTGGGTTAAAGAATGCTCCGTCAACTTTTCAAAGGTTGATGAATACCGTTCTTTCTGGGTTACAGGGTATTCATTGTTACGTTTATTTAGATGACATAGTAATCTACTCTCCTGATTTACCTTCTCATGTTAAAAAACTTACCCAAGTATTCCAGAAGTTAAGAGACTTTAACCTAAAGTTACAACCCGATAAGTGCGAATTTCTCCGCAAAGAAGTCGCATATTGCCTAATCCAGATAAAATAAAAGCTGTTAAAGATTTCCCAACACCTAAATGCCCTAAAGACGTAAAATCCTTTCTTGGCCTTGCTTCTTATTATAGAAGATTTATATCTGACTTCTCTAAGCATGCTAAACCTCTTACTCATCTTCTAAAAAAAGATATACCTTTTGATTGGACTAACGCCCAACAATTAGGTTTTGAAGAACTAAAAAATAAACTTACAACTGCTCCTATTCTTATATATCCTGATTTTACTCAACCATTTGTCCTCACTTGCGATGCTTCTAATTACGCTATATCTGCTATCTTATCCCAAGGTGAAATTGGGAAAGATCTTCCTATTGCTTTTGCATCCCGTACTCTTAATAAAGCTGAATGTAATTACAGCGTTACAGAAAAAGAATGCCTCGCCATCATCTTTGGCACTAAAACTTTCCGACCTTACCTTTTTGGTCATCGTTTTAAAATTGTCACAGATCATAAGCCACTGAGTTGGTTATTTAATTGCAAAGATCCAGGATCACGGTTAGTAAGATGGCGCCTGAAACTAGAAGAGTATGACTATGAAATTCAGTATAAAAGAGGAAAAACTAACTGCAATGCAGATGCTCTTTCTCGTTTCCCAGTTAATAATTCCATCTTAATAAATCCCGTCCAAATGCCTAATACTGAAACAGTTTTTGTTGATCCTGATTTTGATAACGAAGATATTCATTTAAGTCCATCAGAAAATCCTCTTGCATCACCACCTGCAGAAGAAAATCCTACCACTCAAAATATTGACATTCCAACTCCTAGAACACAACCTGAGTTAGACTTAATAAATCCCACTGACTCTCTCTTTACTGACCCATTAGATTGCCTAAATGATGATGACACTTACTCCAACTTCCTAAAAACAATAAATAATAAAACCTTTACATCAAATGTAGTTATTCGTGAATATAATTCAGATATTCTTAAAACTATGTATAAAATCATTGTTGTCCCAACTGCTATCGATCTTGATGAATCTAACTACCTTGTCCAAAATATTATAGATAATATACCTGATACTTCTATAATTTTATCAAAAGAAAGAACACTAAACTCTTTTCTTTCTTTTAACCATGAAAACAAAGTTTATTATTTCCTATTCACTAAAGTTCATCACTTTGACAAATCTGACTATGAAGATATTTACAAAAGTCTTAAACAACTCAGAAATGAATTAATTATTAATTTAAACGAGAACCCAATTTCAGATATTGCAATTACAGACTTCAAGAATCCCTTCGACTCGCATCACTTTATAAAAATTTACAATATGTTTCTTTATTTATTTAATAATACTTGTATAAATATTCATATATATAAAAACCGAATAATATCCTTCTCTTTCTGAAATTCCTAAAATTCTAAGAGAAAATCATGATATTCCTCTTGCTGGTCATCTTGGAAATACCCGTATGCTAAAAAGAGTTATGGAAAATTTTTATTGGAAAAATATGAGAAGTGACATAGAAAATTTTGTAAAGAAGTGTGCCCAATGTCAATCTAACAAAGCATTGAGGCATACAAATCGAGCTCCAATGCAAATAACAAGTACCTCTACTCAACCTTTTGAGCGTATTGTTTTAGATATAGTTGGCCCATTACCAGAAGCTACTGCTGCAGATCTTAAATTCATTCTTACTATACAAGACGACCTTACGAAATTCTCTCTCGCCTATCCTATTTCTAACACAACTGCTGAATGCACCTCTGAGTGCTTAGTTCATTTTATTTCTATTTTTGGACTTCCTAAATACATCCTTACTGACCAGGGAAGAAATTTTACTGCGGAATTATTTAAACAGACTTGTTCTTTCTTTAAGATAAAACAGCTTTGGTCCTCTCCTTACCATCCCCAGACGCAGGGTGCCCTTGAAAGGAGTCACTCTACACTTAAAGAGTATTTAAAGTCATATGTTAACGAAAATCAATCAAATTGGCCACGATACGTCTATACTGCCATGTTAGCATATAACACAAGTGTACACTGCACTACTAATTTCACTCCATATGAACTTCTTTATGGTCACAAAGCATTCTTCCCAAGTTCTATTTACGATTTAAATCCAGACGTTACCTACCCAGATTATATAAGAGTCCTTAAACAGAGATTTAGTTATTCACGCCAAAAGGCGATTGAGAACATGAACAAATCCAAAAATCTATCTAAAAGTTATTATGATAAAAAGACAAAGCCACGAAAATATAAAGTCGGTGACTTTGTATACATCAAAAACCATGTAAGACTTAGGAAAGCACTATCCCCTTTGTGGAAAGGACCTTATAAGGTCATTAAAATACATGGCAACAACACGTTATCTGTTATAATTAATCGTCGTCATGTACGTCATCATTATGATGAGCTAAAATTAGCAGAAACATCCGAATTAAGTTAATAAAAATTAAGTATATCTCTAATCTTATAATCCTAATCATTATTTTAATTTTAATCTTACTTTAACTATAATATTATTATATTGCAGATATGGAATTGTGAACTTTTGCAATGCCCAAAGCGCAATTATTTCACCGATTTACAAGAGCCCTGGAATATATTTTGACCATATAGGTCATGTTAAATTTTATGACGATTACTTACACGTTCTTATCCCCGTTGACATATCCTACATTAAGCCCCATATTAATAACATTAAAAATATTTTAACTACAACTGGACAACTATGCCATCAATCAAATTTAATAGATACTGTACCATGTAATAATTATATTGAACCACTTACAGTTAGATTTAATGATTTAATTAAAGACTACTCTGCCATTTCTCATCTCATCGATTTTAAATCAAAAAGGTCAGCCTGGATGGCAGGTGTTGGCACTGTCCTAAAACATATTTTTGGCACTATGGATGAAAATGATGCAAACAATTATGACAGAGCTATTCAGACTCTTCACGAGAACAGTAAAGATTTAGTTGTTTCACTAAAGGATAATATCTTCATTACCAAAACTGCATTAGAAAATTATAATAATACTTTAACATCTGTCTCAATTAATGAAAAACGTCTGAATGACGCTGTAAGAGAAGTTACTTTAGATATACATAATATGAATCAATCATTTAATAAAACTAGATTTTTATCTAAATTAAACCAAGTTTGTAATATTTTATCGACTAGTTTATTCACTTTGTCATTTAAATTAGAAGATTTGCAAAATGCTATAATGTTTGCAAAGAGCCATGTACTGCATTCTTCTGTTTTAAGCCCTACTCAATTATTTACAGAACTAGTTAATAGCATTAGATACTTACCTAACTCTAATCAATTTCCTACTGATCTAGAATTACAGAATATACATTTAATTTTAGATTTAAGTAAGTTGAATGTATACTTTAAAGATAATAAAATCGTTTTTGTATTAAGGATTCCTCTCGTAAACCATAAAGTATATAATCTTTATAAAAGTATTTCTATTCCTGTTTCTCATCCTTCAAATCGAAATATTTATACATTTTTAATCCCATCTAGTAATTACATCTGTTTAAGTAAAGATAAACTTACCTATACCAATTTAAATAATCTTGATTTGTGTAAAAACTTACCAGATAATATTTACATCTGTAAAAATCAAGATGAATTCTCTATTGATAACTTTCCTAATTGTGAAATAGATATAATGTTAAAAGTAACAAACAATAAGTTACCTGAGTTGTGTAAACCCAAAACAATCCACGGTAATTTAGATATTTGGCAAAAATTAGTAAATAACCGCTATATTTATGTACAATCCCAGATTGCAAAGTTAACTTTGGAATGTAATTCAAATATCACAGACTTTAATGTTAACGGAACAGGTATCTTTAAATTACCTGAAAACTGTACCGGCATATGTAAAAATACTGTTATGTTAAACACCCCTAAGGTAAAAATATATGTTAATGAAATAAAATCAGATTTTAATATAATTAATAACACATGTTGTAATTATAAAGATTTTATGTTAAGATATTCCAATTCTTCTCCAGTTAAGTTAACAAATCTAAAATTAGAAAAACTTAAAAGTCTAGAACCTTTATTAGATCAATTAATTCCAAAATTAAATAATATATTAAATGAACCTAAGAACTTATTGGAATATCACTCTAGTTATCCCATTATATCAATATGTACTTTTATTGTAATACTCTTAATTTTATTTTACATAATTGTAAAGAAATTCGGTAAGAAAATAATCCTTAATTCCTCTTCCATCCAAAATACAGAAGTGGAAAACGAGAACGAAATTCCTCTTCCACGTTTAAGAACTTCTTCCTGAAACTTCGCGATCTCCACTTACCGCGTAAGTTTCATCTTATCCGGGGGGTTGTTATAACCCTGTAATGTTGCCCCTATTGCTGACCTAGCATCTACCTCTGCATTCCATTCCATTCCCAGCATAAATGCCTAATCAGCTTCTAGCTTTCTCACACAATCCGACCACCCTGATCCTCAGTTCAGTCCCAGCTCTCTTACGTGACACTCCTTTTACCGAATTCTCTCACTTCATTTTATAAACTGTTTAATTATTTTATTTGTCAAGTGAATACACAGTGTTTAATAAATTAGTCTTTTTTTTTAAAAAGCCTAATCGTCGAGGAGTCCTTACAGTTCGTATTCGTCGGCTGATTAAAAATATTCCTGATTTTATTTTGTGTAAGTTTTGCTAGGTCTTTTACTTTACAGTATTGTTGGTGGTCGATATAAGTATTATTAACATTTATTTTTGTTTCTTTTGTTTTATTGATTACTAATACTTTTTTAAATGTACGTTTATTTTTTGACAGGTATCGAAAATTTACGCCATTGGTTTGTGTTGTAGGATCGGCGCTTCGTTCGCATTCGTTGGCTGATTGAAAACATTCCTGATTTTATTTTGTGTAAGTTGTGCTAGGTCTTTTACTTTATAGTATTGTTGGTTGTCGATATAAGTATTATTAACATTTATTTTATATAATATAATATATATATATATATATAAAAATACCTAAATTTTCGCGCCATTTTCCATGCCGTGTACCCATGTGAAATCATAAAATATGGACGTGGCGGGGGTGGTCGAACATAATATAAGTTCGTGACAATGTCTGTTTTATTGATTACTAATACTTTTTTAAATGTACGTTTACTTTTTTGACAGGTATCGGAAATTTACGCCATTGGTTTGTTTTGTACGATCGGCGCATCGTTCGTATTCGTCGGCTGATTGAAAATATTCCTGATTTTATTTTGTGTAAGTTTTGCTAGGTCTTTTACTTTATAGTATTGTTGGTTGTCGATATTATTAACATTTATTTTTGTTTTAATTGTTTTATTGATTACTAATACCTTTTTTTTAAATGTACGTTTATTTTTTGACAGGTGCTATTTATTGGTTTGTGTTGTACGATCGGGCGCATCGTTCGCACTTGTTGGCTGATTGAATACTACATTCCAGATTTTATTTTGTGTAAGTTTTGCTAGGTCTTTTACTTTATAGTATTGTTGGTTGTCGATATTATTAACATTTATTTTTGTTTTAATTGTTTTATTGATTATTAATACCTTTTTTTTAAATGTACGTTTATTTTTTGACAGGTGCTATTTATTGGTTTGTGTTGTACGATCGGGCGCATCGTTCGCACTTGTTGGCTGATTGAATACTACATTCCAGATTTTATTTTGTGTAAGTTTTGCTAGGTCTTTTACTTTATAGTATTGTTGGTTGTCGATATTATTAACATTTATTTTTGTTTTAATTGTTTTATTGATTATTAATACCTTTTTTTTAAATGTACGTTTATTTTTTGACAGGTGCTATTTATTGGTTTGTGTTGTACGATCGGGCGCATCGTTCGCACTTGTTGGCTGATTGAATACTACATTCCTGATTTTATTTTGTGTAAGTTTTGCTAGGTCTTTTACTTTATGGTATTGTTGGTTGTCGATATTATTAACATTTATTTTTGTTTTAATTGTTTTATTGATTACTAATACATTTTTTTTTAAATGTACGTTTATTTTTTGACAGGTGCTATTTATTGGTTTGTGTTGTACGATCGGGCGCATCGTTCGCACTTGTTGGCTGATTGAATACTACATTCCTGATTTTATTTTGTGTAAGTTTTGCTAGGTCTTTTACTTTATAGTATTGTTGGTTGTCGATATTATTAACATTTATTTTTGTTTTAATTGTTTTATTGATTACTAATACCTTTTTTTTAAATGTACGTTTATTTTTTGACAGGTGCTATTTATTGGTTTGTGTTGTACGATCGGGCGCATCGTTCGCACTTGTTGGCTGTTTGAATACTACATTCCTGATTTTATTTTGTGTAAGTTTTGCTAGGTCTTTTACTTTATAGTATTGTTGGTTGTCAATATTATTAACATTTATTTTTGTTTTAATTGTTTTATTGATTACTAATACCTTTTTTTTAAATGTACGTTTATTTTTTGACAGGTGCTATTTATTGGTTTGTTTTGTACGATCGGGCGCATCGTTCGCATTCGTTGGCTGATTGAATACTACATTCCTGATTTTATTTTGTGTAAGTTTTGCTAGGTCTTTTACTTTATAGTATTGTTGGTTGTCGATATAAGTATTATTAACATTTATTTTTATTTAATTTATGTGTTACAGGCTAGGATAAGATGAGCACATCGAAAAAAGATTTGTTGCCGTGCCTTCCGGTTGTCAGAACACCGGGAGGTACAGCGCAAGTGGTCGGTGATGCCCAATTAATGGAGGTGACCCCTGGCGGAGGTATACGTGTAAGTGTTTATATTATTTGTCTATTTATATTATTATCTTTATCGTATATTTATTGGTATCTTTTCTTTCTTTAGCCTTGGATACCTGCAATTACGCCGGAATTAGTCTCTTCTTCTTCTTCGCCTTCGCGGAGGAGGAAAAGGCCTGCTTCGTCGGCAAGCAGCAGACCTTTTAGTAAGAGCCGTCGCTCCCTCAAACTGAGCGATGCTCGGATTGAGGAATTATTGCAAGATTCGGGGAGCGACGGCAACACCGACGATGATGAGGAAGGGAAGGTTCAAGAGTGTGATTTTTTAAGAGAGTTACGTCAAGGTTTTGTTCAGGCGGAGGAGGAAGCAATACAAATGGGGGATGAATGCAGTGATAGTATGCTTGAGGTCGGTGTGAGTGAGAGAGCGCCCGTGAATCACACCTTTGACTGGTCGGAAGACATGCAGTCTTTCAGGGGCCAGAAGGAGGTGTATTCACGGGCGCCCGGTCCTAACATAGGTAATAGCGATCCCACTAGTATTTTTTGTGAGATTTGGGATCACGAATTTATGAAAACGGTCGCAGAAGAAACAAATTTGTATGCATGGGAAGTTATAGCGCAGTTCTCAGATCCTGCCATTAGTTCTGGAATTCCAGCTTATTTAGAATCCTGGACTGAGGTCACGGTTGAGGAATTGTACAGATATTTTTCCATTCTAGTTTTCATGAGCTTTTGTTATCGTCCCTCCCTTCAGGAGTATTGGACTACTACACGCATGAATATGAGAGATTTTCGTGAGGTTATGTCCCGAAATCGATTCCTAATGATTTCAAAATTTTTACATTTTATTTCCAATGATGACTTGTCGTCTAAGGGGGGACACGACCGTAAAATCGCTAAAGTAGCGCCGGTAGTGGACCACTGCAACAGAAAATTTGCAGCTCTGTATACACCATCTCAACATCTCAGCTTAGACGAAACCTTGCTTTTATGGAAGGGTCGTCTAAGCTGGAAACAGTGTATACGGTCCAAAGCGGCTTGTTTTGGAATTAAAACTTTTGAGCTGTGTGAATCCGAAACTGGTTACTTGCTCCAGTGCCGTCTTTATACTGGCAAACGAGCTGAAGTACATCCGGGTAGCTTGCATGGGTTCCAAGATCACACTGCTAAGGTGGTCTTGGATCTCCTTGAGGGGTATTTGGATGTCGGTCACGTCATAGTTATGGACAATTGGTATAACCAGCTGTCCTTAACGAGGTACTTAAAAACCCGGCGTACGGACGTATTAGGCACAATAAACCGGCGACGAATAGGATTGCCAGCAGAGTTAAAAAATTTGAATCCCGTTAATGTTAGGCGTGGTACGGTTCTTAGTCGTCATTGCGGTGACATTAGCGGTGGTGGCCTGGAAAGACGTGAAGTTGGTCACTGTTTTATCTACCTTCCACCAACATATGATGGTTCCGGGGAGACGAGCGGGACAGGCGACCCAGAAGCCAGTTGCGGTGGTGGAATACAACCGATATATGGGTGGTGTCGATCTCAAGGACCAAAAACTTTCAACGTACCTCATGGAGCGGAAACGCAATCGGAAATGGTACATGAAAGTGTTTAAAAGGTTGTTAAATACTAGCCTTTTGAATGCTTACATTATCTACACTAAAACCCTATATTTAACGTTCAAACCCACCGTGAATTTCGCTACACTGTCGCCGAGGGACTCTTTAGTCGATATCCGCAAATCGGTCCGTCCAGAACTCTAAACGCAACGCCTTCGGAGAGTGTCCGTCTTCAACTTGGAAATCATTTTGCTATTTATACGGACCCTCCTCCAGGGTGTCAAAAAGGACACAGACGACTGCGTTGCGTTCGGTGTTATGTTTTAGGAAAACGGGTCACTGAAAGAACCTTATGTAGAGTATAAACATAAACATAAAAATGTTATCGACATAAGTGTCCGCTTTCAAGTGCGCTAGTTAAAAACGACGTAACGGCCGGATTGTTGCAATCTGACACCGACGGGGCGCTGGCAAGGCATAGGTTAAAGCACCATTTGATCTTTTAGCTTTATTGAAATCTGATGATAAATCTTTAAATTTATTGATACAATCTATTGTAAAATAAATCACTCTGCATAAAACTCAGGACACCCCAATTTGCTCGAAAAATGTACTGAATGTTCTGACAGAAAATTTTAAACTCAGTAACAGTAATACTAATAAACAAAATTGCATTCAAATTTAAAGATTACACAATGGAATGCTCAAAGTTTGATGAGCAATCGAAATATATTTACTCAATTTCTTTATAAAAGTAATATAGATATTTAGTCTGCGAGAATTGGCTGAGGCTTACGTAATGATCGTGGTAATAACCATAATGGCGTAGCTTTCATTATTAAAAATAATATTTAATATAATAGACTTCACACTTATTTTGATATTTTTTTGCAAAGATAGCCATATAAATTAAATTCATCGATAAAATTATGTCATTAGCAAGTCTTTTTAAAGACTGTCCTCCATTGCCTCATTTATGACCACATAAAGGCGCGTAAAATTATATCTTTTTTATACGATTTTACGGTCAACCCATTATTATTATTATAATGTTTTGTTTGCGCCGTTTTTTACGGATTTTCGTCTTTCATGTTTTGACATGTTACACGAAATAATTAAATGTTTTGGCAAATTGTCTTTCAGGTCATTGCTGCTGTTTCAGATCAGTGGAAATTAAGAGCAAACATTTTGGCTATTGTAACGGATAATGCAACGGTGATGTTAAAAGTCGCTGAAATTCTTAAGTTGCGTCATCTGCCCTGCTTCGCTCATACACGAAACTTAGTACATATATAAAGATACATGTTATCAGCCTTAATTTAAAGATAAATTGACAAATGCAAACAAATTGTAAGATATTTTAAACATAGTAAATTGGCATCAGACCAATTAAAAGCTGCTCAAAAGAGCCTCAATAAACCGGAATTGAAATTATTACAAGAATTAGAAACTAGGTGGAACAGTTTAAATGATGAAGAGATTGAGGAACGTGGGAGGTGACCCCTGGCGGTGGTATACGTGTAAGTGTTTATATTATTTGTCTATTTATATTATTATCTTTATCGTATATTTATTGGTATCTTTTCTTTCTTTAGCCTTGGATACCTGCAATAATACCAGAGTCAGCTTCTTTTTCGCCTTCTCGGAGGAAGAAAAGGCCTGTAAGTAAGAGCCGTCGCTCCCTCAAACTGAGTGATACTCGGATTGAAGAATTATTACAGGATTCGGGGAGCGATGGCAACACTGACGACGATGAGGAAGAGGTTCAAGAAAGCTGTAATTTGTTTAAGGTTGTACGTCATGGTTTAATTGCGGAGGAGGAAGCAATACAAATGGGGGGGGATGAATGCAGTGATGGTGTGATTGAGGTCGGTGTGAGTGAGAGAGCAGGTGCGCCTGTGAATCATACCGTCGACTGGTCGGAAGACATGCTATTCATTAAAATATATTCACCCGGCACGAACATAGGTGATAACGATCCCACAAGCTATTTTGTAACATTTGGAATCATGAATTTATGGAAACGGTCGCAAAAGAAACTAATTTGTATGCGTGGGGAGTTCTCAGATCTCAGGTCCTGTCACGGTTGGAATTATATAGATATTTTTCCATTTTCATGAGCTTTTGTTATCATTCCTCAATTCAGGAGTATTGGACCACTACACGCATCGCTATAAGAGATTTTCGAGAGGTTATGTCCCGAAATCGGTTCCTAATTATTTCAAAATTTCTATATTTCGTTTCCAATGATGACTTGTCGTCGAGGGGGGGACACGACCGTAAAATTGCTAAAGTTGCGCCGTTAGTGGTAGGTGGTAGTTTCGCTTCACTGTCGCCGAGGGACTCTTAAGTCGATATCCGCTCATCTGTCCGTCCAGAAATCTTAACGCAACGCATTCGGAGAGTGTCCGTCTACAACTAGGCAATAATTTTGCCATTTATACGGACCCTCCTCCACCCTGGAGGACAAAAAGGACACAAAAGACTGCGTTGCGTTCGGTGTTATGCCTTAGGGAAACGGGTCACAGTTCGAACCCAATGCAGTTTGTGCAAAGTTTTCTTATGTGTAGGTAAATGTTGGATGGATTACCATACCTTAACTAGCTTAAAATAATTAATTTCGTAAAGTTTTATTTTTGTAAACTAATATTTTTTTTTATTGTTTGTATTATTCTTGTAACAAATTGTAAATATTGATGAATGAAAGAAATGAGTGAGTGAAAGGGGTTCCTCCATCCTTCGTATCGCAGTGCTCCGAAACATCGCAGGGACAGCAGTAATTCAACGAATAGACAGCTACAACGGAATTCTAGCACTAACAGAAGCTAAAGCTCAACACCAAATATACACTTATCACCTAGCAATAAGTTATAATATGACTAAAATAGGAGATATATTTAAAAAAATAGGAAGTAATTGTTTTACGTTCAGGCTAACATTAAAGGATACACAAAAGTATTCTACATCAACTCAAGCAAATAGACTACATGCTTGATATAATAGAAAGTAAGTTAATGTACCTAGGATTAAAAACGATAGGTTTTAAAACTATTTAAAGGCAAAAACGTGGTTTAGTCGACGGATTGGGCACGATTATAAAATCAATAACGGGCAACTTAGACCAAAATGACGCACTAAAATTCGAGAGAGAAATTAACCAGACAAAATCCTCCACAAATAACATCGCAAGTGACCAAAGAAAAACAATTAATATTATGACTAGGTTCATGAAAAACTATGAACCAAATCTAATTCACATAACAAACAATCAAGATAAAATTATCAAAATAATAAGCGAATTTGCATCACAAAATAACGTTCTAAAAAGCGAAGTAGAAGCAAATAATATTTTCAAAGAAATACAAAGATCATTACAACAGCTCTATGATAAACTCCAAACATTAGAAAATGCCATAACGTTTTTGCACCTGGGCAAAATGCACCCTAGCATCATAGATCCAAGCTACCTAATTGAAGAATTATACAATATACAGAATGAAATAAACTTTTACTTTGCATTTTCTCCGAATCTTCGAAATATACACCTTTGGGAAAAAGCATTAGGAGTCAAAGCGTACAGTACTAACGAAACACTAACGTTCATATTAAAAATATCATTAGTCGCAAAACAACCCTATAACTTACTACACCTATATTCTTACTACACCTATATTCCATCCCTAATAAAAGTAACACACTACTTATTCCTAAAAGCCCTCCCCTTGTCTTGGGAAATAAAGAATTTGCTTATCCTCACGAACCATGTCTGGAGATCGAAGAAGATGCCAACATCTTGAATGGCCACCCCTACTTCATTCCGAAGATTGCATAGCCCAATTAATACAGCATCAAGAACCACACAACTGCACCTATGCTACAGCATCATATGAGAGCAACATAGTACGCCTAATAGAAGAAGAAGAAGTCATAAAAACAAGCTGCGGTAACGATGTACAGTACCAGCGCTGGAAAGGATCGATAAATATAACTAATGATTGGCACAGATTGGCACTAGAATACTTACAACACATAAAAAATATATTCATATTAAAGCAACCATCCCTCTACGACGTGGTCATCAGATACCGAAAGTTACACCCCTCACACTAAAATTCAAAGATATAGAATTTAGATTAGATAAGGTAAAGGACATCATGAAGACAGCTGAAAACGTCGAAATCCCCACAAGCTTCATGGAATCGATCCCGAACACACCAAGTTGGCCATCCATAAGCATTTACACTATACTCATTCTGGTTGGAGCTGGAGCAGCTATATACAAATCTTTTTTGGTGGTTACCAAAAAAGAAGCGTTTCCCGATTCCGCAACTTGAAGATGAAGAACATCCTCATCAGTTGCAGCAACCGTCGGCACGGCTCTCTCTTATAGGGGGAGGAGTTATATCCTTGTAACCATAACTAAGTACGTAAGGAAACACTGTTATAGGATCATTAGCCATTAAGGAAATCATTACGATAAGCTAAACGACCTATTGTACGTTTTAGATATAAATAACACTTCTTGTAAAACTAAATGATATAATAAAGTTAGTCTACAACGGTTTTTCAAATCGTAAAAACCTCTGTCTTCTTTTTAAAAAGCCTCATGCCCTCGCTCACATCATAACTAGTGTGATCCCTTTTCTTTAAAAGATGTCGAATTTTTTAAGCGATACAGACTTACAAAGGTGCATGCATGCGTATGATTTCAGTTCAGTAAAATCTACAGACTTTTCTGTAGAGACAAAGGTAATTTTAGTAGTATTCATTATCTATGATGTGTTTTAAAAGTTAGTATAATTTAAAATGGTTTGTCAGGTCTTAGCAGCGTTATCATTTTACGCCACTGGATCCTACCAACGCTCGGTTGGCAATATAAACGGGCATTCTATGGCACAACAAACTGTGTCATCGGTAATTTACGAAGTCACAAAAGCTCTCAACACGTCTACAATGAAAGAAAAAATATATATATTTTCCAACAAGCATTCAAGATAGGAACAGACTAAAAGTAGAGTAAGTTAATTATAATCACTTTTTATAATATAAATGTTGCTGTTAGCTACAATTTCAGATTTCAGATATACAAGTCATAAAATGTCTCAATGTAGTGACCCCCAGTAGTCACAGAGTCAAATCCTGCCTGTGTAAATGAATGATTATCTTATTCTTCATAGGTTTTCTTGTCTTTTTTCTTCTTAACAGAAACATATTGATATTTAAATGCATATTACAGATTTCACAAAAAAAAATCCAGTGTGTTAGTGTGCATCGATTGCTCCCATGTAGCCATAGTACGTCCAACTGACAATGAAGAGCGATACTATTGTCGGGAGCATTACTATTCATTGACAGCTACTGAATCACATGTTCAAACCTAATCTTCATCTTAATGCAATAGTTTGTTAACAAATTTTACTAATCCTAATATTAACAGCATCTTTTCTTGCAATAGACAAAACTCAACATATTAATAATTAAAATGTTTAATAACCACAAATGAAAATTATCCATTTTAAATTTACAGATTTGTGATACACATATGAACATTATTAGCGTTGATACGAGTCATGGGGGTGCTAACCATGACTCCCTTATCTGAGTCAATCATGCTCTTAAGCCTCATTTAGATTACATTCTTAATATAGAAAGAAATTGGCTTTTGAGTATTTATTTATTTTATTTATTATTAAAGTAACAAATTAGTGGCATAAGCGATTTTATGAAGTTAATAAAGTAATAAATAACAAAACAATAAAATGTAAATACATTTATTTATATAATTGATTTTTGTATTTAAGATAACTCGGGTTATTTATTTATTTTATTTAAACTTTATTGTACAAAATTATACAATTGGCGGACTTAATGCTAAAGCATTCTCTACCATCCAACCGAAACATTATACAGAAAAATAAGAACTACAAGGGTACAATACAGAAAATAAAAAAAATATAAAATTCAAAACTATGACTACGGATCTAAAAAATATAATACATATACAAACTAGAATATCATAAATTAACAAACTTAAACATATACCTTATATACAATATACTAAATATACTATGAAATATAATAAATACATAAACTACTACATATACAACATAATATCTGATAAATAATAAATCGCTACGCTATATACGAAAGAAAATTTTAAGTCGTCTTCTCTAGAAGGTATCTACATACACGTTTCTTGAACACCTGCTTACTAGGAGCACGCCGAAGATCCGCTAAGGAGGACAATGATGATTTCAGTTTGGATGCTGTGCTAAAGTCACCCGACGCACATAACACGAATTTACATGTTCGGGCCAGGAACTGTGTTGAGCGAACTATTGGGCTTTTTAAAGCATGTTTTCGTTGCTTAATTATACACATAGTATTGCACTATTCCCCAGAGGTAGCTGGTCTTATTGTAAATGCATGTGGTAGCTGTTCTTTTAATTGATGAAGGAAAGGGTCCAAGGGATATTGTGTGGCATGGTAGAGATGGCCAACTAAAAAGAGTATCCGAATTGCACCGTGCCTTTGATCCGTTACAGTATCCTGTAATGTTTATAACTGGAGAAGACGGTTACTATCTGACTATTCCACAGCAAAATTCTGCTAGAAATAAGACTGTTTCCTGTATGCGTACAGATTAATGATTAGAGCTAACTGTTTTGATTCATTACATTATTACAGAGACTTATTTAATCAGTACTGCGTTGATACGATGGCTAAAATGATATCAGAAAGGTTGAATTTTATTTCTCACAACCAATAGAAACTTAGAGCGGATGATTACATCCATTTAAGGGATGCTCAAAATCAAGACACTAATATTAATGCAGCAAATATAGGGCAGCATGTCATTTTACCATCATCTTTCATGGGCTCTCCTAGATACCTTCATGAAAAAACGCAGGACGCCATGACATATGTGCGGAACTATGGGAGACCCGATTTGTCTGTGAACTTCATGAAGGCTCTAGAAAATGAATAATCATTGAATGCGATGGAGTCGGAGGTAAGTGCATGCTGAGTAAGGATTGGAGTCAATTAAGATAACCTATTCAAGTGCTAGTTACGTTAAGTTTTGCCTTTAATGCTTCGTATGCCGAGAGCGTAGATCTGCGCTCAAAATTTGACTCCGTCGGATGCCGGGAGCGCAAATCTGCGCTCTATACAAAATAATAATTCATATACAGGTTGGTTTAGTTTTGCGAATTGATATCATTTAATTTTTTTTTTTTTATATTGGAATATAAATATGTTTTGTGTATATATGTAGTAGAGTGTGAATGTGATGTGTGAAATTCAACAATTTAATTATATCAAGAGCCCGTAACCCGATTGAACTGAAACTCTACATACACATTTAGTTCTTATTGAATTGCTCGACAACCCCATTCAAAATCCAATATGGCTGACAAAACAAGATGGCGACAGATTTTTTTACATGGGTATCAATTAAAATGGTTTACGGAGAACACGATAAGTGCAAAAAATATATTATTGAAAATCTAATATGGCGGACGTAACAATATGGCGACAGAATTTATGACATGGGTATCATATAAAATGGTTTAACGAGAAGAACACGATAATTGCAAAAAATATTTTATTGAAAATCCAATATGGCGGTCAAAACAAGATCAAACTGAAGGCCTCAAAGAGCAGAACACTATAATTTAATTACTTTATAAATTGCCACCTTTGCAAAACCAATATGGCCGCCACAATAAAATGGCGTCTGGATTTTTTACGACATGGGTATCTAATTAAATGGTTTTCCAAGAAGGCCACTATATTCGATATGACATTATTAGATAAGCATAGAGAACTTATTTATATATAGCGAGCGTAATCACACAAAATGGAAGGAAAGAACACGATAACCTAAATATCTTCAGTTTGGAATATAAAATGGAGTACGTCGTAGTATTGTGAACTAAACTACAGAATAAATTTATAAGAATCCTTATTTTTATCAACTGTTTCAACTGTTATACTTATTTTATTTGGTGTTACTTTTTTATTGGGTTTTAAAAGCGTGTCTACGATTAAAAACTAATAACAAACTAAAACTACAGTTTTCTTTTTTAATCACTCTAAATGTCATGAATTAACCCCTAATAAAACCCCTTAAAAATGACTTTAAGGGGTTTTATAAACATAATTTATACAAAAATAAAAAATTATAAATAAAATAAACTATATAAAACATCTCATTATAAGAAAAAGAAAAAATCTAAATAAAGCAAAATATCAAAATGTTAAATGTTAAAAAAATATTAATTATATATATATATATATATATATATATATATATATATTGACTCTAATTACGTTGGTGTTTTTCAATTCAAATTATTGTTAAAATATAAAAAAATATATACATTTTTTTAAATAATGTATTGATTCAATTTGTGTTAATCATATTATTGAATTGTTTAAAAAAAGGCAATAATGGTTAGGAATATGATTGTTTTTAGATAATTTAAATACAAACAACATTTCTGAACTATGGTGTTTAAATTAAAAACATTCATGTATATACAGTGGCTACATATCCTTAAAGTCTATATTATAGGTATTACATGGATGAATAGACTAAACCATTGCCTTCAACTGTTTGCTGTAAAAAAGTACAAAATATTTGCAGTCACAAATTTATTTTTCAATCAGCAATGGCGGGCAGTTGCAATTATGGAAAAAAGAACATATTAGAAAACAAAAGTAAGACTCCTCTCTATATTGTGTCTACTCTTTCAAAATGTAATAAATGTTACTAAGAACTTCGGTTAAATTTTAATAATTCGACTCTCACAGAAGAAAAGTAAGTTCAATAATTATTTTGGAACTGATAACTTTAGAAACCGTTATTTAAATATTGTGTTATAGTTAGGTATATTTTGAATATTTTGAACGTTTTGAATTTGTTAGTTTGCACAAAACGAAGTTATTATATATATTTCTTTTATATTTTGTATTTGAATATTAATGATATTGTAGTAAATTTCCCAACGGCTTTTTTTCGATACAATTCTGATAGAAAAAAAATGACGAAGGAAGAAAATGGTTTATATAACAACAAGAGACTAAATCTCAACATATTTGAAAACTTATCATAATTGGATTTCTGAAGACTTCACTACATTTACAAGCAGTCCATAAACATACACCGACAAAACTTCTAGAGATTTGTGGAATATATAATTTGGTGTCTAAGACGTTTCTAAGTAATTTCTCATTCGTTTTACATTAATGACATGTTCTATGAATCAAACAATATTATGTCGGTACTAAATGTTTTATCTCGATATTTGTAAAATATTTTTTTTGATAATTAATTTCTACGTTATACAGTCAAGAAAGCAATAGGTTTTATTTTTTTAGTCTGTTTATCTATTGTGTTTGTTTCCGCATAATAAAAAAATATATTATGATACACAATATAATAACAACATACCTATACAAACCTTTCTTTGAAAAAACTAATAAATGTATAGGTTATAA
Organism: Napeogenes sylphis; assembly: GCA_959347405.1. Lineage (NCBI taxonomy): Eukaryota > Metazoa > Arthropoda > Insecta > Lepidoptera > Nymphalidae > Napeogenes > Napeogenes sylphis. The sequence continues at coordinate 14,212,198 of OY365785.1, read as the reverse complement.
TTAGAATATGTGTATCAAAACTACCGACCGGATTTATATGCAATTTAGTGTGGTGTTTGCTTGTTATCTAAGTCTATCTTTCAATTCCGAAAATATGGGAATTTTCATGGTAAAACCACAAAGACCCACAAATATACATATAGGGTAAGCCTACCTAATATTGACACCCCACCAATTTATTGGCACTGTACAGTTTTTCGGTAAAAATAAGAATATTTGTGGACACAGATTAAATTTATTGGTAGAAATAAAACAGTAGTTTCATGTTTCATCCTACGGGCAACACACACATTTATTTTTTTTCAATATGGCGTCTCAACAACCATCTGTTTAATAAGGCAGGACGTGTGTTGCAGTAACAACAAAAATAATCGTTTTTTACTAAGGTAAGAGCTACCTGTATTGTATTATTTTTCGTAATTCTTTACGTTTTATTCCATACACATTAATATCGTTTATTATTGCTTGTTCTATCTTTCTTTTTCAAATATAATTTAATAATTTAACCGAATATTTGTGGTTATTTAAGGTGTGCCAAAATTTGGTATATGTTAAATCTGGTTTTCCATTTTATTGGCAGGCATGCCAATAAAAGGTCTTTTCAAATACTTCAGTATAGATCAAAATTATGCTTAATTTCTCTCGATTTATTAATATTCAATTAAAATGTGTTTTTTTTTTCACTTTACATGCAAGTTACCAAATGTTGGCTCAATGCCAATACTAAAAGAACCATATCTTAGCATGGGTGTCAATAATTGGTTTAAGAGGTGCCAATTGAAATACTATTTTTCTCTAAAGCTCTCAACGAAATATCAAAGGGCATGAGCAAAAAACTTGCTGCAAAAACTTTCAACGTACCACGGTCTACTTTACAGTTTAGAATTAAACATCCTGGTCTTGGTACTAAACCTGGCCCATCCACAGTTTTGACTGAAGAGGAAGAACAAGTTTTTGTTAACTGGATCAAAGTTAGTAGCAGAAAAGGTTTCCCGAAGAGAAAAGACGATTTGATAAAGAGTGTTTCAGATTTTATAAAGAAATCGGGGAGAGTGAGCAGTTTCAAGAACGGCGAGAAGTGGATTAAGTTATTTTTAGCTAGACATCCTAGTGTTACATACCGTACACCAGAAGCTGTAACTGCTGCTAGTACTACAGTATCGGAAGCTGATGTTAGAGGATGGTTTGAGCAAATTAGAATCTACATGACTGAAAATAATTACTATGAAATCTTAGGAGACCCATCAAGAGTATTTAATGGGGATGAAACCAATTTTGTCTTATGTCCAAAAACAGGCCTCGTGTTAAGCTCAAAAGGTGAAAGAAATGTATACGAAGTTGATCACGCCCAGGCTAAAACGTCTCTCACTGTCATGTTTGCTTTTGGTGCTGATGGTCAACTTACACCGCCAATGGTAATTTTTCCATACAAAAGATTACCTGGGGAGATAACTTCCAAGATTCCTGAAGATTGGGGTGTCGGCTTAAGCGACAACGGATGGATGAATTCAGAAGTATTTTTTGAATACATCAAGAATATTTTACATCCTTACCTTGTCAAAACTGGTACAAAATTTCCTATTGTACTTTTCGTAGATGGTCACAAATCACACTTAACCTACGCTGTCAGTGACCTCTGTACTAGTTTGGGTATTATACTTATAGCATTATATCCAAACTGTACTAGGCTTCTTCAACCGGCAGATGTAGCCGCATTTAAACCTTTAAAAACACAATGGCAGAAAACTGTCCTAGAATGGCGGAGAACGAATCCATCTCAAGCGTTAACAAAGACTCAATTTGTACCATTACTCAAAGATACCATAGAAAAAAGTGTGAAATCGTCAACAATTATAAATGGTTTTAGAGCAACAGGGCTTTGCCCATGGGATGAAGAGGCAGTCGACTATACCAAGTGCCTAGGAACTAAACCCAAATCTAAACTAGACCCATCCCAACCAAACCCTGTAACAAACGAACGGGTACTCACCAAATATGATTTTATTAAGATGCTGGGAGAAAGTAATTTAAGTCGCATCGATGGCGGAGAGTTGACGGCTGACCAATCAAATGAATGTTTAAAAAACATTTGCCATTTTTTTCTCGGATCTCAGAATGATTGTCAGTTACAAACATCAAATGAAAATACCAATATTAATAATTTTGATATTGAGAATATGGAGATAATTCTTCATAATTCATTCGATCATCTAGAATTCGACGAGCAAGTATTCATCAAGCAGGCTTCTACACAACAAACTTCCATGCCGCTAGCTCTCATCCCACAAGTGTCCAATCAACAATCGTGCATCCAGCAAACATTTTCTCACCAACAAGCTATCAAACAACCACCCACACAGCAAGAAGTTATTCAGCGGTCATATATCTGCCAACCATCCACCAGCAGGCAGCAGCAAACATCAACCTTACAAGAAACACCCCAAAAATCTATAATCAAAGTAATTGCAGATGTCAAAATAGGTGCAGATGAAAAAAGTAGATTGCAGCATAAATTTCCATGCCTTAAAAAAGATAATACTCCAGTTAAACTGCAAGATATTTTGGTAGTACCTAAAACACCTACAAGAAAAGGAGTAAAAAATACTAAGAAAACACCTTTTGTGCTAACATCAGCAGAGTGGAAAGCTCAAGAGAATGACAAGATTCGCTTAAAACAAGAGAAGGCAGAAGGAATTAAAATGAGAAAAGAAGAACGAGAAAGAAAGAAAATTTAAAAGGAAAAAAAACCACTACCTAAGAAAAATAAAATAAATAAAGCTAAAGATGAAGCAAAAGATGAGGTGTCTAGGATTTTATTTTCGGAAGAGTTCTATAAATTTGACAATGGGAAGGCGGATACTATTATTGAAAATATTGATAAAGAAAACCAAAAAGTAAATACTTTACCATCAAATGCAAGGAAAAATTACACTAAAGCTGAGATTGAAAAGATGTTGCTTGATTCGGATGATAGTGTATAATGTCATGTAACCAAAAATTACATAAGATCTCAACCAAATGAACCTGTGATCTAATTATAAGGATAAAAAAGTATTTTAATTGCATTGTTAAGCTCAGGAGAGAGTTATTTTATTTTTGTTTTACTGTATGAAAAGGTTCCAAACTTGTTACCAAATTATCTATGTTCCTATAAAAATAAAACATTTTAATTGATACTTCTGCAGGCGATTTTATTTTTAAATACAAATATATAGGTAGGTACCTAGTTGTTATTTTTTAGTAATTTCGGGATAGTGCCAATAAAAGGTAATAATCACTGCCAATGAAAGGTTTGTCTGTGCCAGTAACTGGTTTTTACAAGTGAAGTTTGGAAAACCCACAGATATAAATAAAAATGTTTACTCTATGGTAAAATGTTACTCTCAACATTCTTCAACAATCAGACGACCAGCATAAACATATAATTTTCTTTAAAAACAAATTTTTGAAAGTAATTTTCTTCTGTTTTGCAAAGTACTTGCTTAAAGTGCCAATAATTGGGTACTTTACCCTATTTACATATAATATTAAAAATGAATAGATTTCTTTAAATTTGACTTGTTTTTTGAGGAAATAAAAAGATTATGTCATATTTCCCTTTAAATTTTATCATATTTTCCACTTTATTTTGTATATAATCATAACAGTAATTTTGTGTTAAAAAAATAAGAACAACGTGTATAGTTTCTACCTAACCTAACTTTTAAGGAAAACTATTAAAATTTGCTTCTCTTGTTTGTTTTATTTGCGTCAATGATTAATTACAGTTAATATTAAGATAAAAAACAATTCAACTACCAATTAAGAATACAAAACTAAACAAAAAATATATTCTTGGCCTTATGTAGGCTGCAGACGATGCACTTTTTACATTTTGAGCCGCGGCATACCAGGAGTTAAATACCAAAATTTTAAGATGTTTTTTTCATAGCAATATGAAATTAATAACAGCAGAAATATTTTTAAATTATTAACTTTATAAATATTTTTTTCAGCTGTTAAACGTTTTAGCGTACCTAGCGAAAGGCAGCTAGTAAAGAATATTTAGAAAGAACATTAATTGTGTCATGTCGCAGCCATTTGTTTTTCGTAGTATACAAGAAGTCGTAGAAGTTTTATGCCATCCGGACATATTAACAAAATACATTCGATTTTCCCAAAATGCTAGAGAAAGTTATCTAACATTTATTCTGTATATGTATATCAAACATACGAATATAACGTGAGAAACTATTTTAATATTACTGATTTTACAAAGAATGTCTCATTCCCAGCGTTATAGGTTGTGTAGATGGCACTTATGTCGCTATGATTAGACAAAAAAAAACGAGTATTGGTAGTCGAATATAGGGTAATAGGAGCCAGAGGGTAATGAGAGCGGTGCGACTAGAAACAAAACTATAGCACGTATTCATTCGTTTGCCACTCGGACGCCTTCGGCACATGCCCATATTAATTTTTTTCAGATGGCAAAATGCCAAAAAAAGGAAACGCACTACTACGAAAGCGTCTTGGACCGTTGAAACCTTAGAAAATGCAGTCAAAAAACTTCGGCGTGGCGGTATATCAGTATACAAAGTATCAAGAGACAGGAATCCCTTATAGCACCAGCCAGCACAGATTCAGATTTGCTAAATCCAACGATACTAACTACAAATGTGCTCCAAAACTAGAAAGGTCGTCTGTGTTCACTAAGGATCAAGAAGCCATTTTGGCTGATCATCTACATAAGTGTCAAAAAAAAAATACGGACTGACGGGGGCTCAGTTCTGTAAGGTATGTTATGCAGTGGCTGAAAAATTTTGTATCGCAGATCGATTTTTGAAGTCTGCGGGGAAAGACTTTCTAACTGGCTTTTTCCAACGACATCTTGATCTAAGTATTAGAAGGCCAGAAGCGACAAGCATCATTAGAATACTTGGATTCAATAAAGCCGAAGTGGATCATTTCTTTTAAAATCTGGAAAATGTCATGACAAAATTCCACTTTCCGCCGTCTCATATTTACAATATGAGACGGCGGCTCTGCGGGTAGGTGCAAAGTAGTGAGCACATGTTTTTTACCTCTCCCAAATATTATTGGTTTAAAATTAATTTTATCAAATATTTAGCATGTTAATGCTATAAAAATACCTTTTACCTACCTGATTAATAATCCTGTATAAAATCCATAGTGTTTTACAAAGTAATATAAATCTTTAAAATTTTTCACCAAATAAACACAGTCTTCTTTTAAAATATCTATATTTGAACTGAAATGGAATCTTTACAACATACTATCTCTGAATTAAGAGATCACTTTGATGGAAAAATGGCTGAATTTCAAAAGAATCTTCAGTCCTCTTCAATCCCAGCTACAAGTCCAACATCCAACATCACTGCGCAGTTTGCTATCTTCAGGACTTTTGTTTTGGGTGCTTTGGAAGGCCTTCAATCACAGCTCAAGCTCTTAGCAGCTAAGTCAGAAGAATTAGAGATGAGGTCCCGAAGAAAAATTCTTCTTGTTCATGGTATTCAAGAGAGTAAAAATGAGAATGCCACTTTCTCCATAATGAAAATGATCACTGACCAGCTTAAAATTCCAGAGATAAAATGTGAGAATATCAGTCGCTGTCATCGCATAGGGAAATTAACCTCGGGAAGACCTCGTGCTGTTCTAGTAAAATTTAATGACCTGGTTCTCAGGAATAAAATTTGGTTTGCCAAAACTAACTTGAAGAACTCGGGTATCACGTTATCTGAGTTTCTTACAAAAGAAAGGCATGATGTGTTTATGGCAGCACGGCAGCGGTTTGGGATTTCAAAATGCTGGACCAGGAACGGTTGTATAGTGATCAGTGCTGCTGATGGTTCACATAACCGTGTCACAACCATGGCTGAACTTAATAACTTATCTCATTCGTTTTCTGAAGTGCCATCACCAAATATTACTTCTGCTACTATTTCAACAGGGCCTAATGCAGCAAAAGATAGCCGTATAACTAATGCTAGGTCTAAAAGGGTGGCAAAGAAGTAGTCGTAAGTACGAATAATACAAGTAACTTATTTTGTGTCTTTCATGCATGTCAACTTGTATCACTTCAAGAATTTTGTATATTAGGTATGTACTTATTTAATTATCACTTAAATTTTTGTAGGTAGTTAATAGTTTTAGTATGTAGCACTTTTGGTTTTGTTTTGTTACCCTTTTTATAACTATTTGTAATAATGATTAACGTTTTACTTAATACTTAACAGTAGGTACTCGGTTTGTTTGGTAAATTACTGAAAATTGTCAAAGTCATTTGTCAACTGACAGCCTCTGATGTCTGTCTTACCTGTCCTGTCAGTCACGGCTGTCACTTGGCTACCAAACAGAATGAAAACAGAATGAACAAATAAATAAAAGTGATTATTATTGTGTATGTATGTATGCACTTGTAAAAATTTATACTTTTTTTTTTTATACAATCTGTTATATTCATTTTTAATTGGCCCAATATTTTTTTTTTTGCTTGACTGTATTTTGTCTCTTGCTATTCTATATTAGTCATTTTAAGTCATTTTGGCATTACTATTGTTATATTAATGGGTTTTGCTTTATCATTGGTATTATTATTGCTTTTTTTATTATTTTTTTTTTCGCTTATATGTAAAGTAAAATAGTGCTTTCACTTCTATAAATGTTTGAGTTTAATATTTGTTTGTAAACGCTACTCTGATAATGGTAGGTGAAAGGATATAAGTTATTAGTTTTAAATTTTACCTTAGTTTATTTTAGCTTTATTATTTGTTTTACATTAATATTTTATTTAATTTATTTTCATTATTATTATTATTTATTTATTTATTTTTTAGTTTTATATTTTACTATTTTAGTGTAAGTATTATCACTACTTCTATCTATTTGTATATTATATATTATTATGAGTTTCAGTAATGTTGATTATAATATTTTCTCAGATGACGACACTGCTGATTACGTTACCGCTTCATCTTCCGACGACAGCTTTCACAGTTCCTATTCTTCTCTTTCCTCTTTACTTCAATCGGCTTTTAATCCATTCCCCAAGAATTTTAACGTTGTTCATATAAACGCACAGAGTATCCCTGCCCACTATAACGATCTTGTATCCTCGTTTGACTTCAATAACATTCACGCCATATTAATATCAGAAACTTTTCTTAAGCCCGTTTTGTCCTCATCATCATTTTCCCTACCTAACTTTCATCTCATACGAAATGATCGCTTGGGAAAGGGCGCTGGCGGTGTTGCCATTTATTTACGTAACCACATCCCCTTCACTATCCTCAGCAAGTCTGAGGCCCAGTATTCGGCATCTGCGGAACACATTTTCATTGAAGTATTATTTGGCCGTATGAAACTTTTGTTAGGAGTTTTTTATAGTCCTTCACTGCACATCGACTACTTTGATAACTTTGAGAAATTACTTGAACTGTATACACCGAATGTAGATCATACTGTCATATTGGGCGATTTTAACACTTGCATCCTTAAAAACGACGCTCGTTCCAAACGCTTGTCAGATATTATCAATTCTTCCAACCTTAATCTTATCCCGTCCAAAGCCACTCATTTTTTTCCAAATTGTTCACCATCTCTCCTAGATATCTGCATTGTTTCCTCCTTACAGCATGCCGAAAGCTATGGTCAACTGCCAGCTGAGGCCTTCTCATATCATGATTTAATATTCCTATCATATAAAATCCGTCCTCCTAAGGTTAAGCCATCTGTGGTTATGCGTCGTAGCTTTAAACATTTTAACAATAATGCCTTCATGCACGAGCTTAATGATATTGACTGGGATGCGATTTTCAATGCCAGGACGATTGATGAAAAGTTAGACCTTTTTAATTCCTTCCTAACTGATCTTTTTGACCAACACGCTCCGTTCCGCCCCATTAAGCTAAAACATCTTCCTGCACCATGGCTGACCCAGGATATTAAAAATCTTATGTTAAAACGCAACAAGTCCAAATCTAGATACAAATTAAATCCCACAGTTGACAATCTCAATAAGTACAAACAGATGCGTAACAATTGCAATAAGGTATGCAGAGATGCTCAGCGGCAGTACTTACATAGTACTATCGTGAACAATAATACTGCTAGAAATTGGAGACTAATGAAATCAATTGGCATTGGTCGTCAAACCTCTCACATTTCACCTAGTCTTGATCTAGAAGATATGAATGACTTTTTCACATCTTCAGTGTTACTAGACAGTAAGTCAAAACAATCTACTCTTAATCATCTCAGCTCTTTACCCGTCCCTAGTATTCCTTCCTTTTATTTTACTCCTGTTAGTGACGATCAAATCAGATTTCACGTACGTGAAATCAAATCTGACGCCACTGGCAGTGACGGAATTAACCGTAAAATGATTATCATGATGCTTGACTCTATTTTGCCAGTGTTGTCACATATTTTAAACTTCTCTCTTTCTTCCTTCGAATTTCCCCGTGCTTGGCGTAACGCTGTTATCATTCCATTACCTTAAATAAATAATCCAGTAGCTGTATCCCATTTTCGTCCAATTTCAATTCTTCCCTTCTTGTCCAAAGTTCTAGAACGGATCGTTCACTCTCAATTAAATACCTTTATCTCCCAACATAATATTCTTTCCCAATTTCAGTCCGGCTTTCGAAAGGGACATAGCACTGTTACAACCCTTGTAAAAGTTTGCGAAGACCTACGTCACAACATGGACAACAAGCAATTAAGTATATTAGCCTTGCTCGACTTCAGCAACGCTTTTAATACTGTTGATTTCGACGTACTTTTGGCTATTCTTAGGTCTATTAATATTTCTGATGGTGTGATTAAGTGGTTCCATAGCTTTTTGTACGACCGTCATCAGTGTATTCAATCAAATAATAAATTCTCTTCTTATCAATCTCTATCTTCCGGTGTACCACAAGGTAGTGTTCTATCACCTCTTTTATTCTCTATCTTTATTAATACTGTTACTCCATTTCTTACATCATCTTTCCACCTGTATGCTGATGATTTACAGATATATGTTACTTCTCCTGTTCACGATTTGGAGAGTGCTATCCATACACTTAATCATGATTTGGAACATATTAACACTTGGGGCAAGACATATGGGCTTAATGTGAATCCTGATAAATCCCAATTAATATTGGTCGGTAGTCCTAAATTGCTAGCCAAAATTGATTACCAATCCTTACCTGCTATTAAGATTGGCAATTCTATCTTAACTTTCCGTAAGTCTGTAAAAAATCTTGGTATCTTTATTGATAACACTTTCTCCTGGTCCACGCAGATTACGGAAGTGAGTAGAAAAATATTTGCCACCTTCGGTTCTCTAAAACGCTGGAAACATCTTCTGCCATCAAAAACCAAAATAAGTTTAGTGCAATCCCTTTTAATTCCCCTTTTGGACTATGCAGATTGCTGTTATCCGGACGTAACAGAAGAGCAAATCAACAAGCTCCAGAGGTTACAAAATGTGTGCATAAAGTTTATTTTCAACCTTCGTAAATTTGATCATGTCTCCAAATTTCGTACGCAACTCAAATGGCTAACCATTAGACAACGCCGCAACTTACATATGCTATCCCTTTTATATGTTATCCTTTACAATCCTCTATCTCCCTGCTATTTAAAAGAACGATTCAGTTTTTTGGGCGCTGATGGTCCTAGTCAACTTGAGCTCAGATCAAGAAGCGATAATAAATTATTGCTCCCTACTGCTCACACTAAATACTATAGCAAATCCTTCACGATGAAAGCAGTATTGCTCTGGAACATGCTTCCTTCAGATATTCGTAGCTTAAAATCCTTACATACATTTAAAATTCATTTATTTAATTATTATCTTTCCCAAGAGTAAATTATTTTCTTAGTATTGTCCATGCTCATTGTTTTGGTGTTTATATTGTAATAGTGTCATAATTGAAGTATTTTGTTTATGGTATTTATATTTATTTGTTATAAGTGATGATATTATATATGTGTATATGTGTACCTATATGTATGTACGTGTATGTATTATATATACTATTTATTTATTATTTTATTTGTAATTTATGTATTTGTAAGTATTATAAGTAAACAGTTTATTACAGGCTTTAAGTTTAAGTATTATTTCACTATTTATTTCTCCTCGATCGCACAATCCCGTATTCTCCTCTACTTAAGTTCTTTCACCTCAAGGTTGTCTGTCAGAGATTGCTCTTAGCAATAAGACCGCCTTTGCATACTATTTTTAAATGTTAGAACTCCGCTGATTATTGTAATTTTCTTTTATTTTTTATTTTGTGTGCAATAAAGTGCTTATCTATCTATCTATCTACAATATAATTGAGTAACAACGGTTCAGGATACAGAAAAAATTATAGCACCTAGGGGACAAAAACGTGTAGGAACAGTCCCATCATGGCAGAGAGGTAAAAATGTCACGGTTATCTGTGCTATGAGTGCTTCACGGTCGTTCATTCTCCCCCTTTTTATTTTCCCTCGACAGCGTCACTCACCGCAACTAGAAAAAGGTGATCCACCAGGAGCTACTTGCACATGTTCGCATAATGGTTGTACAAATGAAAGCATATATATATATTGTAACGTGGAATCCGTTACTTAACAAAATATATTAAATTTTTTGGATATATTTTACTTTAAATACAACAAAACAAAAGGTTTGTGTACATATAAGTTGTCATTTGTCACTTGAAAATTTGACAGTTAGCTTCACATTCATTACACATTCTATTGTACAGATAACACAAAGAATTCAAAGGTTTTAAAACAGATATTTATTGTTGCTTAAATGGTGGTTAGTTGGACATTCTAAATATATAATTAAAAATGAAAACCACATTTGTTGTATTATTTTTTATTATTTATAAACTTGGAAAACAAAATCAAATTGTATTAGTTAATAATTTTTCTTAAATTCATTTTTACTTGGCAGTTTGATTTGTTGTCTGCCGGTTGTTTTTATTTTGTAGTCTATTGACTTTGACGTTTTCACCTTTCTCTTGGAATTTGTGGAGTGAACACGTTATTTTTGAATCTCTAGTTTTTGTCCATAATATTGGTCAATCTATTATTTAATATTCAATATCAATCTATTGAATTAACATTTAAATATAAACGCATTTAAGCGTGATAAATGTTAATTTCTTTGTTGCTGCAATTTTGGTTAGTTTTGATATTTTGATATTTTCTCTTACATATGCGTAGACGCCATTTGCTCGCGTATATTTTTCCCAATTTTCAAACATCCTTATTATCAATTTGTTTTCTTTATTTACAGTATTTGCTCGCTTATTTGCTTGTGCATTCTTTATTGTAAGTGCACATTAGTTTATTTAATTCGAAGAGCGCGTGCCTACGCGGTAAGTGTCATATCATACACCTTCTCTTTTCCAAATTTTATTTGAGTGTATGAATTATCAATTGCTTTTATTTTGTTACAGCTCTTCGATATCTTCAATTCTTCTATTTATTCGTTATCTTATCTCCTTTATATTTGGAACTTGTCATTTTACATTTTGTCCATTCTAATAGAACCATTTTGGTTTGGGGTTCTCATTTCACCTGGTTCCTGTTCTGTACATTTCTGCACATGGCTACAATTTTTGCATCATAGTATTATTGCCTGAAGCATTAGAGCTTAACGCTGATTTGCTTTTACAACCTGCTTGCCATTAAAGAACGCCAAGTAAAATGATGAATTACTGAGGATGTGCTGCGGCTGAACCTACATTGCTGGCTGTGGAAGGAATGTTTTAGCAAACTAGAGTTCTTTTTAATTATTACTTAGGTTATTAATTTATCAAAACCTAACTGTAAGTACTATTTTTTTTTAATTTAAAGTCTAGAGAACTGTAATTGTAATCTAACTTGTTACAAGAATTTGTTTTGTTGTATTGTTTTGAAATATATTGTTAAATAGTAAGTTTTCTTTTCTTTGGCTCTCTGTCAACACACCAAAAATGCACACCAATGCCCGCCTTGAGATTAATAGTTCAATGGTCTATCCGGCAGACTATTCAGAGTGATTCTTAAGCACTGGTTCTCTGGCGCCCGATTATATTTGTTAGTTAGTTTGTTTTTTTTTTTTTCCTTTTATTCAGTTTATTTTGAGAACCAAAGCCATTACCACCTCGGCAAGCTCACACACTCATTTATTTAGTTTATTTTGTCTTAACTTAACTTATTTTATTTTCATTCATCATACATTTTTTAATTTTTAAATTCAATTTTTTTTTAATATTACAATATATATATATATCTATAATATAAAAATGAATCGCAAAATGTGTTGGTAAGCGCATAACTCAACAACGCCTCGACCAATTTGGCCAAATCTTTTTTTAAAATGTTCGTTGAAGTTCAAGGATGGTTTTTACGGCGAGAAAAATTAGAATTATTGCTGGAAAAACCCTAAAAATAGCCCTTTTCTTTTTCCCATACAAACGTTTTCTAACTAAAACGTAGAGTCAATTTGAGCTTTATTGCTATGGTATAAAGTTCATATTAAATTACAAGCACTCACTGTTGTCTAAGCAATGTAGGTGTGTTCCTAACGTCAAAGATCATATCTATCAAAACAATGTGCGTGTGTGCGTTGGAGCACAGAATACATAGTTGGAGGAGTTTAATGTCGCGTTCCGAAACTCGCGTTTCTTTTGTATTCGTTTCGGCACGCGAGATAAAATGCATCAGTTTCCACGTCATTACATCAGTCAAACAAAAATCGCGTTACCGACAGTGTTTTATTATTTTTATAATATCCAAATTACAATTCGTACGGCTTAAAAGGATTTGACTTCAAGTCACATCAAATTAAAAAAAAAAAAAGTTGTCTGTGACAATCTACTGATATTGCTTTTGTCAACTGATACACGAAACAAATTCGTATATCGTGTTTTGTGCAGAGTGTTTACTTAGTTAGTGTTTGTTTAGTTCGTGATTAGTGAAAAAATAAATTATATTTGATATGCCTCCTATAAGACGAAGCAATTTAGGTAGAAGAACCAGAAATGCTACAAACCAAGCTAATTACCGATCTAATCGTACTGCACAAGAACGTGACGACGGAAATGAACGTGAAAGAATTCGGATATCACAAACGCGTGAAGCGCGAGCGCGACATTCAACTAATAATCGCGCAAGTTTGAATCGAGCTGCTTTCAGTTACGATGTGTCAATTGACTACAGTAACTACCAATGTGTTGTTATTGGTTCTATGAACTCGGTTTGCTCACACTGTAAGGCATTAAAATACAAAAACGAAGCCAATGGATTGTGTTGTGCAAATGGTAAAGTGAAATTGATACCATTGGATCCACCACCAGAACCATTGTACTCATTGGTTTCAGGAATAGGAACAGATTCTAAACACTTTTTGACACATATCCAACAATATAACAATTGCTTTCAAATGACTTCATTTGGGGCAACAAATGTAGTTCGGGAAAATTTTATGCCAACTTTCAAGGTATGTATATGGTATATTATAGCAGTTACTCATAATTATTTTAGCGAATAAAATTTTCTGTCACAAAAGTTAAGATGTGTCACTAATCTTCAATTTCTTAATCACTTATATATCACTTAGTCATCATATTATATGGTGATTCAGTTTCAGTGACACTTTTATTCTATTTTATTATATTTGATAGATATTAGTTAAAACTAAATATATACTTTTTAAGATCAAATATTATTTAAGTTTGATCACTGACAATCCATTAATTTATACCACACCAAAATATTTTTTTTTATTTACAGATACAAGGGCAAATATATCACAAAGCAGGTTCACTGTTACCAGTGTCAGATAGCGACAACAAATTCCTGCAAATTTATTTTATGGGCAATTCACCACAAGAAATTGATCTGCGTTGTGCACATAACAATTTAGTAAAGAGGTCTATTGTAGAACAATTACAAACTTTATTTCATCAACACAATCAATTGATTATATTGTTTAAAACTGCCCTGGATCTGATGCCATCCGATAATCACAAAATTGTAATCAGAGCTGATAAAACACCTGCAGGTCAACATACAAGACGTTTTAATGCACCAACTATTGATGAAGTTGCTATTGTTGTAGTTGGAGAAAACTTGGAATCCCGTGATATTGTTTTACATCGTCGGAATGATCAATTACAACGTATAAAGGAAACACACCGCTCATATGATGCACTGCAATATCCCATTATATTTTGGCAAGGTGAAGATGGCTACGATTTCTCAATAAAAATGATAAATCCCATTACAGGTAACTAAAATATTAGTTTAGCTATGGCAATAATATCTGTCATTATATTATGTATTTTAATTTTATATTTGAATGTTATTAAAACAAAATCTATTTACAGGTTCTGAAACCAACAAAAAAGTCAGTTCAATGAACTATTATTCATACCGCCTAATGATTCGGGAAAATGAAGAAAATCACATATTGAAATGTCGGCGATTATATCACAAATATGTTGTTGACATGTATGTTAAAATTGAAACGGAGAGATTAACATTCATCAGGTTGAATCAAACCAAACTCCGATCTGAAGAGTATATTCACCTTCGAGATGCGATTAATACTGATGGAAATGCACAGAATGTCGGTCGGATGACTATTCTTCCAGCAACATACATCGGAAGCCCTCGGCATATGCACGAATATGCTCAAGATGCCATGTCGTATGTTCGTCATTATGGTACAGCAGATTTGTTCATCACATTTACATGCAATCCGCAATGGATAGAAATCAAGCAGGAGTTATTCCCTGGGCAATCACCCATTGATCGTCATGATATTACAGCCAGAGTCTTTAGACAAAAGTTGAAATCTTTAATGGATTTCATCGTAAAACATAATGTGTTTGGTGAGACACGCTGCTGGATGTATTCTGTGGAGTGGCAGAAACGAGGATTGCCACATGCGCACATTTTGATTTGGTTGGTTGAAAAGATAAGGCCAAATGAAGTTGATGCAGTGATATCAGCTGAAATCCCTAATGTACAAGTAGATCCTGAATTGCATGAGGTAGTTATCAAAAACATGATACATGGTCCCTGTGGAACTCTTAATCAAAATTCACCGTGTATGATGGATGGTAAATGTTCAAAACGATATCCACGGACATTAATATCGGAAACAATTACTGGTAATGACGGTTATCCATTGTATCGTCGCAGATCGACAGCAGACAATGGAAAATCAACAATTGTCAAATTAAATCAACAAGATATTGAAATAGATAATCGTTGGATTGTTCCATATTCACCCATTTTATCAAAGACATTCAAAGCACACATCAACGTTGAATCTTGCCATTCAGTGAAATCTATTAAATACATTTGCAAATATGTAACCAAAGGGAGTGATATGGCTGTGATTGGAATTGGTGCAGAGAATTCCAATGATGAAGTTACCCAATACCAAATGGGCCGCTATGTCAGTAGTAATGAAGCAGTTTGGCGAATATTTTCTTTTCCTATTCATGAGAGACACCCTTCTGTTGTTTACTTAGCTGTGCATTTAGAAAATGGACAAAGAGTGTATTTTACAGCACAGAACGCAGTACAAAGAGCTGCTCAGCCACCATCTACTACATTAACCAGTTTTTTTGAGACATGCCAAAACGATGATTTCGCACAAACATTGCTATATTCTGAAATGCCAAAATATTATACCTGGAATCAATCCTCAAGGAGATTTATACGACGGAAACAAGGAAAACCAGTTCCAGGATATACAGATGTATATTCCACCGATGCGATTGGCCGGATTTATTCAGTACATCCAAGCAATGATGAATGTTTTTATTTACGACTGCTATTAGTCAATGTACGTGGCCCAACATCATTCCAACAGTTACGAACTGTTGATGGTGAATTGTGTGGATCCTACAGAGAAGCCTGTCAACGTTTGCAATTGCTTGAAAATGACGCTCATTGGGATCAAACTCTCAATGATGCTGTAATATCATCACACGCTCATCAAATACGAACATTGTTTTCTATAATCATATCTACATGCTTCCCATCAAACCCAATTGATTTGTGGATCAAGTACAAAGATTATATGTGTGATGATATTTTGTATCAAATACGGAATAGAATGGGAAATCCAAATAGACAAATCAGTGAAGAAATTTACAATGAAGCATTGATTTCAATTGAGGACATGTGCTTGATAATGTCAAACAAACTATTAATTCAATTAGGCCTGACCGCGCCCAAACGTCCAATGCATGACGCTTTTAACCAAGAGTTGCATCGAGAAAAACTGTATGATCTCAACGCTTTGAAAGAATTAATTCAAACAAATCTTCCACTGTTAAATGAACAACAGAAGTATGTATTTGAAACTCTTATGAAAGTAACAAATGATGAAACTGGAGGGATTTACTTCTTAGATGCACCTGGTGGTACAGGAAAAACTTTTTTGATTTCATTAATATTAGCAACAATTCGCTCACAAAATAAAATTGCACTTGCACTCGCTTCGTCGGGAATAGCAGCAACTTTGCTTGAAGGTGGTCGAACAGCCCATTCAGCACTAAAATTGCCATTAAATATGCAAAGCAATGAAACTCCAACCTGCAACGTTTCGAAGAACTCTGCAATGGCAAAGGTTTTGCAGCATTGTAAATTGATTGTTTGGGATGAAAGCACGATGGCACATAAAAAATCTTTGGAGGCTTTAGACAGAACCTTAAAAGATCTACGGAGCAATAATAACCGATTTGGTGGTGCAATGATTTTATTAGCAGGAGATTTTCGTCAAACATTGCCAGTGATTCCACGATCAACGCAAGCTGATGAACTCAATGCATGTCTAAAGTCCTCCAATTTGTGGAAACATGTCAAAGTACTTCATTTAAGCAAGAATATGCGTGTCGAGTTGCAAAATGAACAATCTGGAAACATATTCTCTAAACAACTCATTGACATTGGTAATGGCAAATTTCCTATAGACATGTTGACTGGCTGCATTAACTTTCCTCAAAGTTTTTGTCAGTTAACTCGATCAAAAGATGAACTTATCCAGAAGGTGTTTCCAGATGTTTCTCAAAATTACAGAAACCATGATTGGTTGAGCGAACGAGCTATACTGACTGCAAAAAACATAGATGTATATGAATTAAATTTCAAAATTCAAGAACAAATTACAGGCGAATTGAGGATATATAAATCAGTTGATTCGGCTACTAATCAAGATGATGTAGTCAACTATCCACCGGCATTTTTAAACTCGCTGGATTTGCCAGGATTGCCACCTCACAATCTTCAATTAAAGGTTGGATCGGTGGTTATAATGTTGCGAAATATCAACCAACCGCGTCTTTGCAACGGTACACGGTTAGCGATAAAAAAATTACTAAACAATGTGATAGAAGCAACTATACTCAAAGGAAAGTATAAAGGAGAAGATGTTCTCATACCGCGCATCCCAATGATTCCGACTGATGTGCCATTTGAGTTTAAACGACTACAGTTTCCAGTGCGGCTTGCTTTTGCTATGACTATAAACAAGTCCCAGGGGCAATCATTAAGTGTTTGTGGTATTAATCTAGAAAACCCATGTTTCTCACATGGTCAATTGTATGTTGCCTGTTCCCGTGTTGGAAAACCATCAGATTTGTTTATCTATGCGCCAGGTAATCAAACAAAAAACATAGTATACCACAAAGCACTACAATGATAATAATAATAATTATGATATTCATTCAATAAAGCGATTATTATTGTGATGCCTTTTGCCCCTTTCATTGGAGACAATTTTCTTCTAATGTATGACAACGCTCGACCTCACATTGCTGCATTAGTTTCGGAATATCTTAATGAGGTCGGAATCCAGGTTTTGGGGTGGCCGACACGCTCGCCAGACCTAAATCCAATAGAACACGTTTGGGACAAACTGGGAAGACAAATTAAACAAAGAAATCCATCACCTGTCAACGTAAGAGACCTCAAAACCGCATTGGTTGAAGAATGGAACTCAATGCCGCAAAGTTTTATTGACAATTTAATAGAGAGCATGCCCAGACGCATGCAGGCAGTTTTAACAGCAAGAGGTGGCAACACTAAATACTGATTGTATCACCCATCGCGAAAAAACCAGTCATTTGGACAATATTAACTTTTCTTTAGTTTTCATTGTGTTAGGTCAAAACTCTTCAGAATTAAGTCACTGACCTTATTGTCTTTAATTTCGTTTCTTTCGCTTTAATTTTGTGATTTTTTATGTTCAAAAATGTTAATTTAATTAATTAAGAATAATAATCAAATGTATTGTACAACAAAAATGTGTTTTCATATGATCTTGCAGTCTGTTTTTTGCGTTCCGCTAAATATGTCCACCGGTTTATAAATATATATATATATATATATATATATATATATATATATATATATATATATATATATATATATATATATATATATATCATGGCTGCATACTCTAAACCCACTGCTGAACAATCTGTTCTACTGATTATGGATAACCACAACAGCCATTGTACTTTGGAAGCTTGAAAAGTGACAAAAGCTAACCATGTTGTAATGCTTTCTATTCCACCACATTCATCACATCGGTTACAGCCTCTAGATGTGACCTTTTTTGGGCCGTTGAAGAGAGCCTACAACAAGGAATGCAACATGTTTATAAATTCCAGAAATATGGTAAATATTACACCCTACGAGCCATGAGACATGTTACTTCAACTAACTCACTCCAAGTTAAATGTAATACACCTCATTTAACATACAAATGGGCTAATCCGCTATATTCGATTCCCGACATAATTTTTTTAATGAAGCTATTAGTTGTTTTTTTTTTGTAACGGGTGTTTTTTTTAGAGGTCAGGTTTTCAAGACGGCACTACTTTTTTCGTAGATGGTCTTTTTGACAGTTTTGTCACTTGATTTATGCTCAGTTTGGTTTGCCATTTCATAATGAATAGACTTACACCTAAACAACGTTTGCAAATCATGCAATTTCATTACGAAAATAATGGTTCAGTTCGCGCGCTGCGTCCAATATTCGGTCGACATAATCGTCCATCAGAGTCTCTAATTAGATTAACCATGGATCGGTTTCGCACCACGTTTACTCTAGTGGATAATACGCATCCTCAGAGACGTCGTACAGTACGCATCGAAGACGCTATTGCTGCTGTGGAGCAGAGTATCGAAGAAGACCCGAATGAGTCCATCCGCCATCGCGCGCAACAATTGGAGATGTGCCACTTTATGGAAGGTTTTGCGGAAGGATCTTAGTTTGCGGGCTTACAAAATCCAACTCGTGCAAGAATTGAAGCCGAACGACCATCAAGCGCGTCGCACGTTCTGTGAATGGGCCCAAAACGAGATGGCCACCGATCCCGATTTTCACAAGAAAATTTTGTTCAGCGATGAAGCTCACTTTTGGTTGAATGGGTATGTCAATAAGCAAAATTGTCGCATTTGGAATGAACATAATCCACAAGCCATTGCTGAGACGCCGTTACATCCTCAAAAAGTCACTGTTTGGTGTGCTCTATGGGCAGAGAGAATCATTGGTCCATATTTCTTTAAAAATGAAGCCGGCCATAATGTTACAGTCAATGGAGAGCGCTATAGAGGCACGATTAATGACTTTTTAGTGCCTGAATTGGACGATGTTGATGTGGACGACCTTTGGTTCCTACAAGACGGCGCTATATGCCATACAGCCAACGCAACAATCGATTTATTGAAGGAAACTTTTGGTGAGCGCATTATCTCGCGCCGTGGCGTGGCCTCCAAGATATAACACCGCTGGACTATTTCTTGTAATATTCGGCGTTTCTGTTCTTGTAATATTCGCGTTATTGCTGACATACGGCCCCAATTGCTGCAAAAAGTGGTCGAAAATTGGGCCTCTCGGTTGGAATTTATTCGAGCCAGCCGCGGCGCCCAGTTGCCCGAAATTATTTTTAAAACATAATAGCAAACCCTTATCTTTATGATAAAGCTAAATTCTTGGCCATAACATTAAACTATATAGGTTTTATTTCATCTTGAAAACCTGACCTCTAAAAAAACACTCTTTAAATCTAAACTTGAGGCCATTCTTGAAGATGGGTCATTCCATGTCAAATCAACAAAATTTTGGGAGATTTTCAGATTTGATGTCTTAGATCTTCATGATTTTTGGTATGCAGCTTTATATCAAAGACTTATGAAAAAATACCAAATTGTAGCACAATTACTTTTGAAGTTATTAATATTTTAATATTTAAATTTTTATCTAAAAATGACATATTTTGCCACCTTTAATTGCCTGTAGGCTGGAATCCAGTAATGGTAGAAACCTGGGAGTGATCTCATTATAGCTGTTGATTGGGGCTTTAACTAGACATGATAGGAGTTATTATTTAAAAAAATAAAAATAAAATTTGAATTTCTCAAAAAGTGACAATTTTAAAAATTTCAAAAAATTATCAAAAATAGTTTGTGATGTCTACATGCATATAGCAAAATTTTATTATTGGATCTCAATGGGATCAGGAGATACAGGGTATCATAAAAATGCATTTTTTGTAAATTATGTACCAAATCTAATAAAATTGTATTTTTTAATTATTATTTTTTTTATACAGTGTGTAGGACACTATAAAATGAATGAATTGAAATGATTACTTATTATTATCATATTTGGAAGTCCCCTTTTAAAAGTACACTGAGGCTGGTGGGCCTACAAATCTGAATGTGGAGCATATTTCCTCTTTTTACTTTTAGCGAAATCCCCTTTCACAAGGTAAAATCTAAATGGCAAAACAGGCAAAGAAACTCATTTACAGTCAGTGAAGCATCAGAGTTGCTTGTAAGAAGATAATTTCTTGATATGAATTTGATTTCAAAACAAATAATTTTTGAAAAAATTGATTTCTGTGATGATGATAAATTATTAAATTAGTATCTTTTGAACAAACCCATTTCTTTGCCACTAGATATTTTCTTGTTAATTTCTCAACATTTATCACCTGCATAATGGATACTACTGATAAGAAAATAGTAAAAGTGAATTGTTTTAACCCTTTTAATAAGCCTAATCACTCTCATGCCAGAAAAGGATTGAGACCTGTGACTTCTTGGATGTGTGACTTGATTCCAGGAACACATAACTTATCTAAAGTCTGTGACAGTTATAGGAAACATTTGACAAAGTTGAAAGATGAAAAATGCAGAGAACCTTTACCTGGGACTAGTCATGAAGATTAAAAAAATCAGTGTGATACTGATATTGAAGAATAACCACCTGACATACCTTTTTCAAATGAATCCGAGTCTCTGAGGTCTCCTAATAGCTGTCTTTTATAAATGGGAGAGTCACCTATTTACAAAAAAAGGATGCAATGCAAAACTTACTCTACTGAGAAGGCCAATAGAATCAATGTGGCTGTCAAGAGAAAATTATTTGTGAGAGCATGTACTGATGATGATAGTGATTTACAAATGAGTTCTTAAAACATGTAAAGGAGGTGTACAACAGCTTTACTTGTAGAAAAAAGAAGCTTCATTTGCTCACTCTTGTACCTGATAGTGGGAGTGTGAAGAGAGTAATGCAGGAATTTTCAGCCCGTTAGGGGCTGAAAATTACTTAGTTCGTCAAGCTAAGACACTAATGAAAAAAAGGTGCCTTGTCCAGTCCCGATCTGAAACCAGTGAAAAATCTGCCAAATCATATTGTTGATATTGTCAAAGGGTTTTTTGAAAGTGATGAGATTAGTAGAGTTATGACAGGCATGAAGGACTTCGTATCAGTGAAAGACAGTACAGGCTGTGAAGTACATGATTTAAAAAGATTGATGCTTTGTAGTATAAAGGAAGCACACCGATTTTCCCAAGAAAAAATTCCAAATGTAAACGGGATTTTCTAAGTTTGCTGAACTTAGACCTAAAAATTGTGTGCTCGTAGGCCAGAGTGGAACACATTCAGTCTGTGTGTGCACTATTCATCAGAATGTGAAGCTTATGTTTTTTGAGAACTTAAGAATGAATTCAATGACGGATGGTGAATTTAAAACATATAAGGTGGGTCTACAAATGATGGTTTGCAGCCCACCATCAACTGACTGTTCTTTTAAAATTGTACTTCATGTCTAGGTATTGAAAGGATTAGAGAAGTTCTGAAAAAGGCGTTTGAAAACAATGCAATTGGGTGTCACATACAAACAGTGGATCTTTGTAGATCGATGTATTTGGAAATTATTTAAAAAAAGATCAATGAATTTGTTGAAATATTGTGTGAAAATCTTCTTGTTCTACTTCGTCACCATTTCACAGCAAAAGAACAAAGTGCGTTTCTAAAACACACCAAGGAGAATCTCCTGAAATACGAGGTGGCTGTCATTTGTGACTTTTCCGAAAATTATTCTTTCATTTTAGAAGATGGCTAAGCGCCTGAAAAGTATCTCGAAATTCAAGCCATCGGAAATACGATCTATCAAATTTTGATACATGAATCTGAGGTAACTTAAAGCCAAAAGTTTCAAAATTATGATTATGATGACATTCTTCATTTGTAATTGACTTTTTACGAACAATTACAAATGAAGAATGTACAAATTCAGTCAGATGACTGATTATTCGCCCTTTGAATCATATTCTTAGCTATTGCGATACATGAAATTATATCGTGCTCAATACCATCACGCTCATTGATTTCAGTGTCTAAATTCTGATTAATAATTACCGCCAATTTGATTTGAATATTATCAAATTTTATTGATAATCCTTCGAATTTGCTTATTTTTAATGACAGTTCAGCCAGTTCAATCGTTGACAATTCTGAGTTTAAATTAGAAATATAATTTTTAAATTTAGTGATTTGACCTATAATAGAACTGCGCTTTGTATTCAATTCTCTATATTTTACACTAGGCTTATCTGAATCTGTTTCCATGGCTTTAAAAAATTAGAAAGAATAAAGGAAAAACAAAAATAAGAATAAAACAATTTTAAATAAACTTTTAAATCCACTTAGGTAGTTGGACAAGAATACGATAAATGCCTCCCACTAGTAGGTTTGATAATACCACAGCTTAGAAACCGATGCTGCACAGCTGCTCGATGGAAAAGTAAGCAGCTGAAGTACTTTGTTGTAGCTGGAAATGTAGACAATATATCGATGAGAAACAAAAATAATAATAATAATAAGAAAAGATAAGAAATTATTTTATTCACTGCATGACACACTGCATGATAGAATGCTGTAATATGACCATCTAACAATTTTGATCAGATCTCACACCGGGCACTAAGAATTTATTTATAAGACTAAAGTTAGTCAGAATATTGTCAATGCAAGTAGATGAAATTGGCGTGACCTTAGTTGGCTCAGAAATTAAGTTGACAATATTAAATGACCTAAACTTTACTAAACTTTACTAAACTTTACCTGGAACAGATAGACGGCAGTAGTGTTGTGGTTGAGGCAGTCCGTTACATCTAAAAGCCTATAAAATTCAATTGGTTCAAGAATTGAAGGATACGGACTATGCTAATCGACTGAATTTTGCGAACGAAATGCTGCAGCGATTTAACAACTTTAACAAGATACTGTTCAGTGACGAAGCAAATTTTCACCTGAATGGTTATGTGAATAAGCAGAATTGTCGGTACTGGGCAGTGGAGAATCCGAGACGAGAGCATGAACGACCCTTGCATAGCCCAAAGGTCGTTGTTTGGGCCGCTATGTCTGCTAATTGGTCTTTATTTTCACGAAGATCAACGAGGCCGAGCAATTAATGTGAATAGTGACCGTTATTACGATATGTTGCGAATTTTTTTGGTCCCAGAGTTGCAGGAGTTTGCAGGTTTCAACTTAAGAACGTGGTTCCAGCAACATGGGGCCACTTACCATACCTCAAATGACTCAATGGAAGTTGTTGTTAACGAATTATTCGCGAAGGTGTAACATCAACTGGCCTCGCAGAAGCCCCGACCTTAGCCCGCTTGACTATTTTGCATGGGGATACCTTAAAAGTAGGGTTTATCAAAACAAACCGACGAATCTAACCCATTTAAAGCAAAACATCAAGTCAGAAATGGCAACAATATTGATAGGTATGTGTCAACGTGTTATCGCCAATCTTCGTTTCCGTTTAGAAGAGTGCCAGCAACGTAACGGTCATCATTTGGATAACATCGTCTTTTCCAAATAATTCTCCAATTCATATGCTAATAATAAACAATAAACTTTTTTAATGCGTACAAATAATTTTTGTTTCATTGAACTTACAAATACCCGATACCCTTTCTGGACACCTTGTATAATACAGTTCGTACTTCCTACTATACAAATAAAACCAGAAAACAATAAAAAATTACATACTTTTTGCACTGAATGATAAATTAATAGAATAGATTTATAATTATATACTTATAAGAAAGCGATATATTATGTACGTACATTACAAATCCTTACATAATTTGAATAACACCAGTCAACAATTTTTTTTTGCGCAAAATAAGAGTATTAAGCTATCCTATCGTACTAGATATGCGTCTCCGTCCGATGACATCTATCAACAGCTGTCCTCGGGATTCCATTACTACAAGCAGCCCTACACTTCTTCTGCGGAGTCGACTCCTAGCTGCGATAATAAATGTAAGTTGTGGTAAAAAATATATGATTCAAATTATACAAGGTTTGATAGACAAAATCAAATGAGTACTTTTTGGGCAACAGTAGTTTTAAATTGCAATATAACCTACTATTTCACAGCCCACCCAATGAATTCACGCTCCAATGGGTCTTCCTCTCAGATCGCAAAGGTTGTGACGTCATCACCAATCGCAATCCAAAATGGACCTGGCTGTCACCCTTCTGGCCGGCTCTTCCTAGAAAAGCTATATAGATAATATTTGCCTGGCTATAGTTAAATAAACTAAACAATAGTTTAGTTGGTCTAACTTAAACTGGTTATATTATGTTTGTTTTATTATGAGTACCAATTGTCAAAATAAGTTATTTATTTAATTTTTACCTCATGGTTTTAGTGTAGTTATTTTACATTTTCTGAAATCCGTTTCCCTAGAAAACGCCGTTGACATTTTTTATAAAAAAATTATGAACTTAATGACCAATATATCCCTCATAAATTAGTTAATTCATCTTCTTTCCCTGCCTGGTATAGCTGTTCTTTAAAGAAAGTACTTAAAGAAAAATATAAGTCTCTACGTAAATGCCACAAATAAAAATAGTAGTGACTATAATGTGTTTGCACTATTGAGAAAACGGGGTAAAATTTTAGAAGCTAACTGTTACGATGAATTCTTAAAAATCAATAATTACCAACCCAAAAATGTTATGGTATTTCATAAAATCTAACAAGAGTTTTAATTCTCTCCTTACACTAGGAAGGTCAGACTGCTGACACGGGGGAGGACATCCGTCAGCTTATCTCATCTTACTTTCAATCCGTGTTTCTTGTACATCAACGTGGCACTTCAAATAGTTCTGTTCATAATCATGACGACGTTAATCACAACTTAAGTAATGTGATTGGAAATAAAGAGATTTGTAAACGTACTGTTCGTAAGTTATTACTGGCACTTGACGTGTCCAAGGGGCCTGGACCACACCGCATAATGCTTTTATTTGTTGTAAAGTGTGCACGGTATCTGTTTGAGCCATTATCAATCTTATTCAAGCGCTCCGTCACGGAAGGCATTGTTCCTAAAGCATGGAACTCGGCCTTTATAACTCCCATATACATAATGGATGTCGTAGTAATATAAAAAATTACCGCCCTTTTTTTCCTTTCAAAACTTTGTACGTTTGCAAAGGTCTTAGAAAAAATTATGTATACACAAATCTATAATACAATTTCCATATCGTTCATCCCCGAACAACATGGATTTATATTAAAAAGGCGTTTTACGTTGACGAATTTGCTGACATTCACAGAAATATTTCCTCCAATATGGAATCTGGGGGACAAGTGGACGCCGTATTTACAGATTTTAGCAAAGCGTTTGACCGTACAGATTATGACATACTGCTACGTAAGCTTTTGCTCTCGGGAATTCATGGAAACTTGTTTCGGTGGTTCACGTCATACATCGAGAATCGTTGCCAAGCAGAGGCGGCGTAGGGCGTGGGCGACGTGGGCCACAGCCCACGGCCTCGCGGTCGAAGGGGCCTCGCGCCATGGAGATTTATGTATTACTTAAACCTAAGCCATGAACGCGCCGAAAAAAGTGCTTGCGTCGCTATCACACGTGAGAAATCCCCGCTGTAATGCACGTCACCACTGGCCTAAAAAAGGGTATTCCCCTGAAATTGCGTTCCTATCGCTAGCGAAGAATTTCCGCTGCGCGGCGCCGCCCAAAACAAAATAGGGTATTCCCCGTTCGTCAAATAACAGCCCCGGTGTACGGGACACCGCAACTTTTTGACGATTTGTTTTCATGCTGTTGGTCGTCAAAGCAAAGCGTATAGTCTACTTGGGTTGACTTGTCGTGTATAAGTGATAATATCTTTTTTTTTATGTGACATTCTATTTAAGAAATTAAATCTGTGGTTTACTGTTTCAATACGCTGTTTTGTAACTATAACTACTTATAAAATAATAGATACGTAGTCTTGTACTAACTATTGATTTATTGTTTGTGATCTGAAGAAAAATAATTGTACCGGGATTAAGTGAAAGGTAAGAAATCATTTTATTTACACATAATACTTCTTTTTTTGACTTCAAATGTTTATTTTATTATCTGATCGAGGAATGTAGGTTTTATTTTCAATAAATTTAAATTATTATTTAAAACTTTATTTTTATAAGAAAAAAGCGTAAAGTGTAGTAATTATCCAGTAGTATTACGTAGGAAGACGAAGCTTCTTAGCAATCCATGGATTCACCGTGCGGGTGCCGGGCCCATCGCGTTGCAAGGAGAGGAGTGCAAGCAGTGCCTGGGACTTGCGACCCAGGAGTAGGTTTAAGGGGCCCCTTTATTATGCGCAAAAACGCTCACCTTCACCCTCCACACTCCTCTCCCTACCTAACCAAATTTGGAAAGAACCTACTAATGCCGCCTTTGAAGTACGTTCTAGAAATGAACCGATGCTTGTTCTAGAAAGGCCAAGATCTTTAAGTAGGCTATAGAGAGATTTTGCTGTTATACCTCTCGCTCCCACTTCTACCGCGTACAAACTAACTATAAATTTATTCCTGATCAGTTCGTTGGTTAGTTCGTAATACTTATTGAGCTTGAATGTGTGATCCCTTGGGATGTTTGTTTCCCAAGGAACAGTAAGCTCCACAAGTATCACGCGCCTCAGATGTTTCGAATACAGGAATAAGTCCGGTCTGGATGACGAAACACCAACATCCCCAGGGATTTTGTAATGCTTTTCATACGTGTCCATCATGAGAATCCAATCAGGAGCCGCGCCTAATATTGAATAAGGCTTCGCTTTTGATTTTTTGGAGGAGCCTTCTTTTACGAATTCTATAGATTGTGGTTGTTATACCCTTCCGCGCTCTTGCTACTGAAAGACTAACCGCTTCCCGTATAATTTCTAATACCTTGTCGTGGCGACGCGAGTATTGACCTTTATCTAGAAGTACCCTACACCCTACTAATAGGTGTTTCGCGGTTCCTATTGCCTCCCCACAGATGTTGCAAGACTTTTCGGTGGCTTTGCCCCATCTTACTAAATTAACTAAACCCAGCAGACACGGTGAAATTCCTGTGTTTCCAGAGAGCAATATTCTAGATCACGAAAAAAAAATGAAAATTTGTTCTCCACCAACTAGCAGCGATGCGAGTGACGCAATTAAACAAGTATTTGATAATTTTGATCCAGGTATGTGGTCGTTGCCCATATCAGATGTTCAGCGTCATGATATAGTTCAGAACGGCCCCTCACAACAATTAAATATTGATGATGAAGATTATCCCAAAGACGACGACCGTAGGCACTTTTCAAATTTTCATTTCTCTAGAAAACTAAATAATGGTGAAATTCAACATCGTCGCTGGTTAGTTTATTCTAAGTCTCAAAATAAAGTATTGTTTTCCATGCAGACTTTTTGGCAATTCACAAACTCAGATGGTACAGGGAGGATGCTGTGACTGGAAACATTTAAGCAGTATTTTACAAAAACATGAGAATACCAAAGAACATATGGCATTTATGTTCCAATGGATAACATTAGAGAGAGGCATAAAACACGAGAAAACAATAGACAAAGAAAACGAAAGGCTTATTCGTGAATCTCAAAAACCTTGGTACAATTTGTTTGAGAGGTTAATCGATATTATTAACTTCTTAGCCTCTCATAATCTTGCATTCAGAGGTCACAGAGAAACTATAAAGACAGACGGTGACTTCAGGAATAGTGGGAACTTTATTGATTTATTTAGATTGATATCAAAATTTGATCCTACTTTACGAGAACATATGAGACGTATTACTGACAAACAACTTGCGCATCATTATTTAAGTCACGACATACAAAATGAATTGATTACACTGATGTCAAAAACGGTAACTGATGAAGTGATTCGCAAATTAAAAGAGGCAAAATATTATTCTTTTTTGCTTGACTGCACTAGAGACTGTAGTAAAGTAGAACAAATGTCTGTGATCTTAAGATTTTGTAATACATCAACGGGCACAATAGAAGAACATTTTATTGGATTTCTTGCTGTAAGTGAGACAACAGGAGAATATTTAAGTAATGCCATACTAGGCGAGCTAGAAAAGTATGGGTTAGATATTCAAAACTGCCGTGGCCAAGGATATGACAATGGCGCAAATATGGTAGGCATAAATAGTGGAGTCAAAACTCGAATATTAAATATAAATCCTAGGGCATTTTTCACGCCTTGCGGTTGTCATAGCTGGAATCTGCTGTTGGTAGACAACGCTAATTCTTCGGTGTCAGCAAAAACATTTTTTGGTTTTATCCAAAAAATTTATTTGCTGTTTTCAGGTTCCAGCAAACGCTGGGAATTGGTCAAAGATAAATTAAAACTTACCATGAAGCCTTTATCGGATACGAGATGGGAAAGCAGAATCGAGTCAGTTAAGTCCATACTATTTCAATTAGATGATGTTGTAGGATGCATAGAAAGTTTGAAAAATCAAACAGATCAATCAGACACTCTCAGTGATTGTGATTCAGTATTAAACGAAATGCTTAGTTTAGAATTTGTAATATCTTTACATGTATGGTATGAATTGTTATCGCGTGTTAATGTGATAAGCAAACTATGGCAATCTGTACAAGTCCATTTGAGCATTGCCCTTAAACATTTGCATACATTTTGTGACTGGATCAAAGAATATCGGCAAACTGGATTTGAAAAATGCTTGTCTGATGCTCAACAATTTATTGACAGAAGCTGTTATGATCTGCCGAACGAATTTAAAAACAAAAGAGTAGTGAAAAAGAAAAGGGTCTTTGATTATGAGGGCGAGGATCAACCTATACAGTGTCCCAAAAGCCGGTATGAAGCAAATTTTTTTAACACTATGCTTGATTCAATTATTACCAATATGGATTTGAGATTTATGGCTTTAAATCAACATCATGAAAATTTCGGTTTTCTGTATAATATAAGTAAATTAAAAAATATTCCACACGAACAAATATTAAAAAATTGTCAAGATTTACACACAGTCCTACGAGTGGGTGAGAGCAGTGACTTTCAACCTTACGAATTATATGAAGAATTACAAATAATGATCCCTTATTTACCTAACTTTATAACAGACGTAAAACAGTTGCTTCAATACATTACACATAATAACTTAAATGAAATATACCCAAACATTTACATCGTCATTAGAATATTATTAACAATACCAATTAGTACAGCCTCCGCTGAAAGGAGCTTCTCAAAATTAAAACTCATTAAGAATTATTTAAGAAGTACGATGTCACAGGAACGACTTTCTGCGGTCGCAATTTTGTCTATCGAGGCTGATATAGCATCCAAGCTAGATTACGAGCACGTAATTAAACAATTCAGCAGTGTAAAAAGTAGAAAATTTCTGTTCCTGTAATAATTAAATTAAATTGTTTTTTAACGTTGGTCTTAATATCTTAAATATTTTTAGGTTAGCCGATGAAATTTTTTTTTACCTAATTATATATAATCATATATGATAATACATAATTAGATAAAAACATTTTTCATCGGGTAGTTGTAAGTTTGACTATATTTTGCATGAATAAAAGTTTAATAATGAAATGACATATGTTTTTTATTTTAACAAATCTGTCTTTATGCCCGAGGAGAGGGCCTCGCAAAATGTATCTTGCCCACATAAAATTATGATCTGGCGCCGCTACTGTTGCCAAGCAGTTGTTCTCAATGTTTATGCTTCCTCCTGGTGTACTGTCCTTTCTGGAGTTTCCCAAGGTTCCTTGCTTGGACCTTTACTATTTAATATCTTCATAACTGACATATCTACATGCATTAAACACTCAGAATTTCTTCGGTATGCAGATGATATGAAGATATATAGAACTATCAACTCGGTGAACGACTGCTATCTGCTTCAAAATGAATTAACAAGCTTTCAAAATTATTGTTCTTTAAACAAGGTAGATTTAAATGTTGTAAAATGTCATTTCCTTCACGCGGAAATCTACTCCTGTGAATTATAATTATATTATTAGTAGCCATCAACTGCATAGAGTTGATAAGGTGAGTGACCTAGGTGTGATACATGACTCTAAGCTTATATACGACATGCACACCGATTTTGTCGTCAAAAAGGCGAACAGAACATTAGGGTTTGTGTTAAGATCTAGTTCACAATTTCAAAGTGTAAAGGTGATCAAAATCCTGTATTGTTCCTTTGTTCCTAGTATTCTCGAGTATTGTTCTCAAGTGTAGAATCCGACATATCACGTATACATTAATAGACTGGAGTCCATTCATAGTAGGTTTCTGAGATTCTTAGAGTATAAATGTAAATCCAGCGACCCACTGTACGAACAAGAGGTCAGAGACACCACATACTACCTTCAGTTCGGAGGCGAAATATATCTGATATTGTATGGTTAGCGAAAATAGCTCAGAGCCTATTAGATTCTCCGCATTAACTTTCAAAAATCAACTTACGTGTACCGAATAGGAGTTTAAGAAAACCAATTTACTTATATATTTCTGTTTGTCTAACAAACTTCAGACAAAACTCTTTCCTAATTAGATTTGCTAACAAACTTAATGCACTGGACGACATCCCGAACCTGGACTTGTTCATAACAAAACCGAATAAGTTTAAATATGTTACATCGCAACTATTTTTTAATGGTTGTACTAACGACTGATAGATGAATGGGTTGCTTTAGGTTAATTTTCGCGATTGTTACCTGTTTAATTTAATTAAATATATATATTTTTTTATATGTAAGCCCTAGCTATCAGAATGCGAAAACGTGTAAATGGTGTACAGCTTTTTACATATATGTAAATAATGTTATCTTACACTGCATGGGTTCCAGTTAAATAAAATAGTAATAAGAAAAATATAAGAATTTGAAGTTATTGAATCTGATTCATAGGACAAAAAGACAACATCTGTAGAAAGCATTGCATGTACTATTGATATTAAGGGAGGCGAAAACAAACATTTTTACACCAGGGCAACTAGTTTTCAACATCGAGGAACCACAACATTTTTAAGCCACAGAAAAGTTTGTATACATATTAGTGTAGGAAATTGAAAAATAAAACACTTTCTAAAGATTCTCTATGGCATACATGGCACGACACAATTAATTTTGGGCCTTTATAGGTGTAATTTTTAATATCGCTGTGGTTTGCCGATTTACCGTGTAGGGTTATTGGTCTACTAAAGCATTTTACCATTTTTTTCTAATATTGATCATTATCATCATCATCATCATACTGTTTTCTAACAAAATATCTTAAGTGGTCGAGGAAAGTCTTTTGTTGAATGCAGATGTTTGCTAGAAATACTAACATTTTACATAAGTGTGTAAAAAAAATCAAGAACATAAAACCACTGTCTCATTTGAAGTTCGTTCAGAGGTTAAACGATCAACTCGTATTTGAGTTCCGCGAAGATCAATCACGATCTTTCATTCCCAATAGATGAAAAAGACTAAAAAAAGATTGCATATATTGCGAAAAGACAAAAAAGATATTGTCTAGTGTTCTAATAGACAGGAAAAAGAACGAAGAAGCGAAACTTCCGAATACTGATCACAGTAATACCGTAATACTGTAGTTTACCGGGGTGACTGTCAACTTGCCTCGGAAAACTGCGAAATCATATTATGGGAAATCGAAATCAAAATCCAATATGTTTAAAGATTGATAATTTTAAACCTACACAAAGACAAACCAATAATTCTTCAAAAATTGTAATATTCTCAAATATGATTATCAAACCAGCACCTCCACCGTAATCCCGAAACCAATTACTATCCGAACAATCAAGCTCATTTGAAGAACTATAATTAGGGAAAATAAAAATAAAGTTGACATTTCTAATAAAAAGAAACGTGGCGCTAAACAAAAGGCGCTAAGGTAATAACGGCAACCGTTTGAAAGAAAATATTAGAAGAAATGCAAAAACTTAAATATACGAAACAAAGAAAGGTTAAAGAGACCAGAAAAAAATAGAAAAAAATAAACAGATAGTTAAATAAAGAAGTTATTAATACCCAAGAAGAAAATAAAACTAATATGCAAAAGGAACAGCCCAGCGTTTCATTAGATAGTAGATTCTCTTTTATCGATGTACATGTGACAGTCTTGAAAAATAAGAGTATCAAGCTATCCTATCGTACTAGATATGCGTCTCCGTCCGATGACATCAATCAACAGCTGTCCTCGGGATTCCATTACTACAAGCAGCCCTACACTTCTTCTGCGGAGTCGACTCCTAGCTGCGATAATAAATGTAAGTTTTGGTAAAAAATATATGATTCAAATTATACAAGGTTTGATAGACAAAATCAAATGAGTACTTTTGGCGCAACAGTAGTTTCAAATTGCAATATAACCTACTATTTCACAGCCCACCCAATGAATTCACGCTCCAATGAGTCTTCCTCTCAGATCGCAAAGGTTGAGACGTCATCACCAATGTCGCAATCCAAAATGGACCTGGCTGTCACCCTTCTGGCCGGCTCTTCCAAGAAAAGCTATAGAGATAATATGTGCCTTGCTATATTTAAATAAACTAAACAATAGTTTAGTTGGTCTAACTTAAACTGGTTATATTATGTTTGGACAAATGACATAAAATGGATTCCCAAAAGAAATGCCACTTCGAAGGCCATCTCAACTCTCCCATTACTGATGATGAAGTTAACTTCATTCTCAAGTATGACGATTTTGTGTGCAACAGGCACATCACTGTGAAGAATTATTTGAAGAATCATGTCCCGGACATACGTTCGTACAAAGACTACGGAGGATGTTATTGGGGTCTAATAGAAGATGCAGTAATGAATTACTCTCTTCCCAAGGACTTTCCCGAGGAAGGACCTGCTCTGAGTATGATAATTGAGTCAGCAGCGTGGAATATTGGCATCCATCATCAAAGCTATTATGGGGAGCAGATGGACATTAAATCACAGATCGATCTCCTTCGTGGGTCTTTCAGAAATGGAAAGATCCAAGAAATGTATCTATCGAAGATGAAAGTAGAATGCATTAAAACAGAGTTAACAAACACTGAGCATGTTATGGGCCAGTTCTCCAAGATCTCTGATCAATTGTCAATTGAGAAAGAATTAGTTATAGTAAGTACTAGAAGTGGACCTTTTTTGTTCCCGACAACATTGTTCATGTGTGTTCTTGACAATATTCAAGCAAGGTTCTACTTACGGTTACATGTTCTTTTTAAAGAGAGCATGGAGGGAATTCCCGGATTAGTAAACCATTATGACAAGCTAAATGAAAATCTTCACGCACTGAGGACTAAGTATAAAAACAAATTCTTTGAAATCATGAAAAACTGGGATGCATATTGCATAGGTTGGGCGGTGGCTGACAGCGTTGAAGACCTGGGTTTCTCTAACCTAAGAGACTCGATCGAGAAGGAGTTGATCGAGAAATTTGACAGGAACGATATAAAGAAGGTTATATTATGTTTGTTTTATTATGAGTACCAATTGTCAAAATAAGTTATTTATTTAATTTTTACCTCATGGTTTTAGTGTAGTTATTTTACATTTTCTGAAATCCGTTTCCCTAGAAAACGCCGTTGACATTTTTTATAAAAAAAATATGAACTTAATGACCAATATATCCCTCATAAATTAGTTAATTCATCTTCTTTCCCTGCCTGGTATAGCTGTTCTTTAAAGAAGTACTTAAAGAAAAATATAAGTCTCTACGTAAATGCCACAAATAAAAATAGTAGTGACTATAATGTGTTTGCACTATTGAGAAAACGCGGTAAAATTTTAGAAGCTAACTGTTACGATGAATTCTTAAAAATCAATAATTACCAACCCAAAAATGTTATGGTATTTCATAAAATCTAACAAGAGTTTTAATTCTCTCCCTTCTACCTTACACTAGGAAGGTCAGACTGCTGACACGGGGGAGGACATCCGTCAGCTTATCTCATCTTACTTTCAATCCGTGTTTCTTGTACATCAACGTGGCACTTCAAATAGTTCTGTTCATAATCATGACGACGTTAATCACAACTTAAGTAATGTGATTGGAAATAAAGAGATTTGTAAACGTACTGTTCGTAAGTTATTACTGGCACTTGACGTGTCCAAGGGGCCTGGACCACACCGCATAATGCTTTTATTTGTTGGAAAGTGTGCACGGTATCTGTCTGAGCCATTATCAATCTTAGTCAAGCGCTTCGTCACGGAAGGCATTGTTCCTAAAGCATGGAACTCGGCCTTTATAACTCCCATATACAAAAAATTATGTATACACAAATCTATAATACAATTTCCATATCGTTCATCCCCGAACAACATGGCGTTTTACGTTGACGAATTTTCTGACATTCACAGAAATATTTCCTCCAATATGGAATCTGGGGGACAAGTGGACACCGTATTTACAGATTTTAGCAAAGCGTTTGACCGTATTCAAATTCAAATTCAAAATATCTTTATTCAAGTAGGCATTTACACGCACTTTTGAATCGTCAATTACTTTAAATTGGTCAGTATAGTCAGTCTGTGAGTAAGCTACCACCAGCTCGGAATGCTGTTCTGCTGAGAAGAGCTGGCCAGAAACTCAACAGTTGCTCTTTTTAAATAAAATTTAACAATGTTTGACTTATAAATTAAATATATTATATTATAACATCAACCCTGCAAATGAGTCAATGACCCAAGTTCCACACATTTCGATCAACCAAAAACTCTTGAATGTTATAGTAAGATTTATTTAATAATATACCTTTAATTTTAGATTTGAAACCAAGAAAAGGAAAATCTAAGATATCTTGTGGAACCTTATTATATATGCGTATACTCAAGCCCATGAAGGATTTCTTAACTTTTTGAAGTCTAAATTTAGGCGTTACGAGCCTATTTTTATCTCTTGTATTGATAGTATGTCTGTCGCTGTTTTTTTTATAGTCATTTAAATTTTGGCGTATATATAGTAGGTTATTAAAAATGTATTGAGAAGCGACCGTAAGAATACCGATTTCTTTAAAAACTTCTCTTAGGGAGTCTCTAGCTTTTAAGTTACAAATAGCCCGTATAGCTCGTTTTTGTAAAATAAATATAGAATTAATTTCGGCAGCGCTGCCCCACAGTAAGATACCGTAAGACAATATACTGTGAAAATAACTAAAATAAACGAGTCGAGCCGTATTAGCGTCTGTTAATTGTCTTACTTTTTTAATTGCAAAGACGGCTGAGCTAAGTTTGCTTGCGATTGTCGAGAGATGGGGGTTCCACTGGAGCTTTTTATCTAAAGTTATACCTAAAAAAGTTGTCGAATCGGTCAGTTCTAACACTTCATTGTTAAGGAATAAACTACAATCTTGACTTTTTACATTAGGAAGTGTAAATTCCATGCATTTAGTTTTTTTAGTATTTAATACCAAATTATTAATTTCAAACCAATGAAGAACACGTGACAGAGCACAGTTAACTTTGTCAAAATTAGGTTTATTACGATCAACTTTAAAAATAAGTGAGGTATCATCAGCAAAAAGTACAATGTCACATAGTCTTTTTACGTAAAAGGGCAAATCAAGAAATCAAGGCAAGAAAGGGCCTCGAATAGATCCTTGTGGAACACCCATTTTTAGGTGAGATCCAACCGATTTACAATTATTTACATCAACCGTCTGAACTCTTTGATTCAAGTAAGAGGCAATAAGATCAAGCGCAGCACTACGCACACCATAGTGATTAAGTTTGCAAAGTAATGTTTGATGGTCCACGCAATCAAGGGCTTTAGATAAATCACAAAACACTCCGATTGCATTCTGTGACTTTTCCCATGCGATTTTCTTGTAATATATGTACATTGAAATCGCCGCAAACAATCACGGACTTGTTTTTATGACAAAGCTTAGTTAAAATATCCTCCATTTTGTTTTCAAATTCATCAAAGTCACTAGAGGGGGGTCGGTACACGCACAAAATAATATGTTCATTGAGCTCAATGCAGGATAGTTCAATAATTCGCTCGACAGAGAGCGCCACTATATCTGATCGAGACTTCAACACTACATCGTTACGAGCTAAGATAAGTGAGCCACCGCGAACAGCTTTCTCTCTACAGAACGAACTTGACAATTTATAATTTTGTACATTTATAATATTGTTATTCTTAAAGATTAGATTATAGATTATGACATACTGCTACGTATGCTTTTGTTCTCGGGAAATCATGGAAACTTGTTTCGGTGGTTCACGTCATACATCAAGAATCGTTGCCAAGCAGTTGTTCTCAATGTTTATGCCTCCTCCTGGTGTACTGTCCTTTCTGAAGTTCCCCAAGGTTCCTTGCTTGGACCTTTACTCTTTAATATCTTCATAACTGACATATCTACATGCATTAAACACTCAGAATTTCTTCGGTATGCAGATGATATGAAGATATATAGAACTATCAGCTCGGTGAACGACTGCTATCTGCTTCAAAATGAATTAAAAAGCTTTCAAAATTATTGTTCTTTAAACAAGGTAGATTTAAATGTTGTAAAATATCACAGCATTTCCTTCACGCAGAAATCTACTCCTGTGAATTATAATTATATTATTAGTAGCCATCAACTGCATAGAGTTGATAAGGTGAGTGACCTAGGTGTGATACATGACTCTAAGCTTATATACGATTCACAATTTCAAAGTGTAAAGGTGATCAAAATCCTGTATTGTTCCTTTGTTCCTAGTATTCTCG
Organism: Napeogenes sylphis; assembly: GCA_959347405.1. Lineage (NCBI taxonomy): Eukaryota > Metazoa > Arthropoda > Insecta > Lepidoptera > Nymphalidae > Napeogenes > Napeogenes sylphis. The sequence goes on along the minus strand of OY365785.1, from coordinate 14,174,836 downwards.
AGTATTGTTCTCAAGTGTAGAATCCGACATATCACGTATACATTAATAGACTGGAGTCCATTCATAGTAGGTTTCTGAGATTCTTAGAGTATAAATGTAAATCCAGCGACCCACTGTACGAACAACAGGTCAAAGACACCACATACTACCTTCAGTTCGGAGGCGAAATATATCTGATATTGTATGGTTAGCGAAAATAGCTCAAAGCCTATTAGATTCTCCGCATTAACTTTCAAAAATCAACTTACGTGTACCGAATAGGAGTTTAAGAAAACCAATTTACTTATATATTTCTGTTTGTCTAACAAACTTCAGACAAAACTCTTTACTAATTAGATTTGCTAACAAACTTAATGCACTGGCCGACATCCCGAACCTGGACTTGTTCATAACAAAACCGAATAAGTTTAAATATGTAACATCGCAACTATTTTTTAATGGTTGTACTAACGACTGATAGATGAATGGGTTGCTTTAGGTTAATTTTTGCGATTGTTACCGGTTTAATTTAATTAAATATATATATTTTTTTATATGTAAGCCCTAGCTATCAGAATGCGAAAACGTGTAAATGGTGTACAGCTTTTTACATATATGTATATAATGTTATCTTACACTGCATGGGTTCCAGTTAAATAAAATAGTAATAAGAAAAATAAAAAGAAACGTGGCGCTAAACAAAAGGCGCTAAAGTAATAACGGCAACCGTTGGTAAGAAAATATTAGAAGAAATGCAAAAACTTAAATATACGAAACAAAGAAAGGTTAAAGAGACCAGAAAAAAATAGAAAAAAACAACAGATAGGTAAATAAAGAAGTTATTAATACCCAAGAAGAAAATAAAACTAATATGCAAAAGGAACAGCCCAGCGCTCCGGGTATAAAAATATTGTATGAAAAGAAAACGAAATTCGTTCCATTCTTCGGTTGCTACAGACATATAGTAAAGGGAGTCCCAACAAGAACGCAAGATTTAAATTTCGCGCCATTCGAAGTATCATTGTTTGACATTTGAACAATTGTTATTGTTTGTTAGTAGGAGGAACGAGGTTAGTAAAAATGGAGCGTTACATGAATGAACAGCACATTCTCATTGTGAAATTGTTTTATCAAAATGGTGAAAGTTTTGCAACAACAGTTCGCAAATTGCAATCAATTTGGGGTCACAATAATGCTCGAAAAGAGTCAAATGTAAGGAACTGTAGGTCAAAGTATTTTGAAATATCACATTAAATTTCAAAAACAACAATAATTCTATGAACTACAGACCTATATTAGAATTACCCCAGTGCACCTTACATTTGTTTCATTTAACTTAGTGGCAACGATGAGATTTCTGATTTCTGATGATGATAAACTGAAATGTAAACAAAGGTTTGTTTTTAATAAATCATTAAATTACGTTTTTTTTTGTTTTACACTCTGAACTTGAACTTATTCTTTATAAAAGAATAATGTCCTGTAAAGGGTATATTCCTTATTTTCTTAGATTTATATGCTTTGATGAATGACGCAGAAAAAAAAGTAAATGCGGAAAACCTTAAAAAAACAATATCTGCTCAACGGAATATGTTTCTAAAGCAAAACACTGCTCAAACGGCTTCTACACTGGCTGGATATGTTGTGGCTTATAAAATAGCTAAAAAATAACAAACAATACTCGGAAGGAGAATCTGTAAAAGATTGCATAGTGAGTATAAGTAAAATTTTATGTCCTGAAAAAATTAAAGGGTTTGAGTCTGTCAGCTTATCGCAAAAACAGTAACAACGCGAATTAATACCATTGCATCAAACTTGTCGGCTCAATTAAGGCAGCGTAAAGAAAACTTTAAATATTTTTCCGTGACGATGGATGAAAGTACGGATAGAAGTGCCACTGCTCCATTATTAATCTTCATTAGAGGTGTTGACGACGAATTTAATATTACTGAAGAGCTAGCTTGTTTGCAATCGCTAAAAGGAAAAACGACGGGGCAAATAATTTATAACGAATTTTCCGAAGGTCTTGAAAATTTTAATGCGCCTATTTCAAAATTGTGCAATATAACTACAGATGGACCCCCAAATATGGTTGGAAAAAACGAGGGATTTTCAGGTATTTTTCGGAAACAGAATCCTAATCACAATGTTGTATTTTTACATTGTATAATTCACCAGGACGTCCTTTATAAAGCTGCAATAGATATTACCCATGTACTTAATGTGGTTTAAAACTAATTAATGCGATTCGATCTCGGGCCTTGGTACATCGACAATTCCAAGAATTTCTGATTGAAGTCGACGCAAAATATTTTGACCTTCTTTATTACACGAAAGTAAGATGGTCAAGTTGTGGATATGCATTTGAACGAGTTTGGAATTTAAAAGAGGAAATACAAGATTTCTTAAAGAATAAAACAGACAAATGGTCTGATTTCCAAATCTTTGAAGACAAAGATTGGCGTACCGATTTTGCATTTTTTACCGATTTGCTCGAACACTATAACAAATAAAATAGAAAATTGCAAGGAAAGAACCAGTTTATAGATGAGACTTGGAGTTGTCTGAAATCATTTAAAACTAAGCTTTTTCTGTTTTATAACTGCACTGTGAAGAACGATTTAACTCATTTTCCGCGTTTAAAATCCATGTCACGAGTGAGTGAGAGGAAACTAAAAGAATTCAGTCAGGCATGAAAAACTTCACACAGTATTTGAAACTAGGTTTCAAGATTTTAAGAACATTCAGTCATCGCTAGATGTTATCTCAATGCCGTTTAATGTAGATCCGGAGAATGTATCTGCAGAATTGCAGTTGGAAATTATTGAAATGCAGTGCAGCACACATTTAAAGCAAGTGTTCTTGAATTCCACAAAACTAAAGTTTTATAGAGCACTGCCAAAAGCTGAATTCCCAAAGATTATTGCTCACGCCCAGAAAATTATGGCTATGTTTGCGTCATCTTATGTGTGCGAGCAGACTTTTTCGACCATGAAATTGCGGAAAAACTCTATCAGAAACCGATTGACTGATGAACACCTTTTCGCACTGCTGAAAGTTGCTTCGTCACAGCTGGAACCTGCTTTCGAAACTATTATGAAGAATCAAAAACAGTTCCATATGTCTCACACGCCTACCATGGCAGAGCCGTCAAAAAAAAGTTAAACTAATTATTATTTAAGGTAAAACGTAATTTGTAACATTTGTGTGTAATGCTAATAACAGCAATACACAAGTGTGTAATGCTGTAATGAGTTTATAATATTATGATTAAAAGCTTTAACATAAAATGCACTTTTTCTATAAATCTGGCCCTCCTGTGGGATTTCTTAAACTTTTTGGCCCCCCATTAAAAAAGTTTGCCCACCACTGTTCTAGACGGTAAGTTCATTTACTCTTTTTTATTGCAATAATGATTATTTTGTAATAACATTAATTAGTTTATTTACCATACAACCTACAATATATGTTACGTTTTACTGTAGGTTGATACCGAGGTGAAAAAAGAGAGATGAAATTTGCAGTGCCGAGAATTTGGAGGCAGCCCAGTGATCATCACACAGACTGTTATTTTTGTATTGTAAATCCACTCAAAGGTAAAAATTCAAAGAAAACATATTATTCTGTTCTACCATCCGCTCCAGTACCACATACAGAAAAAAATCCTGTAGGTACCTGCTCCGCCTGTGTTAGAAAATCAACTACTCTCTCAAGGCAGCCATCAATCACAGTGTTTAACTATATCCAAACATTCCGATTTTTTTCTTGATTCTGAATCTCAATGATTTAATAAGACACTTAAATGTACCAAAAAGTAAAGCAGAGTTATTAGCATCGCGGTTAAATCAATGGAATTTTCTTCATTCTGATGTTAGTGTCTCGTCACAGAAAACGTTATGCAGAGTTTTCTTATTTCTTCAGTAGGGAAGATGGACTGTTTTTGCCATGACGTGAAAGGTTTATTTAAAGAAATTGGTATTCCATGTCATACAACTGAATGGCTCCTTTTTATTGACAGTTCAACAAAAAGCCTAAAAGCTGTTCTACTACACAATGGGATCAAATTTCCATATATTCAACTGGCACACTCCGTACATCTCAAAGATAAATATGACAGTATTAAAATGCTATTAACTGCAATTAAATATACGGAATATAAGTGGGAAGTTATTGGAGACTTCAACATGGTATGTTTTTTTACTGGAATGCAAAGTGGGTATACTAAATACTCCTGTTATCTTTGCCTGTGGGAAAGACGAAATAATGCCGCCCACTACTGGCAAAAATATTGCCCTGTACGTACTGAGTACGAAGTGGGTAAATGCAATATTAAATAGGAAGCAATTGTCGATCCTAAAACTATATTAATGCCGCCATTGAATATCAAATTGGGACTTATTAAGCAATTTGTAAAGGCTCTGAATCATGACTCTAAAGCTTTCAAATATTTGAAGAATTTTTTTCCGAAACTTTCAGAGGCGAAAATTAAAGCAGGAATCTTTGTAGGTCCTCAAATAAAAAAAAATATGAATTGTGGCGAGCTGATCACAGACATGATTATGAATTTTTCCATCATCGGATGTAGAATGTCTCTAAAGATACACATGTAACATTCACATTTGGATAAATTTAAAGATGATATGGGAGCTTATTCAGAAGAACAAGGGGAACGCTTCCATCAAGATATAATGCAATTTGAGAAACTTCCACTCAACATGACAGGAAAAGTAAAACTGTTCATTTTTAAACATTTGAAATCTATTTTAAAACTTCTATTATAAGAATAAATCATAAATCTATGTTTGGTCTGTTTTAATAAATCATCTCTGTGTGCAATTTTTATGTATTTAACTTGATTTGAATTTTCCATTTTTCACACATATAAGCAAATTCAGAACTCTTTTTCGTTCTTATTCTTGTTTCTAGGTATATAAGCAATGAAATTAACGTATAGGTATGTACCATGCGCAAAAATGCTGTAGACCGGTGTAATTAATAAATAACTATTTTGATTAAAATGAGTTTTTTTATCTGCTCAACACCTAAACAAGCATTTAACTCTAATATCTGATAAATATTTTTTTTTTCTGTTTGTTTAATACTACTTCCGGTTAGTTCTAATAATTTTAAATAAGTAGAAGTTCTAATAAGACACACTAAATAAGTAGAAGTTCTAATAAGACAAAACAACTAAATAAATGTGGGTGAGAGCTTTCCGAGGTGGTATTGGCTATGGTTCTCAAAATAAACTAAATAAGAGAAATAAAACAAAAACAAAGAAACAAACGGACTAACTAACAATGTAAATAGTACATTTTTGGTGTGTTGACAGAGGAGCAAAGAAAAGAAAAGTTACAATTTAATATATATTTCCAAAACAATACAAAACACACATTCTTGTAACAAGTAAAATTTTACAGATCTCTATGATTTAAATAAAAAAAAAGTAGTACTTACAGTTTGATTTTGATACAAGTATTAATTATAAAGAACCCTGTTTTGCTATCACATTTTATCCACAGCCAGCAATGTAAGTTCATCCGCGGCACATCCTCGGCAATTCATTTTTATTTGGAGTTCTTTAGTGGCAAGCGGGTTATGAAAGCAGGTAAGAGCTAAGCTCTCATGCTTCAGGCAATAGTAGCATAACGGAAATTGTAGCCATGTGCAGAAATGTACGAAACAGGAACCAGGTGATATGAGAATCCCAAACCGAAATGGTTCTATTTGGATGAACAAAAATTTAAAATAACTAGATCCAAATATAAATTAGCAGAGAAATTGAAAATTAAAAGAGTAGATGAAAATTAAAGGAGTTGTAACAAGATAAAAGTAATTGATGATCACTAATTCATAAAATAAATAACTCAAATAAAATTTGGAAAGGAGAATGTGTATGATATGACACTTACAGCGTAGGCACGCACTCTTCGATTTAAATAAACTATTGTGCACTTTAAAATAAAGAATGCACAAATAAATAATAAGCGAGCAAATACAAAATTGCAGGAACGAGAAAAATAATATTTATCACACTTATATGCGTATGCGTACTTTCAATATTTTAATAGATTAACCAATATTATGGAAAAAAAATCTAGAGATTCAAAAATGACATGATGATTGAACAGACTCCAGGAGAAAGGTGAAACGTCAAAGTCAATAGACTACAAAACATAAACAACAAATAGAACTGTCAAGTATTAACGAATTTAAGAAAAACTATTAACAAATACAATTTTTAATTTTTGATTTTGTTTTCCAAATTATTTATAAATAATAAAAATATTACAAACAAATATGATTTACATTTTTAATTATATATTCAAGTATGTTCAACTAACCGCCATTTAAGCAACACTAAAAATATCAGTTTTAAAACCTTTGAATTCTTTGTGTTATGTGTATTAAATGTGAAGCTAACTGTCAGATTTTAAAGTGACAAATGACCACAAATATGTAGTCAAACCTTTTGCTTTGTTGTATTTTAAGTAAAATATAAAATATCCTCAAAAATTTATTACATTTAGATTGTAATAGATTGCAAGATACCACATTACAATATATATAGAATATATAAAGTTAATGCTTGTGTAACATCTGATACAAAATCAATGTAAGATCCATGAAATAAATATAATTGGAAAAAAAGTAAAAGATTTTTTATCACATACATGCTAGTTTTTTATAGTAGTATATACTATATACATTAATTTAATGAATATGTACACATTTTTACATTACATAAGAATTAGGAATTTCAAAATTTACATCATGTCAACTCATTGAGGTAGCATTTCATATAATATCCATGGCAATGGGCAGTGAAGTAATAAGAGTGTAAGCATTAATGCTGTGCTCTTATTGAATGTATTATTTCAGTAATTTATTTGTGAAGAAATGGTTTATTTATTTATTTATTTATTTATTATAAGGCATAACTACAGAGTAAAAACTAAAAATAAGAAGTAGAATTATGCAATATCAACAAGAGACAGGATAAGTTTGAACCCCAATAATAGCTACGCACAACATGTAACTAAAAATAATAATAATAGTTTAGCTAGAGGTGTATCGCTGGCTTAGACATAAGCACATCTGGATTCAAAAACAAAAATAACAATAAACTAAAATATAAAATAATGATAATAAGGTCATATCTTTCAAACCACAAACTAAATACAACTATAAAAGTTACTATAAAACTTATACTTATATAATATATACATTAATATACATATATATATATATATATATATATATATATAAATAAATTATAAAATATATAGAATTATTAAAGTCCCTTAAATTAAATCTTACTGCCTCAGAATTATAAGCATAATACCTATACATATATACCTATACATTCCTAAAACAACAAATAGAGAAGATAAAAATCTTTTACATAAGATGTACTTGCATTGTCATATTCAACTTGTAACATGTTGAAGACACTTCCTATTACTAGGTCAAAGGTCAAATAAGTTCAACTTTACACCAGAACTATTATAAATATAAAACAATTATTTTTTGAAAACTAAAAAAAACACTTTAATAACGAAATTAATTTGATAAAATATTTCGCTAGCTTGCATATAATGACATATATCAAATTATTTGCAACGATTTTGTTTTATTAATGACTTTAATTCTTTTAGTAATTAGTAACCGCTGCATAATTTTATTGAAGTCAATATTTTATTTTAATAATATTAAAAACAAAACGTATATTAAAGTTTAGATAAATAGTTTTCGGTATTGGTAAACCGAGCAGGCTCGTGCAACTATGGCCATTTTGTTTTTCTTGTCATTCGGCTTCATTTTCTCAGTTTGACTGTACGAATGTTTTGTTTCATTGCGATATTTGTTATTTGTTTTGTCTTATGTCCCGTCATCATCACATTTTATTAATAATTTCAGACACAATTATCAAAGAAAACTCTCAGAGCCTTAATTAATCTTCATAACTAAATTAATCGATTCAGAAATATTTCTATTCCCGACATACTAAGTTTAGAATAAGGTATTAGTTGTTTAGATACTACTATAAACGAAATGAATCGGTTCGGAAGTATATCATTTCCGTAACGATTCCGAACATATTTCTCTTTTCTTTTTTGTTTGTGTCTGTGCTGTTAGCCCTGTCGGCTATTACAGCGTCACCGGGTAGCGGAGCGGGAGGGGAGCGGGTAGGTCAGGAGACCCGCCCTTAAAAAGGGGGGGCCAGATGGGCCTCTATGGGGAACGACGTCCCGAGAGCGTCTCAGGTGAGACACGGACCGCGTCCGCGTACGCGTACATGACGAGGTGAACTTTAGATCGCGGCCTAGGAATATCGCTAGCGTAGATGGAGTAGAGGATGGGCGAGAGAACTGAACCCTGGGAGACACCCGCCCTGATGGGGCAGGGGTGATTAATTTCTCACATCACTATTTAGTAGTTATCATTACCTTGTAACACTGAAATTGTCAAATCTGGAATCGATATCGAATGAAAGTTCAGACTATACTTACAAGTCGATACTAACTTGTCGGACATCTCTTTAAATAGAAATTATCTGTGCCAGGGTTCAAAATACTCCGATGCTCCATAAAAGCTAAACATGAATTAACTATTTTTTAAATAACTACAATAAAAAAAATACATGAAAAAAAACATGTTAGTTACACTATTAATAACTCGAGAACAGATGCACCGGTTTTTATAATTTTAGTGTATTTTTATTTATTTTCGTCCGGATTCCGGAATAAGATAATAAGTATTTAACTACGATATTCACAACAATAAATGAATAAAACAAACTTTGTCTTCATGTTTTATAAATGGTTAAATATTATAAATAACCGCAATTGAGGGCTTACGAAATATTGTCTTTTGTTTATTTTGACAATAACTCTTTTTTTTTTAGCTGGTTTGATGTAACAAAACTGACAGCTGACGTAATTTCTAATTTCTTTTCTGTGGTTTATGTAATATTTTGAAAACGCGTAAATTGAAGTAAACCGGTTTATGTATGTTTTGTGCAACTGCCATTATTATAATATATCTTATTGTGCCGATTTTATATTAAATGTAGTGCAACCAAGATGATCTGAATATATGAAGAACAAGAAATCGCACGCGAAGGGCCACAAGTTAGTATGACAGATGACTCGACTCCGTTCTTCTAAATGTAAAATGACAAGAGCAAACTGTGGCAGATCGGTTAGCATTGCAAGATCATCGAGCAAATATCAGGGATAAACGATTAAATAATTTTTGCCTGTGACAAGTAATTCAAAGGTGAGGAAGTTCTCATTCAGAGGATTCCGATGATCGCAACAACTTAAATTTCTGTTTTGTCTTTGCCATGATGATTAACAAATCACAAGAACAATCCTTAAATATTTGCAGTCTAAATCTACAAAATACATGATTTCTCATAATCAATAATAAAAAAGTGCCATTTTTACAAATTGGATAATGAACACCCATATTTTTTCTTGCTTTTATTATAATCATTTATAACTAGGCGTCTCATTGAAAAGTGCAACTCATACCATAAAGCAATTGTGTTGCTGGCATCAGATAAGCATAATGCCAATGGTTTTTTATATTTTATTAATACTTTCTAATATAAAAAATGTAACACTATATTAATTAAAAACCTAAATCTGTTCACAAACTTTCCGTCTTGTCACAGATGTTATATTTCACTCTATTTAATGATTTATTTCTAAAGCAGATAACCTTTAATTGAGGAATATATGTTTAATAAATATAGTATAAGTATAAGTTTTATAGTAACTTTTATAGTTGTATTTAGTTTGTGGTTTGAAAGATATGACCTTATTATCATTATTTTATATTTTAGTTTATTGTTATTTTTGTTTTTGAATCCAGATGTGCTTATGTCTAAGCCAGCGATACACCTCTAGCTAAACTATTATTATTATTTTTAGTTACATGTTGTGCATAGCTATTATTGGGGTTCAAACTTATCCTGTCTCTTGTTGATATTGCATAATTCTACTTCTTATTTTTAGTTTTTACTCTGTAGTTATGCCTTATAATAAATAAATAAATAAATAAATAAACCATTTCTTCACAAATAAATTACTGAAATAATACATTCAATAAGAGCACAGCATTAATGCTTACACTCTTATTACTTCACTGCCCATTGCCATGGATATTATATGAAATGCTACCTCAATGAGTTGACATGATGTAAATTTTGAAATTCCTAATTCTTATGTAATGTAAAAATGTGTACATATTCATTAAATTAATGTATATAGTATATACTACTATAAAAAACTAGCATGTATGTGATAAAAAATCTTTTACTTTTTTTCCAATTATATTTATTTCATGGATCTTACATTGATTTTGTATCAGATGTTACACAAGCATTAACTTTATATATTCTATATATATTGTAATGTGGTATCTTGCAATCTATTACAATCTAAATGTAATAAATTTTTGAGGATATTTTATATTTTACTTAAAATACAACAAAGCAAAAGGTTTGACTACATATTTGTGGTCATTTGTCACTTTAAAATCTGACAGTTAGCTTCACATTTAATACACATAACACAAAGAATTCAAAGGTTTTAAAACTGATATTTTTAGTGTTGCTTAAATGGCGGTTAGTTGAACATACTTGAATATATAATTAAAAATGTAAATCATATTTGTTTGTAATATTTTTATTATTTATAAATAATTTGGAAAACAAAATCAAAAATTAAAAATTGTATTTGTTAATAGTTTTTCTTAAATTCGTTAATACTTGACAGTTCTATTTGTTGTTTATGTTTTGTAGTCTATTGACTTTGACGTTTCACCTTTCTCCTGGAGTCTGTTCAATCATCATGTCATTTTTGAATCTCTAGATTTTTTTTCCATAATATTGGTTAATCTATTAAAATATTGAAAGTACGCATACGCATATAAGTGTGATAAATATTATTTTTCTCGTTCCTGCAATTTTGTATTTGCTCGCTTATTATTTATTTGTGCATTCTTTATTTTAAAGTGCACAATAGTTTATTTAAATCGAAGAGTGCGTGCCTACGCTGTAAGTGTCATATCATACACATTCTCCTTTCCAAATTTTATTTGAGTTATTTATTTTATGAATTAGTGATCATCAATTACTTTTATCTTGTTACAACTCCTTTAATTTTCATCTACTCTTTTAATTTTCAATTTCTCTGCTAATTTATATTTGGATCTAGTTATTTTAAATTTTTGTTCATCCAAATAGAACCATTTCGGTTTGGGATTCTCATATCACCTGGTTCCTGTTTCGTACATTTCTGCACATGGCTACAATTTCCGTTATGCTACTATTGCCTGAAGCATGAGAGCTTAGCTCTTACCTGCTTTCATAACCCGCTTGCCACTAAAGAACTCCAAATAAAAATGAATTGCCGAGGATGTGCCGCGGATGAACTTACATTGCTGGCTGTGGATAAAATGTGATAGCAAAACAGGGTTCTTTATAATTAATACTTGTATCAAAATCAAACTGTAAGTACTACTTTTTTTTTATTTAAATCATAGAGATCTGTAAAATTTTACTTGTTACAAGAATGTGTGTTTTGTATTGTTTTGGAAATATATATTAAATTGTAACTTTTCTTTTCTTTGCTCCTCTGTCAACACACCAAAAATGTACTATTTACATTGTTAGTTAGTCCGTTTGTTTCTTTGTTTTTGTTTTATTTCTCTTATTTAGTTTATTTTGAGAACCATAGCCAATACCACCTCGGAAAGCTCTCACCCACATTTATTTAGTTGTTTTGTCTTATTAGAACTTCTACTTATTTAGTGTGTCTTATTAAAACTTCTACTTATTTAAAATTATTAGTACTAACCGGAAGTAGTATTAAACAAACAGAAAAAAAAAATATTTATCAGATATTAGAGTTAAATGCTTGTTTAGGTGTTGAGCAGATAAAAAAACTCATTTTAATCAAAATAGTTATTTATTAATTACACCGGTCTACAGCATTTTTGCGCATGGTACATACCTATACGTTAATTTCATTGCTTATATACCTAGAAACAAGAATAAGAACGAAAAAGAGTTCTGAATTTGCTTATATGTGTGAAAAATGGAAAATTCAAATCAAGTTAAATACATAAAAATTGCACACAGAGATGATTTATTAAAACAGACCAAACATAGATTTATGATTTATTCTTATAATAGAAGTTTTAAAATAGATTTCAAATGTTTAAAAATGAACAGTTTTACTTTTCCTGTCATGTTGAGTGGAAGTTTCTCAAATTGCATTATATCTTGATGGAAGCGTTCCCCTTGTTCTTCTGAATAAGCTCCCATATCATCTTTAAATTTATCCAAATGTGAATGTTACATGTGTATCTTTAGAGACATTCTACATCCGATGATGGAAAAATTCATAATCATGTCTGTGATCAGCTCGCCATAATTTTCAGCTCTGTGGTTTAGAAGAAAACCATGAACTACTTAGCCTTAAAACTGTTAGAGTCTATTTCTCTTCATTGCTAAGTTATTGCGGAAAAATATCACAATTCATATTTTTTTTTATTTGAGGACCTACAAAGATTCCTGCTTTAATTTTCGCCTCTGAAAGTTTCGGAAAAAAATTCTTCAAATATTTGAAAGCTTTAGAGTCATGATTCAGAGCCTTTACAAATTGCTTAATAAGTCCCAATTTGATATTCAATGGCGGCATTAATATAGTTTTAGGATCGACAATTGCTTCCTATTTAATATTGCATTTACCCACTTCGTACTCAGTACGTACAGGGCAATATTTTTGCCAGTAGTGGGCGGCATTATTTCGTCTTTCCCACAGGCAAAGATAACAGGAGTATTTAGTATACCCACTTTGCATTCCAGTAAAAAAACATACCATGTTGAAATCTCCAATAACTTCCCACTTATATTCCGTATATTTAATTGCAGTTAATAGCATTTTAATACTGTCATATTTATCTTTGAGATGTACGGAGTGTGCCAGTTGAATATATGGAAATTTGATCCCATTGTGTAGTAGAACAGCTTTTAGGCTTTTTGTTGAACTGTCAATAAAAAGGAGCCATTCAGTTGTATGACATGGAATACCAATTTCTTTAAATAAACCTTTCACGTCATGGCAAAAACAGTCCATCTTCCCTACTGAAGAAATAAGAAAACTCTGCATAACGTTTTCTGTGACGAGACACTAACATCAGAATGAAGAAAATTCCATTGATTTAACCGCGATGCTAATAACTCTGCTTTACTTTTTGGTACATTTAAGTGTCTTATTAAATCATTGAGATTCAGAATCAAGAAAAAAATCGGAATGTTTGGATATAGTTAAACACTGTGATTGATGGCTGCCTTGAGAGAGTAGTTGATTTTCTAACACAGGCGGAGCAGGTACCTACAGGATTTTTTTCTGTATGTGGTACTGGAGCGGATGGTAGAACAGAATAATATGTTTTCTTTGAATTTTTACCTTTGAGTGGATTTACAATACAAAAATAACAGTCTGTGTGATGATCACTGGGCTGCCTCCAAATTCTCGGCACTGCAAATTTCATCTCTCTTTTTTCACCTCGGTATCAACCTACAGTAAAACGTAACATATATTGTAGGTTGTATGGTAAATAAACTAATTAATGTTATTACAAAATAATCATTATTGCAATAAAAAAGAGTAAATGAACTTACCGTCTAGAACAGTGGTGGGCAAACTTTTTTAATGGGGGGCCAAAAAGTTTAAGAAATCCCACAGGAGGGCCAGATTTATAGAAAAAGTGCATTTTATGTTAAAGCTTTTAATCATAATATTATAAACTCATTACAGCATTACACACTTGTGTATTGCTGTTATTAGCATTACACACAAATGTTACAAATTACGTTTTACCTTAAATAATAATTAGTTTAACTTTTTTTTGACGGCTCTGCCATGGTAGGCGTGTGAGACATATGGAACTGTTTTTGATTCTTCATAATAGTTTCGAAAGCAGGTTCCAGCTGTGACGAAGCAACTTTCAGCAGTGCGAAAAGGTGTTCATCAGTCAATCGGTTTCTGATAGAGTTTTTCCGCAATTTCATGGTCGAAAAAGTCTGCTCGCACACATAAGATGACGCAAACATAGCCATAATTTTCTGGGCGTGAGCAATAATCTTTGGGAATTCAGCTTTTGGCAGTGCTCTATAAAACTTTAGTTTTGTGGAATTCAAGAACACTTGCTTTAAATGTGTGCTGCACTGCATTTCAATAATTTCCAACTGCAATTCTGCAGATACATTCTCCGGATCTACATTAAACGGCATTGAGATAACATCTAGCGATGACTGAATGTTCTTAAAATCTTGAAACCTAGTTTCAAATACTGTGTGAAGTTTTTCATGCCTGACTGAATTCTTTTAGTTTCCTCTCACTCACTCGTGACATGGATTTTAAACGCGGAAAATGAGTTAAATCGTTCTTCACAGTGCAGTTATAAAACAGAAAAAGCTTAGTTTTAAATGATTTCAGACAACTCCAAGTCTCATCTATAAACTGGTTCTTTCCTTGCAATTTTCTATTTTATTTGTTATAGTGTTCGAGCAAATCGGTAAAAAATGCAAAATCGGTACGCCAATCTTTGTCTTCAAAGATTTGGAAATCAGACCATTTGTCTGTTTTATTCTTTAAGAAATCTTGTATTTCCTCTTTTAAATTCCAAACTCGTTCAAATGCATATCCACAACTTGACCATCTTACTTTCGTGTAATAAAGAAGGTCAAAATATTTTGCGTCGACTTCAATCAGAAATTCTTGGAATTGTCGATGTACCAAGGCCCGAGATCGAATCGCATTAATTAGTTTTAAACCACATTAAGTACATGGGTAATATCTATTGCAGCTTTATAAAGGACGTCCTGGTGAATTATACAATGTAAAAATACAACATTGTGATTAGGATTCTGTTTCCGAAAAATACCTGAAAATCCCTCGTTTTTTCCAACCATATTTGGGGGTCCATCTGTAGTTATATTGCACAATTTTGAAATAGGCGCATTAAAATTTTCAAGACCTTCGGAAAATTCGTTATAAATTATTTGCCCCGTCGTTTTTCCTTTTAGCGATTGCAAACAAGCTAGCTCTTCAGTAATATTAAATTCGTCGTCAACACCTCTAATGAAGATTAATAATGGAGCAGTGGCACTTCTATCCGTACTTTCATCCATCGTCACGGAAAAATATTTAAAGTTTTCTTTACGCTGCCTTAATTGAGCCGACAAGTTTGATGCAATGGTATTAATTCGCGTTGTTACTGTTTTTGCGATAAGCTGACAGACTCAAACCCTTTAATTTTTTCAGGACATAAAATTTTACTTATACTCACTATGCAATCTTTTACAGATTCTCCTTCCGAGTATTGTTTGTTATTTTTTAGCTATTTTATAAGCCACAACATATCCAGCCAGTGTAGAAGCCGTTTGAGCAGTGTTTTGCTTTAGAAACATATTCCGTTGAGCAGATATTGTTTTTTTAAGGTTTTCCGCATTTACTTTTTTTTCTGCGTCATTCATCAAAGCATATAAATCTAAGAAAATAAGGAATATACCCTTTACAGGACATTATTCTTTTATAAAGAATAAGTTCAAGTTCAGAGTGTAAAACAAAAAAAAACGTAATTTAATGATTTATTAAAAACAAACCTTTGTTTACATTTCAGTTTATCATCATCAGAAATCAGAAATCTCATCGTTGCCACTAAGTTAAATGAAACAAATGTAAGGTGCACTGGGGTAATTCTAATATAGGTCTGTAGTTCATAGAATTATTGTTGTTTTTGAAATTTAATGTGATATTTCAAAATACTTTGACCTACAGTTCCTTACATTTGACTCTTTTCGAGCATTATTGTGACCCCAAATTGATTGCAATTTGCGAACTGTTGTTGCAAAACTTTCACCATTTTGATAAAACAATTTCACAATGAGAATGTGCTGTTCATTCATGTAACGCTCCATTTTTACTAACCTCGTTCCTCCTACTAACAAACAATAACAATTGTTCAAATGTCAAACAATGATACTTCGAATGGCGCGAAATTTAAATCTTGCGTTCTTGTTGGGACTCCCTTTACTATATGTCTGTAGCAACCGAAGAATGGAACGAATTTCGTTTTCTTTTCATACAATATTTTTATACCCGGAGCGCTGGGCTGTTCCTTTTGCATATTAGTTTTATTTTCTTCTTGGGTATTAATAACTTCTTTATTTACCTATCTGTTGTTTTTTTCTATTTTTTTCTGGTCTCTTTAACCTTTCTTTGTTTCGTATATTTAAGTTTTTGCATTTCTTCTAATATTTTCTTACCAACGTTATTACTTTAGCGCCTTTTGTTTAGCGCCACGTTTCTTTTTATTTTTCTTATTACTATTTTATTTAACTGGAACCCATGCAGTGTAAGATAACATTATATACATATATGTAAAAAGCTGTACACCATTTACACGTTTTCGCATTCTGATAGCTAGGGCTTACATATAAAAAAATATATATATTTAATTAAATTAAACCGGTAACAATCGCAAAAATTAACCTAAAGCAACCCATTCATCTATCAGTCGTTAGTACAACCATTAAAAAATAGTTGCGATGTTACATATTTAAACTTATTCGGTTTTGTTATGAACAAGTCCAGGTTCGGGATGTCGGCCAGTGCATTAAGTTTGTTAGCAAATCTAATTAGTAAAGAGTTTTGTCTGAAGTTTGTTAGACAAACAGAAATATATAAGTAAATTGGTTTTCTTAAACTCCTATTCGGTACACGTAAGTTGATTTTTGAAAGTTAATGCGGAGAATCTAATAGGCTTTGAGCTATTTTCGCTAACCATACAATATCAGATATATTTCGCCTCCGAACTGAAGGCAGTATGTGGTGTCTCTGACCTCTTGTTCGTACAGTGGGTCGCTGGATTTACATTTATACTCTAAGAATCTCAGAAACCTACTATGAATGGACTCCAGTCTATTAATGTATACGTGATATGTCGGATTCTACACTTGAGAACAATACTCGAGAATACTAGGAACAAAGGAACAATACAGGATTTTGATCACCTTTACACTTTGAAATTGTGAATCGTATATAAGCTTAGAGTCATGTATCACACCTAGGTCACTCACCTTATCAACTCTATGCAGTTGATGGCTACTAATAATATAATTATAATTCACAGGAGTAGATTTCTGCGTGAAGGAAATGCTGTGATATTTTACAACATTTAAATCTACCTTGTTTAAAGAACAATAATTTTGAAAGCTTTTTAATTCATTTTGAAGCAGATAGCAGTCGTTCACCGAGCTGATAGTTCTATATATCTTCATATCATCTGCATACCGAAGAAATTCTGAGTGTTTAATGCATGTAGATATGTCAGTTATGAAGATATTAAAGAGTAAAGGTCCAAGCAAGGAACCTTGGGGAACTTCAGAAAGGACAGTACACCAGGAGGAGGCATAAACATTGAGAACAACTGCTTGGCAACGATTCTTGATGTATGACGTGAACCACCGAAACAAGTTTCCATGATTTCCCGAGAACAAAAGCATACGTAGCAGTATGTCATAATCTATAATCTAATCTTTAAGAATAACAATATTATAAATGTACAAAATTATAAATTGTCAAGTTCGTTCTGTAGAGAGAAAGCTGTTCGCGGTGGCTCACTTATCTTAGCTCGTAACGATGTAGTGTTGAAGTCTCGATCAGATATAGTGGCGCTCTCTGTCGAGCGAATTATTGAACTATCCTGCATTGAGCTCAATGAACATATTATTTTGTGCGTGTACCGACCCCCCTCTAGTGACTTTGATGAATTTGAAAACAAAATGGAGGATATTTTAACTAAGCTTTGTCATAAAAACAAGTCCGTGATTGTTTGCGGCGATTTCAATGTACATATATTACAAGAAAATCGCATGGGAAAAGTCACAGAATGCAATCGGAGTGTTTTGTGATTTATCTAAAGCCCTTGATTGCGTGGACCATCAAACATTACTTTGCAAACTTAATCACTATGGTGTGCGTAGTGCTGCGCTTGATCTTATTGCCTCTTACTTGAATCAAAGAGTTCAGACGGTTGATGTAAATAATTGTAAATCGGTTGGATCTCACCTAAAAATGGGTGTTCCACAAGGATCTATTCGAGGCCCTTTCTTGCCTTGATTTCTTGATTTGCCCTTTTACGTAAAAAGACTATGTGACATTGTACTTTTTGCTGATGATACCTCACTTATTTTTAAAGTTGATCGTAATAAACCTAATTTTGACAAAGTTAACTGTGCTCTGTCACGCGTTCTTCATTGGTTTGAAATTAATAATTTGGTATTAAATACTAAGAAAACTAAATGCATGGAATTTACACTTCCTAATGTAAAAAGTCAAGATTGTAGTTTATTCCTTAACAATGAAGTGTTAGAACTGACCGATTCGACAACTTTTTTAGGTATAACTTTAGATAAAAAGCTCCAGTGGAACCCCCATCTCTCGACACTCGCAAGCAAACTTAGCTCAGCCGTCTTTGCAATTAAAAAAGTAAGACAATTAACAGACGCTAATACGGCTCGACTCGTTTATTTTAGTTATTTTCACAGTATATTGTCTTACGGTATCTTACTGTGGGGCAGCGCTGCCGAAATTAATTCTATATTTATTTTACAAAAACCAGCTATACGGGCTATTTGTAACTTAAAAGCTAGAGACTCCCTAAGAGAAGTTTTTAAAGAAATCGGTATTCTTACGGTCGCTTCTCAATACATTTTTAATAACCTACTATATATACGCCAAAATTTAAATGACTATAAAAAAAACAGCGACAGAAATACTATCAATACAAGAGATAAAAATAGGCTCGTAACGCCTAAATTTAGACTTCAAAAAGTTAAGAAATCCTTAATGGGCTTGAGTATACGCATATATAATAAGGTTCCACAAGATATCTTAGATTTTCCTTTTCTTGGTTTCAAATCTAAAATTAAAGGTATATTATTAAATAAATCTTACTATAACATTCAAGAGTTTTTGGTTGATCGAAATGTGTGGAACTTGGGTCATTGACTCATTTGCAGGGTTGATGTTATAATATAATATATTTAATTTATAAGTCAAACATTGTTAAATTTTATTTAAAAAGAGCAACTGTTGAGTTTCTGGCCAGCTCTTCTCAGCAGAACAGCATTCCGAGCTGGTGGTAGCTTACTCACAGACTGACTATACTGACCAATTTAAAGTAATTGACGATTCAAAAGTGCGTGTAAATGCCTACTTGAATAAAGATATTTTGAATTTGAATTTGAATACGGTCAAACGCTTTGCTAAAATCTGTAAATACGGTGTCCACTTGTCCCCCAGATTCCATATTGGAGGAAATATTTCTGTGAATGTCAGCAAATTCGTCAACGTAAAACGCCTTTTTAATAAAAATCCATGTTGTTCGGGGATGAACGATATGGAAATTGTATTATAGATTTGTGTATACATAATTTTTTGTATATGGGAGTTATAAAGGCCGAGTTCCATGCTTTAGGAACAATGCCTTCCGTGACGAAGCGCTTGACTAAGATTGATAATGGCTCAGACAGATACCGTGCACACTTTCCAACAAATAAAAGCATTATGCGGTGTGGTCCAGGCCCCTTGGACACGTCAAGTGCCAGTAATAACTTACGAACAGTACGTTTACAAATCTCTTTATTTCCAATCACATTACTTAAGTTGTGATTAACGTCGTCATGATTATGAACAGAACTATTTGAAGTGCCACGTTGATGTACAAGAAACACGGATTGAAAGTAAGATGAGATAAGCTGACGGATGTCCTCCCCCGTGTCAGCAGTCTGACCTTCCTAGTGTAAGGTAGAAGGGAGAGAATTAAAACTCTTGTTAGATCTTATGAAATACCATAACATTTTTGGGTTGGTAATTATTGATTTTTAAGAATTCATCGTAACAGTTAGCTTCTAAAATTTTACCCCGTTTTCTCAATAGTGCAAACACATTATAGTCACTACTATTTTTATTTGTGGCATTAACGTAGAGACTTATATTTTTCTTTAAGTACTTCTTTAAAGAACAGCTATACCAGGCAGGGAAAGAAGATGAATTAACTAATTTATGAGGGATATATTGGTCATTAAGTTCATAATTTTTTTATAAAAAATGTCAACGGCGTTTTCTAGGGAAACGGATTTCAGAAAATGTAAAATAACTACACTAAAACCATGAGGTAAAAATTAAATAAATAACTTATTTTGACAATTGGTACTCATAATAAAACAAACATAATATAACCTTCTTTATATCGTTCCTGTCAAATTTCTCGATCAACTCCTTCTCGATCGAGTCTCTTAGGTTAGAGAAACCCAGGTCTTCAACGCTGTCAGCCACCGCCCAACCTATGCAATATGCATCCCAGTTTTTCATGATTTCAAAGAATTTGTTTTTATACTTAGTCCTCAGTGCGTGAAGATTTTCATTTAGCTTGTCATAATGATTTACTAATCCGGGAATTCCCTCCATGCTCTCTTTAAAAAGAACATGTAACCGTAAGTAGAACCTTGCTTGAATATTGTCAAGAACACACATGAACAATGTTGTCGGGAACAAAAAAGGTCCACTTCTAGTACTTACTATAACTAATTCTTTCTCAATTGACAATTGATCAGAGATCTTGGAGAACTGGCCCATAACATGCTCAGTGTTTGTTAACTCTGTTTTAATGCATTCTACTTTCATCTTCGATAGATACATTTCTTGGATCTTTCCATTTCTGAAAGACCCACGAAGGAGATCGATCTGTGATTTAATGTCCATCTGCTCCCCATAATAGCTTTGATGATGGATGCCAATATTCCACGCTGCTGACTCAATTATCATACTCAGAGCAGGTCCTTCCTCGGGAAAGTCCTTGGGAAGAGAGTAATTCATTACTGCATCTTCTATTAGACCCCAATAACATCCTCCGTAGTCTTTGTACGAACGTATGTCCGGGACATGATTCTTCAAATAATTCTTCACAGTGATGTGCCTGTTGCACACAAAATCGTCATACTTGAGAATGAAGTTAACTTCATCATCAGTAATGGGAGAGTTGAGATGGCCTTCGAAGTGGCATTTCTTTTGGGAATCCATTTTATGTCATTTGTCCAAACATAATATAACCAGTTTAAGTTAGACCAACTAAACTATTGTTTAGTTTATTTAAATATAGCCAGGCACATATTATCTCTATAGCTTTTCTTGGAAGAGCCGGCCAGAAGGGTGACAGCCAGGTCCATTTTGGATTGCGACATTGGTGATGACGTCTCAACCTTTGCGATCTGAGAGGAAGACTCATTGGAGCGTGAATTCATTGGGTGGGCTGTGAAATAGTAGGTTACATTGCAATTTGAAACTACTGTTGCGCCAAAAGTACTCATTTGATTTTGTCTATCAAACCTTGTATAATTTGAATCATATATTTTTTACCAAAACTTACATTTATTATCGCAGCTAGGAGTCGACTCCGCAGAAGAAGTGTAGGTCTGCTTGTAGTAATGGAATCCCGAGGACAGCTGTTGATTGATGTCATCGGACGGAGACGCATATCTAGTACGATAGGATAGCTTGATACTCTTATTTTTCAAGACTGTCACATGTACATCGATAAAAGAGAATCTACTATCTAATGAAACGCTGGGCTGTTCCTTTTGCATATTAGTTTTATTTTCTTCTTGGGTATTAATAACTTCTTTATTTAACTATCTGTTTATTTTTTTCTATTTTTTTCTGGTCTCTTTAACCTTTCTTTGTTTCGTATATTTAAGTTTTTGCATTTCTTCTAATATTTTCTTTCAAACGGTTGCCGTTATTACCTTAGCGCCTTTTGTTTAGCGCCACGTTTCTTTTTATTAGAAATGTCAACTTTATTTTTATTTTCCCTAATTATAGTTCTTCAAATGAGCTTGATTGTTCGGATAGTAATTGGTTTCGGGATTACGGTGGAGGTGCTGGTTTGATAATCATATTTGAGAATATTACAATTTTTGAAGAATTATTGGTTTGTCTTTGTGTAGGTTTAAAATTATCAATCTTTAAACATATTGGATTTTGATTTCGATTTCCCATAATATGATTTCGCAGTTTTCCGAGGCAAGTTGACAGTCACCCCGGTAAACTACAGTATTACGGTATTACTGTGATCAGTATTCGGAAGTTTCGCTTCTTCGTTCTTTTTCCTGTCTATTAGAACACTAGACAATATCTTTTTTGTCTTTTCGCAATATATGCAATCTTTTTTTAGTCTTTTTCATCTATTGGGAATGAAAGATCGTGATTGATCTTCGCGGAACTCAAATACGAGTTGATCGTTTAACCTCTGAACGAACTTCAAATGAGACAGTGGTTTTATGTTCTTGATTTTTTTTTACACACTTATGTAAAATGTTAGTATTTCTAGCAAACATCTGCATTCAACAAAAGATTTTCCTCGACCACTTAAGATATTTTGTTAGAAAACAGTATGATGATGATGATGATAATGATCAATATTAGAAAAAAATGGTAAAATGCTTTAGTAGACCAATAACCCTACACGGTAAATCGGCAAACCACAGCGATATTAAAAATTACACCTATAAAGGCCCAAAATTAATTGTGTCGTGCCATGTATGCCATAGAGAATCTTTAGAAAGTGTTTTATTTTTCAATTTCCTACACTAATATGTATACAAACTTTTCTGTGGCTTAAAAATGTTGTGGTTCCTCGATGTTGAAAACTAGTTGCCCTGGTGTAAAAATGTTTGTTTTCGCCTCCCTTAATATCAATAGTACATGCAATGCTTTCTACAGATGTTGTCTTTTTGTCCTATGAATCAGATTCAATAACTTCAAATTCTTATATTTTTCTTATTACTATTTTATTTAACTGGAACCCATGCAGTGTAAGATAACATTATTTACATATATGTAAAAAGCTGTACACCATTTACACGTTTTCGCATTCTGATAGCTAGGGCTTACATATAAAAAAATATATATATTTAATTAAATTAAACAGGTAACAATCGCGAAAATTAACCTAAAGCAACCCATTCATCTATCAGTCGTTAGTACAACCATTAAAAAATAGTTGCGATGTAACATATTTAAACTTATTCGGTTTTGTTATGAACAAGTCCAGGTTCGGGATGTCGTCCAGTGCATTAAGTTTGTTAGCAAATCTAATTAGGAAAGAGTTTTGTCTGAAGTTTGTTAGACAAACAGAAATATATAAGTAAATTGGTTTTCTTAAACTCCTATTCGGTACACGTAAGTTGATTTTTGAAAGTTAATGCGGAGAATCTAATAGGCTCTGAGCTATTTTCGCTAACCATACAATATCAGATATATTTCGCCTCCGAACTGAAGGTAGTATGTGGTGTCTCTGACCTCTTGTTCGTACAGTGGGTCGCTGGATTTACATTTATACTCTAAGAATCTCAGAAACCTACTATGAATGGACTCCAGTCTATTAATGTATACGTGATATGTCGGATTCTACACTTGAGAACAATACTCGAGAATACTAGGAACAAAGGAACAATACAGGATTTTGATCACCTTTACACTTTAAAATTGTGAACTAGATCTTAACACAAACCCTAATGTTTTGTTCGCCTTTTTGACGACAAAATCGGTGTGCATGTCGTATATAAGCTTAGAGTCATGTATCACACCTAGGTCACTCACCTTATCAACTCTATGCAGTTGATGGCTACTAATAATATAATTATAATTCACAGGAGTAGATTTCCGCGTGAAGGAAATGACATTTTACAACATTTAAATCTACCTTGTTTAAAGAACAATAATTTTGAAAGCTTGTTAATTCATTTTGAAGCAGATAGCAGTCGTTCACCGAGTTGATAGTTCTATATATCTTCATATCATCTGCATACCGAAGAAATTCTGAGTGTTTAATGCATGTAGATATGTCAGTTATGAAGATATTAAATAGTAAAGGTCCAAGCAAGGAACCTTGGGGAACTCCAGAAAGGACAGTACACCAGGAGGAAGCATAAACATTGAGAACAACTGCTTGGCAACGATTCTCGATGTATGACGTGAACCACCGAAACAAGTTTCCATGAATTCCCGAGAGCAAAAGCTTACGTAGCAGTATGTCATAATCTGTACGGTCAAACGCTTTGCTAAAATCTGTAAATACGGCGTCCACTTGTCCCCCAGATTCCATATTGGAGGAAATATTTCTGTGAATGTCAGCAAATTCGTCAACGTAAAACGCCTTTTTAATAAAAATCCATGTTGTTCGGGGATGAACGATATGGAAATTGTATTATAGATTTGTGTATAAATAATTTTTTCTAAGACCTTTGCAAACGTACAAAGTTTTGAAAGGAAAAAAAGGGCGGTAATTTTTTATATTATTACGACATCAATTATGTATATGGGAGTTATAAAGGCCGAGTTCCATGCTTTAGGAACAATGCCTTCCGTGACGGAGCGCTTGAATAAGATTGATAATGGCTCAAACAGATACCGTGCACACTTTACAACAAATAAAAGCATTATGTGGTGTGGTCCAGGCCCCTTGGACACGTCAAGTTCCAGTAATAACTTACGAACAGTACGTTTACAAATCCTTTTATTTCCAATCACATTACTTAAGTTGTGATTAACGTCGTCATGATTATGAACAGGACTATTTGAAAGATAAGCTGACGGATGTCCTCCCCCGTGTCAGCAGTCTGACCTTCCTAGTGTAAGGTAGAAGGGAGAGAATTAAAACTCTTGTTAGATTTTATGAAATACCATAACATTTTTGGGTTGGTAATTATTGATTTTTAAGAATTCATCGTAACAGTTAGCTTCTAAAATTTTACCCCGTTTTCTCAATAGTGCAAACACATTATAATCACTACTATTTTTATTTGTGGCATTTACGTAGAGACTTATATTTTTCTTTAAGTACTTTCTTTAAAGAACAGCTATACCAGGCAGGGAAAGAAGATGAATTAACTAATTTATGAGGGATATATTGGTCATTAAGTTCATAATTTTTTTATAAAAAATGTCAACGGCGTTTTCTAGGGAAACGGATTTCAGAAAATGTAAAATAACTACACTAAAACCATGAGGTAAAAATTAAATAAATAACTTATTTTGACAATTGGTACTCATAATAAAACAAACATAATATAACCTTCTTCTAGTATCTAGTCCTCAGTGCGTGAAGATTTTCATTTAGCTTGTCATAATGATTTACTAATCCGGGAATTCCCTCCATGCTCTCTTTAAAAAGAACATGTAACCGTAAGTAGAACCTTGCTTGAATATTGTCAAGAACACACATGAACAATGTTGTCGGGAACAAAAAAGGTCCACTTCTAGTACTTACTATAACTAATTCTTTCTCAATTGACAATTGATCGGAGATCTTGGAGAACTGGCCCATAACATGCTCAGTGTTTGTTAACTCTGTTTTAATGCATTCTACTTTCATCTTCGATAGATACATTTCTTGGATCTTTCCATTTCTGAAAGACTCACGAAGGAGATCGATCTGTGATTTAATGTCCATCTGCTCCCCATAATAGCTTTGATGATGGATGCCAATATTCCACGCTGCTGACTCAATTATCATACTCAGAGCAGGTCCTTCCTCGGGAAAGTCCTTGGGAAGAGAGTAATTCATTACTGCATCTTCTATTAGACCCCAATAACATCCTCCGTAGTCTTTGTACGAACGTATGTCCGGGACATGATTCTTCAAATAATTCTTCACAGTGATGTGCCTGTTGCACACAAAATCGTCATACTTGAGAATGAAGTTAACTTCATCATCAGTAATGGGAGAGTTGAGATGGCCTTCGAAGTGGCATTTCTTTTGGGAATCCATTTTATGTCATTTGTCCAAACATAATATAACCAGTTTAAGTTAGACCAACTAAACTATTGTTTAGTTTATTTAAATATAGCCAGGCACATATTATCTCTATAGCTTTTCTTGAAAGAGCCGGCCAGAAGGGTGACAGCCAGGTCCATTTTGGATTGCGACATTGGTGATGACGTCTCAACCTTTGCGATCTGAGAGGAAGACTCATTGGAGCGTGAATTCATTGGGTGGGCTGTGAAATAGTAGGTTACATTGCAATTTGAAACTACTGTTGCGCCAAAAGTACTCATTTGATTTTGTCTATCAAACCTTGTATAATTTGAATCATATATTTTTTACCAAAACTTACATTTATTATCGCAGCTAGGAGTCGACTCCGCAGAAGAAGTGTAGGTCTGCTTGTAGTAATGGAATCCCGAGGACAGCTGTTGATTGATGTCATCGGACGGAGACGCATATCTAGTACGATAGGATAGCTTGATACTCTTATTTTTCAAGACTGTCACATGTACATCGATAAAAGAGAATCTACTATCTAATGAAACGCTGGGCTGTTCCTTTTGCATATTAGTTTTATTTTCTTCTTGGGTATTAATAACTTCTTTATTTAACTATCTGTTTATTTTTTTCTATTTTTTTCTGGTCTCTTTAACCTTTCTTTGTTTCGTATATTTAAGTTTTTGCATTTCTTCTAATATTTTCTTTCAAACGGTTGCCGTTATTACCTTAGCGCCTTTTGTTTAGCGCCACGTTTCTTTTTATTAGAAATGTCAACTTTATTTTTATTTTCCCTAATTATAGTTCTTCAAATGAGCTTGATTGTTCGGATAGTAATTGGTTTCGGGATTACGGTGGAGGTGCTGGTTTGATAATCATATTTGAGAATATTACAATTTTTGAAGAATTATTGGTTTGTCTTTGTGTAGGTTTAAAATTATCAATCTTTAAACATATTGGATTTTGATTTCGATTTCCCATAATATGATTTCGCAGTTTTCCGAGGCAAGTTGACAGTCACCCCGGTAAACTACAGTATTACGGTATTACTGTGATCAGTATTCGGAAGTTTCGCTTCTTCGTTCTTTTTCCTGTCTATTAGAACACTAGACAATATCTTTTTTGTCTTTTCGCAATATATGCAATCTTTTTTTAGTCTTTTTCATCTATTGGGAATGAAAGATCGTGATTGATCTTCGCGGAACTCAAATACGAGTTGATCGTTTAACCTCTGAACGAACTTCAAATGAGACAGTGGTTTTATGTTCTTGATTTTTTTTTACACACTTATGTAAAATGTTAGTATTTCTAGCAAATCGAAGCAAGAATTCCATCTCGTACTGACAGCTTGTCTCAATGTCAACACGTCACTTTCTTTTTTTCCACATGATTCTTGTTCGGCTCGTAATTGATCCATAGCGTTGACTGACTGTTTAAAGAACGCCACAATTGTTTTGACGTGATCGGTAAGTGCTGAAAATTCTTTAATTTCTTTCACTCCATCAACGACAAGGTTTAACTGCGAGTCATACAGGGAATCCGATGATTATCACCTAAAAACAAACGAAGCGCTGACACTATATTTGCGCCGGTAGCAGTGGTAATAGATACAATTTTATTTTTGTCAATTTCAAACTCTTATCTCTCATATATATATATATATATATATATATATATATATATATATATATATATATATATATATATATATATATATATGACGGCGCGTTGATTGAGTTTTATTTTAAATTATAAGTTACGAAATTATATTGTTTGATTCTGTAATAGATTGTTATAAGAAATATTAAAATATGAGCGGGTAATCCCGAATAGGGTAGTAGGTGTCGCCACTGGTAATGGCGGTTGTCATGGAGATAACAACTGTTGCTAGAAGTGCACATATTCTAACCTATTCTAACTTAAATTCTAACCACACAGGCTAGTCGTTGCCACACAGGCTAGTCGTTGCCACACAGGCTAGTCCATGCCACACAGGCCAGTCCATGCCACACAGGCCAGTTCATGCCACACAGGCCAGTTCATGCCACACAGGCCAGATGCCACACAGGCCAGATGCCACACAGGCCAGATGCCACACAGGCCAACCATTGTCTCCTAGACTAATGTTATGTAATTACTTACCATGGCCGTCATCGTCACATTCTGACTGGATTTGGTTGATTGGATTCTCCAGTCCGCCACTCAACTTCAATGGAACATAACATTCGAGCATAGCCCGTATACGGTCGTGTGCGTACTTATATGTCCTATAAGAATCAAGGGCCCGAAGTAAATACCTGTCACCATTGTCACCATCTAACAGCTCACCTACTTTGAAAGGGCCTTTAAATTTTGGGTCAAGTTTGGTTTGGTTATGCTTGTGGTTTTCAAGTAGCACATAATCACCTACTTCAAACTTTTTTTAATTTTGCTTTACTTTTATCAAACCTTACTTTCTCCGAAGAAGCATTAAATTCTATTGCTCGTGTCGATTGCTCTCTTATAAGATTTAAATCCACTTTTATGTCATCTGTATCTAATGTCATTAAGTTTAGGGGCCTAGCAACCTTTCCTATTAACAATTCTAAAGGACTTGCTTTTGTAACCCTACTCATAGTACAGTTGATGTTGTACAGTAGGTTAATGTTGTATGCATTGCAAAAGTCCCTAAACATTCATCCCTTGACATCCGCACTGGGGCAACGCGGCGCGATGTGGCCTCGTTCCCCACACTTGAAGCATGTTGCAGTAATTGTCTTCTTCTGCGAGCTGGCGTCCTGCTGCTGAGAGGAGGTAGTATCTGAAATCTCGAATCGTGTAGTAGAATTGCCGTCACGACTATTATTTCTTGGACATTCCCGAGAAACGTGATCCGGCTTGACACAGTTATAGCATCGCCGTGCATTATCTGTACGCGGCTTCTTTAATTCACAGTCGGAGTAGTCTTCTCACTAGTAGTAGTAAATGCTATTCTTTGCAATCGCGGCTCAATTTTTGAAGTATGTGCAAAAGAAAGCGCGATCGCAATCTGTTCTTTCGATACAGACGTCCATAGCGCTAATATAGTGCTCATAAATCGCCCGGCAAACGCAGATAAACACTCTCCTTCCCTTGGACTTTTATTGAGTAGTCGCCATAAGTTCGCAGCTGGTGTCTCAACAGCATCAAATCTAGCTAAGAACAGATCTTTTAATTGCGGCCACGTAATACCGGTAAAACTAGATTGGGCAAGCCATGCTGACGCCGTTCCCTTGAGTGCCTTGCTCATTGTGATTACTAAATCACTGCCGAAAATAGGTTTTTCTTGTAAGCATGTGTCCACGGTTTCACACCAAGCTCGAGCGTCGTACTCAGGAGTGTCAGGGTTAAACTCTGGTAATGTTATTTTAGTACTAGATACACATAGTTCTCGTATAGCGCGAATTAACTCCATCATATTATTTTGTTGCACTTCAAAAAGATATTTTCAACGTTCGCACTCGTTATTTTGAGAAATATTAACGTTCTGACCTGTATTCTGTTCCTTATTCGTCGCTGGTAATCCCACTTCTGATGTAGGAGCGTCATGAGAAAGCCTCATAGCGGTCTTGGCTGTTATTGTTCATAATGGGCGTTGTAACGATAGGAATTTATAAAAATAGAAGTACACTGGTATTGTCCAAAACGTTATTATTCAATTTTTAACTGTTTTACAAAATATCACAAACAATCAATAAGATTAAATTGGATTTAGAGCCAATAGGTTAGAATATGTGCACTTCTAGCAACAGTTGTTATCTCCATGACAACCGCCATTACCAGTGGCGACACCTACTACCCTATTCGGGATTACCCGCTCATATTTTAATATTTCTTATAACAATCTATTACAGAATCAAACAATATAATTTCGTAACTTATAATTTAAAATAAAACTCAATCAACGCGCCGTCATATATATATATATATATATGTATGTGTATATATATATATATGTGTATCTAGTACTAAAATAACATTACCAGAGTTTAACCCTGACACTCCTGAGTACGACGCTCGAGCTTGGTGTGAAACCGTGGACACATGCTTACAAGAAAAACCTATTTTCGGCAGTGATTTAGTAATCACAATGAGCAAGGCACTCAAGGGAACGGCGTCAGCATGGCTTGCCCAATCTAGTTTTACCGGTATTACGTGGCCGCAATTAAAAGATCTGTTCTTAGCTAGATTTGATGCTGTTGAGACACCAGCTGCGAACTTATGGCGACTACTCAATAAAAGTCCAAGGGAAGGAGAGTGTTTATCTGCGTTTGCCGGGCGATTTATGAGCACTATATTAGCGCTATGGACGTCTGTATCGAAAGAACAGATTGCGATCGCGCTTTCTTTTGCACATACTTCAAAAATTGAGCCGCGATTGCAAAGAATAGCATTTACTACTACTAGTGAGAAGACTACTCCGACTGTGAATTAAAGAAGCCGCGTACAGATAATGCACGGCGATGCTATAACTGTGTCAAGCCGGATCACGTTTCTCGGGAATGTCCAAGAAATAATAGTCGTGACGGCAATTCTACTACACGATTCGAGATTTCAGATACTACCTCCTCTCAGCAGCAGGACGCCAGCTCGCAGAAGAAGACAATTACTGCAACATGCTTCAAGTGTGGGGAACGAGGCCACATCGCGCCGCGTTGCCCCAGTGCGGATGTCAAGGGATGAATGTTTAGGGACTTTTGCAATGCATACAACATTAACTTACTGTACAACATCAACTGTACTATGAGTAGGGTTACAAAAGCAAGTCCTTTAGAATTGTTAATAGGAAAGGTTGCTAGGCCCCTAAACTTAATGACATTAGATACAGATGACATAAAAGTGGATTTAAATCTTATAAGAGAGCAATCGACACGAGCAATAGAATTTAATGCTTCTTCGGAGAAAGTAAGGTTTGATAAAAGTAAAGCAAAATTAAAAAAAGTTTGAAGTAGGTGATTATGTGCTACTTGAAAACCACAAGCATAACCAAACCAAACTTGACCCAAAATTTAAAGGCCCTTTCAAAGTAGGTGAGCTGTTAGATGGTGACAATGGTGACAGGTATTTACTTCGGGCCCTTGATTCTTATAGGACATATAAGTACGCACACGACCGTATACGGGCTATGCTCGAATGTTATGTTCCATTGAAGTTGAGTGGCGGACTGGAGAATCCAATCAACCAAATCCAGTCAGAATGTGACGATGACGGCCATGGTAAGTAATTACATAACATTAGTCTAGGAGACAATGGTTGGCCTGTGTGGCATCTGGCCTGTGTGGCATCTGGCCTGTGTGGCATCTGGCCTGTGTGGCATGAACTGGCCTGTGTGGCATGAACTGGCCTGTGTGGCATGGACTGGCCTGTGTGGCATGGACTAGCCTGTGTGGCAACGACTAGCCTGTGTGGCAACGACTAGCCTGTGTGGCAACGACTAGCCTGTGTGGCAACGACTAGCCTGTGTGGCAACGACTAACCTATGTGGTAACGACTAACCTGTGTGGCAGAAAACTGCCTATGTGGAAGCAAATAGCATATGTAGCATTAACTGACGTATGTGACATGTGTCATAATATGTTGAGTGTGATTTTTACCAAACATTTCGTAGTACTTAAATTAAAAGTAAATGTAATTGCTGTACGTTGTATGACATGAACAAATGAGAATATTGTGTGGTCAGGAAGACCGATCGCGATATAGTATAACGCGCTATATTTATTGTCCATAGATGAGAATGGTACACACGAGGGCGTGTGACAATGCAGGGCGGCCGTGACGGCGCGTTGATTGAGTTTTATTTTAAATTATAAGTTACGAAATTATATTGTTTGATTCTGTAATAGATTGTTATAAGAAATATTAAAATATGAGCGGGTAATCCCGAATAGGGTAGTAGGTGTCGCCACTGGTAATGGCGGTTGTCATGGAGATAACAACTGTTGCTAGAAGTGCATATATGCTAACCTATTGGCTCTAAATCCAATTTAATCTTATTGATTGTTTGTGATATTTTGTAAAACAGTTAAAAATTGAATAATAACGTTTTGGACAATACCAGTGTACTTCTATTTTTATAAATTCCTATCGTTACAACGCCCATTATGAACAATAACAGCCAAGACCGCTATGAGGCTTTCTCATGACGCTCCTACATATAAATATATATATATATATATATATAATATACCATATACATATTTAAACATTAGTGAACCATTATATATTAACTGTCTTATTCATAAAAAGTTATGGAACAGATAAAGTGTTCTATAAGCGCTATAGGAAAAGTCTTATTCATAAAAGCATTATAGCTCTAAACAGTTCTACAAAACTATCATAAAGTTATAGAGGCCAATACCCTACTTAAACAGTGCTATAAGCCACAAGATGGCAGACTCTCTACAGCTGATTCATAAGAAACTGACATTTGTTGTCTCAATATTTATCTATGCTTTGTGTCCTCTCACTCTCGATGTACGTTTCGTGAGTAAACAATCGAATTGGGAGTACAATTTAATTGACTTTATAATACAGTGTTGCCGTCAGGGGTTAGCTCACATTCCCACAAGCAAAGATAAAATTCCCCACATTCCCCACTAGTAATTTAAAAAATCCCCATTCATTCCCCAATCTCTATAATAGCGCGATAATTTAAATTTAACAGTATTATGAACTCAATTTAAAGAAAAATAATGATACTCATGAAAGAAATAAAATAAAGATGATAACTATTAATAATTTTATTAAGAACAATTTAAATGTTACAAAATGTTACAAAACAAATTTAATTAAAAAAATATTATAATATAACTTATTTAGGAATCTTACAATTAATCATTTTTTTTGATGGTTCAAATTTAATGCAACCGCTGTTTTTTAAAAGACCATTCTTAGTTATCATAATAGAACTAACAGTTTCGGTATTTAATTTATTTCTGTTATCTGTCTTGATTTTTTTTAAATTACTAAATGCGCGTTCTACAGAAGCGTTAGAGAACGGGAGGGACAACAGTGCAGTAATTACAATTTTCAGGTTTGGAAATAAACAGACATTACTTTTGTTTTTTAAATTAAATACATCGGTCCAATATTCATCTGCTGGTTTTGATGCATCTAAATTTAATTCATCGTAGTTTAATAAAGCATGATCTCGCCATTCTACATCCGCTTGTTGTTGGTCAACATTATTACATAAAATCGGAAATCGAACAAAAACATCATTTAATGATTTTACTTCAAATTTTTGAGCCACTTTTGGATTAACTATCTTTATTATATCAAATATAGGATCGCTAAAATCAAATCTAACTACAATATCCGTAACAAGTTCTATATAAAATGCGCGGCAAGTTCTCAAAAAATCTACGATAGATGAATCAGGTATATTTAACTTTTCTTTAATCTCTTTCAAACTTTTATCAGCCTGTATTCCTAAATATATATTCTTGATATCGATAAAATTATCTAAATTTGTAGAATCAGCTTTTAGAATTTCTTTACAAGATCGGATATAATCAATTTTCATATAATTAGCACTGATTTGTTTCACCAATTTTTCGACTTCCGGCTTTAAAATGTGCAAAAGAGGCTTTTCTGACTGAAATAAGACATTAAAATCAGTTGTTAGTCCAAGAACATAAGACATAAATTCTAGATATATTATTGTAAATTTATTCTCCATGGTAGACAACATATCTTCCGTTGTTTTTGATGGATCATCAAAAACAGTTTGTCTTAGATAATTATTTAATGGAACGTATTGTTCCAAGAGACGATCAACACAGCCTTTAACCGATAGCCAGCGAGTTTGTGCTAATGTCAGGATTTTGTGAATTTTTACTCCAAAAAATTCTTGGAATTCTTTAAACGCATCAATCCGTTTTGCACTTCTATTAAAGTGAGATCCAAGATTCCGAATAAGATCTTCAACAGAACGTGGGAGCTTTAACCTTCTATTGCATGAATTATTAAATTAAAAAGAAAAAAAATATTTTTATGTTTTAATGTGTTTTAATAGAGCTTGTAAGACAAAATATAAAGTGAAAAAAAAAATAAGTATCTTATTTTAGAAAAAAAAAACAGAAGCCAAAATTGGCTTCCCATGCAATAACGTCTGTGTATGAGACTGCCATTTTTGGCTTCCTATGCACAAAAACTTACACAAGGTGAAATTCTTTAAAACAGTTTCTTTTCTCATTCAAGCAAAGAAACACGTCACATTTCTCACATTTTATATGAGAACGCAAAGAACAATCATTCTGACATAATTGACGATTCTTTTGGTGTATCGGGAAATGGTCAATTTTGTCTGTACGTACTGAATTTAGAGGTAGGTCTTGCACTTTTGCTGGGGTTTTCCGTGCCCTTTTTCGAGGTGCGAAAGATTCATTTCTACTGGTAGGAGTACCCGTTCTAGATGACGTAGGAGTATTTCCTCTTGACAAGGTAGGTGTGCCGGGATTACTGATACTAGGACGGCCTCTTTTTCTTGAGATGCTTTTGCCAGCCTTGCAATAATGTTCAGAAATGGCTAGCTTGAAGTCAAATAGTGACATGTATTGGTCAGTTTTGCGTCGCCACAGTAACCAAGCATTAACTGCACACATATCAACCAAGTGGAAAAATATTTTTTTATACCACTGACGAGATCTTATTTTGATCCTATACAGACCTAACAAAGAGTCAAGCAAATCAACGCCTCCCATGTATCGGTTATACACATCAACGCATTGTGGCGATGTTATGTCTTTGTAATGTTTATCTTTTCTGAAATATCTAGTCTTAGTAGAAGTCGGTTCACTACCAACAAACGCAGACAGTAAATTGACCACTTTATTGTCATACCATGATACCAGGCTTAGTTTTACGTCATCGACGATGGCGATTTTCTCAACTATAGTACCACGACCTATTTTCTTCAGGTCCTTTTCTGTAGGCATATTAGCGTTAGGTACTCTGTTCATCCTAATGGTTCCCAATGGCAGCAATCCATTTTTATACAGGTAAACTTGCAATCTTATACTGTTGAACCAGTTATCGAAAAATATTTTGTGGTTTACATTTCGAGGCACAGTAGATGTGAGTCGTGTAACAACGTTGGAGCTGACACCAAGATCTGGTGCATCACTTGGAAAAATGTTGCTTTGATCGCCAGCAAAAATATCGAAGTCGTAACTAAACCCTGATACGCCACTTAACACTTGATTTTTGTACCCCCACTTATGAGGTTTGGCTGGATTGTACTGTTTGAGTTGGTGGCGAGCTTTCGTGGGTATAATTTGCTCATCTACGGCCAGATATTCTTCTTTGGGTATCAAAAGTAACCGCTCTCTTAATTTATCTATGAGAGGTCGAATTTTGAACAGTTTGTCGTGACCTTGTGTACCGGGTGGTTTGAACTCATCATTATTATTGAAATGAAGATGACGTTTTATCATTTCAAACTTATTACATGTCATTATTGAATTGACTTGATGCTGACCAATGTTGTTGGACCAATACATCCGTGTAGATGGCAGGTGAACTAATGAGGTGAAGATGATAATACCTATAAATTGCTCAATCTCAGTATTTGTGATATTTGCTGGCTTGTTAATATTGACCTGAGTAGATTTCAGATTTGACTGTTCCGTAATAAATGTTATCAAATCTTCTGTGAAAAAAAATTGAAAAAATTCGGCAGGTGATTCTAATTCTTGAGTAAACTCTGGCAATTCCTGGCTACCACTAAAATTGAAATTATTTTCATCATACGCTGGCATTTTTCCTTCAGTCCAGATAATTTTTTCCTTAACTGCTCGCTTCTGTTTCAAATTTTTAGGTCTAGGATCAACTATTTCGTCATCGGAAGTATCGGAATCGGATGGTGGAATAATTATGGGTTTTTTACGTGTTAGGTTGCGCAAGCGCGAAAGCGGAACATCGTCATCGGAATCAGATAGTGAATCATCGTTACTAAGAGAGCCATCACCAGGAATAGGTTTAATGCAGTTAGCAGTGCCATAAAAGCGTAAAGGAAGCATTCTGAAAAGATAAAAAAAAATGCATGCGAAGCCATTTTAGGCGCAAACATACTTCATCGTAAATGCATGCGAAGCCATAATTGGCTCCTGTAGAAAATATTGAAAATGAAGTATACGGAGCAAATATTTTGAATAAACTGTGATAGGGGTCGAAAACAGAGGTTTTGCAGAACATTATTTACATGTTTAACATCAATTTTCTTACCTTTTCTATTTAATTTCCACCAACAAAGCTGCAACAAATTTCACTAAGAACGACTTCGCGTACGCACCGGAGAAAAGTGAGGTTATAATGACACATGACGTTGGCCATAGACAACAAAAATTACGTTTCGTTTCAGTTTGAATTCCTTAATATTACTACATTGAGATTTTATAAATTTTGTTTAAAATTAGGGTAGAAATAAATTACTAAAGTTGAGCAGCCAAAATTGGCTTTGTATGCAATAGAGGGTTAAGCATGCTTTATTTGCAGATAGATTGATCATATGACAGGAACACTTAATGCATGCTATATGAGGTATATCCTTTTTTAGTAGAGAAAATACAGAATGATTTACTCCTGTCATTGTATTACATGTATCAGAAGAGAAGCCTATCATGTAAGTTAATGGTATTTTCCGAATCGACAACATTTTTTTCAGCGCTTCATAAAGTTCATTAGCAGTACCACCTGGTAATTCAATAATATCTAAAAAATGAGTTTGAACTTCCATTTTTTCTTGATTGAAAAAGATGATTGTAAAAGCGCACTGCTTTTTTACATTTTTATCGGTAGTTTCATCCATAATTATTGAATAATAAAGTCCTTGGGCACACAGTAAATTTACAATTTCATCTGAAAATGCTTCACTTAAAATATTTTTTACAATTGACGTAGCTTTAGTTCGTCCCAAGGTCATTTTCTGAGCGATTTTGGAGTCTGTGAATACATTTGAGTTTCTAAATCAGACATTTCCGAGATTGATGTTAATTTGCTTGACGAACTGACGTCTTTCCAACATTTTTTATGCTGATCAGACTCTAGATGACGAATTAAGTCGCTTTTGTGGGCTGATAGTGTTTTTACACAAACAGTACATTCAGGTAGATCGTGGCCATTCTTTAATTCTGAATTTTTCTTCTTCAACCATCCCTTAAACTGAGCCTGATTCAACCAATTTTCATTAAATTTGTTAAATCGTTTTGGTGTTTTTCTTTTTTTGGTTTCATCGGATGTTTCTTTGCTTGTACTAGTACTGCTACATAGAACTTCATTACTGACCGCATTATTGTCCATTACCACTGACTAGAAAATATAAATAAATTAATTAAATTGGAAAAAAAGTGAGTTGTAAATACATTTATCTGATATAAAATTGCATAAATAATTAAATATTTACACTTGCATGTATATATATTGAAAATACAAAAAAAACTGCGTGTACTTATGTACGCGCGTAAGAAGTTATACCTCTTTGGCATCATTAAAAAATTGATTTTTTAATTGCATGCAAATAATTAATTACAATGAAATATTGTTTTAAGTCCCTAATAATGTCTATGGTCACGAGTATTTGGTGTTTTGGCGCATATTATCTGTGGATATTTCGGTATGTTGGTCGGACTTGTTGGCTGAATTCATTATAATGGCTACATTTTAAGTTATAATGATATATTAGTTATAGAAGTTTTATAGAACGTTTATGAATAAACAATTTTATGGAACGTTCCATGAGCTTATAGAGAATTTTACTTATAGAACGTTTATAGTATTCGATAAGCTTTTTTTATGAATAAGACTGTAATGCTTTTGGCACTGAAATAACTTATTAAATATTGTAAGATATTTATGTTAGTAAATGTTGGTTATCTCTCATAAAGTCTCATAAATATTGCAAATAGTTTTATGAGATATTTTATACTGAGAATTTCTCATAAAATGCTTCAAAAATTTAGTATCAAAATACTCATCAAAAAATTTAATACTCATTAAAAATTCGTTATTTCTATGAGGTTAAATGAGATCCTTTCAACAGGGGGGTTCTCGATTTTCTTCAATGGATTGTTTAATGTAGTTATATTTTATTTTATATATATTTATAGTTTTACTATAGCTCCGTAATCAATGTGTATGTTTTTAAAAATATGACAGTAGAAAAAAAATGTTTTTTTTTACGTGTTAATTCCTTTTTAAAATTTATTTATTAATTAACTTTTTAATCGAATGGCCCTCTCATAAGATGGACCTGTTTCAAAAAAGTGATTCAGGCTTTTTATTACAGGAATAACTTTACTTGCGCTGACATATTTTTCACTACACATCTCACTTACTTTTTCAAAGCATTTTTACAACCTCTTTTAGTACAGCTATTTCACTGGCTTGAATCATAGGCGGAGCATTAAGATGATTCAACAAAATGCCACCCATCTTCTCACTTATACGTGGAAAGCTTTTAAGTCTGGGCAATTGTGAATTCCACTATGTTGAAACATCTCCTATCAGATGTTACATTTTTCCTTCATGCTCATCTATCTTCGGAGAATTTCTCAATTGATCTGCACCAACGCCGCTCTGGTGGAACCAATGTACAGTTTTGCGGACTTTATTAATGAATACTTTTATTTCGGCCACCATGACTGAATTTTGCGCAACAAGATTTAATTTGTGTGCTATATCCTTTCCTCTTCTAAATGCTTATTCAATAGCGTTTACAAAGTTTGCACCATTGTCTGTAATATACTAATCTAAAAATATATTATGTAACTATTTGAATAATATAAATATCTTATTGAAATAATCGCTGACCACTAAACGCCGACAAGTAATTTTTTGGGTCAATTCTCGCTTGGGGCAGAATTTGGCTAAGTGACCAGGATACAACTATTGCGATGAGCGCTTCCAATTATTTTAGAGAAACCATTTTTCATCACAGGTAATGATTCGATTTAAAATCCCTTCATTACAGTGCCGATTCAGTAATGTAACGCAGCAGTCACGCTCGTTTGACAGTTTGCTTTTGTTTAGGACCTGACTATTTAAGGACCTTTAAAAAGAAGCAACGGACTGTATATTATAGACTTTAATAAACATTAACAACATTTGATACAAAGTTTAACCAAAATGGTCGCAGTAGGCTCGTTTGCGTACACGCGTGCCGTCTGCGGATATCAGTAGCTAAGTGCCCCCCTCCTCGACGAACTTGCTCGAACATCTTCCCCGGGTTGAAGAATTCAATTTAAAGGAAGTGGGCAAATGTTGTTGAAAGCTCGGAGTAATTTTCCTTTTTGAGTTTTCAGCTCGACGACCCGTGCGGCTCCGTCGTTTCCAGGGAAGACCTTGATGACTCGTCCTAATGGCCACACCAGTGGTGGTTGTCCCCTTTCTTTAACGAGAACGAGTGTTCCCACAGCCAAATTGCCTGATGAGATGCTCCACTTAGTTTTCTGCTGAAGCAGAGAAACATATTCTAAATGAAAACGTTTCCAAAAATGTTGTTTTATATACTCCATTTGGTGATAGCGCTGTAGTCGTCCGATGGGTATATCAGTCACCTGTGGATGTGGAACAGACATCAGTGGTCGCCCAATTAAAAAATGTGAAGGAGTAAGGACAGTAAAATCGGATGGATCAGAGGAAAGAGGGGTCAAGGGACGTGAATTTAGGACAGCCTCTATCTGTGTCAAACATGTAGCCATCTCTTCATAAGTGAAGTGAGATAAACACAAAAGCCTTTTTAAATGATACTTGGTTGAACGCACTGCAGCTTCAGCAATGCCGTTGAAATGAGGAGCGTACGGTGGCGCAAATGTGAATTCGATACCTTGCTGTGCGATTTCTGAAACTAAATTACATTCTTTTAAGAATTTGCCTAACTCATTACGCGTACCTACAAAATTTGTACCATTATCCGACAAGATGCTTTGAGGTTTGCCACGACGGGCTATGAAACGGTTTAAAGCAGACATATATCCCTCCTTTGTCAGATCTGTAACGAGCTCGATATGAATGGCCTTAATGGCAAGGCAAACAAAAATACATAAATAGGCCTTTATTAGCTTACATCCACGACCTTTACGGTTAGCTATCAATATTGGCCCGGCATAGTCAACACTACACTTTAAAAAAGGATATTCTAAAAGGGTTCTAGAAGCAGGTAATTGACCCATAGTGGGTTGCTATATATGGCTATTTGACTGTTATATTTAAAACATTTTAAGCATTGTTTAACAGTTAACTTAGATAAGTTTCTACCCCCAAGAGGCCAGTATATTTGTCGTATATTAGCCAACAATAATTGGGGACCTGCATGCAAAAGATCATTATGAAATTTTTTAAATATTATTTTAGTTAGGTGATGCTTACCACATAGCAAAATTGGATGTTTTACATTGTAATCATATGGAGAGTTATCAAGTCTCCCGCCTACGCGTATGAGGTTATTCATATCTAGAAAAGGGCTAAAAGAAATGAGTCTGTTTTTACGAGGTAACGATTTACCTGCTTGCAATAAAACACCCTCTTTGGGAAACATATCCAACTGAGCATAATGCATAATTAGATTATGAGAATTGTTAAGTTCTGTTATTGTAAGTGAACTAACATTCCGATCATTTTTATGTTTTATATTATAAATAAATCTTAATAAAAAAGCAACTACTCTCTGTAAATGACTGAAATTAGAGTATTTATGAATTAACGATGTTATTAAATTTTTATGCAAATCCAACTTAGTATGAAATGTATTATCAACGAAATGTGATGATATTACTTCAGGTAGTACCTGTTTTAGATTTTCATTGGGCATTTTAGGCCAATGTGTTTCATCCCTATACAAAAATTGAGGACCTGACCACCATAACGAACGTTCACTGATAAGGTCAGCCTTTAGCCCACGAGAAACAATATCCGCTGGATTATCTTTAGACGGCACGTAACTCCACAGATATCCTTTAGTAGTCTCCTGTATCTCCACAATTCGTTTCCGGACAAAAGGTTTCAATAAATTTGGTGACATGGAAATCCAACTTAGTACTATTGTTGAATCGCACCAAAAACGACATGTGTAAATAGATAAAGTAAGGGAATTTAGTACACTAGCGCACAGTCTTGATCCCAACAATGCTCCACATAATTCTAGCTTCGGAATCGTTATAGGTCTGATCGGTGCCACTCGGTTCTTAGAAACTAACAATTGTACCCTTACTGGCCCATCATTGCTGATGGATCGAACATACACACAAGCGCCATAAGCCAATTCAGAGGCATCTGTAAAGACGTGAATTTCGTGTATTGTGGAATTATCACATAACACCCATCGAGGTATTTTCAAATTATTTAAACTAGGGAGAGTGTTAACAAAAGCAACCCAAAAACTATATATCTCATCAGACACTCGAGCATCCCAGTCACAATTACGAGCCCATAGTTTCTGCATGAGTATTTTCGCTTCTACAACACAAGGGCCAACTAAACCTAGCGGATCAAATATTTGGCTGATCACTGATAGAATATGACGCTTCGTGATCTCTCTGTCAGTGTTGATACTAATTGAAAACGCTAGCTCATCTGTTTCACATAGCCAACGCAGGCCCAACGTTTTTGAAGATGAATTTATATTCTCAGATAAGTTTAAAATGTTTGAGGGTTCTGAATAACCAGTGATTTCAGTAAGAATTTGTTGACTATTAGATTTCCATTTGCGTAAATGAAATTTTGCTGATGCTAAAATAGAAGTTACTTCTTTACCCAACTCCACCACCTCTGCAATAGAATTACCACCACTAAGAAAATCGTCGACATAAAAATCACGTTGAATAGACGATTTTACGTTTTTATCTTTTGTGCATGAGGCCAAACTGACTAAGCACTTAGTGGCTAAGTAAGGAGCAGATGCTGTACCATAGGTGACGGTGTTAAGCTCATATCTTTTAAGGGGTAACTTAGAATCAGCTCGAAAAATAATTTGTTGCAAAGGACGTTGCGATGGTATAACTAATATGGATCTGTACATCTTTTCAATGTCCCCAGAAATAATAAATTTATGCTGCCGAAAACGTAACAGTATAGAAAACAAATCATCTTGGACAGTGGGGCCCACCATCTGAATATCGTTAAGTGACAATCCAGATGTAGTAGTGGCTGATGCATCAAAGACCGCCCTGAGTTTGGTAGTTGTGCTTGACTCCTTTATGACTCCATGATGTGGCAAGAAATACTAACGTTGTCATCTGAACGTGGTTTTATCGGAGACCTATTCTCCGTCATGTGTCATAAATTCTCATATTCCTGCATAAAAGCTACATACCTATCCCTGAAAGAAGGATCCCGCTGAAACCGACGCTCTAATGCAAAGAACCGCCGCTTAGCCATTTCGTAAGACTCACCTAAGACACCAGGACTTTCCCTAAGAGGCATTAAGACAACAAAACGACCATTTTCATCGCGAATAGTATTGAGCTTAAAACTTTCTTCACAAGCACGTTCTTCTGGAGATAGTGAATATTTTGAAGATACAGAATCAAGCTCCCAAAATTTACTTAAATTATTGTGTAATTCATTTATAGAAATATTACAGAAATGCGACTGTATCTTTGAAGACGGGTGTATTGGTAGGGCCACAGGACCTGACACAATCCATCCGAATTTAGTGTCGTGTAATTTTAGCTGATTTTTTCCCAGGTTAATAGAAGCAGTACCTAAGACATTCCAAAATACTTCAGCGCCAACGAGGATATCAACTACTGATGGAATACAAAAAGATGGATCAGCTAATTGCAAATTTGATGGTATTGGAATTTTATGTTTGTTAATTATAACAGATGGCAAGGATTTTGTAATTGCAGGTAATATAAAACAATTTAGATTTGTCCTATAGCTCCCACTATAGGATTCAATAGTTACATTGCAAGACTGGGAACTAATAGTGGTTTGACTATTAATACCTGTAACTGTGGAAGTCGTGCTTCGTCGAGGCAATTCCAGCTTATCGCAAAATGTCTGCGTAATAAAATTAGCAGTGCTACCATTATCAAGCAGAATCCTGGCTTTGAACTCGCTACCCCTCTTGCTCAGCACTTTCACCAAAGCTGTGGAAAGTAAAATATGTGAAGTAGTATGCTGTTCAAGACTATCGCTAGGTAAAGCAACATTTTCTGATATGCAAGCATCTTTAGAAATAGCAGAGGGCAAAGCAACGCTACTAGGCATGGGATCCTGGAAACGAGTGGGTTTGGAATCCTCAACATGTAATAGTGTATTATGTCTACCTTTGCAATATTTACAGCGCGACAATCTACATCGATTAGTAAAATGTCCAGATCGTAAGCAATTGAAACAAACTTTATAATCCCTCACCTTTAATACTCTAGCCTCAACTGGTAAATTACGAAATTCATCACACATATATAATAAATGATTATTGTTACATAAAGGACATTTTAATTTTTTGGAATCCGAAACTTGCGATATTCGATTCAGACCATCCCTACTATTGTCCGCAACAATGAATGTTTTGTGCTTATTTTGTATCTTATTGTTGTGAATTGAATTCAAACCCTTATTATACTCTAAAGTTTCTAATAAATCGGCCTTTTGACTTAAAAAAGAACAAAATTGAGATAGAGTGGGAGATTTTGTTAAGGTGTTACGATGTGACTCCCAATCCCTACTGGTGATGGAATCTAATTTAATGGACATCATATACACTATCAGCGTATCCCAGTACTCCGTAGGCTCACTCAATGTTTTAAGAGCTCTAATATTTTTATTTATGGAATCAACCAATTGTCTCAAAGCACTGCAAGATTCATTTGTAATATTTTCAATATTAAATAATGCTT
The DNA here is from genome assembly GCA_959347405.1 of Napeogenes sylphis. NCBI lineage: Eukaryota > Metazoa > Arthropoda > Insecta > Lepidoptera > Nymphalidae > Napeogenes > Napeogenes sylphis. Next base: position 14,131,085 of record OY365785.1, on the reverse strand, counting down.
TCACATGATTGTTAACCAAAAGGCGACTATTATTAAAACGTTCACACAACAAATTCCACGCCAATTGATAATTATCGCTTTTAAAATCTATATTTTTTATGACTTCAAGTGCAATACCTTTAAGCGATGCACGCAGATAGTGGAATTTACTTATGTCATCTATGCCACTACTGTTGTGAATTAATGATAAATAAGTATCTCTATACTCAAGCCAATATTGATAACTGCCATCAAAATTAGGTAAGTCTATTTTAGGTAATCGTACAAAATTACGTTGTGGTAACGATTCACCTGTTTGTTTATCTGCCGAGCTCGGTACAGACCCGTTGTCCCCGGTGATGGCGCTCGCTAACAAGCTACGCGCTTGTGCCGCTAAACCATGGTATCGCTCCTCAAACTTGGCTCGTTCTGCATACGCCTCATCAGGCTTGTCAGAGACGACCTCGATTTCCACCTGTAAATCGTCAAATTCACCATATACAGCATCAAACTTGCTAAGACCCTCTAACTCGATACGCTGTAAGTCAGAAATAGATTTACAGCTAAGAAGCACGTTAATATAATTGGCAAAATTTGTAAGCTTAGCTTTCAAGGCACTTCGTTTTCTGATTAATAAATCTTCAGAAGCCATGATGACTACAAAGCGAAAAAAACCAAAATATAAAACTAAAATAAACAGCAAATAAGCCCTTTACAAATCACAAATAATGTACTACAATTCAATCTTTATTATGATAAAATAAAAGGTGAACTTGAATAAGTGCGTGACCTTCCAGAAAGTTACACGTTGGCGAAGTGCGGTCAGCGGATATATCGGAATGACTACGTATGCACACACTAAAACAGTTATTATAATTTGCTATAAGCAATGCGTAAGCAATAAACAATAAAAGGCTGCGTATGAAAATAGTATTTTAAACAAGTGTGAAATAATTATTTTCACAATCGAATAATGTAAGACAAGATAGCACTGATGATAGTTTTATAAAAAAGGAAAGGTATAAAAGGAAATAATTAATTAATTGGAACGAACTCACAAAACGTCTTTATCCTTATCCGCAAGATGCACTGCATTAAAATCACCCGAAGCGATAACTCGGCGAACAACACGACAAGTCCGAAGTCCACCAAACCCGTATGCAAAAGCAAATTGCCGACCGTCTTGGTTTTTACAAAATGTCGTTATTGAAGAGGCTCGAATGACCAAATGTTTAGGACCTGACTATTTAAGGACCTTTAAAAAGAAGCAACGGACTGTATATTATAGACTTTAATAAACATTAACAACATTTGATACAAAGTTTAACCAAAATGGTCGCAGTAGGCTCGTTTGCGTACACGCGTGCCGTCTGCGGATATCAGTAGCTAAGTGCCCCCCTCCTCGACGAACTTGCTCGAACAGCTTTAGTCAATTCATGAGGTACCTTTTAAGCTTTTTAATCTGCCCAATTTGTTTCAAGTGAAGTAAAACAGTTATATCACTAACACAGCCAGCCTGTAGCTAACTCGAACTTAGTTTGCGATGGATCCGCTTCCGCAATAGACGTAAATTCGTCATTATCAACTTGGGTCTCCGGCTGTTCACAGGGCTTTTTCTGCAGGTCAAAAATGCAGGAACGAAATCGTTGGAACCAAAAACGAACTGTGTTTTCTTTAGCAACACGAACTTAATAAACATCATTGATTCTTCGAGTAATTTTAGCAGCACTGGTGCCATGGTGGAACTCGTACCTGTACATAATGCGATATATGCAAACTAAAAAAAAACAGAAGAAAAAAAAACAAATAAGTGACGGTCAACGAAACAAAAATACATGTCTAAATAACTGAAAAAAAATTAAATCATTCTTAAATTAAATTAAGAATTGCGTGTACCAATATTTTTCAGTTAATGTTTTCAAAAATACTCGTTGTTTTATTGATGGTAGAAGCAATTCGTTCAGGTACTACAGATGTTGCAGAAGAAATAAATATTTACCAGCTATTTCTGATGAGAGCAGGAGTCAAATGTTTACTATCAATTTAAAATTTTAAAGCGTTTTAAAATTTTTAATTGATTATAGGTGAGGGGTTTCCCGTATTTTATGTTCTCCAATTATTTCTTTTGATAGATTGAATATTGCATCACGAACAGCTAAAGCTGACGTATTTTTTTTTTAAACTGTCAGCTTGCAGTGATGGAATGAAACTATACCTCGTTGTCGAACTCACTTTAATTACAAGTCAATGCATCCTTAAGCTACTCGGACAAAAATAACATCAGCGTGTTGTAGGGTACTAGTGGCGCCACCTCTTGAGAATTACTTGAACTAAGCTATTCTAATATGCTAATAAAATGTTAATAAAATTGGTAATGAAAAGAACGCAGAATATAAAGTTGGAACAATCATAATTATTATTATTAGACATTCCGCCCACCAAAGAACTTGTTCTTTCACAAACTATAAAAATAAAAAAAAATAAACTCAAAGGTTTATGACAGATGGCCGCCCACCATGCTACATTGACTCTAAAGGATACAAAACAAACATAGTTTAAATAACTGTAAATAACAAAAGAAAGCAAAAAATATATAAATCACTTAAAAGTATCAGTCTTTGGTAGAAAGCAAAGACTATTGCATGCTCTTTTGCAAATACCATTCTTGGTTTTAATCGTGACAACACGAGTTATCTTGTCTAGTCCGGTATGTTTCTCAATAATTTTGCCCAGTAACCATTTTGCAGGGGGCAAATTGCGGTCTTTAATAATCACTATGTCATCTATCTCAGGCTCCGATCTCTTCTCAGTCCATTTGAATCTCTGGTTTAATGTCACTAAATACTCATCTGACCATTTTCTCCAAAAATCAGTCACCATCTTCTGTGTGTATTTCCATCTCTGTAGGCTTGTAAGGTTTGCCTTTGAATAATCTTCATCAGGTATCACAATAATCGGTTCTCCTACGAGAAAATGGCCTGGGGTTAGTGGCAATGGATCATCAGGGTTGTCGCTAAGTTGAGATATAGGGCGTGAATTCAGGCACGCCTCTATTTGCGTCAAAACCGTTGAAAGCTCTTCATATGTAAGCGCAGAATCTCCGATGACTCTCTTGAGGTGCGTTTTAGTTGAGCGTACTCCTGCCTCCCACAACCCACCGAAATTTGGCGCTTGAGGAGGTATAAAATGCCACGTGGTGCCTTCATTCGCAAGCATTTCACCAATTTCGTCGGGTAGATTAGATTTGGCTCGCTTAGACATGTCTCTCAACTCTCTATCGGCTCCCACAAAATTGGTGCCATTGTCGCTGTAAAGATCTTCACAATGGCCTCTCCTTGACACAAATCTCCGAAATGCTGCTATAAATCCTTCGCTCAATAGACTCGATACTGCTTCCAGGTGTATTGCTCGAGTGGACATACAAATAAATACACAAATGTAACCTTTATAAGATTTCGATCCTCTACCAGGTGAAAATCTGATATTTATATGTCCAGTGAAATCAACTCCACTTGATTTGAAGGGTTTTGTCGGCTTTATTCTCACAGCTGGAAGCTGACCCATGAACGGGTTGTTCTTTCTGTGCGAATATCTTGTACAGGTAACACACTCCTTGTAGCATTTCTTAACCTTTTCACGTGCTCTCAAAATCCAAAACTTTGACCTCAAATAATTTAACATTAGCTGCGGACCTCCATGCAGTGTCTTAATGTGAGCGTCTAGAACTAACAACTTGGTGAGATGACTTTCACCAGGCATGATTATAGGATGCTTCTTGTTAAACGGCTCTTGTGCATGCTCGATTCTTCCGCCTACTCTTAGAATCCCCATTTTATCCAAAATAGGGCAAAAACTGTGTAACTTGCTGGATTTTGGAACCACTTCTTTGGATTTTAACTGCTTGATTTCTTCCATAAAATATAAATTCTGCGTGTCCTTCACACAAATCTCTAAACTTCTCTCTAACTCATTTGGCGTTAAGGTTTTCGGAATTTGTCTTGACTCTTTAGGTACTCTTGTCATTAGAAATCTTCTGCAATATGCAATAACTCTCAGTAACTTCTGTAATTTAGAATATTTGTTCCAAATAAACGGCTCTTTTGGTTGAATTTTAGCAGTTAAGACTCTAATAGATCTTTGTTCTTGATCAGTTGCAAACTCAGTAAGATTGCAGGTTGATTCGTACTCGTCATGTTGAAGCCACTCTGGACCTTGCCACCACAATTTATAACTCTTCAACTCGCAAGCAGTTATGCCTCTTGATGCACAATCGGCAGGATTTTGAGTAGTGTTTACATGTCTCCATTGGTCTTTGTCAAATACGGTTAAAATCTCAGACACTCGATTACTGACGAAAGTTGTCCAACGACTGGGTTCACCTCTCAACCACGCCAAGACCACTGTTGAATCAGACCATGCATAGAACTTCTCCTTCGGTACTCTTAGTACCTGTGACACCTCATTCAACAGTTGGGCCGCCAACAACGCAGCGCATAACTCCAATCTTGGAATACTCACTTCCTTCTCTATCGGTGTAACTTTCGTCTTCGCAGTCACTAGATGTACATTAACAGCACCGCTCTTGTCTACAGTTTTTATAAACACATTTGCGGCATACGCAGCTTGGGACGCATCGGCAAATGCGTGTAATTCTACATTACTCTCTCGATTACTCCTCAACCATCTTGGTATAACAACTTGTTCCACATTGACTAAATCTTTTTTAAAGCTAATCCACTCTTTTGATAGATCTGGCGTAAGTTCATCGTCCCAATTTAGACCTGATTTCCACAGTTTCTGCATAAAAATTTTTGCAGTGATAATAACAGGCGCAATCCATCCCATAGGATCGTATAATCTAGCAATATCAGATAAAACTTGTCGTTTAGAAAACTTCTCGCTGATCTCAGTAGTTCTCTCATAAAACTCTTCACACTTCCTCTCTTGTTCTGTCAATCTCTTTTCAATTCTCTCTGGTTCTCTCTCTATCTCCCAAAACTTCTTTAATATCTGATCCTCCTTCACATGTAAATGTAGATTTATCACTCTATGATTTAATGAATTAGTCTTACTCACTCTGCCAGACAAAATCCAACCTAGTTGCGTATTTTGTGCAATAAGACCGTTGTTTGCTGGGTATTTCTTAAGACCCTCTAGGAGAATTTCACTCAATATGTCAACGCCCAATATCAAATCAATACGACTAGGAAGCCCAAATTGTGGATCAGCCAGTGGTAATTTCTTGAGATCTGGCCAATCGATTCTAGATGTATTGTTGCTCGGTAAGAAGGATGTCAAAGTACTCAAAACAAAGGCATTAACTTGTACAGAGAATTGTGAATTATGCAAGGATTGTAATGTGAATGATACCATATTCTTAGTACGTGTTTCTCCATCGCCTACTCCAGATATCACTCCAATCACATTCACTCGTTTAAGACCCAAGGATTGCACCACTGCCTCAGTCACAAAAGATGCCTCAGAACCTTGGTCGATTAAAACTCGGATCGTTTGAGATTGACCACTCGTTGATTTAACCTTAGCCATAGCTGTTGCTAGTAACACCTCTAGTTGTTGATGCTCTTTAGCAAAGTGGGTTGCCACTTTAATCTCAGCTTGCTCATCATTATGCACGTGATTAGGATTATTCTCATTCTCTTTCTCAGTGTGTACTTGATTTTGTACTCTCTCGAAGTGCAGTAATGAATGATGTCGCTTGCCACATCGTCGACAGCTGATGGGTAAACGACATTGTTTCACAGGATGGTTTGAAGCTAAACAATTGAAGCACAGTCTCTGGGATTGTACATACTCGGATCTCTCTTGAGGAGACTGGCTCACGAATTGTTTACATTGGTATAGTTTGTGCTCTCCGTTACACATCACGCAAGCATTACTATTTTTCCCCTTAGTCTCACCATGAATAGTGGAATGAAAAGATTTATGGTTAGAAGCAGGTTTTGTTAAAGCTGCATTACTCACTGATCTAAAATTTTGTTTACTAGTATCTATCATCTCTAATGTTCGAAATCTGGTCTCTAAAAATTTGGTAAGTTGTTTCCAGGTGGGCAACTCCTCTGTACTATCGTCAGTTGATTGACAGATGTGTACTTCCCATTGTTTACGTGATTCTGAGTCTAACTTTGACAAAATTAAATGGTTGATAATAAGATCCCAACTGTCTGTCCTCACGCCCAAATTGTTAAGAGATTTTAGAGCAGACGTTGTAGTATCAAGGAGATGTTTGATAGCAGCAGCTGAATCAGTACTCATGGATTTCTGAGAGAAAAGACGCTTCATAATCTCATTTGCATTATATCTCTTGTTATTGTATCGCTTCAACAATTGCTTCCAAGCCTCATAATAATTCATCTCAGTTGTAGACAGGTTTTTAAGAAGAATTGCAGGTTCTCCAGAAAGACTACTCTTTAGGTAGTGTAACTTTTGCACAGCACTCAAATTGCCATTGTCGTGTATCAAAGATACAAACATATCGTAGAAAGTTTGCCATTCGTCGTAACCACCCGAAAAACAGGGCAAATTAATTTGGGGCAATTTAACTTCACATTTTATTGGTTTAGGATTT